>OV121141.1:8938401-10163383 GCA_921294245.1 Brassicogethes aeneus | reverse complement strand
ATAATATTTTAGAGGTAATTTTTGAAGACCCAGGAATTAAGGTATTATTGTTAAAAAACTTAAAAAATATATACCGAGAACACTTTGGAAACAGACAAATAATTTACATTTAAATTATAAAAGAACACACAAGTTTCTGTTTATTCAGGCTTGCAGGGGTACATTTGCGCTATCGCGCATATATTTGCGCTCGCGCGCACTTGTGTGTGTTAGCTTATATCCTAAAAACAAATAAAGATGGACTTGTTTTGTTTTTACAAAATGAGTTGTCATAAAAACGCCTTTTGTTTATGTCATATACATTTAAAATACAAAAAAACAGACAATATTATTTGTATTCGAACTCGCGCGGGTACATTTGCGATATCGCGAGTGAATTTGCGCTATCGCGCGTGTTTTTGCCCTGTCGCGCATGTATTTGCGCCTTGTAAAGGTCATATAGGTACATTTATCTTGCTAAAGTAAAGTTTTTTTGTCTCAAAATGAAGTTCCCAAAAAAGCGGCAATATTTTAATAACAAAAAATCGTACCAAAAAGAATGATCACACTCCGGAAATGGCCGAATATTTTTGTTGGAAGTTCTTATTTTAAAAAACAACCAAAATGCTGTGAAATCGGGCTCGCGCGCGTACATTTGCGCTGTCGCGCCTGTATTTGCGCTGTCGCGCATGTTTTTGCGCTGTCGCGCATATATTTGCGCTATCGCGCATGTATTTGCGCTATCGCGCATATGTAGTTATAAACTTTATGTGCAACGACTGAATTAAAGGTGTGAAAAGTGTAAAATATTTAAAAAAATAACTTACCGATGACACTCCGGAAATAGCCAAATATTTTTTGTTTGAATGTCTTATTTTAAAAAACAATCAAAATTCTTTGAATTCGTGTTCGTGCGCGTACATTTGCGCTATCGCGCATAAATTTGCGCTGTCGCGCGTGTATTTGCGTTAAATAAATGATTTATTTTTTACCCTTAGGACACAGGTATCGCTAATCGCGAGCAAATGTGAATACGTCAAATCTGACGTTTTTTAAAACAGCTGAAAAATCCGTTTCCGGGTTTTCCGGAAATCTTCCGGTTTTACATTACCGGCCTTACTGGTGTCCGTGTGAGAGAAAATGTTTAAAATTTCAGCCCGATCGGGCCAAAATTGACCGAGTTATGCTCAAAAACGCATAAAAACGGGTATTTCATTTAAAAAAAATGCCTAAAAATAATTTTCCGTAATTTTCAAAATTTTTGATTTTTTTCTTTTTGGTCTTCCAGAGGAAGTTATTTTACACAAATTTAGTAAAGGAATTTTTTCTCGGCCTTAAATTAAGCGAGTTATGGATGTAAAAATGTACATGAAAGAAACGTCAGATTTTGACGTTTCTTACATTTTCAATTTTAAAAAATCATATCTCGAAAACTAACAAAGATAAACTTACGCGGTTTTCACCAAAAAATTCGCCATAAAAATGTCTTTTTTTAATGTCGTATCCATGATCTTGCTAAAATAAAGATTTCTGCCGAAAAACTGTAAATTAAATAAAAAACCGACAACGTTTGAATTAAAAAAAAATCATATCCCGAAAACTAATAAAGATACACCTATGCTGCTTTCACCAAACAATTTGTCATAAAAATATCTTTTTTAATGTATTATACATTCTCTTGCTAAAATTAAAATTGTATAATATTTTTGTTTGAAGTTCTTATTTTTAAAAACATTCAAAATTCTGTAAAATTGGGCTCGCGCGCGTACATTTGCGCTGTCGCGCCTGTATTTGCGCTATCGCGCTTGTATGTGCGCTATCGCGCATATGTGGGCATCAACTTTATGTGCAACGACTAAATTAAAGGTGTGAAAAGTTTAAAATATTTAAAAAAATAACTTCCAGATGACACTCCTGAAATAGCCGAATATTTTTTGTTTGAATGTATTATTTAAAAAAACAACCAAAATTCTGTGAATTCGGGCTCGCGCGCGTACAATTGCGCTATCGCGCATATATTTGCGCTGTCGCGCATGTATTTGCGCTGTCGCGCATGTATTTGCCCCTTTTAAATATTATATACATTTACTTGCTAAAGTAAAGTTTTTTGCTTCGAATAAGAATTTTTAAAAAAAGATTCAATGTTTTAATTAAAAAAAAGATATCCCAAAAACAAATAAAGATGGATTTGTTTTGTTTTCACAAAAAAGCATCAATTTTTTTATTACAAAAAAATCTTATCGTAAATTTTAATTAAAAAAAAGTATCAAAATAATTATGGTCAAAATAAAAAAATATAATATAAAAATCGGCGCTGCGCGCCTCTATTCTGCTATTTGTACAATTGCGAATTTGCACATTTTTTGAAAATGGTTCTAAAACAAAGTTTGGATAATATTTTAAAGGTAATTTTTGAAGACCCGGAAATTAAGGTATTATTGTTAAAAACATTAAAAAATATATACTAAGAACACTTTGGAAACAGACAAATAATTTACATTTAAATTATGAAAGAACACACAAGTTTCTGTTTATTCAGGCTCGCTAGGGTACATTTGCGCTATCGCGCATATATTTGCGCTCGCGCGCACTTGTGTGTGTTCGCTTATATCCTAAAAACAAATAAAGATGGACTTGTTTTATTTTTACAAAATGAGTTGTCATAAAAACGCCTTCTGTTTATGTCATATACATTTAAAATACAAAAAAACAGACAATATTATTTGTATTCGAACTCGCGCGGGTACATTTGCGCTATCGCGAGTGTATTTGCGCTATCGCGCGTGTTTTTGGGCTATCGCGCATGTATTTGCGCCTTGTAAATGTGGTAATTTTTAAAGACCCAGAGAAAACGTTATTATTGTTTAAAATATAAAAAAAAAATAATTTACTGATGACACTCCAACAAATTTTTTGTTTAAAGGTTTAATTTTAAAGAACAAACAACATTTTTTGTTTATTAGGGCTCGCGCGCGTACTTAAATGTCATATAGGTACATTTATCTTGCTAAAGTAAAGTTTTTTGTCTCAAAATGAAGTTCCTAAAAAAGCGGCAATATTTTAATAACAAAAAATCGTACCAAAAAGAATAAGAAAAAATACCTTACCGATCATACTTCGAAAATAGCTGAATATTTTTATTTGCGCTATCGCGCATGTATTTGCGCTATCGCGCATATGTGGTTATAAACTTTATGTGCAACGACTGAATTAAAGGTGTGAAAAGTTTAAAATATTTAGAAAAATAACTTACCGATGACACTCCTCAAATATTTTTTGTTTGAATGTCTCATTTTAAAAAACAACCAAAATTTTTTGAATTCGTGCTCGCGCGCGTACATTTGCGCTATCGCGCATAAATTCGCGTTAAATTTGCGTTAAATAAATGACTTATACGTCAAATCTGACGTTTTTTAAAACAGCTGAAAAATTCGTTTCCGGGTTTTCCGGAAATCTTCCGGTTTTACATTACCGGCCTCACTGGTGTCCGTGTGAGAGCAAACGTTTAAAATTTCAGCCCGATCGGTCCAAAATTGACCGAGTTATGCCCAAAAACGCATAAAAACGGGTATTTCATTTGGAAAAAATGCCTAAAAAATAATTTTCCGTAATTTTCAAAATTTTTGATTTTTTTCTTTTTGGTCTTTCAAAGGAAGTTATTTTACACAAATTTAGTGCAGGAATTTTTTCTCGGCCTTAAATTAAGCGAGTTATAGAAGTAAAAATGTACATGGAAGAAACGTCAGATTTTGACGTTTCTTAAATTTTAATTTAAAAAAATCATATCTCGAAAACTAACATAGATAACCCTACGCGGTTTTCACCAAAAAATTCGCCATAAAAATGTCTTTTTTAATGTCGTATCGATGATCTTGCTAAAATAAAGATTTCCACCGAAAAACTGAAAATTAAATAAAAAACCGACAACTTTTGAATTAAAAAAAATCATATCTCGAAAACAAATAAAGATACACCTATGCTGCTTTCACCAAAAGATTTGTCATAAAAATGTCTTTTTTTAATGTCATATACATTGTCTTGCTAAAATTATATTGTCTGCATCAAAAAGGGAATTTAATTTTTTTTTTTTAAAATTGACGAATTTTTGAAAAAAATGTCCAAATAGTTTTATATTTTAAAAAACAACCAAAATCCTGTGAAATCGGGCTCGCGCGCGTACATTTGCGCTGTCGCGCATGTATTTGCGCTATCGCGCATGTATTTGCGCTGTCGCGCATGTATTTGCGCTATCGCGCATGTATTTGCGCTATCGCGCATATGTGGTTATAAACTTTATGTGCAACGACTGAATTAAAAGTGTGAAAAGTTTAAAATATTTAAAAAAATAACTTACCGATGACACTCCGGAAATAGCCGAATATTTTTTGTTTGAATGTCTCATTTTAAAAAACAACCAACATTTTTTGAATTCGTGCTCGCGCGCGTACATTTGCGCTATCGCGCATAAATTCGCGCTGTCGCGCGTGTATTTGCGTTAAATAAATGACTTATACGTCAAATCTGACGTTTTTTAAAACAGCTGAAAAATTCGTTTCCGGGTTTTCCGGAAATCTTCCGGTTTTACATTACCGGCCTCACTGGTGTTCGTGTGAGAGTAAACGTTTAAAATTTCAGCCCGATCGGGCCAAAATTGACCGAGTTATGCCCAAAAACGCATAAAAACGGGTATTTTATTTGAAAAAAATGCCCAAAAAATAATTTTCCGTAATTTTCAAAATTTTTGATTTTTTTCTTTTTGGTCTTCCAGAGGAAGTTATTTTACACAAATTTAGTGAAGGAATTTTTTCTCGGCCTTAAATTAAGCGAGTTATAGACGTAAAAATGTACATGGAAGAAACGTCAGATTTTGACGTTTCTTAATTTTTGAATTTAAAAAAATCATATCTCGAAAACCAACAGAGATAATCTTACGCGGTTTTCACCAAAAAATTCGCCATAAAAATGTCTTTTTTTAATGTCGTATACATGATCTTGCTAAAATAAAGATTTCTGCCGAAAAACTGAAAATTAAATAAAAAACCGACAACTTTTGAATTAAAAAAAAATCATATCTCGAAAACTAATAAAGATACACCTATGCTGCTTTCACCAAACGATTTGTCATAAAAATATCTTTTTTTAATGTCATATACATTGTCTTGCTAAAATTAAATTGTCTGCATCAAAAAGGGAATTTTCAAAAAAATGAAAAAAAATTCGACTAATTTTTGAAAAAAATGTCCAAATAGTTTTTTGATTTTGATAGTTTTTTAAGGGGACATTTGTACCATGAGCCCACACATTGTTGCCAAATTTTAAATCGCCATCTGTTATAGGTCAAGAGATATTAATGATTTTGTAAAATAAATTGCAGAAGAAGAAGAGGAAAACATTTTAATATTTTTTTATGGCAAATTGGTCTAGAAGACTATAGATTACCTTAACGTAGGGTTAAAATTAAAAAAATGTGTTTACAAACAGTAGAAAAAAATTAATTAAAAATTGCCTGCATTATTTAAAATAGCAACAAAAATAAATTGAGCAGTAGGCCATGTTAGTTTGTTTCGATGATTTTTATTTTTTAGTATGTTAAATAACAACCCTTTGCACATCTATTCGTCTTTTTCGTTTACTTAAAGTCTTGTTATTTTTCGAGAAAAAAAATTTCAAAAAATTCCTGAAAAAGTCGAAAAAAATTTTTTTTTTCCAAAGTTGCAGGCCTGAAAAGCTCATATCCTATACACTTAAATAGATAGTCCTCGTACACCTTTTCACCAAATTTGGTCTTTCTACGTCGATCCCTTCTGACCTGGAATCCAGATAGGAAAAACCTCAAAATTTCGTCGAAAAAATTGATAAAAAGTGCACTTAGACCTTTCTTGCAATAACCAAATTTGGATGAGAGGTGCGTCTCGTGGGGGTTAAAAAAGAGTGTAAATTTCAAGTTTCCACCGTTAACCATTTTCGAGTTGTGAATTTTTAAAAATTTGATGACAGACACACAGACACACAGACTAACAGACATCCAGACATCCAGACAACAGAAAAAATGAAAGTTGTTCAGAATTCGATTCTGAATCGATCCATATATATAAAGGTATATCTAACTACCCGGGAAGTCGCATTTTCAAAAATTCCTCCGCTTCTATAAGTCATGGAGTCCGAGACTCCACGACTAACTAGAATTTATTATACAAACACATAGGTACAAATAAAATACTAAATTTGAAACGAATGTCAAACGATGCTGTCAATTTCTTTTCACACAGAAATGTCACTTTACATTCGTGTTTTGCCTTTCCAATGAAAAGATTCATTTTCTAAGCAACGATGCCAATACGAAATGTGACTTTTACATACTTAGTGGTCGTAGAAAAAGACTATTGTGGTTGCCATTTGAAGGAAGAAAATTTGTTTTAAATTGTTCAGAAGTATACTTATATATTTGCTTTTAAATTACTTCAAATTGAAAGTACTAAATGGAAAAATGGTAAATAAAAGGGTGTCAAATTATTATATATATTTTATCAAACAGATATTTAATTGATTTGATTCCAAGTCCAGCTTTTTCACTTTTAAGAAGAAAGGTGGCAGAAGAATACAAAAAACATCTTAACTATGTAGGTAATTCAAATGTATCAAAATTAAATAAAGAAAATAAAACTAATATTGCCAAAAAAAAAATTTCGATTATGTCAAACAAATTCCGATTTAATTCGCTGTTGGTTATCAGGGTTGGGTCAGTAGAAAACCTTAGGTAATTTACCTTGGTAGAAAAGGGTAGAAAACTTGTTTTCGACTTGCGTCGAAAACCTATAGGGTTTTCTACCTACGTAAATTACCTTATTCGACCTTCTCCTTCCACTTCTCTATAATTGATAAAAATTTGCCCTCATGCCAAAAATTATGTTGGGGTCTCCCAACCAAACGTGGCCCTTTTTTTCCCACCATAATAATGTTAAAAAACTCCAAATAACTTCAAATTTATGGTAGGTGTCTGATTTTTCACAACCTTTAACAAATCATAATAAACAACAAACTTGCATAACCTCACATTTTTTGATATTTGACAGTATTCTACTTTTTTACGTTTTCTACCGTCGAAAACGTCGAAAAAGGTTTTCTACATGTCGAAAACAAAAATGTAGGTAGATACCCAACCCTGTTGGTTATCCACCCAAGCAAAAAAAATGTCCACAAAAATACATGTGTTCAACACATTGTGTTGCCATGGTGACCTGTCATTTGATTGGTTTAACAGTAGAATTTTCGGAAGAATTAGTGTTAAACTGACAGATAGATAACCTTAATTAATGGTATTCAAATGTCAAAGTGAAACTTTTGGGTGTGAAGCATAGAACGTCTGTCAGTAGTACCCTACGAATGCGCAAAATGCTCATGCGCACACTCTGTCTGTGAGTGTATGCGGAAAGATAACTTCATTATTTCATAATGCAATAAAACCAAAAGTAGTTAAGATGTCATTTCATAGTATATTGTGTCTCAAGGGCAGAAAACTAGCTTAAGCAGCCCGCGGCTATTAAATGCCCGAGCGAGCGAAGCGAAGCGTGGGCAGTTGATAGCTAAGGGCTGCTAATGCGTTTTCTGAACGTGTGACACACATCTGTTTTTCGCCTAGCATCAAACAATTTTTTTTTAATTCATAGAAACATTGCTAGCTTCCTCTTTTTCAAATCTGGTCAAGTATTCGTAAATTTTTCGTTATTGTCCGAGTTACCATTCATTTTCACTTTATTACAAAATTTAAATCAGGTTTTGATGTTATTTTATACTTTTGTTGTCCGTTTTTATTTTGATTTACACAAACGTCTGAAAATCTCAAATGTCAAAATGTCAAATGCCAAAATACATAAATGTCAGTGAAAGGTTTCTAGATTGTGAAAAACTACAAAAATCAACTTTAGCGGCCCTAGGGACGATATGAGTTTACCGACCCTAGAGACAATAAATATTATTTTCGGTCATATTTTTAGGTTTGATATGATTCATTTTTATATTTATGTGCTGGGCGAAAAAATTGTTTTAAATAAATATAGGTGTGAAATAATCAACCAATATTTTTTAAATCATAAATTTCATAAAATATGCTTATTTCAAATGTTTGAAAGCTGAAAGAAAAGGTACTATTAATAAAACAAAATAATAATGTAGAAGTGACAATTTATTTTTCTATTTTATACAATTACTCATTGTACATGGTTATAACTAGAAATACGACCGTTTTATTTACTTATTTACATATAAATAAATATAATTTTTATCACACACAAATCATAATAAAATTGAATCGAATAAAACTAATTATAATTAATTTTTCACTTAAGAAAAAAAAGCTACAAATAAACTAAAAAAGATTTGGACAAAAAATTAACAAAGCTGAACCTTAATCTCTAGCATTCAGTCTTTTCCAACATAATTCAAAATTTTAATTCTGCTTAATACATTTAAGTTAGTTATTTATTCGTCTACTACTTTTTTCTTGACAGGTCTCTTTTCAGGGAGCGGTTTCTCTAAATCGTACAAATGATCCCTGTTTTTCATGTCGCTCGCATACGACTAACAATATAGAAAAAGGGAAAAAATAAACAAAAAATCAAAAAAAAAATCAACCGATACTCACCAGTTTGGTGGCAATACGCTTCGGAATAGGTTCAGTCGTTAAATAAATATGTTCTCTGGTTACTTCCAATTTTGAATCGTCTTCGAAATGAACCTGGAATAAAAAAATGTATGGTAGCATGTCCAAAGAGCGCCCAGCGCAAGACAACCAGGGTGTAAGAGTGCGCACTCACCATATAAATATAGACGTCGATCTTTCCGAGATAGTCGGCGTCGTAAACGTCACCGTCCGACCATCTGACCTTCATGCGTTGACCAATGGTGGGCGGCGCTTTCTTCGTCCAATCGACGAGGTCCTTCAGCTTGACGTCCTTGGAAAAACTTTGATCGGCCAGGAAAAAAACGCACATGTTTGGCTCGTTGCGCATGCTCTCGATTTTCCCTTTGTAGTAACGGCCGTTCCGGTGGCGGGCCCATACTTTTTCGTCCACTTTTAAAATTTTTTTCTGCAACTTTTTATTACGATTAGTAATTTTTTTACGCTGGGTGTTGCGAAGAAATAATGTGAACCAATATTGCGTCAAAATATAAACAGTTCTGCAAAAGTTAACATTCTATTGTTTAGATCAGACTAGAAAAAACTCGTTTTGTAATATTACAGTACCACTTTCCTCTTCATAATCGTTGTTAAACTTTATGATTGAAACAATCAATAAAATTTTAAAGTATATTGAAAACACTAGTTTTGTGGGGAAAAATATAAAAATATAATATTAACCTGAAGTATTGAAAAAAACTGCGTTTGTAAAATAAAACGGTAGTAAGCTTAAAAATATGACAAGCTTAAGTGACAATATGCTAAAATAGTAGTAAGCTTATGACAAGAAGCTAAAATAATGATAAGCTTAAGTGAAAATAGGCTAATATGAAAATGAAAATGATGACAAATTTAAGTGAAAATAGGCTATAAAATAATAATCTTAAGTAACGACAAGCTAAAATGTTGAGGCTGAAATAATGACAAGCTTAAGTGACGAAAAGCTAAAATGTGGACAAGCTGAACTGACAATAGGCTAAAATAGTAGTAGTAGTAGTGACGACAAGCTAAAATAACGAGGAGCTAGAGATGCGACTTAAAAAAAACGGTTCTTTTTTTTGTTTTTTTTTCATATTTTAGGTTTTTTTCAAGATTAGTCCCATTTGCCTATTTTTTTATGTTTTCAGTCCAGTACATGGACTAAAATTAGCCACTAAATGACATTTAGTAAATGTAAATACAGTCTCGCGCTTTGCTTATTTTGATTTGGTCCTAAAAAAGTAACTACCTATAATATTTTTGTTTCAGCACTTGATTTTTCAAAAAGCTACCAAAAGCACTTTTTTCATGATTTTTCAAATTTATGTAGAGTATGGAAATTAAAAAAAAACAAATTCTTGTAGAACATTTATTCATTGGTGGTTAAGTCAGAACATTCCATGGACCAAAAAAGAAAGCCAAAAAAATTTAGATTTTTTTTATTACGGTATTTGTTAGGATTGAGCGTTGCACGTTTTTCATCTAAAAATCTAAAACTAGAAGCTTCAAATTGCTTTTTTTACGGCTCACATACGACCATTTTTAACGAAGATACAGGTATACGAAAAATGGCAAAAAATTTGGAATTTTTTTTTATCCTTTAATTTTTTCTATTAGTGTAGACTTGCTTTTAGTTTCTTATGTGGAAACTACCAAATAATAAGAAATCAGATATTTTAGTCTCGGTCAAAAAAATGTAATATATTCTACATTTCACTTTATTATTAATATACATTTTACTTAAAATTTCATTTTGAAAAATTACTCCATTTTTTAATATTGATGTTATTTATTGACAGAATATGCTTTATTGCAGCAGATTTGAAAAAAAAAACCGTTTTTTATAGCTAAAATAATAGCAAGTTGGAGTGACCAGCTAAAATGAAGAAAACATTTGGAGTGACAAATTGATTAAAAGTTAAAATATCGACAAGGTGAAATAATGAGAAGCTAAAATGATGGCAAGTCTAGAAAAGTTAAAAGGGTGACAAGATTAATTGTCAGTAACTAAAATTATGACCTAAATAACACAAATTTTTAAGTAATAGCAACAAACTATTCTGAGCGATGTCGCTCGAACTCTCGTAGAAGGTAGACGTTGGGCTTCCATAGATCACTTTAAAAAAATAATCAAAGATTTACAGTTCAAAAACAAAAGTGCAGTGTTAAACCATTCCGATACGGCGGGAAGAAAATAACTGAAGAACAAGGAGGCGAAGCAAAAGTAGAAACCTGTAGGAATGAAGGATCTTTAATTTAATCTCATGACCTAGATACAAATTTGCAATAGCAAATGATAAAAGTAAAATAATAAAACATATTACAGAAGCAATAGGTGACACGATTCCTCGCTATCAGTTCGGTTTCCAGAAGAATCCATCCTTGGACAATTTCAGTGTTTGTTTTGATTTGGTCTTAAAAAAGTAACTACCTATAATAGACTACCAAATAATAAGAAATCAATTTTTTTAGTCTCAGTCAAAATTTTTAATAATGGAAAATGGAATACCGGGTGTATCTGAGAATAGGCGCACCCCTGTAACTTTTTTATTTATAAAGATAGATGCATGAAATTTAGCATGGTTAATTTGGATATAAAATGCCACTTATAAGAGTACAAAATAAATTTTTTGAACTTTTTGCCGGAAATGATATCAACTTTCGATTTTTAAATGGAACGCCCTATATATTTTTACATATTTAGAATCCTGAGTAAATTTTGAGTCTAACAGCATCCTCAAATTGACCTTTCGATGTTTCGTCATCAAATGCATCATGAAAATGCATCATCATAAAGATCAATCTAGATTGCTTTGAACTATTTGAGAAAAACGAATTTTGACAAGTTTAGACTGCTGGGAATAGCTGAATAAAAAACAAACAAACAAATTTCTAAGGCAAGTTCCATTTTTCAAGTATTGTGTGAATCCATTAGAAGAAAATAATATAGTTCAAAGCACTCTAGGAAACGTCAAAAGGTCAATTTGAGGATGCTGTCTGACTCAGAATTTCCTCAGGATTAAAATAACGTTAGGCGTCAAAAACAGATGTGTAGTGACAGATGAGTTAAAATTATTTTAAATTTCTCCGTCAGACGTACGAAGTTAAAACTTGAGGGACGGAAAAAATGTCATAATTTTTGAATTATAATTGGACCAATAAGAGCGCTTCCGGATGAACGGACTAACGGACAAACGGATACATGAAAATTAAGCTTAAGGCACATTAATTGCCAAAATATTATTTCAAAATACAAAATTTATACTTTAGTTGAACAAATGTAACACTTGAAATGATGGAATGACCCTTTAGACAAAAAATTAAAAAAAAATAAAACTTACTTTTTTGCCATCCTTATCGCTTCTGGCCTTCTTAGGAACCGCCTGCGCGTCATCAGCCTCGTTTTCGACTTTCACGGCGCAGCAACTCTGCCCCTCCCCCTCCTCCTGCATCTCCTCTTTGATATCTAGTTGCGGCGAAATCGTTAAAGCAGCATCGTCAGCGCCATCACCGGCCGCGTCCTCAACTATAGGCAACGTACTCACATTGAACAAAGTTAAACCCTGACTCAGATAATCCTGAACGTCTTTGGAGAAGTTGTCGAGGACGTTGGTAACCGAAACTTTGACCTCCATGGGCGTCAAAGTTTCGCGTTTCAAGTCCAAGTACATACTCAAGTCGCGCTTATCGTCGATTATCGTGGCGGTGGAGTGGTTTTTTTGGTAGTCGCGGATTTTGTCCTTCAATTTTTTGTACTGATCTTTTAGGTCTTTGCGAGGCCGCCCGCATTTCGACACCCCGTATATTAACTGCGAGGGTTTGATGTGTTTCTTCCGTATCACCATTTTTTTCGGCTGCACCAGTTTACTTTTCCCCGTCAAACTGGTGAATTTCTTCTTCGTGTAACGCCGTTTTTTTACTGCATTTATGTTGTTCGTGGTCTCTTTTAAAACAGGTTTTGCTTCTTCGGGTGTTGCAGTCGGTCGTTTTGCCCGGCATATTTCGCAATCGGAATCGTCGCTGGTTTCGTAGTCGCTCGAGTAAGCGCTAACGGTACTGCTGGAGGTGCTGTAATCGTTATCGTCCGAATCGCCGTCGGTATCGTCGGAATCCGACACCACCTCCTTCTTCGTCAGATGGTGCTCGACGAAATCGTTAAAGTCGTTCAAATCGGCAACCAAATGCGCCCCGGTGTCTATCTCGTCTTGCGGTACCGTCTCCACGACGACTTTTTCGTTGCCGCACAAGCTTATAGGTTTACTCGTCATGGGGTAAAACCTGTCGTCGTTCAAGTAGGTCGTGCTGCTCAATTTGTTGACTGTGAAGAAATTCTGGTTGCTCCAAATTAAGTTGGGCCCGCGCTTCGGCTCCGGGGGTTTCACCACCGTAGGTACAGTCGGCGGCAAAAACAACGGGTGCACGGTCTCCATGGAATACACCGTAGGAGCCGCGGGTTTCGCGTCTTCCGTTTTGATGCCGTTGGGACTGTTCGTTTGCACGCTAAACACTTGCAAATTGTCGTTCTGATTTAAAACGTACACCTCATTTTGTTGCGCCGTTTGCACGTTTTGTTGCGTGAAGTCTTGCACAATTGGTTGCGTAAAATCTTGCACGTTTGGTTGCGTAAAATCTTGCACATTCGGTTGCGCAAAATTTTGCGCGTTTTGTTGCAAACTGATGGGCGCCAGCTCGGGCATTTCGTCGTGCTTAACGTAACACTCTTCTTTTAGCGGGGAACTGAGTTCCGGCATTGCCGTCACGGAGTTTGCGTCCTCTTTTTTAACCGTCGTTTGTTTAGCTTTTTGTTTCGTCACTTTTTTGACGTTCTTGCGGGCCTCCTTCTCGCTGAGGAAGTTAAGGAACGCGTTTTCGTACTTCATGACGGTGCCGGTGCCAGTGCTAGTACTGGTACTGGCCGTACTGGACACAGTGGTGCAAACAGGTTTCGGTTTCGACATAACCGGTCGACTTTCCAACACCGTTATAATACCTTTCGAGGTTTTGATGGTTTGAACATGTTTTGGTAAAATTAAATCTTTGGGCTTTCTGAAAGCCTTCAAATTACTATTGGGGCTACTTTTATGATTATTAATTTCGTATTTGACGTCGGCGGCGTAATTTTTAGTTCTGGCGTGCTCTTCTTCCGCTTTGCGGATAATATCGTTGATCTGGTTGATATCTGGGTTGGGTTCCTTCTTTACCGACTCGGCGTTATCTTGGTTGGTGTCATTGGTGTTGTTGGTGTGATGGTGGTGGTGATGGTGTTTGCCTGCACAAAACGCACGGCGATTTAGTATTTAATGTGTGGGATGGGAAATGGTATATTTTAGTGGAAGTCCGGTAAATAGGCTCTAGCATGGGAGAAAAAAATAAAAATAAATAAAAACTCACGTTTTTTGTGTTTTTTCTCTGGGTCTCGGTGCTTGTGTTTGTTTTGCTTTTTCGCCATAACGTGTTCCGTTTCTTGCGCCACAAGGGACTTTACTAGTTCGTTTTTAGTGTCTTCGAGCATCGATAGGGGCGCTACTATAGGACCGCAGACCTGCAATTCAAAGTTTTAATGCAATTTTTTTTTCAGATAAGCAATACTTTAAATTCTGTTTGACAGTTGACAGTTTATACATATATTTGTTTCCCCGGCAACAAACATGTTTGGTTTAATTTATTCTACAAGGTGTCTCTAAAAAATATCACTTACCAAAAGGGTTAAAAGGATAGCTGGGGTGCTATCCTTAAGAGCACTCATACTTTTTGTTAAATGACGAGCATTTAAAAAAAATATATGGCTAAAATGACAAGGTAAATTTGGGACAAAACAAATTAATGACAAGATCAAATGACGTTATGCTATAAACAAGGACAAATTAAAATAATATCAAGCTTTAATGGGGACAAGTTAAAAATAAATCAAAACTAAATGACAACAAGCTAAAATAGGGACAAAATAAAATGATGACAAGATCAAATGACGTTACGCTTTAAAGAGGACAAGCTAAAATAATATCAAGCTTAAACGACGACAAGTCAAAATGAGGAGAAAATAAAATAATGTCAAGTTAAAATGAGAGGCTTAATTTGGGACAAAATAAATTGATGACAAGATCAAATGACGATAAGCTATAAACGAGGACAATTTTAAATATTATCAAGCTTAAATAAGGACAAAATAAAACGATGACAAGCTAAAATAATATCAGGCTTAAATCACGTCAACATAAAATAATTAATTAAAATGAGGAAAAGCTAAAAGGATGACAGGCTTAATTTGGAACAAAATAAATTAATGACAAGATCAAATGACGATAAGCTTTAAACGAGGAAAGTGAAAATAATATCAAGCTTAAATGAGGACGAAATAAATGATGACAAGTTAAAATAGGGACAAGCTAAAACAATGACAAATTAAATTTGGGACGAAATAAATTGATGTCAAGATGTAAAACGTGGACAAGCTAAAATAATGACAACTTAAAACGACATGCTAAAATGAGAAAAAGTAAAATTACAAAATAAATTGGTGACAAGATCAAATGACGATAAGCTATAAATGAGGACAAAATGAAATGATGACAAGGTAAAATAAAAACAAGCTAAACTAATATCAAGCTTAAATGACGACAAAATACATGACTGACAAGATCAAATGACGATAAGCTTTATATGAGGACAAGTTAAAATAATATCAAGTTTCAATGAGGACAAAATAATAGGATGACAAGCTGAAAGAATTACAAATGGAATTTGGGATGAAATAAATTGATGACAAGATATAAAACGAAGACGAGCTAAAGTAATGACAAGTTTAAACGACAAACTAAAATATTATCAAGCTTAAATGAGAATAAAATAAAATGATGACAAGGTAAAAATGACGATAAAATAAATGATTAGCTTTAAACAAGGATAAGTGAAAATAATATTAAGCTTAAATGAGGACAAAATAAAACGATGACAAGTTAAAATGAGGACAAGCTTAAAGAATGACAAATTAAATTTGGGACGAAATAAATTGATGACAAGATATAAAACGTGGACAATCTAAAATAATGACAAGTTAAAACAAGATGTTATAATGAGGACAAGTTAAAATAATTACAAGTTAAATTTGGGAGAAAATAAATTGATGACAAGATCAAAGGACAATAAACGAGGACAAGTTAAAATATTATGAGGCTTAAGACGACAAGCTAAAATGTGGAGAAGCTAAAAGAATGACAAGTTAAAATGATGAAAAGCTAAATTTGGGACAAAATAAATTGATGACAAGATCCAGTGACGCAAAGATATAAAACGAAGACAAGTTAAAATAATTACAAGTTAAAAATTATAAGTAGAAACAATTTTTCTTGTTAGAGTAAAGTAACATGGCTGTTATAGGAAGAAAACTGCAGAAAATTTCTATAATCGACTAATAATAGGAGAAAGCGCTTATAATATTATAGTCAAGCTCATAATTTAGAATATTATACAGGCTTATGTGTGTTATAAATTATAAGCCTGTATACAGGGTGTTATGTAAATAATGTAATATATTAAAATGGGTAGTTGCTTAGGGTCCATAAAGAAGCACCTGAAACTTTTTTTTTCTTAATTCTTAAGACTACAAATATTTTATAATAACCTTTATCCTAATCAATCACTGATCGACTAGGAACTTTAGGCTAATCTGGTTGCCTAATTTAATTTATTATGTTATGGTTGGTTTAACCTGTGAACTTGTCCTAATTAAATCTGAATAAACAGAAAGAAAAAAACCGACGAAAAAATTAATTTTGTCGTTATGGAGTTTTTAAAATAGGTACTAAATTTTCATAGCTTAAGCTAATAGCTGGACGAGTAAATAAATACAGAAGGGTATTAGAGATTTAAGGGCATAAAACTTTTGTATTTATTGGGTTTTTATTTATTTTTTGCAAGACAATTTTTTAGTAACAATTGGCAACGCGCAGTTACTTTGTTGGTTGGTATCTATGTACTCACAGAACACAAATGTGTAACCACTGACGTATCACAAAAAATATAAAAAAACTTCTAATGCATATTTTTTCTTTATATTTGGGAAAATACTTTTTTTAAATATTTTTCCATTACACCTTATGTCAAAAAGGTATTCAGTATTTTAAAATATTACATTAATTACATAACACCCTATACAGGGTGAGTTTTAAGTTGACGCGTTCCTTTTAACAGTGTGTAGAAATCAGCTAGACAAATAAATATTTTAAGTAATTTTTTTATCAAAACTTAAAAATAAAAAAGTTAGCCCATCGAAGTTTAATTAAATTTTAAGCCGTTCCTGGCTATTGTTAACGAAAAACATAACCATAAAAATATCAAAATAAACAATGCAAAATGTCATATTTGACAACAAACATAACCATTTAAATCAAATTGACATTTTGCAATAAAAAATGTCATTATTTACTTAATTTGCAGCATTTGCATTTAGACGACAATCTCCATAAATTATTATTATTATGAACCATTTTTAACAATAATTAACAATAATTGAGGCACAAAAAAACTGACATTTTTCATTGCTAAATGTCATTTTGATTTAAATGGTTATGTTTGTTGTCATAGATGACATTTTGCATTGTTTATTTTGTTATTTTTATTTTTATGGTTATGTTTTTTGTTAAAACTAGCCAGGACCAGTTCAAAATTTAATTAAACTTGGAAGGCCTATAACTTTCTTATTTTTGAGTTTTGATAAAAAAGTTACTTAAAATATTTATTTGTTTATCTGATTTCTACACGCTGTTAAAAGGAACGCGTCAACTTAAAACTCACCCTGTATAACTTATAATATAAATATATAAAAATTGTTAATTGTTAAAAATGAAAATAAGAAAAAAAGTTGACTCACCTTTTTACTCTTGCTGGCGCAAGGCGCGTAAATTCCGGTCAATTCGTCCGTTTCGTCTTCCACGAACTTTTTGGCGTTCTTCCTAGGTCGCCCTCTGACGTTGCTGGAAGACGACGCCGCGGCGGCGGCGTCTTTCGGCACGCGACGCTTTTTGTTGTGAAAACCGCGGCGTCGGTTTTTGACGTTGTAACCTGCGTCGCAGATCGTCGCGTCTTCCGCTTCTGCAGAGAAAACGTGTGAAATTTCGTTTTGTACAGTTCAATTTTTTTTATATTTGGACTCGTGTTTTTTTATCAAGTTGGTAGCTTGTGCCAGTTTCATTTAGTATTTTTAGTTTTTAAAAAAAGGTACTTCTGCTGGAGACCTTATAATTATAATCCTAGACCAAACCAATAGATAAATATCTTATGTCGGATGTCGGGACAGTATTATAATATTTAGCCAAGCCAAGAGAGGGCGCGGATTTTATAATTTTTTGACGTTTTTGACCTTTTTGACGTTCAATTATATCGGTAGTTATCGATTTTGTGTATTTGTGTGTTTTTATTGTGTACTGTACTAAGGTTTGTATTATAATAATAATTTATAAACGACACTTTGACCGAATCATAATCTTTCAGATGGTAGGCATGTATTGTTTAATAAAATTTATGGATTTAACATTATTCTTCAATTTCAAAACAATGATCAATGAGACAGTTACTTTTGGATTTTACAAATGAATACTAAATACACTTGTTTTACATTTACATACATTTGTTTTCCTTATTGCTTTTCCATAAATCTGCGAATTTCTTTAGTTTATAAAACTTGCTTGAGAATTACTAAACAGCATAACCACAGAAGTACCTTAAATACATGGTAGAAAACAAAGTTATTGTTTTCGTTACTGATTATATTTAAAATCTAGCCACAAGTTACATTTTAAATTGAAGTAACCAATCAAATACGTTGATTTTCCACCAATTAAAAGCTATGTTGGCAACAAATGCCTGTAAACACGTAATTTAATTTTTAACCAAGTTCAGAGAGGGCGCTTCATTTGGCTCCAAACTATGTACTCTTTAAGATTTTAAGATCTATTGGTTTGGTTTAGGGTTATGCTAAATGCCTCAATGGCAGAAAAAGTACATCGCCTTATGGACATTTTTGGAGTAAAAAAGTAACGTTTTTGGTTTTACAAATATTAAATCACACATTATTTTTAGCTAAGGAGATCAAAATTTTTTGAAATTTTAAAAAATAAGGGGGTAATAAATTATTAAATAACTGTTAGGTTCAAACTTTTTGTGGAAAAATCTAGTAGTTAATTTTCCTGTCTTTGAAAATAGCATCAATTTGGTTTGAAAAAAATTAAGCAATAATCACGAAACTTTTTATTCTTTCAATTTACAAGTTACTGGTCATTAATAGTCCTGGACAATATACCTATAAATTATAATTATTATTAAGCCACTACAAGTATTAACATCCAGTGGCTTTAACAAAATACTCATTCACCATTGGAGTCCAATGATTGGACAACATTCACGTGTGTTCACAAAAAGTTTTTAAAACGTTGAAACTTATTTAAAATTGTCAAAAACGCTTAAATTATTGCATCATTTAAGTATGTATATCAAAAACACAATTTAGAATTTTAAAAACAGATTTTAGTATGTTAAAACCAGAAATTGTTTTAAAATCGTTAAAAACACTTAATTCAATAATGTTCAAAACACAATCATTTAAAAATGTCAAAAACACATTTTAATTTGTAAAAACCATAAGAAGGCAAAATACTAGCAAAAACACAACTTAAATTGTTAAAACTATAAGAAACTGACTTGAACATGTCAAAAACCCGGCTTGGAAAGTCAAAAACCAATTTTAAAATGTAAAAACGCAGAAATAGCAGAAAAAGTTCATCGTCTTATGGACATTTTTGGAGTAAAAAAGTAACGTTTTTGGTTTTACAAATATTAAATCACACATTATTTCCAGCTAAGCAGATCAAAAATTTTTAAAATTTTAAAAAATAAAAATTATTTGATGTTACGTTTAACCCACAGTGGTTTGTGGTTTAACCTTTTTGTGAAAAATCCAGTAGTTAATTTTTCTATAAAATTCTTTTTAAAGCGAAGATTATTATCCGCTAGGAATACTTTCTCTTCCTGGCCGTAAAGCAACCTATATTTAACTACTTTTTTATATGATTTTACTCATCCAAGCACCACCTACGAATTTTGACAACTCAACTTGACAACCGTTCAATGTAACCTACAATAATTTAAACATAACCACAATTACACTATAACTAGTTTAGTTTGTTTTAATCAATGCAACCAATTTTGGTTCCGTATTTACCAACCAAAACCGTAAATTTGCAACGTTGCCGCAGTCCAGATAAAAAAAATAAACTTTATTTCACACAAAATTTTTCTTACCTATTTCCCCAGCTTTCAACCAAATATCCTCCAATACTTCCAGTTGCTGCTCATCGGGGGCAATTTCGTCGGAATAATTCATATTGTCCTCCTCCATGAGTTCCAGCTGCAATTCCGCGGGAAATTCTGGAAAGCTGCTGAAAAAAATCGACAAAAAAACACTATTCTTAGAGGCAAGAACCTAAATGTCAATTTTGAGGAGATAGACATTGAAACATTGTTTTTTTTTCATGGAAGATTATCAAGAAAAAGTTTCTTACTGTGAGTAGTTCATTCGTCCGCGACCTTTTTTCGGCGCCTCCAGGAAACATTGCGGCAGGGAAGTGTTGTTCTTGTTACACAGGATGTCCTGCGGCAGCGGTAAAGGTGCGGCGACCTTTCTGTCGGGATCCTCTGGATGCGGACCGATGTCTTCGCCTTTCAGCCACATTTCGTACCTGCGTTAATTAAAATATAATAACGTATAACATAATAGTCCGGGAGGCAGTAAAGAATCTTTACTAAAGATTTTTATCTTCTTATTTTTCCAGTTTGTGAATGTCATTAAGTTTGTTCAAATGGTGACACAAAACGACAATTTGTGTGTCTGGCTAAAATTTTCGGATGGGTTCACTAGATGAGCCAAAAAGTCAAGTCCACTTATTTTCCCAGTCATAAATATTTCACATTAATTAAAGTGAGTCATTTTATTAATGGAAATAACAGTCTGGCACATCCCAAGTGAAGGAAAGTCAGTCTGGCTGAAAATTTGCGGAAGCAAAAATTTGACCGGTTTTTGAAATACGTAGCCCTTATTTTCCCATGCTTAAAATTTAACCCATTATTTGGTACTGTCATAAACTATAATCAAAATTAAGTCTGGCTGATTTATGAAATTGGCAAATTGTTCTGGAGGCATCTTGAAAATCGTAAGAATTACAAAAATTTTGCTCTTATTTTCCCGGATTTGAAAATTTGTCACATGATAAATAATACTATAATTTCGTAGAAAATACACGTCTGGCTGTTATTTACAATCACGAAAGCCCCGCCAGAATAACAAGTCAGATAGCAGAAACTCGCGTTTGAATGGGAATTTTCGCGATTTTCTTTTTTTTTATTGATATAACTCAAAAACTAAGGGAGATACAAAAGACTGTCAAGAGATCGATTTTGTAGAGAATCCTACAAAAAACAACTGCACAAATTTTCTCGTATCTCTGATAGTTACAAAGTTATTCGCGAATAAAGTTTTTTGGTGGCGGACGGACTGACATTTTTTTTAGCCATATTTAAATTTTGCTTTACACAAATTATTTTCTTATCATACATTATGAAAAGTAAAAACATGTAGAGATGACAACAATCGCCTGTATAATTGAACATGCCGAATTTAGCGCGCCTGTGGAGGGTTGGACGAGTCTGGCAAGGCTTTTGGAGTGTTCCACATTAGCCAGACTATATTTGCAGCTGTAATTATAATATAAACTATCATCTCACAAAATTTTTAGGACTGCGAAAATAAGGGCAATGGTTTTGATAATTTTTCCACCTGCCAGACATATTACCCATACTCACAGATTAGCCAGACTATTTTTTTCTTAAGTTCACTATATCTCTCACTAATGGAATTATTTTTATCACTGGAAAAAAAGTGCAATATATTTGTACTTTATAACGCATTTTCCGCCTTAACCCATCGGAAAACCCCCCCCTAAATATATATAAATTTTGCTCAGAATAACAAACCCAAAAATTGTATCGGTGTTTGCCGACTGGGAAAATAAGTACCGAAAATCTTCACTGCCTCCCGGACTATAAAGAGGCACTTGAAAAATTTTAAAATCATAAGAAATTGTTTTAAACGTGAAAAACACGGCTTGAAATGTGTCAAAAACTAATTTTAGAAAACCATAAGAAAAAATCGAGAATTCTTTGAGAATGTTAAAAACACAATTTTTCTATTCCTACCACGGAATATGGCCGTTCTAATATCACGTTTTAATGTAGAATAGTATATTCTGTAACAAGTTTGGAATACGGCATATTCCGCTTGAATGAAAAGTTTGTCACGCGAGCCGAAGGCGAGTTTGACGGTTTCACGAGAGGGGACTATGCAATTCCAAACGTATTTCAGACTCTACTTTTTCTACGTTTCCAAAAAATACCATAGAAAAATAATTTAATTGGAAGAAAGTGAGGTTGGATCGGTCTAAAATTTGTTAGATATTAAAAACATTCCTTAAAGTATTACAGAATGAATTATTCTATCATCGGATAACGGAATAAACACTGGTGGCGACATCTCTGTGTTTAATATCTAACAAATTTTAGACCGATTATTTTCCTATGGTAATTTTTGAAAACGTAGAAAAAGTATAGTCTGAAACACGTTTGGAATTGCATATTCCGCTCTCGAGAAACCGTCAAACTCGCCTTTGGCTCGTGTAACAAACTTTTCAATCGAGCGGAATATGCCGTATTCAGAATATACTATTAGTCTGTAAAAACCATAAGAAAATGTTAAAATTCATTTCAGAAAATTAAAATTACGGCTTGGAATGTTAAAATTGAAACCATAAATTGCTTTAAAAACGTCAACTTTAAAATTGTCAAAAACACATATATAAGAAAAACCATAAGAAAAGGTCGAGAATCATTTAAGAATGTTAAAAATACAGTTTAAAATGTTAGAACCAGAAAACGTTTTAAAAACGGCATATCAAATTTTCAAAAAGTCTTAAATCATTGAATCATTTAAGAATGTCAAAAACACAATTTAGAATGTTAAAAACATATTTTAATCTGTGAAAACCATAGAAGTTGTTTTAAACATGTTAAAAATAGGGCTTGGAATGTTAAAAACCAATTTAAGAATGACAACAACAGATTTTAGTATGTTAAAACCAGAAATTGTTTTAAAAGCGTCAAATCCCTTTTAAAATTGTCAAAAAACTGTTCAAAATACAATCATTTAAAAATGTGAAAAACACATTTAAATTTGTAAAAACGGTAAAAAAAACTAAATACTATCAAAAACACGGATTGGAAAGTTGAAAGCCCATTTCAAAATGTTAAAAAAACGTTTTAATAGGTCAAAACCAAAAATTGTTTTATAAACGCCAAAACCCATTTAAAAATGTAAAAAAAAATAAAATGTTAAAAACACATTTTAATCTATAAAACCATTAATGGATATAAGAAAAATACAAACTATCAAAATTTAACTCAATAATATCAAAACCACCAATTTTGAATGTTAAACCCAAAATGTTAAACTTGAAGATGTCAAAAGTTAATTTTAGAATGTTAAAAACACATTTTAGTATGTTAAAACTAGAAATTATTTTTAAAATGTAAAAAATCATTTTAAGTGGTCAAAAACAGAATATTCAGAAGAAGAAAGTCAAAAACACATTTAAGAAAACCATAAGAAATTGCCCTGAATATTTCAAAAACCAATTTTAGAATGTTAAAAATACATTTTAGTATGTTAAAACCAGAAATTGTTTTAAAACTTTAAAACTCATTAAGAATATCAAGCCACAATTTAGAATGTTAAAAACACATTTTAATCTATAGAAACCATAAGAAATTGTTTAATACACATGTCAAAAACACGGTTGGAATGCCAAAAACCAATTTTGAAGTTAAAATCACATTTTAGTAAGTTAAAACCAGAAATTGTTTTACGTCAAAACTCATTCAAAATTGTTAAAAACACTTGAAGAATGTTCAAAACACTTAAAGAATGTCAAAAACAAATTTTAGAAAACCATAAAAAATTGCAAGGATCATAAAAAATATCAAAAATACAATTTATAATGTAAAAAACACATTTTAATCTATGAAAAACGTAAAAAATTGAGAAGGTTAAAAACACATTTTGGTATGTTAAAACCAGAAATTAAAAACGTCAAAACTCATTAAAAATTGTCAAAAACACTTAAAGAATGTCCAAAATACATTTTAGAAAACCATAAGAAAATGCAAAGAATTATTTAAGAATATTAAAAACACATTTTAATCTAATAAAACTATAAGAAAAACAACTATCAAAAACACAATTTAGAATGTTAAAACACGGCTTGAAATGCCATAAACCAAATTGTCAAAACCATTTTTAGATTGTTCAAAACACTTAAAGAATGTCAAAAACATATTATAAAAAACCATAAAAAATTACAAAAATCATTTAGGAATATTAAAAACAAAATTTAGAATGTAAAAACACATTTTAATCTATGAAAACCATAAGAAAAAGACTATCAAAAACACAAATTAGCATGTTAAACCATAAGAAATTGTCTTGTCATGTCAAAAACACGGTTGAAATTACAAAAACCAATGTTAAAACCAGAAATTGTTTTAAAAACGTCAAAACTCATTCAAAATTGTCAAAAACACTTGAAAATGTTCAAAACACTAAAAAAAAGTCAAAAACAAATTTAAGATAACCATAAGAAACTGTCAAAAAGATTTAAGAACGTCAAAATAATCACTTTTAATAAAAGATTTTAGTGTTTCGTAATTTTGCGTGGTGCAAATGTTAGCTGGCCACCAAGGTACTGCGATTTAACACCTAGAGTTTTGTATAGGTTCATCTGAAACTAAAAACTGCATCTTACCTATCGGGTTGGAATCTTTTAACAAAAGTGTCCATGGATATTTTCACCATGTCTTTGCTGCAAGTACAGTGTGTTGCTCTTTTACCGTACTCAATCCATCTTTCGCATGCAAAATTAGTCGATTCTGCGCAGTTAAAGCCATGATTAAAACCTACAAAAATCAAAATAAAAAAACGTTCAATTTTAATTTGGTTATTTAGGCCATACCTGCGTGATAGCCGTAAGGGAAGGTGATCATTATTTCCCCTGATTCTTGAGTGATCTAAGAAAAAATGCATGTTTAGAAAAAAAAAATCATTTTTATATATTTTTTTTACCTTGTTGTATGGTATGGAATACTGTCGTAATATTTGTGGAGAGATCAGCGTCATTTTGTGACGCAAAAAGGCCTGGCAAGTTTTATATGAACCGGGGAAAAACCCGTTTGCCAACCTTTCCAATCTTCGGCCATGCTCAGGTGGTATGGAGTACCTTAGCAAAAAAAATAAATTTCAAACACTAATAACTAATTCCCTGAAGACTGGTTTAGGACGATTTTCAAAAAATATTTACCATGTTTTAGGGGCGCCAAAATGTAGATAGTTAATGGAATAGAGGTCCATGTCTTCGGTGTGCCAGGCAAAGGTGGTTTTCCACATACCGAAATATAAGTAGGCCGTATTAACGCCTTCTATCGAGATTCCGTAATCTTCGTTCACGAAATCGAGTATGGTGCCTAGTTTGTTAATGTTCCATTCCTTGGAGAAAAAATATACACTGTTATAAAAATCAGAATTTTTAACATGAGTTTGTAGTTTGTTAGTTTTATTTTGTAAAATTTTAATTTAAAAGGTTTGTAATTATTTTAATAAAGGCAAATATTACAAAACTTATAATATGCAATTTTGTAAACATTTTGTTACATAATTTCAAAGGTAACATTATTTTGTTAATGTTTAACAAACTATTTCGTTGAAAAAGTACACGTGATTTCAGGTAGTCAATCAAAACATTTCCCACTGACAATACATATCAACAAGTTCAACTGACTTCAGCGTCTGCAACTTATGTTTCTGCTTACTTTATTTTAATTCGTAAGGTTTTCGTAACAACTGTTTAAAGTGTTTATAATATTTTACCAGAAATCTGTTATTATATTTATTTAACGAGTGTGCGAAGTATCCGAAAAAAGATGCCATCACTGAAATTAGGGGATACACTCCAAAAATTGCGCTTTCCAAACTAAGCACAATTGCCCATTAACTTTGATATGTTTGCCACAAACTTATTATATTTGTTGCAAATGCTGAGATTTACGCAAAAATGGTAGCAGATTTATTATAAGTTTTATATATTTCAGTTAACCCATTAATAAATTTTAGTGGAAAATATTGCACGTTTTATGGAAACCCATCTAAATTTAATTCAAACGTAAAAAAAAACAGTACAAAGTTTGCATAGAACTTAATAATATTCCAAGCAAACACAGCAGCCTAAACGAATAATCCATTTCTGGCAAAGCAGTTCACCCATTCTAAGCAAAAGCACTAATTTTGAATTAAATTTCAGTTGTTTGATTCAAAGCAATCAGGCTCAAACAATTGCAGCGTTTGTTAAAAATATTCTTTTCCCTGAATGATGCATCACTGGTTTTCAAACTAAAATTACATTTAAGTGGGTTAAAGTTACGAAATAACTCAGTAAGTGTTGTAGTAGTACTTTTAATTATAATGTACCAAATTTCTTTATAATTTGATTTCAGAACGGTGTGTTATTTAATTGTGTTTATGTTATTTTTGGGTTCATTTATAGCAATTAGCAACATTCTTATTAAAATTCTTTTCATTCCCAATTTCCAACAAATACTTTTGTTACTTGGTCTACAAAAAGGTTTGTAAAAATAAGGTCCTTTTTGAAAATTACAAGAATTATCGTTGAATTATTATTATTTTGTAACATTTTTTTTTCACGATTTATAACCGTTCTGAAGTGCGTGAAAAGCATTTTATTTTTTTAAGTGCCACCCTAATGAATACAGGGTGTTCGGAAATAACGTTAATATATTTCGGTGGGTGATTCTCCACGTAAAGATAAAAAAGTTGCTATAAACAATGTCTGAAAATGCGCAAAATCAGGTTTTAATTAATTATTTCAGAAACGGTTAGTGCGAAAATAGTGATGTTTTATTTATGGGCAAGAAATCATCTGGTGGTGCAAAATCGGATAAATGATGAACATAGGCGTAAGAAACAAGGAAAAACTTTTTTGTGGGGTTTTGTTTAATTATAATTAAAATTATCTGGAGAATTGTATTTCAAGATCGATAATTATCGATCTTGAAATACAATTCTCCAGATAATTTTTCGTGAAAAAGCTGCTCTTGTTGCAAAGTCATGAAGCCAAAACTTTTCAAGAAAAACGCTACTAAAAATGTCTCGATACAAAAATTCATAAATTTATGAATTTATTCTAGTTATTAAACACAGTAAATGCATTACAACAATAAGGCAATTTGTTTCCAAATTTCAACCATTCCTATTTTGTTAAATGGTCAAAATGACCGCCGTTCTCTTCTACACATCTCCTAACGGGCATAGATCTAATGTTTTCGAAAAATCCAGGTTTATTTTTTATGGATTCACAAGCATTTACAACAATGGATTCGATTTTGTCTTTCGTGTGTGGTGCATCGTACTTTCATCTCTGGGTCATTGCTCGATGAAAAGTCTGAAACATAGCTGACTTTGACCCAGGAGGGACAAAATGGAATTCCGGGTATAGAAATATACCTGTATTTTTGGACAATATCGCAAGCTTTGACCTCCTAGCGAGGTATTTTGTGAATTGTACAACACATGGAGTGGATGATCCAATATTTGGAAAATTCACATGTCTATGGGTGGATGGCTTCGTGAAGCGCATGGACATTAAAACTTGTTGCTGGTCCAAGTGGTTCATTGAAACCGAGACCATTAAGGCCTTAGGCCACCAAGGAAGAAGAAGAAGATTTACAACAATAATTTTAACACTAACCGTTTCTGAAATAATTGATAACTCACAATCACTTTGTGTGGATAATAACGGCTGGATAGTTGAACATTTATAATGATTTTGTGGAACACTTAAAAAAAATAGCTACATGAGCATCAATCAATGTAAAAAGTGAAAGGTGAAATTAAAAATCGACAGGAAAACCACGGAAACCTCGAGATACTTAACAATAAAAAGGAAGTATTGTTTTATTCAAAGCACCTAAAAATAGCTGAGTATGCAAAACAAAAAACAATTATTAACAAAGTAATCAATCAATGATAACACAGACGTAAATTTTTAATGAATGTAGATTATTGCCCACTGTGCAAGCATATTTTTTGTCAGTTGTCATAGGTCAGGAATAACCAGTGGCGGCCCAAAATTTCTACCTTACTTATAAAAATTTTAATGGTTTTTTTATTATAAAAAATGGCACTAATGCCTTTCTTACTTTGGCATGTACAGGGTGATCCCCTATAATGTCGCCCCCCTTAAACTTTTTTATTTTAAGTGTCCCAAAAAATTTAAAAGTGTGGTTATGTAGGTACTAAAAAATACTTTTTTTCTACGTATAAAGAGAATTGGAAAATTGATCAGTATACATGGAAAAACAAAAAGTTTATTTTTTTTTCAATGGATCACCCTATATATGTATTTATTTTTCGATTCCTTGTAAAATTCTAAGCATATTTCATATAATATACCATATACCTAAATTCAACTGTTTCTGAAATATTTAAATTATTTTTAAGATAATAATTTGAAATAGTTTCTTTCTCTGTCTGAGTACGCCATTTTTACTTATTATTTAACAAGACATATTGACATAATATCACTATAGTAATTTATTTTCAATAAAAAATTTGGTATACTGAGGCTTCTTGATTTCTAAAAGTTTAAAAAAACATTTAATGATAACATTTCGAATGCGAATATTTCAGAAACGGTTGAGTTGTTATATGAATTATGCTCAGAATTTTACAATTTTACAAGGAATCGAAAACTAAATTCATATATAGGGTGATCCATTGAAAAAAAATAAACTTTTTGTTTTTCCATGTATACTGATCAAATTTCCATTTTTTTATATACATAGAAAAAAAGTATTTTTTAGTACCTACATAACCACACTTTTAAATTTTTCGGGACACTTAAAATAAAAAAGATAAAGGGGGGCGACATTATAGGGAATCACCCTGTACATCAAAAAAGTTTTTCCTATTGGCAATCAGATCCGGAGACACAATGTATACTGGTATATTATAATTTTTAAAATAATATATTTCATCTCTTGTGCCAACATTCCCATGATTTTTATTTCGTTTAATATAATATCCTCAATTATGCCCAATAAAAAAAAATCAGCAAAAAACATTTTGAATTTCCTAAATTATCTAAGACTATTTCCCTCGTCTTAATTTCCACCAATCACAAACGCGCAATTTTGAATTACAAATGGTTTCTAGGTGAAAAAACTGTGTGACAGCACCTGTCAGCAGTTTTTAGTTTACCCGCGGCAAAACTTGACGGCTGTTGTCACCAAAAATTGCAATTTATATTTTAATTGTTAACTGTTACTCATGAAATATTCTTGTCAAATACCATTCGGGCGTTTAATTTTTCCTGAGAAAAAAATCGAAAAAACACAAAGCTAAGTAATATTTTTTAACAAAATGCATTCGTGCAGGTGCAAACATCCTCCTCTTCGACTCGGATTTTTGTTGCCACCAGCACTCATGCTTTTTGTTAAAATATTACTTAGCAACGCGTTTTTTTGATTTTTTTTCGGAAAAATTAAATGCCCTTATGATATTACTTAAGAAAAACGCTCAGGGACACGTATTCCTTTTGATCAATTTACTTCAAATTTTGCAAGACTGTTTTTTTTTTAATTTGGATGTGTGGCTCCAGCCAAATTAATTTTTTTTTAAATTCTACACAGGGTGTTTGAATTTATAAAGGGTGTTTTTAATATCTTTGAATTTTGACCTGATACAGCTAAACCAAGCACGGATTTGTAATCTACGTCTGTGTCCGAGTGTTTAGCTGTGATATTTTCACCTTCCTACAGTGAAATTAGGATGTTAAATTTTATAAAAATTCCTTAATTTTCATAATTTCCACAAATTTTTAAATTTCAAAATCATCAAAACTATGTACCTAATGTTTTTTAATCAAACCTTTAATAAATATCTTTCTTAGATCATTTTTTCATTTTTCCTACTTAAATAAAGTATTTGTAGGTATGCGGAATATTTTTTTTTCAGTAACACCAACAAAGAAAAACTTTCAACGGGTACTTAGAATAATTTAGATAAAAAACCGATGAGGGAACTTGGTACCCTCATCGTTTTTTTAAATTTATTTTTTACTTACGTTAACATCCGTATCGGTCAGACTTCCGCTCACGTCTGCGCCGTAAATCGGCGCGACATACGTGATATTCTTCCAGTACTTGCGCTCCAGATCCTCGTAATCGAAATGGCGGGGGGTGGCGTACCGCTCGGAGTTTGCGAGATCGCGGTACTGTTGCACCGTCATCGCCTTCTTCTGTATGTTTATTTGCTGATAGAGGCCCTGCTTGCCGGTGACGACCTGGCAAATGGGTGCGGGGATGGTGACGTTCAGGTTTTCGATGTCGTAGCCGTGCTTGCGGGGAACCCATTCCGGGGGCGGGATGACCTGAAATTAAACTTTCGAGTGAAATGGGGGAAATATGCTACTTTTTCGTCGGTACATCCAGAAGATGTCCTAAAACTCCCTAAATGAACATAATTAAGACAGTTTTATCTATCTTAAGTTCGTAGTTATAGTTATATCTAGGGTTGGGAAAATTTCATTTTTTGCTTGTACTTGAAATTTCACTTGAAATTTTCACGACATTTATGAAATTTATTAAAATTTCCTAAATGTCTGAAATTTCATGAAATTTATTGAAACTTTCAATAAATTTTAATTACTTTAATTGTAATATATTAATATTGAAATAAGCCCACTCGGTCACCATGGCAAATTGCCTCTCTTACCTCCTACCCCTCTGTTGGCCCCTGCACCAATAATATAAATAGTAAATACCTATGTATGTTTACCACAAATTTCTTAGGATTTCCTTTTAAAATATTTTTAAAATTACTAAAACTAAGAGAGAAATAGCACTTTTTGGTAAGCTAATGAGATTGTGCAACTTTCATTGTTTTATATTTATATAGGTATTTATTATTTTTATATATTTTACTAAAATTTTACAAAAATTGAAGAAACTTCATCAAAATTTTATGAGCCAAAGGCATTTTTTATCCGTTTTCCGATGCAATTATAGCAAAAGTAGAGGTTTAAATTAATCATGACTTTTAAAAAAAATTTAAAGTCTGATTTAATTTACAAATTAAATTGGTAACTGAATTAAATTATTTAAATTAATTTATGCATATAAGTAACAATAATTTCTCATAGTGTATTCAAATCCAAGCCGAACTAAACAAAAACGCCCAGACGCTTGATAACTCGTTCTTATTGGTCGGAATCTGTTGTAAATTATTATTAAAGGTCCCAGGGGAGGACGCATGTGAAATTTATTCGAAATTTTCAGTAAATTGCGAAACTTTCAATGAAATTTCTGAAAGTTTCACAGGCAATGTTGAAATTTTCGAATTGAAAATTTCATTTGAAATTTTTAAAAATTTCGCTTTTCCAACTAAATGAAATATTCGAGGAAATATTTCAAGTTTGAAACTTTCAAAGTTGAAATTTTCATTTGAAAATTTCAACTGTCCCAACCCTAGTTATATCCAGCCTCAAACAGTTGTATGTGAATATTTTAAAAATGGCTCGGATATATTTCAAGTTTGAAACTTTCAAAGTTGAAATTTTCAACTGTCCCAACCCTAGTTATATCCAGCCTCAAACAGTTGTATGTGAATATTTTAAAAATGGCTTTCCCCGTGGATTACCACTTCGTGTTACTTTGAAAATAATAAAATGTTGAGTAAAAAATATTTAATTATTAGGTATTATAATACTCTATAGAGATGTGAGTTGAAAAAAAGATCCGTTTTTTTGTATTTTTTTTTAGGTTTTTTACACTGTTTTCTTTCATATTTAAGTTTTTTTAAAATTGGTTCCATTTTTTACGTTTTCAAACAAGTCTGGACTTGAATTTAGCAACTAAATGGCATTAAGTAAATGTAAATATAGTCACGCGCTATGCACGAGCTACCACCTGCGGCGATCACGCGTCAGGGTTTGTTTAGATTTGGTCTTAAAATAAAGTTACTTCCTAACTACCAAATAAAAAGAAATAATTTTTTTAAATTTCAGTCAAAATTTTCAATAATGAAATATGTATATATTCTAAATTTCACTTTATTAATATACATTTTGCTTAAAATTTCATATTGAAAAAATATTTTTTTAAGATTGAGGTTATTTATTGACAGAATATGCTTTAATTTTAATTGTGGCAGATTTGAGAAAAAAACACGGTTTTTTCATGTTTTTTTCAAATCTGAAAATCAGTATTAAAAACTAGTATCATGAGAATTTTATAAATCGAATTGCATAGGTATTGTACATGTTTCCATAACACTAAGTGACCTTTTAAATACACATTGACAAGTTGTGGCTTTACGACGCTTTAGTCACGGGCTGAAGTTAGCAACAGGTTTTTAGTCACGGGCTGAAGTTAGTTTTAAGTTAGTTGACAGTTGTCAAATGTCATACAATCGTTAAAATAAAGTGCCTTCCTTGTAAAATAATACTAAATGTGAACATTATTTTATTATCTCAATACAAAAATACAAAAATATTAAATAGTTTCTCAACGCCAATATTTGAAAAGTTTATATAAACATTGTACTGACCTTTTAATTTCGCCGGCAGTAAACTATAACTTAAATTCGGGCACAGACTCTACTGTAAAGTCCTCATAAAACATTTCCTTTACTTTCACTGTGAAAAACTGTCAATTTTCTAGATACATTTCGATTTATAACCTTTATAATTGTGTTTATAAAATGTAAAAATGTAACATTTGACAGTTTCCCCTGTTGTTTCATAGATGGCGCTCTATACAAATTTTTGATTTAAATCATTTTCAGATAATAATAAGTATTTGTCGTAGAAAAAGTATAGTATGCACCTCGTTTATAAACTTTTCTATACACTCATTAACTTAAGCACTCGCTCGCAAGCTCGCTCGTGCCTCAATTAAATTCGTGTATAAAATGGCGTTTATCAAACTTGATACATAATATACTATTAATTATTAGGTATTAGACTCGGTATTAAAGATGTGACTTGAAAAAAAGATCCGTTTTTTTGTATTTTTTTTCAGGTTTTTTACACTGTTTTTTTTCAAATGGTTTTCTTTCATATTTAAGTTTTTTTAAGATTGGTTCCATTTTGTATGTTTCCAAACAAGGTTAGACTTAAATGACATTAAGTAAATGTAAATATAGTCACGCGCTATGCGGCGATCACACGTCGGGGTTTGTTTTGATTTGGTCTTAAAAACTATAGGGGCATTCCACGTTACTCGGTAATTTTTGTCCCGCCCGTCACAATTAAAAATTGTGAGTAAAGAACACAAGTTTTAAAATTAATATTTTGTAATATTATTTTTATTGTGCTTATAACTTATTAAAAGCCGAGTTAAAAGCATAATAAAATAATATTTTTAAATAAATTTTATAACGTGTAGTTTTTACTCACAATTTTTAATTGTGACGGGCGGGACACAAATCCCCGAGTAACGTGGAATGACCCTATAATATAACCCAAGCAGCATTTTAAGTTTAAATAACTACAACTTTACTACTAAGTCTACTTTAAAGTATTAGTCCGGGAGGCAGTGAAGATTTTCGGTACTTATTTTCCCAGTCGGCAAACACCGATACAATTATTGGGTTTGTTATTCTGAGCAAAATTTATATATATTTAGGGGGGGGTTTTCCGATGGGTTAAGGCGGAAAATGCGTTATAAAGTACAAATATATTGCACTTTTTTTTCCAGTGATAAAAATAATTCCAATAGTGAGAGATATAGTGAACTTAAGAAAAAAAATAGTCTGGCTAATCTGTGAGTATGGGTAATATGTCTGGCAGGTGGAAAAATTATCAAAACCATTGCCCTTATTTTCGCAGTCCTAAAAATTTTTTGAGATGATAGTTTATATTATAATTACAGCTGCAAATATAGTCTGGCTAATGTGGAACACTCCGAAAGCCTTGCCAGACTCGTCCAACCCTCCACAGGCGCGCTAAATTCGGCATGTTCAATTATACAGGCGATTGTTGTCATCTCTACATGTTTTTACTTTTCATAATGTATGATAAGAAAATAATTTGTGTAAAGCAAAATTTAAATATGGCTAAAAAAAATGTCAGTCCGTCCGCCACCAAAAAACTTTATTCGCGAATAACTTTGTAACTATCAGAGATACGAGAAAATTTGTGCAGTTGTTTTTTGTAGGATTATCTACAAAATCGATCTCTTGACAGTCTTTTGTATCTCCCTTAGTTTTTGAGTTATATCAATAAAAAAAAAGAAAATCGCGAAAATTCCCATTCAAACGCGAGTTTCTGCTATCTGACTTGGGAGTCTGGCGGGGCTTTCGTGATTGTAAATAACAGCCAGACGTGTATTTTCTACGAAATTATAGTATTATTTATCATGTGACAAATTTTCAAATCCGGGAAAATGAGAGCAAAATTTTTGTAATTCTTACGATTTTCAAGATGCCGCCAGAACAATTTGCCAATTTCATAAATCAGCCAGACTTAATTTTGATTATAGTTTATGACAGTACCAAATAATGGGTTAAATTTTAAGCATGGGAAAATAAGGGCTACGTATTTCAAAAACCGGTCAAATTTTTGCTTCCGCAAATTTTCAGCCAGACTGACTTTCCTTCACTTGGGATGTGCCAGACTGTTATTTCCATTAATAAAATGACTCACTTTAATTAATGTGAAATATTTATGACTGGAAAAATAAGTGGACTTGACTTTTTGGCTCATCTAGTGAACCCATCCGAAAATTTTAGCCAGACACACAAATTGTCGTTTTGTGTCACCATTTGAACAAACTTAATGACATTCACAAACTGGGAAAATAAGTACCGAAAATCTTCACTGCCTCCCGGACTATATTTTTTACGGTTAATCAAAACGGTTTTATAACGGTATAGATACGAAAAATTACCAAATTTGGGGAATGGTTTATTTCGTTATTTTACCTACATAATAACCTTCTTGATCTACTAAGAGAATATCGTAATAAAAACAACATAAATACCACAAATTTACGTAAAAATAACGTTATAATTACTAACTGTTTGCTATCTCTTTCAAAAACATTGACATTCGTAATTTCTTTGTTCTTTTAATTTATATTTTACAAAATGGTACTTATAAAGTAATAAAGGTCACCCTATAGTAAAATTATAAAATATAACTTAAATTATCAAAACTAATAATATTTTGCATTAAAACTCAAACGCACATTATTTTATTGATAAAAATAGGCAGGATACATCTTAAAAATTATATACCCTCTAAATATTTTACAGTTTTAAGAAAAATTATTGCTTTGGTAAAAATTCAACAAAACTTAAAACCTACAAAATTTTATAAAATCTTTTAAAAATCATTTAGTTTTAATCATTTTTTAATAACTAAAACTTTCTTTATTATATTTTAGAAAAATATTTATGAAAAAATATTATATAAATGTTAAGATAAGTAATGGATGCCATCTTAAAAAATTCATTATGGCGACCTGAAAAAAAATTTCCCTTAAAGTTTTATTTTTCACTTTAAGCTTATTTTTCCTTGTATAGTCAATATTAATAGTATTTATTACCACTAATATCCCTAAAAAATACCAGGCGAATAGGAATTATTTACGGTTATAAAGTGGTCTTAATATCGTAAAATTATGACTTATGAGTAAAATTTACCATTAAGTAAAAATTCTGACGTTAAAATTACCGTTAAATTTTCCTTTAGGTGAAATACACTTATAAGTAATTTTCTTTCGTAATAATTACGTCCCTCAAACACTTTAAAGTTTTGAAACTTAAGGGTTATTAAAATAGGTAAAAATAACATAAATAAAACCTATTAAATAACTTTAAAAACAGTTTTACTTTAAAGTAAATTTTTAAGGTTAATTTAACAAAATATTTACTTAAATTAAGTAATATTGCCTCAAAGCTCTACGCTTTTACTTAAAATGCTGCTTGGGAACTTCCTATAAGTAATATACTTCAAAAAGTTTTTCATTGTTATTGGTTTCTTATGTGGAAACTACCAAATAAAAAGAAATCATTTTTTTAATTTCAGTCAAAATTTTTAATAATGAAATATGCTCGGAAATATCGTCGTTTATCTGACAAAGAGGCGTATCTCATTTTTAAACAAAACGGTGTGAATTGAATTACGCCAGTTTGTACGGCACACAAAATGCAAAAATATTAGTTACGCCGAAACTGATTTATGCTAAAACTTTATTTGTACCTATTTATTATAGAGCTACGCCAGTTTGTGAGATTATAAAGTCGATTTTGGTGATCATTCTGGTATAACTCAAAAACGATTTTTTTTGAGTTACGCCTCTTTGTCAGATAAACGACGATATGTACGAGGGTGGTTCAAATATAAACCGGAATTTTGCTATAAAATTTTTTATTATTAAGTTACAGAGCTGAAATTTTTTACAATTTTTCTAGATAGTCTCCGTCACACTCTACATACTTTTGCCACCTCTTCGGAAGCTTTCGTATGCCTTGTTCGTAAAAATCTCTCGGCTTGTCACGTAACCATTCGCGCACGAAGGATTCTACCTCCGCATTGCTTTCGAATCGCAGTCCGCCAAGTGCCTCTTTCAATGGACCGAACAAATACTAGTCGCATGGCGACAAATCGGGACTATAAGAAGGGTGTTCCAGTGTTTCCCAATCCAATTCGTTCAATGTTTTCATCAAACTTCCCAGCGTGTGAATTTCTGCTCAAAATTCAGAAGTCTTGGCACCCATCTGGCTGAAATTTTGCAGTAACCGAGCCGTTTATGAATTATTTGCTTAATACTACCTACGCTGATGCCCAATTCTTCAACCATATCGCGTACAGTACTGCGTCGGTCTTCCAAAATGAGTTTTTCTACAGCGCTGACGTTCTCATCTGTAACACTTGTTTTGGGGCGCCGCGCATATGGCAAGTGCCACCACTTCTCGGCCTTTTCGGAAAGCGGAACACCATTCGTACACTTGAGTCTTGGAGAGGCACTCATCCCCGAACTGCTCAAGTAATTTTTGATAAAATTTCCGCGGATTTTACATTATCTTTGACCAAAATACGAATAATGATGCGTTGCGCAACAGACACTGGTACATCCTTCTCGCTCATGGCTATAACTACACTGAAAAGCGAGGTTACGGAGTCCCGGCTGTTCTCTACGCTTCGTAACATACCAGTCTAACATCCAGTGCAGCCACTTTTACGACACTAAATTTTTCGCCCGTTTATTCAAAAATTCCGGTTTATATTTGAACCACCCTCGTATATATTCTAAATTTTACTTTATAAATTTTGCTAAAAATTTTATATTGAAAAAATATGCTTTAATTTTAATTGTGGCGGATTTAAAAAAAAACACGGTTTTTTCATGTTTTTTTCAAATCTGAAAATCAGTATTAAAAACGAGTATCATGAGAATTTTATAAATCGAATTGCATAGGTATGTAATTTTATCTACAAGGAACAAAAAGTGATGTTTTTTTTAGAATTTTATCTGAAATCTGACAACTTTCAAGCGATTATAACCTCACTTTTTCTCATTCTGACAGATGCCAAACGGTTTTAACCTCAATTTTTCCCAATTTTAACTTAAAGCCAACTCAAGCCCCCAATTTTATTCCTATTGCATCGTATTGCATATTATTGACATTATATGAGTTTTTGAGTTTATAATGGTAACCCGTGGTAATTATTATATCCCGTGGTAACCATTATAAAAAATAAAAACCATTATAAATAAATAAAGTATTTACGTTGCTAGGCATCAGTGATTGGCCGATTTCAATATTCACTGTGATGGGTTTTAAATTGAGAAAAAATCAGGTTGGAACTGTCTAAGAGAAGTCAGATTTTTTATATAAACAGGGGGCGACTATACTTAAAGCCTCATTCAGAACCTCGTAATTAGTACAATAAATTAGTGGTTTCAATTAACGTAAAAGTTTGTTTTATGAATATACCCAGTGTTGTTCACAACCAACAAATTAGTGGTAGTACTTTTTAATAAGTGGAAAAAGTTTGCAACTCCAAACTTTTACTACTAACTATAATTGGAAAGCGGCCTTGCGCATGTGCGCGGATATTTTATGTCCAAAGCAAAAAGTTTGAAGATTTGCCAGTGAAGGTAAGGTTATATAAATATTATTGTAATGGTTGTAAACCTCGTTGTAAACAATATTATTAATATAATTAATATTGTTCATGTCAGGTTAAGAAGAATGCACAATCTATTAGTAAACTCCCTTAATTTTAGATGTTAATTTTGCGCATTGTATGATCGTTTTGTGTTAATTATAAGTATAATTGAAACCACTAATTTTTTCCATTAATTACGAGGTTCTGAATGAGGCTTAATGATCAGAAAAAAGTAAGCTTGTAATAAATGCTCGAATAAATGTAACAAAAATCACTTAATGATAATGATAATGCGCATTATTTAATCGGATAATTTACGTCACTCGCCCAACGACTCGAGGCATAAACCGCATCCTCGTGAATATTATCTCTATACATTGACTTTATAGCGTTTTAGTCACGGGCGAAGTAACGGGTTAAAGTTGGTTTAATTATAAATTGGCAAAAAGTGAGTTTTAACTCGTCTGACAGTTGTCAGACCTTTGACAAATGAAATTGGTTTACATTTTTGTGTGTTCGTCGTAGATAATTGGTATATTATGCAACTAGCTTTAAAAACGTTATTTAGAACACGAGTTAAATTTTGCACGAGCAGAGCTTGCGAAGCGAGTTTTTAATAAACAAGTGATCTTGAGAAGTTTATAAAACGAATTGCATACCGTACTTTATCTACCTCGAACGTCAAGTAATGTTTTGTGGAAGGTAAATATACTGGCACATGGTGTAAATAGAATTTTATCCCTTGAAAATGGACAACCAACCGTTTAATTCCGATAAAGAAGCAGTTTTTCATTGTGAAAGTGAAGATAATGTTTTATGTATACTCCATGGTGGAGTGTATAATGCTATATCAGGTAAATATAGTTTACTGCCGGCCAGTCTTATATAAGACCATGATGCTCGCGAAATTAACATGTCAGCAAAAATATAAACTTTTTAAATATTGGCGTTGAGAAACAGTTTCTAGTTACTATTAAATACTTTTGTATTTTTGTTTTAATAAAATACAAGAATTTTTTCTAAAGCGTCATAAAGCCATAGCTTGTCAATGTGTATTTAAAAAAACATAGTATTATGAAAACATGTACGATAATGGGCGTTTTAAAGGTGGGAATATAAAAAATGATTTAATATAATAATTTTATAATTTGGAACAAAATTTATAAAAATTTGGTACAGGGTGTCCCGAAAATGGCTATGTAGGGGAAAATACGAAAATAACAATTTTTTCTGACAAGTAGTTTTTCAGTTATTAGTAATAACTTATGGTGGAATTATGCAGCACAAATTAACATTAAGTTAACATTAACATTAAGATAGGTAACCATTAAAAAGTTAAGATGAATGTAATACAATGGAAGCATTTATGCAACACATTAACATTAACAATAAGCCCATTATACCCTCCTATTGGTTAAATTAATCTTAATCTTAATGTTAATTTGTGCTGCATAATTCCACCATTATTACGCATGCAAATTAAAAAATATCGGCAACGCTGTGTATTTTCCGAGCAATTTTCTAAGCAACAATATAAACAAGCATATGCTGCGATGGTTGACAGATGGATTCTGACAGTTTGTATAAAAAAATTGTAACTTTAAATCATCACATCTTAACAAATTTAAACTTAAAAAAAATCGTTTCTCTTCAAAATTGGGTGTTAAAAAAGGGATTTGATTTCTCAAAAAATAGTTTTATTAATAATATTTCAGCCATTCCACGTTACTCGGCAATTTTTGTAGTGTGCGTAATAATAAAAAAATTTGAGAAAAAACTACTGAAATTATTTTGCTTATAAGCTTAAGCTTAATTACAAGCATAAAAAACATGTTTGCAATAGTAACTATTGCGATGGTATTTAATTTAATTACGGTAGACCCTACTTCCTACTTTTGTTTAAAATCGCAAAAAACAAAAAGGTATTTTTTAGAAAAAAATTATTTCAGACTCAATTTCAGACCAATCTGAGTGAGTAATAATTTTTTTGAATTATTTTGAAAATATTTAAAAATCAATATAAATCTAGATTTCCGTTGAAAATATAGGTAGGTACTTAAATGTTCTTAAAAAAACATATTGTTTCCTGTTCAATTTACTAACATCTATTTATTTTTAGATTTATCTTTATCTTTATCATTATAAAGCCAAATTATCAGTTGTTAGAAACTAAGTTAAAAGTTTTAACTAAAAGTTGAATTCCCAGTGAAATAATAATAAATAAATAATTATAGAAACACATTTGTATTTTCAAAAGTATTTCTTTTCAAATAAAGTATTACTTTTGGAGTATTTAAACAAAAGTATGTTGTATGAGAACTATTTTTTTTACAATACTTAACCAGTGCAATAATTCTAATTTATACTGGTCAAAATAAATCAAATACCTACCGTAAAACATTTTAACTATGAATTCCTGGAATTATCTTGACTAATTTTTAAATTTTCAAAATTTAACAAGATAGCACTTTTTGGTAAGCCAATCATAGCCATTTCAATTATTCTTGTAGAGTTTATTTTACTCAAATTTTCCAAAATAGTATTCAATTGTAATTAAAGCTGGATGCTTTTTGTTACAAAAGTTAGTTACCTATATACCTAGGTATCCGTTTTTCTATGCAATTAAATTATAAGTAAAAGTTGAATTAATTAACTAATTATTTTTTTAAAGCCATTTGATTTATATCACAAATTAAATTAAATAAATATATAAATATTATGCATTTCTTTCCCAGAATATTTTATTATTATTATTATTATATATGTATGTATTAACCTTAAAATGTACAATTATTATTAATCAATTAATTAAAATATTCCAATTATTATGAAGTTACTTTTATCTTAATTGCATATACCTACATAACTACCTATGCAAATTATAAATTTTACCATTTATTTAACTTGATTAGATATTAATATTTAATTCCAAATATGAAAAAAATTAGAAACAAACAAATTTAATGCTTAAAATGTAGGTACACAACAAACACAGATTTTATTTTCAAGTTTTGGCGTTGGTAAAATAATACTAAATTAATTAAAACCCCAAAACTGATAATAAACCAAATTAAAAATCAATAGAGTATAAAACTTGCTTAAAATGTAGGTACACAACAAACACAGATTTTATTTTCAAGTTTTGGCGTTGGTAAAATACTTAATACTAAATTAATTAAAACCCCAAAACTGATAATAAACCAAATTAAAAATCAATAGAGTATAAAACTTGCTTAAAAATCATAGCATTGGTAATAGCTGGTAAATAAAGCTTAAAGATTAAAATTGTATTAATTTGCCTTACCTTGGCTAAACCTGCTTTGTGTGCCCCCTTGGACTCCATGTGCTTAACATAGTTGGAAAAATCTTTGAATTCCTCCCACGTGGGGCGAAAAACCATGATTCTGTAAAAGAAAACATTGAAATTTACCCATTTCAACGCGAAATCTTGTGCAACATACTTCGGACACCGTTGATTATTTCCTTCAGCCATAGTTTATGATGTATTTTTCACACAAAAAACGCGTAATATTCACTCCAATTAACAGAATTTTCGCATTTTCACTCACAACCACAAATTTCACTGAAGACAGTCAGATTTTTCACAGCGGCCATTGTTGACACACTAAACGTCACGTATACGTATTTCCACGCATTTTCACGTAAAACGTCTATTTGACACTTCACTTCTTAACCTATCACTTGCGGTTTTTCTTTTTTCGACTGGCGTTGGTTAAATTAACGTAATTAGCGTAATTTTCAGCATTATTTCGGGCCGTAACTATCAACAAGCGCATCCGACGGGAAGGTTCACTCGCACGCACGCGCACAAGAAAACAAACATAATTACAGGAAACTGTAACGAATATCGGCGAATGAATTTTGATTGCTAAAGGCAGATACACAGGAATAAATTATTTTTTATTTCTACCATAAAAACTACCCCTTACTAAAAAATAAAAGTAAATACCAATAAAAATGGCAAGGTGAACTACAGCATAAGGACCTTTTATCTTTATGCTGTGGTAGAACTGCTATTTTAACAACAAAAAAGAAAAATATTTAATTATTAGTTTAAAATTACAAAAATCATATATGTATGTATTATGTTTAATACATTAAAATAGTAGCACAAACAAGTGGCACTGTCATAAAAGCAGGTATAAAACAGGTACCTATAAAGATTTCCCAAGATGCCTAAAGGAGTCCACCCACCTAATATCCATTATAGTTTACATTTTTAAACTCAAAACAAACGGCTTTGTCTGCACACTTTAGAAATGGCCTTGGAACCCTTATTACACGTTTTTTAATACAACTGGCAAAGAATATGAAACAAGAATTTTACACAAAGTCCTTCGTTGGAAACATTTGTGTACGTATGAACGAGACTTTAAAACTTATAATCGGTGATTGGCTCTACGCGCACATGTTATCGAAAAGCATGCGTTTTTAACAAATCTTAGCATTTCTTTATTATTTTTTATTAACATTCACAACAATAAAATGTCTGAAGTTAAAGAAATCGTAAAATTTCTGCACATAGGCGCTCGACTTGATTTAAAAGCGCTGGCTTTGGAAAACATACTTGGTAAGTGAAAAGTGAGGTTAGAATCATGTTGACAACGTCAAATTTGTTGCATTTTTAGGTTTAACCGGTACAGATGATGGTTTGAAGGTGATTTTGGATATTCCTCAGATATTGGTGTGTTTAATTTCGCTTTTGGGGGATAGAAGTTTGCCGATTTCGAAAGATTCGGCGTTATGTTTGGTGAATATATCTGCAAATGAAAAAGGTGCTACAAAGTTGATTGATTTGGATGTTAAGGGGAATTGTCCGCCGATGCAGTCGCCCCCGGACGATATTGTGAAGTGTACACTAAAATATATATTTGATAGTGAGAGCTTTATTGCTGATCAATCTTGTATGATTTTGTCGAATTTAACACGACCATTGCACTTGGCAGAAAAGGTTATAGATCTTATATTAAATACAGGGAAGAATTTTGATGATATTGTTAACATTTTTACGAAGAATGATTACAATAAAAATGGCGCTAAGTTGGATTATTTAGGGCCTGTACTGTCGAACTTATCGCAAAGTAGTAGAGTAAGGAAGGTTTTCTTGGATAGAGAGAAATGTGTAATACAAAGATTACTGCCTTTTACTGAGTATAAGGAGTCTGTGGTTCGAAGAGGAGGCATAGTAGGTAACAAATTGGCATTCTTTGAAAAATAATTATATTTTGACAAATTTTGTTGTAGGTACTTTAAAAAATTGCTGTTTTGAAGAGGAATACCATGAATGGTTGTTGAGTGATGAAGTGGACATTCTTTCCAGGTTATTGTTACCCTTGGCTGGTAATGAAGAGGTTGATGATGAAGATAACGATAAGTTACCACTTGATTTGCAATATTTACCTGAGGATAAAGTTAGGGAGTCTGATCCTGATATAAGGTATTTTTTACATATATTATACAGGGTGATTTAGCAAGTTTCTAGTTCTAATATTTCAGTGGAATAACAATAAAAGTAAAAAATTAAAAAGGTTTACAATAAAAGCTACACCAAAACTTTAAATAACTTGTAGGCATTCACAATTTTTATTTATTAAAAAATAAACTTAAAAATAACATAAAACATAACAGCTTATTAATTATTTGAAGTTCATTGATGAGAGGTCATAAACGTAAATTGCAATTTTGTAATACTTTTAATTACCTACTTTTTTTAGATCTAGAAACCAAACTATGATGAATGAATGATAGATCAAAAAATTATAAATTATAATTTTGTGGTACTTTTAATTCTCTACAAAATTGTCAAAATTAATAATAATATTAAAAGTAAAAAGTAAAAAAATTAATAATAATATTAAAAGTAAATAAGTTCTACTTAAGTCTTTTTATACAATTTTTTGCATAAGTGTAGTACATTCCTACAAAGTTGTCCTTAACAAATTAATTGAATCATTTTTAGGATTTTTGTTCAAATTTGTGTTTTTTTTAATAATAATCAAATAAATTTGTTTTCAGAAATTTTGTAGGAAATTAAAAGTACTACAAATTGCAATTTAACTTTTTGACCTATTATAAATATATATAGTATATGTAAAAAACGCTTAATTTAAACAAAAAAAAAATCAGTATATAATTTTTTTACTATTATAGATCCAATAAATTTGTTTTTAACAATTTTGTAGGAAATTAAAACTACTACAAAATTTTAATTTAACTTTTTGACCTATCATCAATAGTTTAGTTTTTAGATTCTAATTTTAATAAAGTATCATTTTGTACTACTAAGGTTCAATTGTAATTTATATAAAAAAGTATGCAGGAAAAAAATCAAAAAAAAAAACATTTTCCTGTGTTATTTCTGTGGGAAATTTTTAAACTCGATAATAAACCTCTTATAAATTAAAATTTTTATTTCAGTATAAAAAAACGATTCATAACTTACATAAAAAAACAATATTGACTTTTTTAACACTACTATATTTATAAGTATCAAAAATATCATCAGTAATTTTTGAAAAAATTAAATTTAAAAATGCAATTTTTGACAAGAACTTTTGGATTTAGAGCAATGTTGCTAACTATTTGTATTTATCTGGGAAAAATTGATATGCAACCCATTATACAAATATTAATAATTAATTTAAATATTGAAGAGTGCACTTTAATTTTCTCAGCTATTTATCAAATAAAATAAAATGAAAAAAGTGACAATGAGTTAAGATATAATTATTTTTCATGTTTAGATGTATACTTTTGGAAGCGCTAACACAATTATGTGTCAAAAAACAAAATCGTGAATTTGTACGAAATAAAAACACTTACATAATATTAAGAGAACTTCACAAATGGGAAAAATGCAGAAAAGCCTTACTGGCTTGTGAAAATCTTGTCGATATTCTTATAAGGTAAAAACATTAGATATAATGAACTGTATATTTTTAAAACAATATATTTTTATAGAACTGAAGAAGAAATAGACAAAGAAAACCTTAAAGACGTGGAAGTTCCCGAAGATATGCACGAGAAGTTCCATAAAATGGATGAAGATTTTATAAATGACAAATAAACAAAATAAAAAGCTTAAAAACATTTAAATTGTTACTTTTTTAACATTTTAATGTATTGATTTTTGTTGCCTCAGACTATAGTGTGGTTAGTTAATGGAAAAGCGCGGTATATTTAATTAAAAAAAAATACTTTTAGAATCTTTAGGGAAAAACCTTTATTAAAAAATAACATTCCAAAACATTGTTACCAAAATAGTAAACAAACATAGTATGTTTATTTCAAATTTAAATGCCTCTTATATTCATTGATACTTTTGACCATCTCATTAATTTTTTTGGTCCTAAAATAATAAAAAACATAATATTATTTACAAGGTTTACGTCAAAATAAATAAAAACTTACATATCCTGTAGATTATTTTTGATAGTAGTTTCTTGCATGCTACTAATTGATAGAATTTTTTTAGTTTCTTGATTTTTCCAATTGGTAATCTTAAAAATAAAACAAATGAATATGGCTGCTTTGTACTAAGGAAACTTTTGCTTCAATTAATTTTAAAATTATTATTTAAATATTACCTGTACAGATTGATATTTTAACTTGTCTTTAACTTTATCAATAACTCTGTAGTAGGACGATAATTTTTCATTTGCATCATTGACATCCTTTAAAAATTCCTTTTCTGCATCTGAAGGAACTTCTCTTCTTCTTGCCACCAAAATTAACAACTGTTCACACCTAAAAAAAATATATAAAAAACGTAATTTATAACTTAATATTTTCTTAAACTCACTTCTTGGACAATTCCTCCTGCTTATCCTTGATATCTTCGTATTTTTCCGCCAAATTTTCCGCCTTTTCCTGCAAAATCTGTTTTTCCGAATTCATATTCTCCAGCATGTTGATCTGCTGTGTTTTCAACATTTTTAGTGCTTGGACGCGTTTTTCCAACTCCTCTCTGGCTTTGGTGTAATATTTAAAATAATCATCGCGAAAAACTTGGGCTGCCCTTTGCAGAAGCTAGAAAAACATACATAACTAGAATGTCCATCTTAGCTTAGTATAACTGTATTGAGAATGTCAACATAAACTACATGTAACTGTCTCAGCTAAGTTGATATTTTTTTGTCAGTTTTATTAAGTTTAAATTGACATTCTTAAAACAGTTATATTTAGCTTAACTTGACATTCTTAAGACATTTATAGCTAGCTTAAATTGACATTTTCGTAAAGATATAAAGATTGGCGTTTGTCACTGTTATATTTAAAATAATCATTGCGAAAAAGTTGGGCTACCCTTTGCAGAAGCTAGAAAAACAGACATTTTGTTACAGTAATATATACATAACTAGAATGTCCATCTTAGCTTAATATAACTGTATTGAGAATGTCAACATAGACTACATGTAACTGTCTCAGCTTAAGTAAATATTTTTTGACAGTTTGATCAACCTTAAAATGACATTTTATATATATCTCTCTTTATCTCTCTTGACATTCTTATAAGACATTTATAGCTAGCCTAAATTGACATTTTCGTTTAAAGATTCACGTTTGTCACTGTTATATTTAAAATAATCATCACGAAAAACTTGGGCTGCCGTTTGCAGAAAACAAAATTTTGTCCCAGTTAGATATACATATATAAGTGGAAATTCCCTATTAGCTAAATATAACTGTATTGAGAATGTTAACATAAACTTAAGTTCATTTTTTTTTAAATCTGGACTGCGGCAACGTTGCAAATTTAGGGTTTTGGTTGGTAAATACAGTTGTCAAGTTTTTTAAAAGTTTACAAAAGTGCTCTTTTAGTTCCACCCTTACTCTTAAGAAGTCCCATAAGCCAACTGAATGGCTTGTGCGGGTTAGGGGTAGGAACGGACCGCGGGCTTAAAGTCCCCTCCGAAGGACTATTACACAATAGGACAAACACAAATTATGACAGTTGTCAAGTTGGTCGCATTGATTAAAACAAACTAAGCTAGTTATAAATCTAATTGTGGTTATGTATAAATTATTGTAGGTTGCAGTTGTCAAGTTGAGTTGTCGAAATTCGTAGTTAAAAATGCTATTAATTTGGCTTTGGTGGTGCTTGGATGAGTAAAATCATATAAAAAAGTAGTTAAATATAGGTTGCTTTACGGTCCAGAAGAGAAAGTATTCCTAGCGGATAATAATCTTCGGTTTGAAAAGAATTTATATAAATTATATATAATTAAATTTGTGAACGTAAATGTTGTCCAATGGTGAATAATGTGTGATGTAATAAACCAAATTCGTTAGTTTTTTACTCCAAAAATGTCCATAAGGTGATGTACTTTTTCTTCCATTGTGGCATTTGGCATAATTTCATCAAGATGAAGTTTTGCCCTCAAAAGGGCTTTTACATTCGACTTCATTGCAATTATTTTTGGCATACCTAATTATCTTTTTATTTATAATTGACAAGTAAATTATCAATACTAAATATTATTGTCAATTTTACAGTGTCAAGGTATTTAATTAAATTCTTTAGCAGAAGTACCATTTTTAAATACTAAAAATACCAAGTCAAACTGGCAGTTTTGCAGAAGCTAGAAAAACAGACATTTTGTAATATATATAAATATACATAACTAGAATGTCCATCTTATAAATATAAAATTTGCACAGTGGGTACATCTAAAAATGGTAGGACAAATCCGCACAGTAGAATATAGTGGTATTAATATCTCATGGCGGGTGACCTTGGGCGCGCAAACGTCACAAATCCGTCAAATCGCGCTATTACTCGCCGTCCTAAAAACATACTACCCCAGGGTTGGCAATACTAGCATCAGCTGATATTTATTGACATATTTAAACATATTTATAGGCTAGAAATTCTATTATTATATTTGTTATACGAAATGAATAACGGCAAAAAAGAAGTTATTCACATCCAAGGGCGGCAGATCGTCTACAACGTTCTCCAATATTTGAAACGCGAGTTGAAACGTGCAATTCTCTTGAAAGAAAGAATAAAAAAAAATTATAGAAGAAAAGTGTTGCATATTTTTAAAAAATGTAAGCCATTTGTCTGAAATAAAGCACATTTAGAAGTTTTAGAACTTATTCATAATATGATATATACTTGTATTAGCAGTAAATCAACATATTTTGCCATACACAAGAAAAATATGAAATAAAAACCTTTAGGTACATTTTTACAGCAAAATTAGGATTCTATACAGATTCTATTCTTTTTTTTACTGAAATCCATTATATATTTTACAGATCATTGCTCAACATTTGAAGACCTTGCTGCAAAAAGGGGGTAACTTTTACAAAAGTGACTTTTACACCCTTACAACTGTGACTATTCTGCATTGTTTAATGCAAATATGACTCAAAAATAACTTTTATGGAGTTAGCTCCTTTTTGCAGCAGGGTCTTCAATTGCAGTCATTATCTAATGTTACAATATATTTCATAAAATAAAGAAAAAAACGCTTTACTATATTAGTTGACGGATGACAGATTTGGGAAGCACCCATAGACATTTAAGTTAACTTAAAGGTCTATGGAAGTGGCGGATGTTTTTAGTTTCCATTTATTTATTAAATTGAATGGCGTCTGTCAGCGTCTCTCAAGGTCACCCGCCATGAGATATTAATACCACTATACCTACATTTAAAATTCGCACAGTAGTATAAATGTAAAAATGGTTGAACAAATTTTAAAAATATTTAAAATTTTCAAAATTTCTAAAAAATTAAAAATTATCCAAATTTTTAAAAAAATTCCAATATTGTGATTTTTTTAGGTGAATAAAGGGCTAGGTAGGGACTGACAATTTAAAAAACCAATTGTCGATTTTTTAATTTTCAAAATTTAATTTAAAATTTTTCTCAATAATTTACCTGTTAAAACTCCAAAAACAAAAAAATCCCCGATCAAAAATTTATAAAGTAACTTACATCATAGCACTCTTCCTGGCTTTGCCCTGTAGATGATGACAATTTCAAAATAGGTTGATTGGAAACTTTTTTCAGAACATTCTGTATATAATGGTCGAAAGGCTCCTTTAACATCTAAAAATGTGTAATTATTAACAATAATGACATAAGTTTAAGAAGCAATTAAATTACAGTGTTGCCAAATAATCGTCAAAAATTTTGGTACGCACCGTTTTTAAAGGAGAGTTGACATTGTCGACCTTCTGCGTGACATTGCCGGTGTCTTTGACAGGTAAGACGGCTGTCAAAATTCCCAAGGTCACCAGACTGGCGTTGGAAAGTAGGGTTATGATCGCTGTGGGTTCGTAGTACAGCGCGAAACCCACGATGGGGTTCGTTTTTTCCGAAGAGGCCTTTTTTGTGCACACTAGGTACTCGGCGAGGCTGTGTTTCGAAAAGATGTCGCTGTTGACGTCAGAATCTAAAAAAATGGAATCCGGGTAACTTCTTTTTTATTGATAAGTTTAGAGTTCGAAATTGTCAGCTTGTAGTTGTGTGGCAAAAATCCAAAAACGTTGCCATTTTTTAAAATGTTTTCCTCCCATTTATATTCTACAATATACAGGGTGATTTACCCAACTTAGTTAAAAAGTCAAAATTTTGACAAAATCAGTTTTATAGTTCTAAATGCATTTTTGCGGGAATATCCCAGGTAGCACAACGTGACGAAACCGTGACGATTTGTGTCCGATTGGATACAATGGACACAAATCGTCACGGTTTTGTCACGTTGTGCTACCTGGGATTTTATCTATTTTATAAAATATAATGTTTTTATTCTGTAAAATTATTTATATCTTTTCACAAAAATGTATTTTAAACTTTTAAATTGATTTTAAAAATTAAATTTTTGGACTTGTACTGTTCCTATTCTCACCGATTCAATTATATTATTGCCTTACATATAACGCAATGTAAACTATTTTTTAAATTTATTTTCCATCAACTTTGGTTTTTCAAATGGAACCATATAAATATTATTGCCTTTTTAAATTCTACATAAAATTCTGGAAATACTAAAATTTGATTCTTTTTTTATTTTTAATAGTTTTTAAGATTTTTAATTTTTTTCAAAAATTTTGACAGATGGAAGGTCTTACTAATATGTCTGTATTACCTTTCTGTAAATGTTCATTTTAGGTATAGGGAATGCTGCAGCATTTCAATAGAAAAATAGAAAAATATTTTGTGTCGAATGATGTGAAAATTGTATGGTAGTTTCGTTTGAAATAAGAAAGTTATTGGTATTTAAAGTGACAAAAAAGTCAACGTAAATACCAGACACCGTGGATAAAATTTTCAAATACAATTAATGGCTTTTGATAGAGGGCTTCTTAGTTAACAGGTACACCATAAATTTTTAACATTACAATTAGTGGTAATACAGACATATTAAGACCATTCATATGTCAAAATTTTTGACAAAAAATTAATTATCTCACAAACTGTTAAAAATAAAGAAAATAATCCAATTTTAATATTTTTACAATTTTATGTAGAATTTAAAAATGCAATATTTCCATTTGAAAAACCAAAGTTGATATCATTTCCGGTTTAACCGGAAATGATAACGCATTGAAAATAATTTAAAAAAAAAGTTTACATTGCCTTATAATTGCTATACAAATTTCAAACTGATAAATTTTTCCGTTCCCCATAAATTTTTAATAAATAAGTTAGGTGAATAACCCTTTATACAGGGTGTTTCATAATATATGCGCAGGACTTCAGGATGTGATAGCTCATCCAAAAAGATGAAAAAAGTCGCTATTAACTTACCCTCTAAAATGTACAATTTTCGAGATACAGGGTGTTGAAATTTTAGAAAAAAAATCCTTTTTTTCGAATATCTCCGGAACCGTTTATCGTACAAAAAACAGATTTTCTAAGGCAAAAATTTTGTTTACTCATAATTGGTGGAGATTTTGAAGGGGTAGAGGGTGTTTTTCTCCTCAACTTTTACTCCCCTGAAAAAAGTACGCTTTTGAGAGGCCCATTCGAACCGCCAATGTTTTCTACACAAAAAAGTTATTCCTGGTCATAAGCTCATAAGTTGACTGTTTTCGAGAAAAATCAACTTTTATGTTTAAAATCATGGTAAATTTTTTGAAAAATTTTTTTTACTAATTAAACAAAATTTATTTTAACGTTAGAACAAGTAACAAAACCAAACGATAATTGCAAAATTAAAAAAAAAATGATTCAAAAGTTGTCTTTCAAAATACTCCAAACCGTTTTTTTCGCACATTTCCGCATTTGTGTTAAAAATCATTTTTTATTTTTTTTTAATTTTGCCTTTATCGTTTGGTTTTGTTACTTCTTCTAACGTTAAAATAAATTTTGTTTAATTTGTTAAAATAATTTTTTTTAAATTGACCATGTTTTTAAACATAAAAGTTGATTTTTCTCGAAAACTGTCAACTTTAGAGCTTATAACCAAGAGTACCTACCTTTTTTGTGTAGAAAACATTGGCAGTTCGAATGGGCCTCTCAAAATCGTACTTTTTTCAGGGGCGTAGAAGTTGAGGAGAAAAACACCCGCTACCCCTTCAAAATCTCCACCAATTATGAGCAAACAAAATTTTTGGCACAAAACAGCTTATTGTGAGTAGAAAATGCTTACAAAAGCTGTTTTTTGTACGATAAACGGTTCCGGAGATATTCGAAAAAAAAAGATTTTTTTTCTAAAATTTCAACACCCTGTATCTCGAAAATTGTGCATTTTAGAGGGTAAGTTAATAGCGACTTTTTTCATCTTTTTGGATGAGCTATCACATCCTGAAGTCCTGCGCATATATTATGAAACACCCTGTAAACTCGTTTTTCATAAAAATCTCTTTATAAGAAATAAAGAGGTCGGATTCAGGACAACCTTAAAAAATTCTTACCATCTGATCCTGCCACAAATTCCTGCAAGTCTTCGCAACATTTGATGGTTAAAGAGTGAACCCCTGCATTATGGGTTGCGAAATATCTGTCAACTTTGGATTCATCTTTATGCAAAAATATTGGGCATTTATATTTTTTTTCGTCGAAATCCTCCTCCGTCACCACAAGACCTAACTCCAGTTCAACACTTTCGAAAACTAGAAGTTCCTTTGAAGGGACTTCAGTGACAGTTTTGGCCACAGAATATAACTAAAAAATATATATTTTATTACAAAAATTTTCGTAAAACATAAAACTTACCTCGCTTTTGGTCTCATCGTCGATATCCAGTAAAATGGAGTGACACAGGGTTCCGTTCGACAGCGCTACACAAACTATTTGAGGGTTGGTGTTTAGACACAAAATGGCACAAGCGTCGTTTTGATCGAAATTAAATATATTTGTTTGCATTGGTAAAGGACCTTGCAAAAAAGGTTTTACCCTAAAAATAATTATATTATTACAAATAATTGATAATAAAACATCCCTTAAAATAACTACCATAAAATGTCAGACAAGTTTGAAAAACGCCATTTTAGCCACGAATTTAATTTAGTCACACGCGAGCTTGCGAGCGAGTGCTTAATTAAATGAGTGCCTAAAAAGTTTCTAAACGAGTTGCATACTATACTTTTTCCACGACAAATACTTAATATTGTCTAAAAAATGATTTAAATTAAATATTTGTATAAACTATACAAAAATAAAGTAACAATCCCAATAAACATTTTTGTATTGCATTTTCGCATTTTAGTATTGAGATAATAAAATAATTTTCACATTTTGCATTATTTTACAAAAAAGGCACTTTGTTTTAACGATTGTATTACATTTGACAACTGTCAATTAACTTCAGCCCATGACCAAAAACCTGTTGCTAACTTCAGCCCGTGACTAAAAGGACATAAAGCCACAACTTGTCAATGTGTATTTAAAAGGTCACTTTAGTGTCATGGAAACATGTACAATAATGGGCGTTTTAAAGGTGGGAGTAGAAATATATATATATATATTTCATTAAAATCGCAGAAAAGTTGGAAAAATTACAGCCCCATTTAAACAGCCCTAAAAATATAAAATGATATCATGACATATAGTCAATTCACTTACGGTAGCCCTATGACGGTAGCCCAATCTTGTTTTTTATTAGCTTGGCTACAATGACAATTATATCGATGGTTTTTTTTTTAATTTTTGTTTTTTAAAGTTGGTATCTTATTCAATTTTAAAACATAATGACAGCTATAAAAAACTGTCAGAATATTTTTCGATTGCGTTTCCGAAAATGGAATTTAAGCTGTAAATTGATAATATTTAATATCTTGAAAACTATTAAAGTGATTTATAGCATAATTTATTAAAATATAGCTAAATATCCAAAAAATAAAATATTTCACTCACTTTTTTGTTAATGATATATCCATGGTATAAATGGTGCAATCCCCTCTCAGTATATAAATCGGCCATTTTAAATTTCTCGTGTTAGTTTTTTGAACATCTTTTTTCTGAGGTGGACTTTTCGCTCTTATTTTGCTATCGCCATCAGTCTGCACACTTGCCACAGAAAATTTGGAATCTAAAAAAATACCGTGTGGTGCAAAATATCTAAACTAGAAATTTTTTGAAAAAGGCGGTGGAGCAAATATAACTGAATGTTTTACCATTTATAATGGTGTAGTTATTGACTTCCTCGTCCAGTTCAGGGAGTCCAAAATCAAAATCGACGGCTGTTTCTCCATAACACTCCAAAAATGGAGTGTTACTCCCGGGAAAATTTGTACCAGGGGATTCCCCTATTGAATATACTCCTAGACAGGTGGCTTCCCTGTTCTCAATTTGATACAATCTGAAAAAAGAAAAAATAATGAAAGAGAAAGTCTTGTAAAAAAAATCATACCAACCTAAGTTTGTTATCTGAAGTAAGCACCAACAAATGACAATCGTTGATACTTCCCGGGTGAAATTTTGCTTGTCTGACTTCAATTGTTTCGTTACATGCCAATAGTCTTTCATCTAGACTGTGACTTCTGAAAAACAAGAAACAAAACATAATTAAAATCCTTGCAAAAATATACACAGACAAAATAATAATAATATTTATTTTAATTTTGGATACCTTACTTAAAAAGAAAATAATACTTTCAGACTAGAGTGGTGGTTATTAAATATTTTAGACCGTGTAACTGATATTTTAGCTGTTTCAGACATATATGTAAATTTAACGAATTAAAAAGGAGTTGAACATACACACACGTGTATACTTAAAACATCTGACTCATTTTACGTCAAAAAAGTCCCGAGAAAAGGGTCGGTTAAAAGTCATTGATATAGAAAAGTTTTTGTTTTGCAAATATAGCAGTACAAAAATATCAAGACTATATACAGTTCATTTTTTTTTATCTGGACTCGTGTTGTTTTGTTAGGTTGGTGGCTTATGCCAGTTTGACTTAGTATTTTTAGTATTTAAAAATGGTACTTCTGCTAAATAATTTAATTAAATACTTTGGCACTGTCAACAGTGGCGTAGCGACAGTACCGCGAACGCCTGCCAAGCGGGGGGCCCTAACCTCGTAGGGGGCCCGGCCGATACTTGCCCCAAAACATTAAAATACTTATTTCCATCTTACTTATACTAAAAATTGAATAATAATGAATGATTAATTAAAAATATCATAATTTACTAAAATGTAGGTAGGTACTTGATATTATTGGCCTACCATCACAACATAAATGTAAAACATCTAACGGAATGAATTTTAAAAATCGCGCTTATTTAACAATTGACAGCGGGTTTACGCAGGAACGATTCAGAACTTGGAAACATGCGCCTAACTCTAAACAGATAAGCGCATTTAGTTATGCGTATTATTCTGACAGTTCTGAAGCGTTCTCTTTGCGAACCCCTAAAATTTTGACGATTGTGATTCACAAGTTGTTAGTTTGTTTTTGTTTTATATTCGTATTGGTTCAAGTAGGTTCTTATTTGTGACTGCTTCTGATTATTTTATTTTTCCACTGTTTTACATGCGTTTCTCGTCTCCGGTCAGCTGTGGTGAGCACAAAGTGGTCTAGTATTTACATGTAAGTATTTCTTTTATTATTGGTTAGTTTAATGTTATAGAGAGTTTAATATATAGAGTTACTGAGTAAATATTATTAACTAAATATACCTATTCAAGGATGCCTAGTAAAATTATTATAGTTTAAGGTTATTTTATTTATGTTAAAAAAATATGTTATTATTTTCTATTATTTTACTTATAATTTATAAGTAGGTACAGTGGAGAACCTTATTTTTTTTAAATTATTTTTTTGTTACTTTTTGTTTATAAATAATTTAAAAAATCATGTCACCGGATGTATTATTTTTTATTTACAATATAAAACCATGTAAAAAATACCTGAAATCAGGGGACCCAGTAAGGATTTTCGCGGGGGGGCTCGAAATTTGTCGCTACGCCACTGACTGTCAAATTCACAATAATATTTATTATTGATTATTTCCCTCATTATAATATGAACCAATCAAAAGCCTTGAATTTTCGAATAAATTTCGTTTAAATAAGCAATTAAATCACTAGATAATTTAACAGCGATTAAATTTTAGCCTCCATATTGGATTTTTGTTTACGATTTTATTGTGTTATTTACAAGTTTTAACAAACATTTTTTAAAAAACAATAAAAAATAAGTTATCTAGTTTACGAAATATCAATTATTACTTATTACATACCTTAAATTAATGGAATTTTCTTTAAAAAAATATTTATAAATTTTGACACATACCTACGTCAGATTTTATGAATTGTCAAATAGTTTACTTTAATTCGAGAAATAATCATATGTTATATCACGAGAACTATGAATTTAATCGGTTAAACTAGGCTCAGTAAACTATAGTTTTTTGTTTGGTTTTTGTTGGAAAATGTTGAATGCAAAATAACCGCTTAGCGGTCGAGAGGATTTATTTTTAATTATTTTGCATGAAACTATTTTCCAAAAAGAAAAATCAAATAAAAACTTAATGAGCATAGTTTGACAGATTAAATTTATAGGTTGAGTGATATACGTCTAGATCATTTCTCGAATTAAAGGAAACTATTTGACAATTCATAAAATCTGACGTATGTGTCAAAATTTATAAATATTTTTTTAAAGAAAATTCCATTAATTTAAGGTATGTAATAAGTAATAATTGATATTTCGAAAACTGGATAACTTATTTTTTATTGTTTTTTAAAAAATGTTTGTTAAAACTTGTAAATAACACCATAAAATCGTAAACAAAAATCCAATATGGAGGCTAAAATTTAATCGCTGTTAAATAGTTCTAGGCTTTTCATTGGTTCATATTATAATGAGGCAAAATAATTAAAAATAAAACCCCTCGACCGCTACACGGTCTCGTGATTTTATTAAATTATTTTGCATTCAACATTTTCCAACAAAAACCAAACAAAGAACTACTGAGCCTAGTTTAACCGATTAAATTCATAGTTCTCGTGATATAATATATGATAATTTACTTGTCAATTATAAATAAAAAGATAATTATGCCAAAAATAATATCAACGAATTCGCCCTTTTGACGGCAAAACTTCATCTTGATGAAATTATGCCAAATTCCAGAATGGAAGAAAAAGTACATCGCCTTATGGACATTTTTGGAGTAAAAAAGTAACGAATTTGGTTTTATAAATATTACATCACACATTATTTTCACATTATACACCATTGGACAACATTTACGTTTACAAAAAATTTTAATTTCTTTTATATAAATTCGTTTCAAAGCGAAGATTATTATCCGCTAGGAATACTTTCTCTTCTGGGCCGTAAAGCAACCTATATTTAACTACTTTTTTTAAATGATTTTACTCATCCAAGCACCACCAAAGCCAAATTAATTGCATTTTTAACTACGAATTTCGACAACTCAACTTGGCAACTGCACAATGTAACCTACAATAATTTATACATAACTTAGTTTGTTTTAATCAATGCGACCAACTTGACAACTGTATTTACCAACCAAAACCCTAAATTTGCAACGTTGCCGCAGCCCAGATAAAAAAATAAACTTGTTAGTTACATTTAAATTATCGAGTTTGCGACATTTTGTCAGGATTGACGTTTGACATTTGTTATATTATAGGTTATGTACATGAATTTATTCTACAGTGACCTGAAAGTTTACATTTTCGTTGCTGATTTCGAGCTAAACGCGATAGATGGAACCACTATTTCTATGTAATTTCAATGTATTTTCATTATTGTACGGCGGTATATAATATAATAATAATTTGACTTTTGAACTGCGTACAAATATGAAGTCTCTCTATGTAAACTTAGTAAATTGTTGTTGTTGAGATTTTTATAAAGAATAGCTGTGAGATACAAAATAAGAAAATGGCGTATGAAAACAAATGTAACTTAAAAAAATATTTAATTGGAATCTGTGCAGTAAAGAAATCTGAAATTATTTGTGAATGTGTCTGATGCGTCACAAAATCATATAAGTATTAAATTTTTAAGACACTCCAAGAAAACTCTTCAAATAGAAACACTACCTTAGTACAAAATGTCATAAAAACTTGTTTGTAGATTATTTCCTACTAAAAAATGCCATTCAAAAATTTTTCAAATTACCGGTTACAGTAATTAATTGTTTGCAATAAAATTGTTATTTTCTTAAAATTAGTTGTTATTCTAACCAAAAATAATAATTTGTAAAACCAGTAATATCAAATTTTTATGAAAAATTCATATAATTTTTTTGTAATTAATCCGATAGTTTATTTAGTATTACAAAAATGTCTAATTTAATAGTTAGTGGCTGCTTTTTCACGTGTACAATGATTAACCATGGGATACTATGGTATCCCAAAATTTAACAGCCAGTGCTTATGTAAAATTGACCCCTGAATCCGAAAATGTCGTCAAAAGTTAAAAAAGTAAAACAGTTTTTGAGATATATTCAATTTTCCATTTAATATGTAATTGACAATATCTCAAAAACTGCTCCACTTTTATAATTTTTGACGGTATTTTCGGATTCAGGGGACAATTTTACATAATAATTGGCTGTTAAATTTTGTGATACCATGGAATTCCATGGTTAACCATGGTACAAGTAAAAAAGCAGCCACTAATAACTATTAAATAAGTCATTTTTGACTAATTCATTTTTGGAGAGTAGAAGTAAATGGTATACCATTTATTTCTAAACGCGATAAAATTAATTTATAACAATTAAATGTCAAATATTGGTAACATTAAATTAGATATTACTCCCCATCTATCTGACCCACCCCTTATGAAAAATATAAATGTGTTATTATAACATCTTATTGGCCATAAAAAGTTTGATCAATTCCCAAAATTTCACGTTTCTATCTTGAACAGTTTTGTAGATATTAAATAAAAACCATATTCAGGGGCTCCTCTTTCGGGGGCTATAGCTCTCAGTTAAACCAAGCACGGATTTGTAATCTACGATCAAAAATTAAGTTCACATGTCCGAGCGTTTAGCTGTGATATATTCACCTCCCTACAGTATAATAATTATAATTAGTCAACATCAACCGATAATTTCCTATTAAAGAATCGATGATGTCTCCGTAGTTCGTATCAGTAATTTTCTGAAAATATTTTGGTGGAAACTTGGCAATAACTGTGCCATTACCATAAGCTAAACATTATACGGGGTATAACGGCCAAACTTTTCGGTTCAGGATAAGCTACACGCTGTCTCCGACGACAATTATTGGGGTTAGGAAATTATATAATCGCTTATTTAAGTAATCCTTACATTTTTTTTTCATAAAATTTATAAACACCAAGACGGTGAAATTTGCGACATTTCTGGCATTGTATTAATTAAAACCCCAAAAAATCAATAAAAATTATTAACTGCCCGAACGTGACAAATAAAGTACCTATCCTTTGATTGTCATAAATAACGAAAAAACAACAGCGGAACAACAGAAGGTTATAATTTTTCGTACATACTACGTTCGGTAAATATTAATGTTTAAATTCTAATTTTTCCCACCCTCCTTATACAAAAACTCTGACTGTCCGGTCGCTAATTCGTTTTCTTTAGGGACTGCAAAAGGACACCAATATGCGTCGCACAATGCGACAAATTAAAAAGACTTTGGTGCAAGGGAAACATTACATTACTTTTTTAAATTATCTAAAAAATGATTTAAATTAAATATTTGTATAAAGCGACATCTATACGAAAATAACGTAACCATCCCAATAAACACGTAATTACGTAATTTTCACGATTAACATTGCCCGCTATTATTTTAATTATTTTTAACAATTATTGATGCTTAATTAAAATTACTTTAAAATATAATTATGTTAAGAAAATATGCTATCTATGCTATTTTTTTATTACTATAATTGCAAAATATTTTCACAAAGTATTAAAAATTCTTACACGGGAAATGTACAAAAAGTACAAAAGGTGAAAAGTTGGGATTTCCGTTCTTAAAAGAACCGTATGTCCTACGACGTTTCGGTATAATCTCATGCCTTCAGGCCATCTGCTGGGCTGCTGTTGCTGCTCTGCTGCGAGTTCATACATATAACGCCAGTGGAAACCTAAAGCAGCAGAGCAGCAACAGCAGCCCAGCAGATAAGATCTAAAGTCAGACATACGATTCTTTTAAGAACCAAAAACCGACAACACGAAGCATATCCCGGAAAACCATCAACACATATAACGCCCTTGGAAACCTAAAGCAGAACATTGATCTCGTTAATTTGCGTGGCGTTTTGGTAGTTGCAAGCTGGTTTCCATGCAGTTGGTAGTCTCTTTGTATCGTCTTTTGTGAGGTTTCTTGGTCCTGTGTTCGATGCTAGCCAAGACCCTTGTTTTTTCAAAGTCAATTTCATGGGAAGTTTTTCGGACGTGTTCAGCTAAGGAAGATGTTTTTTATTGTTTCAAGACTGCGTTACGATGTTCTTCGCGTCTAACGTTGATACGTCTAATAGTCTGTCCCACGTAGCTTCCGTCACAATTTCTACAATGAATTTCGTACACCCCTTGTGCCTCCAACTCTATTTTTGATTTGGCGTTTGAAAGTATTTAAACGATCTTTCTTGGGGCGGTAATTGTTGTCTCAATGTTGTGTTTTTTGAGAACTTTGCCTATTTTCTCGGTTGTCCTTTCACGTAGGGAAGGAAGGCCTTCGAAGTTGGTTTATTGTTCTCGTCCTCTGTGGTATTTAACCGGCGTCGTGGTCTAAGAGCCTTTTTGATGATGGTTTTGGAGAATCCGTTTTGCTGTAGCGTCGTTTGGATTTTCAGGTCTTCTTGTTTCTTGTGGTCATCATCCGCCAGCCTTTCGGATCGCGTGACAAGTGTCTTGACTGACTGCAGTTGTGACGGGTGGTGGGGAGACTGGGCGTGTGCCCTAGTTTGCCATTATTTTTCTTGATTATGAAGACATCCAGAAAAGGTAATTGGTGTTCTTTCTCGGTTTCCTTTGTGAACTTAATCTTTTTGGGAATTCCGTTGAGATGGTCCAGGAATTTCTTCAGTTCCGCTTCTCCGTAGGTCCAGATGATAAATGTGTCTTCTACGTACCGAGCCATAAGTTTGATTTTAGTGTTTCCGTTTCGATTGCTCGTACTTCTGTCTTCTATAAATAGGTTGGCTATTGCTGGCGATATTGGGAAATTGACTTTGAAAAAACAAGGGTCTTGAAATAGAAAAATGTCCAAGAAACCTCAACACAAGAGGCGATACACCAGGGCCGGATTAAGACAATTTGTCGCCCTAGGCCAGTAATAATGGCGCCTATAATTACATGGTATTAATATAACACAATACCTGTTAGCCGACAGGGGTGCTCATAGAGGGACAAGTAGGGTCTTATAAAAAAATTTACAAAAAAATAAATAAAAAAATAATTCATTTTTATATAGAAAAACAAAACAATGAACTTAATTTTTACAGTTTTTAAATAACCTAAAACAGAATTTTACCTATAATATTTCGTGATACTGCAAAAACACTTGGATGCCTTTTTGCACAAAAATAAAAAATCGATTTTTTTTATTTTTGTGGGATATTTCTCTTCTGCAGAAAGGCGTTCAAGTGAAACGACTTTTGGCATTATCAACGACGATTTACAATTTTTTTTCCTGCATTTAAAATCGGAAAAGGACTGACAAATATTTTCAAAATTTATTTTATTGACTTCTTTTGCTTCTATAGATCGCAGTCTTCTCGTCTACTAGGCAACTGCATTGAACATTTTTAGAAAAAGATCTGTGCTTTTAAAATAAAAAAGGTATTACACGTTTAATAATTATAATTATTTTTTTAATTGATTAATTTTAAAATTCAACCTACTTAAAAAAAATTGAGCCTTCTGCCTGGGCGCCTATTGGCTTCGCGGCGCCCTAGGCCATGGCCTAGGTTGGCCTATGGGTTAATCCAGCACTGCGATACACAAAGACTAAGCTTACTGTTGCGCATTAATTTATATAAAAATACATTTAAGTGTATATCTCCACAACGGCTACATACGCGATTTTAATTTTTCTTACAAAGTAAATCTAATAATACCACAATAAAAAAAATGTTTGTAAGATTATATATACAAATGTACCAATGTGACCCACTGTGCGTGTCAGTGAAAAAACGGAAAAGAGACAGAAAAATTAGCGACGCACTTAGTATTCATGAAGGTGGCACCAAGTCCGCGCTCATAAATGGATAAAATATCGTACACATTGTAGAGGTTAATATTTCAGAACGAGGGCCTTCGCCCTCCGCCTTCTCCCTACCCTCACCCCACCACGTGTGTGGCGTACATGAGATGCAAAGTTTTAATTTTAATGGCGTACTGCCCGACAAAAGTAATGATGTATATGAGATTACGGCCGGGTCCAAATGATATGGAAGAACGTAATATTTTTCCTTACTCTCTTATAATGAATTAGTCAAAAATGAGTAATTGTCATAGTGAAAAAGCAGTCACTTATAATTATTGATATTGCTGATAGCAATCAAGATGCCAAATTTTAAAATAAAAAAATTCTAGGTAATAGAGTAATCAAATGAGAGCTTTACATAAGAATTGGATGTTAAATTTTGGGATACCATGGTTAACCTTGGTACAAGTGAAAAAGCAGCCACTAATAACTATTAAATTAGTCATTTTTGACTAGTTCATTTTTAGAGAGTAGATAATTTTAATTTTCAGGTACATGTATATGTGTTTCGCATAACTTTCGGCACGTTCAATTTTTCTCTGTGGCATCTGGGACATCCAGTATAATAGTCAAATAAGTAGATTTCAATTTTAAAATTTTTTTGATCCAGCCAGGGTTTGAACTCGGGTCTGTCGCTTGTCAAGCGAATGTCAATGCGCCACTGCTACTTTTATAAAAATCAGTTATATCTGTATATAAATATTGATATATCAATATTATTTATATATAATATTATAATAATATTTTAAAGTTGAATATTTTTTTGTGTTGCAGTTTGAGCTAAACCATGGAGCCTAAATGCATTTTTCTACTCCCACCTTTAAAACGCCCTTTATCGTACATGTTTCCATGACACTAAGTGACCTTTTAAATACACATTGACAAGTTGTGGCTTTATGGCGCTTTAGTCACGGGCTGAAGTTAGCAACAGGTTTTTAGTTACGGGCTGAAGTTAGTTTTAAGTTAGTTGACAGTTGTGAAATGTCTTACAATCGTTTAAAATAAAGTGCCTTTCTTGTAAAATAATACTAAATGTGAAAATTATTTTATTATCTCAATACAAAAATACAAAAGTATTAAATAGTTTCTCAACGCCAATATTTGAAAAGTTTATATGAACATTGACCTTTTAATTACGCCGGCAGTAAACTATAACTTAAATTCGGGCACGGACTCCACTGTAAAGTCCTCATAAAACATTTTCTTTACTTTGACTGAAAAACTGTCAATTTTCAAGAAATAAATTTCGATTTACCTATACCTAACCTTTATAGTCTGTGTTTATAAAATGTGACATTTGACGGTGTTACACTGATTCCCCTATTGTTTCATAGATGGCGCTCTATACAAATTTTTGATTTAAATCATTTTAAGATAATAATAAGTATTTGTCGTAGAAAAAGTATAGTATGCACCTCGTTTATAAACTTTTCTATACACTCATTAATTTTAGCACTCGCTCGTGCCTAAATTAAATTCGTGTATAAAATGGCGTTTATCAAACTTGATACATAATATACTATTAACTCTAATAAAGAAGAAATTAGTTACTTTTTACTTTTAAAAAAAGTCAAAGATGGTGACTTATCTTAAATTAGTCAAACATTAACTATTTAAGTGGTAAAAAATAAGTATTTAAAAGTGAAAACGACTATTTTATTAGTAAACAATGCTGGTATTATTTAAATAGTAGAATTTTGACTTTTTCATTTTAAGATAGTATACCTTTAGATACGTATGTATTGTATGTATGTATGTATGTAGGTTCTTACATTAATATAAAAATCAGATTTGTTAACATGAGTTTGAATTTTAACATAACTTTTTGTAAAAAAAAACAGGTTTGTTATTATTTTAACAAAGGGAAATATATTACTAAAAGTCTTTTAAAGGTAGTATGCATTTTGTTAATTTTAAAGGTTATTATTAAGGAATTAAAGTTTTCGTTTGGGTCTCAAGCCTATAGCAACTCGGCACTGATGAGTTCCACAAGAACGAAACGCGTCTGTCGATGCTGGCATGAGATCCTGAACGAAATTAAACAAAAGCGGTGATAAGAGAAATGCTTGCAGAATATTAATTAATATATATATCTAGCGAGTTTGTCGCAAAGTTTTAATACTTTCAATACAATAACTATATTATTTTTAATGTTTAACAAATTATTTCGTTGAAAAAAAAGTTGATAACGCTTATCGAAAAGGAACCAAGCGCCAAAAAGTTTTTCTGGGCTTAGTAAAATTATTTCTAAAATAACTAATTTTTAATAATGCTCAAAAGGTTGATCATCATTTAGAACTTTTCTCATAAGGATTGATTATTAATTTTTTGAGCAGCATTAAAAATTAGTTATTTTGCAAATAATTTTGTTTACCCTAGAAAAAGTTTTTGGCGCTTAATTCCTTTTCGATAAACGCTATCCAAGTACCTACATGTGATTTCAGGTATTCAATCAAAAAATTTCCCACTGACAATACGCATCAACAAGTTCATATGACTTAAGCGTCTGCAACTTATGTTTCTGCTTACTTTATTCTAATTCGTAACGTGTTCGTAACAACTGTCCAGAGTGTTTATAATATATTAACAGAAATCTGTTATTATTGTTATTCAGATACCTTATACCTATTAACGAGTGTGCGAAGTGCGAAGTATCCGAAAAAAGATGCCATTTTCAAACTGAAATTAGGGGATACAGTAAAGTGGGTTAAAGTTATAATTTGATTATTTCAGAATGGTGTGTATGTTATTTTTGTGTTCATGCAGGTGTAGGTATGTGTTAATTTTTTTGTTTAGAGCAACATTTTTTAACAATTTTTTTTTAATTTTGTTCCCAATTTTCAACCAATACTTTTGTTACTGGGTATACAAAAAGGTTTGTAAAAATAAGGTCCTTTTTGAAATTTACAAGAATTATAGTTGAATTATTGACTTAGAATTTTGTTTGTAAATCTACAAAATGTTTGTTATTTAATAAGTTAACAGATTAAACTTAACATAAAGTTATGTGGACCTGGATTAACATAAAATCTGGTTAATATTTGGTTAAATTAACAAATATTTTTTTTAATGTGTGGATCTGCAGACCTCAGTTTGTGCTATTTATAATTCCTAACATTGGATAGGAAAGATGGACATTAAAAAACAAATTGTAAATTATGACCTCAGCTGTACCCCGGTACATATATAAATATATAAAACCCCGGCAATCTTTTAAAGGCATTAATTAAACTAATGTTATCAAAAAGGGTTACGGAAAAACAAAAGCAGATAATAATTATTCGCGTCTCGCGGCAGCTAAAGAGCCCCATCCCTTTCTACCACCACATCCCACGCACGACTCGCCCCTTAATTTATTAATTATAAATAATTAGAAGGAGCGAGCTGCGAGCCCAAACCGTCGACTAATCGCAGGTGGCATTAAGTTGACATATGCACGAGGTGCCAACCTAAGAACGTGAAAGATTAGCGGCCGCGTTATCATTTGTCATTTTTTCGGTTTTAAAAACCCGCGAGGACCGCAACAGCAGACGTTATCCTTGCTTGTGTGTTTGCTGATCTGCAAAAGGACGATTTAAATAATGCGCTTATTAACGTTGCCCGCGGCCATGATTAATAACGTACCTGTTTGTCATAATTATTGTTATGAGATCTGGTACAATGTTATAAAAATCAGATTTGTTAATTTTATTTCGTAAAATTTTAACATATTTTTTTGTAGAAAACCAGGCAGGTAAAATTTTAACATATTTTTTTGTAGAAAACCCTGCAGGGTTTGTAATTATTTTAACAAAGAAAAATATTTTACCGAAAGTTTTGTAAAGGTAATAGGCAATTTTGTAAACGTTTTGTTAATTTTAAAGATTACAGATTATTTTGTTAAAGTTTGACAAATTATTTCGTTGAATCATAAAATTACCACTGACAATACGCATCAACAAGACTTGTTCTGAACAAGTTGTTCAATTGACTTCAGCGTCTGCAACTTATGTTTCTGCTTACTTTATTCTCATTCCTAACGTGTTTGTAACAACTGTCCAGTGTTTATAATACGATATATATCGTATATTACCATATTACTGTTTAACGAGTGTGCGAAGTGCAAAGTATAAAAAAAGATGCCATAACTGGTTTTCAAACTGGATAAAGTGAAGTGAGTTAAAGTTACGAAATACATCAGTAATTGTTGTAGTAGTACGGATAGTTATATAGTAGTACTATAATAGTACCAACATTTTAATGTAAATGAGTAATGCACTCAGTTAACATTACTTTTTTTTTTATTTTTAATGAGAAATGAATGAGTATCGAATTACTAATTTTTAGTGGATAAGGAAGATATTTTTATTGCATGAAACATTTTTTCAATTTTTGTACGGTTTGAATTACTTAATACAAGTAATGAATTTCATTAGAAATAATTGTTTATTTTTTATTTTAAAAGTCACCTTTATTGAAGGAAAAGATTAAATTATATAAAAAAATATCTTCAGAGAAAATTATTTATTTCTATAAAAAACAAAAAAAAATATTTGTTCAAGAAAATGTTTACGAATACCTACCGGAATCATAGATATTAAAGAAAATATTTTTTTATAAAGTCAAAATAATTTGTCTAACCCAAGAAAAGTATTTTGATTCAAACAAAGCCTCATTTTTTTGAGACAATTTTAAGTTAATCAATGTGCTATAATCGGTGTCCATTTTTACTTCTTATCCATAATTTCTTATATATGCATTTTTTGCAGCTTTTTTCGTAAGTAATATCATAAGGGCATTTAATTTTTCCGAAAAGAATCGAAAAAACACGTTGCTAAGTAATATTTTAACAAAAAGCATGAGTGCTGGTTGCAACAAAAATCCGAGTCGAAGAGGAGGATTTTTGCACCTGCACGAATGCATTTTGTTAAAAAATATTACTTAGCATTGTGTTTTTTCGATTTTTTTCACAGGAAAAATTTGATCCCGAATGGTATTTGACAAGACTATTTCAGGAGTAAAAGTTAACAATTAAAATATAAATTGAAATTTTTGGTTAAGACGAGGGAAATATATGACTATAGTCATTGTAAATCATTTGTATTTTAACAAAAAAGTTTAAGGAGCCCATTAATCCCCACCCCTGATCATTTTTCACTGATATAATGGGTAATGTCTTTCGTTACACATTTTTTTAAATTTGTAATGTACTCTCTAAAAATGATTTAGTCAAAACTGACTAACTACTACAGTTATTAGTGAATGCTTTTTCACATATCTCTAAATCAATTTCATCATTTGACCAGAAACAAGTTTTAACGTCCATGCGCTTCACGAAGCCATCCACCCACATACATGTGAATTTTCCAATCTTGAATCATCCACTAATTCTCGTGTACAAATCACAAAATACCTCGCTAAAAGGTCAAAGCTTGCGATATTGTCCAAAGATACAGGAATATTTCAATTCCCGGAATCCAATTTTGTCCCTCCTGGGTCAATGTCAGCTATTTTTCACACTTATCCTATGGCGCGCCGTTTGATTTTTTATTCACTAATTATAATTATAAATAATAATAATAATAATAATAATAATTATAAATAATTATTTATTTCTCCATTGAATTTCACATATCTCTAAATTATTTAAAAATATCGAATGAAAACTTTATTTATTGCATTAAAAATATCATAGCACAAATTAATAAATCGTAATATATATATTATATTATAATGTTAAAGTGATTCGTTGAATAAAAAATATCATATATACCATAGTATAAGTGAAAAAGCAGCCACTAATAACTATAGTAATTAGTCATTTTTGACTAATTCATTTTTAGAGAGTACAGTCTCTTATTACTCATTTTTTATTTTTTAATGAGTAATGTATTGTTCTACATTACTCATTAATTTTTTAATGATAATATTTCTTATTCCAATTTTTTTAATGATAAATGCATTTAAACTACTATTTTTACATTAACAGTCTTGAAACTCTGTTTACAAACCAAACCAGACGAATCTACACCATTTTCCTTAAAATAATTAAAATATATTTAACATCATTATCCTTTTTGCCGGCATTCTATAAATCCTGAAAATAATCCCGAAAATTATGGCTTAGCCGTGTCGACCAGCTCCAGAAACCAGTAAACACAATTAAGACGACGAACTCGGCTACGTGAAGCAAAGTAAAAAAAACTACAATTAGCACGCGAATTGCAAAGTGTGAAAGAGTACGCTCCAACGCGACGAAATCCGCCCCCCTCGCCGCCCGCCAAGTGGGGGCGGCACTGAGAAAATGATACCAGCCGCATATTAATTACTCCTAACCTTATAATAAATGTCCGCTGGATGCAATGAAAAGAAATTTTAATTAGAAGAGCCGTATTTGCGAACTTCTGCTGCGCGACCTGACCCCCCCCCTCTTCGCCGCCCCCCAACCCCCCAAAAAACTGGGGGCGGATATTTCTTGAGACGTATTTTTCCATCAACCGTAATGGATAAGTCGGGTCCTGTGTCAGCTATAAATACAACCTGAATATTTTTAGTTAAGTAATTTGATTAACAAATGTCAAGATTTTAATTTAATGGTGTGCCTCAAGATCATATACTCGAATTAGTTTAAAACTAATAGTTTTATTTTAAATAAACTTTTAAGTATATCATTTAATTTAAGCTAAAATAACGACAAGCTAAAATTATGTGAAGATAAAATGATGACAAACTAAAATAAAGGTTTAAAGTATAAATCGGGACAAGTTAAAATGGTGACAAGTTGAAATGAGCAATAGCTAAAATAGTGACAAGTTAAAATAAGGACAAGCCATCATTAATAAACTAAAATAAAGACAAGCTTAATTGTCGACCAGTTAAAATGATGACACACTAAAATAAAATAGTGACGACCTAAAATGTTGACCAGCTAAAATGATAAGTTAAAATGATGACAAGCTTTAATGTCGACCAGTTAAAATGGTAACAAGCTGAAATGTCGAAAAACTAAAATGGTAAAAAACCAAAATGATGCCACTAAAATAAAATAATGACGACTGAAAATGTCGACCAGCTCACATGATAATAAGCTGAAGTGTCGACAAGCTAAAATTTTGATAAGTTAATATAAACAAGCTAAAATAAAGACAAGCTTAAATAACGACTAGTTGTAATAATAACAAGCTTAAATGGTGACAAGCCAAAATGTTGACACACTAAAATAAAATAATGCCGACCCAAAATTTTGACCAGATAAAATATCGATAAGCTAAAATGATGATGAGTTAATATAAACAAGCTAAAATAAAGATAAGCTTAAATGTCGAAAAGCTAAAATGATAAAAAGTTAGAGCTAAATCAAGGAGAATCCATTATTAACATACTAAAATAAAGACCAGTTAAATGATGACACACTAAAATAAAATAATGACGACCTAAAATGTTGACCAGCTAAAATGATAAGTTAAAATGATGACACACTAAAATAAAGACAAGCTTAAATGTCGACCAGTTAAAATGATAACAAGCTGAAGTGTCGACAAGCTAAAATGGTAACAGACCAAAATGATGACACTAAAATAAAAGGATGACGACTGAAAATGTCGACCAGCTAAAGTGTCGACAATTTAAATGATGATGAGTTAATATAAACAAGCTAAAATAAAGACAAGCTCAAATGTCTAAAAGCTAAAATGATAAAAAGTTAGAGCTAAATCAAGGAGAATCCATTATTAACATACTAAAATAAAGACAAGCTTAAATGTCGACTAGTTGAAATAATAACAAGCTTAAATGGTGACAATCCAAAATGATGACACACTAAAATAAAATAATTCCGACACAAAATTTTGACCAGCTAAAATATCGACAAGCTTAAATATCAACCAGTTAAAATAATAACAGTAATAAGTTAATATTAACAAGCTAAAGTAAAGACAAGCTTCAATGTCGAAAAGCTAAAATGATTAAAAGTTAAAGCTAAATCACACAGTCAAATAAAGACAAGCATAAATGTCGACTAGTTGAAATAATAACAAGCTAAAATGGTGACAAGCCAAAATGATGACACACTAAAATAAAATAATGCCGACCCCAGATTTTGACCAGCTAAAATATCGACTAGCTGAAATGATAATAAGTTAAAATCAACAAGCTAAAGTGCCGACAAGCTAAAATAGTAACGAGCCAAAATGATGACACAGTAAAAAAATGATAACAAGCTAAAATGATGATATGTTAAAATGAGGACAAGCTAAAATAATTAAAAGTTCAAAATAAACAAGCTAAATTGAGGATAAGCCATTATTAACACACTAAAATAAAGACAAGCTCAAATGTCGACCAGTTAAAATGATAACAAGCTTAAGTGTCGACAAGCTAGAATGGTAACAAGCCAAAATGATGACACACTAAAATAATTTAAGCTAAAATGATGATAAGTTAATACTTAACAGGCTATAATGATGACAAGCTAAAATAAAGACAAGCTTAAATGTCAAAAAGCTAAAATGAACAAGACAAAATTGAGGACAAGCCATTATTAACACACTAAAATAAAGTCAAGCTTATATATCGACCAGTTAAAATAAGGACAAGCTAAAATGGTGACAAGCCAAATAATGACAAACTAAAATAAAATAATGACGACCTAAAATGTTGACCAGTTTAACTCAGGACAAGCTAAAATGATAATAAGTTAAAATGAACATGCAAAATTAAGGACAATCCATCATAAAAACACTAAAATAAAATGATGAGGACCTAAAATGTCGACCAGCTAAAATAAAGACAAGCTTAAATGTCGAAAAACTAAAATGAATAAGCTGAATTAAGGACAAGCCATGTCAACCAGTTAAAATGATAACAAGATGAAGTTTCGACAAGCCAAAATAATGACAATAAAATAAAATATTGACGACCTAAAATGTTGACCAGTTAAAATTTTGAAAAGCTTAAATAAAAATAAGTTAAAATAAAAAAGCTAAAATGATGACAAGTTTAAATCAGGACAAGTTAAAATAAGGGCAAGTCAAAATGATGAAAATTAAAATGATTCATTTTAATTTTCATCATTTTAGCTTTTAAATGAACAAGCTAAATTAAGGACAAGCCATCATTAACACACTACAATCAAGACACGTTAAAGTGTCTATAAGCTAATATAGCAACAAGCCAAAAAAATAATATAATGACGACGTAAAATAATAACAAGCTAAAATGATAATAAGTTAATATAAACAAGCTAAATTGATGACAAGCTAAAACGATGACAAACTAAAATGTGGACAATATCAAATGTCAAGAAATATTTACACACTAAACTAAAGTCAAACTTATTTGTCGACCAATTAAAATGATGACAAGCTAAAATGTCGACGAGCTAAAATAATGACAAGCTAAAAAGAAAATATATCCTGCTGAAAGATAATGTACCAAGATAGAAGCAACTTTTTAACTCCATAGAAAGCGCATTATGGAAATAAGATGACGATTACCTATCAGGTGATTAAAAATGGTGATTATTTATTCTAATTAATTACATTAATTTTTTATCTACATAAGTCTGCCATTTTGGTTTGTTTAATTTTATACATATTAAACATCTATTGTGCATTTTTCATGAGAAACCTGTCTCCCCCACAATCATACATAACGAATTCCTTTATACACAAAATAAAACTCATACCACCGCGATTTTTTCAACCCTTTTTTTCGGGCACCCCTTCGTACGCCGCGGCGGTGGAATGGGGGCAAGGTATACGCAAAAATATACGACGATAACGTCCAACGCGCGTGGAATTATTAAAAGTTCGGCCACCCTTTGGTCTTTTCCTATAATTCTTTTGTCGCTGTCCCCCCTCCCACTTCTCCAGTGCCCCATCCCCCTACGAAAATACACATGCATGTGAAAGGGTTTTATGTGTTTGTGCCTCATCCCCCTTTGTAATCGCGGTGAGCCCTTAAAATATCTGCGGTCGTATGTTATGAATTTCAATCGGCGATGCAGGAAGGAAAAAATGATTTCGACTGGATGATGGAAAAGAAATGGGGTAGTTAAATTTTTTCTGACCTATACTTTTTATGGTTTTATTCAAGGCGGTTTATAATTTTAAACATTTCTGTAAAATCGGAATTTCAATTAAGTTTCCCGTTTTCGAGATATTTACAAAAAAAAATCTCCTAATTACGTCACTAGGCTATTGGCAACGTTGCCAGCTTTTTCTATGATTGCCAGTGTGTTTAGTTTAAGATTCTTACGATAGATGGCGCCACGTTATAATATTTTAGTTTTAAAACCACTTGATCTATAATTTTAGTTGAGAAGAAGAAGAAGAATTGATTTTTTGACATTTCTTTTTTTCGGGTTGTTTTTTTTTAAATTTAGATTATTGAAAATCAATGTTATTGTTATGTTATGTGTAATTGATATTAGATAAGTGATTTATTAATAACGGACTCCAAAGCAGAGGAATCTTGTGGAATGGTTGGTTACATTGAACATTGGAGCTTTTAAACAAATAAAGTAAGTACCTATAATTATAATCATATTTTGTCGTAAATGCATTTCATTATTATAATGCCTAGTTCTTTATATTCTTTTAGATATATCTTTGACTCTAAAATATCAAACAGTAATATGATACCTCGTAATAAGGAAGATAGGTACTTAATGAATTTGGTGACCATCTTTCACTCAACTGACAGTGACAGTATTTGTACATAACCTCTTCGGGTATTTTCTGACATAACCGAATGAAATCATTAACAAGACAACTTGACAACAGGGTAATTTTCAACCAATAGAAATCTTAGAATGTTGGTCACATGGCGAGGTTTGTGACGTCATAAAAATTTATATTTTTTGTAAATATCTCGAAAACGGTAAACTCAATTGAAATTCTGATTTCACAGAAATGTTTAATATTACAAAATGCCTTGAATAAAACCATAAAAAGTAAAGGTCAGAAAAAATTTAACTACCCCATTCCCAGGTAGCACAACGTGACGAAACCGTGACGATTTGTGTCCAATTGGACACAATGGACACAAATCGTCACGGTTTCGTCACGTTGTGCTACCTGGGTTGGCCATTTGAAGTATGGGGCCGTTCATTAATTACGTGAGGTGTTTAGGGGGGGGAGGGGGTCGAGCCAAACCTCACCAAATCTCACGTGGGGGAGAGGGGGGGGTCTCGGCAAATATCACGTAATTTTTTTTTCCGAAAGAAAGAGTGTAAAATTGCGAGAAAACCGGGTTAAATTAAGTAAACAATTATAAGCAAATTGTTTTTTTAAATAAATCTAATGGAATCAAGCACAGATTAACTTATTTACATTAAAACCATGCATTTTAAAAAATCTCACGTGAGATTAAGGGGGGGAGAGGGGGTCGAGCAAAATCTCACGACATCTCACCAAGGGGAGGGGGGGGGGTCGAAAAATCGCCAAAATTGTCTCACGTAATTAATGAACGGCCCCTATACATTAGTAAAGGCTGTACAATTAAAAACCATAATTTTTCTGGTCCAAACTTTACTCGATCAGACAACATTTATTTTTAAATGTAAGAGATGTTGAACATAAGAGAGCTCCAATGTAAGGAATGAATCTGTTAGACTTCTAATTGGAACAAAGTTCATTTCACACTTTGGCAATAAACAGTGTGTAAGTTTTCATTGAGCTGGTGAATAATAGAGGAGGCCAGGGCCCGGGTAGTAGTTACCTGAGGCGCAGTATATCTTATAATCAAACGTAACCTCAGCCTTGTATCATTTATTCATTAATTAATCTATACGGACAAACCTTCTCCACACCCCCTCACCTCAACAACCAGGGGATTTATTCTTGATATTTAGTGGATGCGGTTGGTTTTAACACTGAGCTACACAATTTGGTAGTTTTTTCCACAGCTAAAGACCTCTTATTTCAGTTTGTAGTTAATTTCGATTAATTGTTTAGCTTGTCATCATTTTAGCTTCTCGTCATTATACCTTGTGGCATCTAAGCTTCTCGTGATTTTACCTTATCTTCATTAAATTCTGTCGTTAGTTTAGCTTGTAATCATTTAAGTTTTGCTTAATTTTAGCTTGTCATCATTTTGGCTGGATGTTATATTGTCTATATTTTAATGTGTCAACCTTTTAGCCTTGTCGTTATTTTAGCTTGGCATTACTTAAGCTTTGCTTAATTTTAGCTGGTCATAATTTTGGTTAGTTATTATGTAAGCTTGTCATAATTTTATCATGTTCATTTAGCTTGTTATTTAAGCTTGTCATCATTTAATTTTATCGTTATTTCAGCTTTACTGCTTATCAATTTGATTAGTTGTCATATAGCTGGTCTTCATTTTATCTTTAGTCATTTAAGCTTGTAGTCATTATACCTTAAGGCATATATGCTTCCCGTGATTTTACGTGGTCATAATTTTAGCAGGTCGTTACTTAAGCTTGTCTTCATTTAATTTTGTCGTTTTTTTAGTTTGTCATTATTTTGGTTAGCTGTCTTCATTTTACCCTGCCATCCTTTTAGCTTGTTGTCATTTAAGCTGGTCTTTATTTTAGCTTGTGAAATCTAACCTTCTCGAGATTTTTCCTCGTCCTAATTAAAGCATGTTACTTCCCGTGATTTAAACTTATCTTTATTTGTCGAAACTTTAGCTTCTTGTCATTAAAGCTTGTCATTATACCTTCTATATTTTATCTAAGCTTCTCGTGATTATGATAATTTAAGCAGGTCGTTACTTTAGCTTGTCATTTAAGCTTGTCTTCATTTAATTTTTGTCGTTATTTTAGTTTGTCGTAATTTAAGCTTGTCATCATTTTGGTTGGTTTTCATATAAGTTTGTCTTTATTTTACTTCACAGCTTTGTCGTCATTTAAGGTTGTAATCATTTAAGCTTGACATCATTATTCCTTGAGGCATCTAAGCTCGTCGTGATTTTACCTTGTCATCTTTTTAGCTTTTTCGTCATTTTATCTTGTCGTCTTATACCTTAGGCATCTAAGCTTCTCATAATTTTACCTGTTCATAATTTTAGCAGGTCGTTACTTAAGCTGGTCTTCATTTAATTTTGTCGTTATTTTAGCTTGTTATCATTTTGGTTAGCTGTCTTCATTTTACCTTGTCATTCTGTTTCTTGAGATTTTACCTCCCCATAATTTGTCGATATTTAAGCTTGTTGTAATTTTAGTTTGTCGCCATTAAGCTTTTCTTAATTTTAGCTTCTTATTTTAGGTCATTGTCATAGAACCTTGTCATCATTATACCTCAAGGAATCTAAGCTTCTCGTGATTTTAATTTGTCATAATTTTAGCAGGTCGTTACTTAAGCTTGCTATTTAAACTTGTCTTCATTTAATTTTGTCGTTTTAGTTTGTCATCATTTTGGTTAGCTGTTTTCATTTTACCTTGTTATTCTTTTAGCTTGTTGTCATTTAAGCTGGTCTTCATTTTAGCTTGAGAAATCTAACCTTGTCATAATTTTAGAAGGTCGTTACTTTGGCTTGCTATTTAAGCTTGTTTTTATTTAATTTTGTCGTTATTTTAGTTTGTCATCAATTTGGTTAGTTGTCGTATAAGCTTGTCATCTTTTTAGCTTTGTCGACATTTTATCTTGTTGTCATTTAAGCTTGTCATCATAATACCTGAAGGCATCTAAGCTCGTGAGTTTAACTTGTCATAATTTTAGCAGGTCGTTACTTAAGCTTGCTATTTAAGCTTTTCTTCATTTAATTTTGTCGTTATTTTAGTTTGTCATCATTTTGGTTAGCTGTCCTTATTTTACCTTGTCATCCTTTTAGCTTGTTGTTATTTAAGCTGGTCTTCATTTTAGCATGTAAAATCTAACCTTCTTGTGATTTTACCTTGTTATAATTTTAGAAGGTCGATACTTTGGCTTGCTGTTTAAGCTTGTGTTTATTTAATTTTGTCGTTATTTTAGTTTGTCATCAATTTGGTTAGTTGTCATATAAGCTTGTCTTCATTTTACCTTGTCATATTTTTAGCTTTGTCGACATTTTATCTTGTCATTTAAGCTTGTCATCATAATACCTGAAGGCATCTAAGCTTCTCGTGAGTTTGACTTGTCATAATTTTAGCAGATCGTTACTTGTCTTCATTTAATTTTGTCGTTATTTTAGTTTGTCATCATTTTGGTTAGCTGTCTTCATTTAACCTTGTTATTCTTTTAACTTGTTGTCATTTAAGCTGGTCTTCATTTTGGCTTGAGCAATCTAACCTTTTCGTGATTTTACCTTGTCATAATTTTAGAAGGTCGATACTTTGGCTTGCTATTTAAGCTTGTGTTTATTTAATTTTGTCGTTATTTTAGTTTGTCATCAATTTGGTTAGTTGTCATATAAGCTTGTCTTCATTTTACCTTGTCATCTTTTTAGCTTTGTCGACATTTTATCTTGTTGTCATTTAAGCTTGTCATCATAATACCTGAAGGCATCCAAACTTCTCGTGAAATTAATTTGTCAGAATTTTAGCAGGTCGTTACTTAAGCTTGCTATTTAGGCTTGTCTTCATTTAACTGTGTCGTTATTTTAGTTTGTCATCATTTTGGTTAGCTGTCTTCATTTTATCTTGTCATCCTTGTGAAATCTAAGCTTCTCCAGATTTACCTCCTCATAATTTTAGCTTGTTGTAATTTTAGTTTGTCGTCATTAAGCTTTGCTTAATTTTAGATTGTCATTACTTTAGGTCGTTGTCATAAAAGCTTGTCATCATTTTAACTTGGTTTTAATGTTTTTAGATAGTTTTAAGACAATTAATAATAATAATACCGGAATTTTTTTTGCCTTCGTAACTTTGTATGCATTCTGTACTCGTTCGCATTAATTAAAAGACAAAATTTAATAAGAAGCCATCTGAGGCCATTAAAGAGGCCCCGTTTCGATCAGTCGGGAATTAATAACGAGTTCAAACTACCCGAAAAGCCATAACGAACAGATGTTATAATAAGTAAGTACGTATTATGGAGATTAGGTGAAATATTTCAAAGTTTTTTCCACATTTTCTCAGGGCATCTTTTGATTATCTGTCACTTTGCATGGCTAACGACATCGAATGAATTTCGTTCGCACTTTTGATTTACTGCGGTTGTTGTTGGATTTAATTTTAAAAAATTACAAGCGGTTAAAAACTACTTTAGCATTCTAATACTTGGGCTTTGTGTTGTGTTGCTTTTCTTTTGCCATACATTATTAAAAGTGATGTGTCTGAAATTTACTGAATTATTGAGCAGGGTGATTCTTCACGTACTAAACAAATGACAGTCAAACAAAAACTGTTGCAACACATGCAATAATGCCATTGGTCTTTGATATAAATTTATCATTAAGCGCATACATACTCGTAAGATTGTGTAGCCCTGAAATAATATTCTCTATTCAAAGTAAAATTTTTTCCTTCGAATTATAATCAGCACCATCTAGCCACACCGCTGTCGTGTGCTTTCACGCCACATAACTATCCGGCACTAATGAGGTCCAAATGACCAAAACCACTTAAAGCACGCTGACGAGGTAAACTAGTTCTTAAAATTTGGGTAGAAAACAACATTTGACAACGTTGCTAAACCTTACTGACAACACAAATGACAGCAAATGTCAAAGAATCCCAACTGAAAACCCTTTATGGTATCAATGTAATAGTATATTAAAGAACTAATGTATATTAAAGAACTAATGTCATTTTGTCTCACGCGGACAATTTATGTAATGGACGAGTGCGACAAAAGGTCTTATGACATGAGTTATTTATACTATTTTATCTATTTTGCAAAAATTCTATAAAAAAATTATTTTATACCTAAAGTTCATTTCTTTTATCTGGACTGCGGCAACGTTGCAAATTTAGGGTTTTGGTTGGTAAATACAGTTGTCAAGTTGGTCGCATTGATTAAAACAAACTAAGCTAGTTATAAACCTAATTGTGGTTATGTATAAATTATTGTAGGTTACATTGTGCAGTTGTCAACTTGAGTTGTCGAAATTCGTAGTTAAAAATGCAATTAATTTGGCTTTGGTGGTGCTTGGATGAGTAAAATCATATAAAAAAAGTAGTTAAATATAGGTTGCTTTACGGCCCAGAAGAGAAAGTATTTCTAGCGGATAATAATCTTCGCTTTGAAAAGAATTTATACTTATAAAAGAAATAAAATTTTTTGTGAACGTAAATTTTCTCCAATGGTGAATAATGTGTGATGTAATACACTCTGCACAAAAATTAACGCATCACCATTAAAAGTGACAAAAAAGTTCTTCTTTATTTTAATTTTCGATATATTTGAGTTTTGGGCCACCCTGTATGTTGGATTTGGATACGTATGTACATGCAAAAAAGAATAAGTTTTTTAATGTTTAAATGTTTTTGTAACATAAATACTGATACTTTAAAATTTCAACAAACTTTTGCGATTATTTGCTTTCAATCTTTAGTTAGTAAACGTGGTTATTGTGGTGTTAAATTTTTAAATTTTTAAAATTTATAAAATGAACAATCCTGACCGCCAGAGAAGAAATTTGGGACATGACGAAGTGGTTAGAATCATTACATTGCTTGAAGAAGGACGTAGTCAACGTTACATTGCAAATATTTTTGATGTTCAACAATCGACTATTTCTAGGGTTGCTGCCCGGTTCAGGGAAACAGGGCAATACGACAGAAGACCTGGCCAGGGTCGTCCAAGAATTACCACAGCAGCGGACACCCGATTTATAACATTAACCGCTCTTCGAACTAGGCACTGTACAGCGCGAATGCTGCAAAGCGAACTATCCGGTGCCCGCAACACAAGAGTTTCTGTGCAAACAATAAGAAATCGTCTTCGGGAAGGAGGAATTAGAGCCAGGGTGGCCGATTTGTGTCCACGTCTTACCAGGGAGCATCGTGTTGCACGATTGGAGTTTGCCAGAAATCATGTGAATTGGGATATAGACGATTGGTCCAATGTTTTGTTTTCTGATGAATCCAGGTTTAGCCTGTTTTCATCTGATCGACGTATTCCAGTCTACAGGCGTGATGGCGAACGATATTTTCAGTGTAACATCAGAGAAACGGAACCTTTTGGTGGTGGTTCTGTTATGATGTGGGGAGGAATTTCTTTTGCGGCTCGCACAGAGTTAGTTCCAGTTGTGGGAGGAAATTTAACAGCTGCAAGATACATAACGGACATTCTTCAACCTCATGTTGTACCATACGGCCCATTTATTGGCGATAATTTTGTTTTTATGCAAGACAACGCTCGCCCGCACACAGCTTTAATTGTTCGTCAGTACCTTACCGAAGTTGGTATCCCCACATTGGATTGGCCAGCTCGAAGTCCCGATTTAAATCCAATAGAGCATGTTTGGGACAATTTATCACGACAAGTACGAAATCGGCCAATTCTCCCCACCACCTTAAATCATCTTCAAAATGCTCTAACCGAGGAATGGAACAATTTGCCGGAACATTTTATGCAAAGCCTTATTTTAAGTATGCCACGTCGATGTCTGGCAGTAATTAGAGCACGGGGTGGCAATACAAGGTATTAATTTTGTTTTAATTACACTGTGCGACAAATTTTGACCTTACAATTTGAACTGGGATGAAATGTGGAAAAATCGAATCTATGCAACCCCCAAAACTAATCTTTAAAGGGGTTTTGCTAGTTTAGCTCGAATAATGGAGATATACAGGGTGTTTCTTTTAACTTGAGACAGCTCAATATCTCGAGAAATACGCATTTCACAGAAAAATGTCTTAAATAAAAGGTTAATGTGACCAAAGGGGACATTATTTGGTGCTACCGCTAGCCACCCCCTACCCCTCCTTAAGGGTGAAACGGGGGGTAACTTTGGAAAGTCAAATGGAATGACCCGATTTTTTTCACAGAGTTTGGTAGTAGATAAAAAAATTAATAACTTTTATTTGAAAGTTTTTTTCAATTTATCAACAGATGGCGCTATAATTCAAAATTTAAGAAAAAGGGGTTTCCTTGTAAAATGTATTATTTGAAACGTTTAAAAAACAAAAATTAACATTAAATCAACAATAGTCGGCTCTAAAAACAATTTATAACAAATGTTCGAAATGTCGTCCTTCCATTTCGACACCAAGTGGAGCACCAGCGTCCCTGGTCGGTAAACGTTTGGTGCGGTACGATTAATCGGACCCTTCTTTATTGACGGTGCATTAAATGGCGAAAAGTACCGGAATTTTCTAGAAAACGATCTGACGGACCTTTTGGAGGATGTACCACTAGCACGGCTCCAAAACATGTGGTACCAGCAAGATGGTTGTCCTGCACATTATTCGACAATTGCTCGAGAGGTGTTGGATCGGGAGTTCAATGGCCGGTGCACCGCGGTGGATCGGTAGACGTGGTCCAGTAATTTGGCCTGCTCGATCACCTGATCTTACGCCACCAGACTTCTTCCAGTGGGGTTACTTGAAAGAAAAAGTTTACGCTGCAATTCCTACAACTTGGGAGGACATGGTGGAGCGGATCAGGAACGCCTGTGCGGCGATACCGCCCGATACGTTGGCGCGTTGTGTGCCAGAATTCATTACCCGCATTCAAAAATGTGTTGAAATGGAATGACGACATTTCAAACATTTGTTATAAATTGTTTTCATAGCCGACTATTGTTGTTAATGTTAATTTTTGTTTTTCAAACGTTTCAAATAATACATTTTACAAGGAAACTCATTTTTCTTAAATTTTGAATTACAGCGCCATCTGTTGATAAATTGAAAAAAGTTTTAAATAAAAGTTATTTATTTTTTTATGTACTACCAAACTCTGTGAAAAAAATCGGGTCATTCCATTTGACTTTCCAAAGTTACCCCCCGTTTCACCCCTAAGGAGGGGTAGGGGGTGGCTAGCGGTAGCACCAAATAATGTCCCCTTTAGTCACATTAACCTTTTATTTAAGACGTTTTTCCGTGAAATGCGTATTTCTCGAGATATTGAGCTGTCTCAAGTTAAAAGAAACACCCTGTACATATATATATGTTTATCTCCATTATTCGAGCTAAACTGGTAAAACCCCTTAAAGGATTTGTTTTGGGGGTTGCCTAAATTCGATTTTTTCAGATTTGATCCCAGTTCATTTTTTGTGTTGCACAGTGTTATCGATTACAACTAAATTACTTTTTTAAATTTGTAAAAAAAAATCAAATAAATATTTTTGGTCTCTTCTTAAGTTTTATTTTTGACCAATTATGCATACAAATAGTTTTTAATTTATAAGACATGAAACTGAAGAAAATAAATTACAATTTTTTTTCGTTTTATAAGAAAATTAAAGTGATGCGTTAATTTTTGTGCAGAGTGTATTTATAAAACCCAATTTGATACTTTTTTACTCCAAAAATGTCCATAACGCGATGTACTTTTTCTTCCATTGTGGCATTTGGCATAATTTCATCAAAATGAAGTTTTGCCCTCAAAAGGGCTTTTACATTCGAATTCGTTGCTATTATTTTTGGCATAATTATCTTTTTATTTATAATTGACTTATAATAAATATTATTGTCAATTTGACAGTGTCAAAGTATTTAATTAAATTCTTTAGCAGAAGTACAATTTTTAAATACTAAAAATAAGTCAAACCTGCATAAGCCACCAACCTAACAAAAAAACACAAGTCCAGATAAAAAAAATAAACTGTAATTTGGTCGAATTTTACTTTAGATAGTTGGTATCACAGTCATTGGTTTGACAGTTAATGTCAAAATCGATTCGCCATGCCGTCCTTAATTTACTTATTTACAATAGGCGGCTGTTAATGTTAAAGAAGAAAAAAAGGACTTTCTTTGGCGTTAAACAAAATTTATTGCCAGAAAAGTCTCGTAGGTACTAGAAAAATCATAAAAATATTATAACCAATATGCAAAATATTATGCTGTTTAAAGTACAGCCAACCTATAAAATCAAAATTTTGTGTGGGATACAGTATCTCATTACAGCACCGAAAGCGGTGTTATAATGAAGTCATTTTGAACGCAAAATAGATAAAAGTTATTTAAAAAGTGCTTTTTTACTTGGATTAAAATTAATCTCCAAATTGTCTATTAATCTTCAGACAGCGCGAAATAAATGAAATAAAATCAAAATGGAAATATGGAGAGGTGGTCTGAATGAGGGATGGGAAGTGGGCATATCATTCGTTTGAGTGGATTTATTGCTGCAGAAAACGGAAAAATCGCCCTTGCCGTACCAAATCATACTCTATACTATACACATACATATCCATGCAAAGATAAGGGTCTCAATACGAAATTAATTTAAAAAGGACCAAAGGATTCGGCCGATAGCGAATTTGCACAACGACTGAAAAAGTGTTTTTAGCAGGATGTTCGGTTAAGTATAAAATTCAACATGGATCCTTTTATTGCACCACAGTGTTTAGATTACAAACCACCTAGACAACACCTAAAAAAAAATTATAAAAAAAATATTCTTATTAAACCGTGCCACAAAGACGATACACAATACATTTTCCATTTAAATAACATGGGGTTTCGACAAGTTTTACATTTTTTTTTCTCCCGAGCAAGTTAATATACAGCAATATGATACATAATTTTATAGGAAATTATAGGATAAATTCACTGGTATAAAAGTTATTTCAGGTTAAAATTGGACATAGTAATTTTTAGATTTTTTTTACTTTGACTGCAAAATTATCATTATTTTTATGAAAATAAATTGTTAATTTTTGAAAATGTGTTGTATTGTATTATTGAAAAAGTAAAAATTATTGAAAAGAGATAGGTAAGTGGAAATGATTGACAAGAGATTCCGATAATTTTTTTTACATAATCTTTTTATTTCTGTGAAATTTTTCAAAATTTTATACGATTTTATAAAATATTATACAATGAAAAATTTCAGCTGTAGCTAATGAAGTAGAAATTCTTTTAAAAATTATTTTTACGAAAAAATAAAATTTGTAGTTACGCATGCGCACTAAAGATTTAGTACTTTGACCACAGAAGGCAGAAGTCGCACTTTACAGATTTTGTGTCGCAAAGTTGAAGTTTGAAGTAGGTCAATCATCCATCGTCTGTGGAATCTTTTATTTACCCTCGTAATAGTATGGGTATTATGTATCAAGTTTTTTAAACGCCATTTTAGTTACGAGTTTTACTAGGCACGAGCGAAGCTTATTAAAACGAGTTGCATACATAGTATCCTTTATCTACGACGAACACAAAAAAGAAATAAAAGCCAATTATATTTGTTAAACATTTGACATCTGTCAAATGTCAACGGAATTAACCTCACTTTTCTCTAATGTTTAATAAAGCTAATTTCAGCCCGTGACTAAAGCGCCATAAAGTCGCAGCTCGTCAATGTAGAAGTAGATAAATACATTTAACTTATTTGAAAAGGATAATTATAATTGGTGTAGCGGAAATGTCTGCATCTTATACTCAAGACAACGTATGCGTAACTACGAATTTTATTTTGTCGTAAAAATAATTGTTAAAATTGAATTGAATTTCTACGTCATTAGCTGTACTGAAGGAAAATAGTTATTGTATAATATTTTATAAAATCGTATAAAATTTTGTAGAATTTCACAGAAATAAAAAGATTATGTAAAAAAGTAATCGTACTAAAATTGAGTAAAACTATGTAGTACCAGATTCCTTTAATAAAAAAATTGAATTTATCGGAATCTCTTGTCAATAATTTTACTTATCTGTTTTTAATAATTTTTTTTTCAATAATACAATAAAATGACATATTTTCAAAAATAAACAATTCATTTTCATAAAAATAATTATAATTTTGCAGTCAAAGTAAAAATATCGAAAAAATTACTATCATCTTTTACTTTAAATAACTTTTAAATCAGTGAATTTATGAAAAAATCGTAGGAAAGCTTTTTTGTACAGCCTTCAATTTCCTATAAAAATATCTCTTATTGCTGTATATTAACTTGCTCGGGAGAAAAAAAATTAAATGTAAAACTTGCCGAAACCCCATGTTATTTAAATGGAAAATGTATTGTCTTTGTGGTACGATTTAATATGAATATTTTATTTATAATTATTAAAAAAATTTTTTTAGGTCATAAACTAAGAATATAGGAGGCGCTGCGAACAAAAAAAAACAAGTTGGTAAATAACGGACACCCTGGTGGGCTATGTAACGTTTTAAATTTAAATTACCGGTTCTTTTGTTTGTTGAACTGTTAGTAAATTTTGTCTTTCAATACATGAAAAATATTTTAAATTTATAAAATTTTCATTTAATGTAAACCTAAAATTTTTAGTTACGAAAATTTTAAATTAAAAAATTATTTAATAAATGTTAAAACGGCGTGCCATAATTTTAGATACCAAACTCTTATAGAAACTATGAAGTATATAACTATGATAATATAATATAAAGATATTTTAACTGTATCGTGGTAGATTTAGCTATTTTAACGTAACTGCCACTCATTTGACGTTGCGATATAGTTTTCGCATTTTTTCTCCCATTAAAAATGTAAAATTCATACACAGTGCAGAGCGCAGTCCGTTTGCTTTATCTAAAACTCATAAAGGCCCGAAGCCAATAATTTTTCAGAGGAAATTCAGCATCGCCGGCAACGAAAAGAAATATCGCTTACAACCCTTTTTCGCCCAACTCCACACACACACACACACACACACCATCGATTTTATCTCGTGGGCATTAAAAACCGCCCAATTTTCCATCCCTCACCCCTCGTTGCTTCCTTCTTCCGGCCCCATCCCCTCGCCGAACCTACCAACTTGCCAAAGAGTAGGTAGTAGGTACACGCGCCGCGGTTTTTTGTTTTTTATGCGTGTTTTTTGCCGGCCGAGCGGAAGAGGGTGGGAAGGATACCGATGCCCGAAGAATTATGACTGGCAAGGAATTGCCACTTTTGACGGGGTTTTAATTTGCTACGATTGTTCTTCCAGCCAGTTTATTGACTGTAACGTAGGGTAAAGTGAGGTAATATGGTTTTTACGTTTCACTGCGAAACAATGCTTACTTCACAGTAAAAAAATATTTGTTAATTTTAAACAAATATTAAACAGATTTTATGTTAATCCAGGTCAACATAACTTTATGTTAAGTTTACAACCAAATGTAATCTGATAACTAATTGAATAAGTAGATTTAATAACAAAATCCTATATTAAAAGTATTTGTTAGAAATTGGGAACTTCAATGAAAAGAATTTTAATAAAAAATGTTGCTTTATGGTAATAAATTTCCTAAACAAAAAAATTAACACATACCTACATAAATGAACACAAAAATAACATACACACAATTAAATAACACACTATTCTAAAATCGTCAAATTATAAAGAAATTTGGTACAATATAATTATCAGTACTACTACAACACTTACTAATGTATTTCGTAACTTTAACCCACTTCACTGTATCCCCTAATATCAGTTTGAAAACTTCGCACTTTGCACACTCGTTAAATAGGTATAAGGAACACGAATAACAATAATAATAGATTTCTGGTAATATATTATAAACACTCTGGACAGTTGTTACGAACACGTTACGAATTAAAAAAAGTAAGCAGAAACATAAGTTGCAGACGCTGAAATCAGTTGAACGTGTTGATGCGTACTGTCAGTGGGAAATGTTTTGATTCAGGAATATTTTTATTAGTTTTTTAATTTTTGTTTGTTTTGTTTGTTTTGGTTAATTAACCTAAAATTTAGATCCTAAATAAGCTTCAAATAAACAAATAAAATGGAAATACATAGACCAATACCATTTAGTCCATTATATTTAGGTTTTATTATTTGAATTCATTTTATTGCGAATGTTTAGGGTACCATATAGGAAGCATTAATCAAAGTTTTTAACCATTAACCACTTGCAGCTTTTTCGCCATCTTGGATTCAGCTGTATTTTTGACCAGAATGTATATCTTCATATGCCAGATGTAATTTTTCTCACGCAGTGTATGTTAAATGCTATAATAAAAATTATTCTAGCAATAAATTTTTTCAGAGCAAAACATACAGTTTTTATAATTATTTTAAAAAGTAAAAAAAAGACAAATTTGTAAATTCATTTCTGTTTCGTTACAGGTTTGACATAATCCGCTAAAGAAGTAGCGCCACCACTCGGCTGTTATCATCGTAAGAAAAGTAGAACTTTTAATAATCAGGTGTCAAACGCTTAGGTTACAAACGAGTGTTTTTGAGAATAAAGCCGGAAAATGTTAAAAAATATTGAAAAAAAAAACCGTGGATCGATTTGTTGTGTTGTTGGGTGTATTTCGAGAGGAAATCCTGGGTTGAGTTTATACCGGTTTTCCAATAAACAATGTTAATCTAAATGAAGAAATAAATTGCATACAGTCTCTGTAAATATAAATTGTACCTATTAGATACAATAAATACACATTTAAGTAGTGATTAACGTGAAAAGTGTAAACATTTCAATTCAGTAAAAATCGTCAAACAAATAAGTCGTCTAAATTTAAACAGCATTTAGCATTGTTAAAAGCGTTTATTAAGAAATTCTCAACGGTAAAATACCATTATATTATGTATTATAAATAATATTATGTTGCCATGAATTCGTAGGTATATTTTGTTGTTTAAAATGCAGTTGTCGACGTTTTTTAGAGAACTCAAATATAAAAATGGTTGATTTTAAGGTTATGTATGTGCAAAAATTATTTTGTACTAATTTCTTAAAAATGTCCAAACTTAAATATAAATTATATTAGGTAAAGTTATCATTAGTTAATTCTGCACCAACAAATGTACTTACCGAATTGGATCCTTTGGCAAAACATGAAAATGCAACGATTTAGTTCTTGAATTTTATTTACAATTAAAAACACAATAATTAACCATGATCCCTTAGATAAAATACACACATTAACGTAACTATATAGTATAGGTATAAGTATTAAAGCGAGTTTCTTAATCAATGATATAAAGAATAATCAATCGAAATCGAGTACTAAAAAAGTTTAATTTTTTCCTTGAAACGTAAAACACAAATAACTTGTGCGATTAAGCTGTGCAATTGATCAAAATTTGCCTTCCTTTCTTTTGTAAAAAAACTACCTATTTATTTAAAAATGAGGTACAGTTCGTATGCTTTAAATATATCGTTGAAAAGTCCACCAGAAGTCGCGCGCGTTGCGAAAACCCGATACTTCTTTAGCGTATAGCTTGAATTTAGTACCTAAGTATTAGAATTAATACGTTCTTGGCATTTGAAGTATAGCCCAATCGTTTAGATAATATGTTTTTAAAATTCTGTGGTAGTTCTAAATATTTTAAAGATTTCGTCACGAACCATATACCTACACCATTGAGTAAAGTTCTTTACTCAATGCCTACACACTAGGGTCCGTTATTTCCGAAGTTGCTTTTTTACTTGGGTATTATTTGTTTACAATTTTGAACAAAAATTTTTTATCCTGCCCAAATGTAATTTTAATAAAATATTCATAACTTGCTAGTTAATAGACATGCAACAATATAAAATACTTTTTTTTGTAGAAAATTTTACGCGTGACAAAAAAGGTCTTTTACGATTTTTTCGTAAAACCATTGTTATAAATGCTAATTTTTTGTAATAACTTATTAAAAGGACAATTACATAATTTGTGGAAAATACTAAATGCGGCATCTTACCCCACTTAACTTTATACCCCATTAACCAATACAGTAATTAAATACAAAATAAAATACCATTTAAATAAATCTCAACATTATCAGTTAAATGCAGATTGGAAAATATCGGTTTGAAAATTTTTATAAATCAAATTTTTCATTGTAAATCAAAATAATCGGTGTGCAAACGCAAATAATAAAAATTATGGACTATGGAAACCTTTCACGGGATAATTCAAATACAATAACTCAACAGACGGGCTTTTATCCTTGTATACATAAATAAAAGAGAGCTCGCGTCGTTTTAAATTTACAAAAAATTAATGTTCGTAATCGACAATTAAATATAGGGGTTCGATGCAAATATAAACAGTTAAGTAGTAAAATCAAAATGAATAACATTTGATTTTAAGCTGAATCAATCTCCAATAAGCTAAAGTAAAAAAGTCGAGAAGGGTCAAATCGCAACTTCTCGGCGGACAATTTGCGAACGATTAACCTAATCATTAAAATACAGCCTAATAATAAAATATTAAGAAAATTCATCTCTTTGGACAAACTAAAGAAATAATTACTCAATCCATTTTTTGTTGTCTTTATAAACTTGTTTTAGTTTCCGGACTTTTTGGTGGGTATAACTGTGACCCAAATCATGCGCGGATGCAATGGGTCCCTTTGTAGCTAATTTGCCTTAACACATAGCATTATTGTACAATGAATATTTTTTGCTCGCGGGTAAGCATTTTAATTGATTTTCACGTTTTACACTAATACAATGTTATAAAAATCAGATTTGTTAACATGGGTTTGTATTTTGTTAATTTTATTTTGTAAAATTTTAACATAATTACAAACCAGGGTTTGTAATTTATTTTTTTCTATAACCACTATGTAAAAGTCAAATTTCGTAATGGCATCGTTGCTTATAAAATAAATATTTTCATTGGCAAGGCAAAACTCGAAAAGTGACTATGAAAAGAAATTGCATGACAGCATCCTAATTTTAACAGCTGTCAAACACGTTTTTAGGTTGTTTTGTTTTGTATTTGAAAATAATAAAAAATAAAAGGGTCGTACAAAAACATTGTACCTATTTCACTTGTAAGAAAAGCTTTCTACAAGCTCGTGTTAATGCTCACTCGGCCTGACGGCCTCGTGAGCAACTTTAACACTCGCATTCGTTTTCGTAACAACTGCAGTGACATGTCAAGAGTGTTTATAATATATTACGAGAAATCTGTTATTATTGTTATTCGGATTATAACGAGTTTGCGAAGTATCCGAAAAAAGATTACATTACAATTACATGACAAGAAATACATTATTAGTGTTGTAGTATACTATACTGATACTGATAATTATATTGTACCAAATTTATTTATAATTTAATGATTTTAGAATAGTGTGTTATTTAATTGTTTGTTTAGGAAATTGATTGATTAAGCAATATTTCTTACCAAAATTCTTTTCATTTAACTTTCCGATTTCCAACAAATACTTTTGTCACTGGGTGTACATAAAGGTTTGTAAAAATAGGGTCCTTTTTAAAAATTACAAAAATTATGGTTGAATTATTGACATAGAATTTTGTTATTAAATCTACAAAATGTACAGACATAATTACAAACTACTTAATCAATTAGTTAACAGATTACAGTTGGTTGTAAACTTAACATAAAGTTGGATTAACATAAAATTTGGTTAAAAGATAATAAATATTTTTATCTCCACGTGGTCTATAATTTAAACTTTATTGTTGTCAACATTCGATAGAGAAATACCTTGTTATGGCCTAGGCCGATAAACATTTTTATGAGGCAAGTAATTAGTTCGATTTTTTCTCGCTAGGGGTATTGTTTTGACAAATTAATCCTTTTCTAAGAAATTAACGTACTAAACTGGTTTAATTTATTTATAATAAGCACTAATTTGTTTGTTTTACTGTTAATGTTTAATATTTTTCATTGTAAAATTAAATATGAATAATAAAACAAAAAGTGAGGTTAGGTAACCAAGAAAACGCACGATTCCTTTTCTACGATTTAAATTATTTTTAAGTTTTTATTTGCTTTAAGTTTTCAGTGAAATTAAATGTTAAACACAGCTTAAACATTCCAAACTACCTATTTTTTAAATAAAAATCCAAACAAATTGAAATTAGATACCTACCTATTTATTTAACAATTAATTGAATTCAATGTAATAGCAAAAATCCATTTCTACTTAAATCGTGTAGCTAGGTATTGTCAAACTATTACTGCTGAGTCAAACCACGTCAAGTGGGACCAGAAAATTTCACGAAATCACCCATTTTGAAAATAATCACATTATTGTGTAGTAGGCATGACTCATATGTCACAGTAAAAAAATTGTTTTAAAATTCGTTTTTTTGGTAATGTTATTAAGGTTGACAATTTTGTCAAACTTTAGAGCACGGTAAAATTGAAAAAATAGAATCTCTGGGACCACTCTGTATAATTGAATTAAATTTTACACACTATTGTAGAAATGTTTAGAGTATATAATGATTATTTAATTAAGGTTAATTTGTTTAAATAAAAGAATTTTGCATACATTTATTATAAACAATTGAAATTTTGTATGTGTTCTTCACGCTGAAAAAAATTAATCTTGTGTCATAATATGCGGCAAACGTTTCCGTTTAATAAGATGTACTCAAAAATTTGCCTTTCATATGTCATTCCGGAGATATTAATTTTTTTGTCTGGCTGTGCGCTTGATCAGTACGCGGCGGGCTTCGCTGCTAGCTCGTCCGTTCGAACGTTTTAACGGTGTGCCTGAACGAAGTTTAAGTCACATAAAAATGCCGCCAAAAACTGATTGTAGTTTCTTGTTCGGGACCCTTTGGTGACTTAAAAAATGATATTTTACCAAAGTTCTAGCTGCTCCTCTTTTCGAAATTGTTCGAAAATTCATGATTTTTTTTTTAATTTTTGTTTATCTCTTTGACAGAGTACACATTTGCACACGGATTTTTATAAAATTGGAGTATATTATTTAGGAGACTTAGAGAATATTTTTTAATACTGTTTACATCATTTGATATATACAGGGTTAGCCAAAAATCACTTATTTTTAATAATGCAAAAGCGTAAATTCATGATTTTAGCATAACACGCGAAAAATATTTATTCCCAATTTTTTTTAGATATTTCTAGGTCTATCAGGTTACAAAATGGCATTATTATTAACCTTTTACAAGAAAAATAGATTTGTAATAACATTTAATAAAATAACGCTTAGAGAGTATTTAAAATGTTGTTTAATTTAGGCTTTTTAGTAGTTTTCAATTTTGAACGAAAAATTGGTTGAAGTTAAAAAATATATTTACCAAAATTCTAACTGTTTTTTTTAATTTGTAAAAAATTCAATTTTTTTAAATTATTTGTTTTATAGCAAAGTCTACCTTTGCCAGAGTACACATTTGTACACCGATATTGTATACAATATCTCGTTTATAAACGAGAGAAACTGTTTTTATGCTTAGATTTAAACAGGGTTAGACAAAAATCACTTTTTTATATAGTAAAAAGCATAATGCATAAAAAAGATTTTTCAAAAAATTAGGAAAAGAGGAGCAGCTAGGATTTTGGTAAATATCATTTTTAAGTCACCAAAGGGTCCCGAACAAGAAACTGCGGAATTTGTATGTGACTTAAACTTCGTTCAGGCACACCGTGTGCTGACGAGCTAGCAGCGAAGCGCGCCGCGTACTGATCAAGCGCACAGCGGGACAAAAAAATTAATATCTCCGGAATGACATATGAAAGGCAAATTTTTGAGTACATCTTATTAAACGGGAACGTTTGCCGCATATTATGACACAAGATTCATTTTTTTTCAGCGTGAAGAACACATACAAAATTTCAATTGTTTATAATAAATGTATGCAAAATTCTTTTATTTAAACAAATTAACCTTAATTAAATGATCATTATATCCTCTAAACATTTCTACAATAGTGTGTAAAATTTAATTCAATTATACAGAGTGGTCCCAGAGATTCTATTTTTTCAATTTTACCGTGCTCTAAAGTTTGACAAAATTGTCAACCTTAATAACATTACCAAAAAAACGAATTTTAAAACAATTTTTTTACTGTGACATATGAGTCATGCCTACTACACAATAATGTGATTATTTTCAAAATCGGTGATTTCGTGAAATTTTCTGGTCCCACTTGACGTGGTTTGACTCTGCTTCTAAAAGCAATAATAATTATTGTACATTTAATGTAATCTTTAGCTAATAAATAAATGAGATTCTAAAAAAGTGAGGTTAGGCCGCTTTGATGTTGAATTAAATTGACCTATTTAAAGTGCTTTGAAGATAAAATGTTGTATGCCATTCGGCCAAGAAGTGCCTTTTTGTGCTTCGCTCAACTGTAGGCCTCCGCTATGCGTCGGCCTTTAAACCTTGAGCTTAGCACAAAAAGCCTTACTTCTTAACCTAATGACATAAATAACTATTTTACTGTGTAATGTAACATCTTTGACTTTTTACAGTTTTTAATGCAAAGCAAGTGTTACTTACTTTTCACGTCTAAACGCCAAAACATCGGTATCTAATTCACACAGTGTGTAACAGTTTAACAGCCACATAATTAATTACCAACCCAGCGATGATTGAACTAAGTTAGTTCGAGTAGTTCGACTATTCGACCAAGTTTGCGTTCAATTACCACCGCTTCCTTGCCATTCTATTCGCTCCTCTTATATATCTTGTATAGTAGGTGTTGCTTTGAAATGCGTGGCTGTCTAAGACACAGAACCGATTTATCGGCGGTTGTTTCAACCCTCCTGCAAGAATATAGTCAAGTGAAGTAAGATGGCGCAGTCAGTTTTTTCTACTAATTTAATTCGACAGTTTTAGGTATATGATGCTCATACTTTAATTATTTTAGTAGTATACACATATAAGTACTATGATCCACACCTCAAAGTCCCACCACGTGACCACGTACGGAACGCAGTCTTTTGAATTTGGCATTTAAGGCTTTTCAGGTTATGTATCTGTCAAAGTACAGTCAATGAAAAAAATAATATTTATAGTGTTACCGCTTATGTTTAAGCGTTAAAAGTTAATAAATCTTTATAGTATCACAATAACAATGGTTGGTTTAAGAATTTAGGAATATAAATACTGCATTTAATGAAATTCCAAAGTGTAAGGTGCAATATAAGTGATATTTTTGTGCATTGGGTCTACATTTCTCCATAAAATAATTTTAACTAAACAGCATTTATAAAAAAAAATCTAACTTCTAATCTAAAATAAGAATATCTGTATCAAAGGTAGGTTAATGTATTAGAACAAAAAATATCATCTAATTTTGTATTTTAAGGTTAGAAAAATCTATTTTGACCAAAATAAATAAGTGGATTATTTGAAAGAGCGTGTTAATATGGTCATAAATAAATATAGGTATACTAAATAATTGTTGAATATAGTTCAAATTAAATTGAAGCTTTTATACTTCTAACGACAAAACTTGTGCATACCTCTCGGCATACTTACTTTAAGTTAGATTATAAGAAAACAAACAATTTTTAGAGAAACTTGCAATGTGAAAATATTTAATACTCCCATGACATGTGATTTATTAAAATTTTTAAAGTTATAATGATTTTTTGATGTAGATCAAATTCAGTCGAAGTTTTTTAACTATTTGTATTGACAAAACTTTATGTGGGTACACTTTAAGCTGGATAAGAAAAACTACCACATTTTTAAATACCATATTATACAGTCTTTTAAATAATCCAAAATACTTATTTATTTTGGTCAAAATAAATTTTTCTAACCTTAAAATTTCAAAATTAGATGATATTTTTGTTATAATATATTAACCTACCTTTAATACAGATATTCTTATTCCATAATAATAAGCTAGATTTTTTTTAATAAATGCTGTTTAGTTAAAATTATTTTATGGAGAAAACCAGATATTTGGACCAAATGCACAAAAATATTACTTATTTGGCACCATACACTTTAGAATTTCATTAAATGCAGTATTTATATTCTTAAATTCTTAAACCATTCATTGTTATTCCAATGTTATACAGATTTATACATTTTTAACGCCTAAACATAATATTATTTCTTTCGTTGACTATACTTTGACAGATACATAACCTGAAAAGCCTTAAATGCCAAATTTTTAAAAGACTACGTTCCGTACGTGGTCGCGTGGTGGGACTTTGAGGTGTGGAGCATAGTACATATGACATATTTAAAAATTTCGTTCAGATCATAAAAAAATTGCCATGCTACCCCCCTTCACCTTACACCCTAAGGAACAGGGGTGCACCGTGCAGAGCTTAAAGACAGCTGAGTCTATTAGTTAGACAAGTTGTTATACAAGTCGGTTCGCATGTTGTTTTTGTTTGAAAGTGGTGAAGCATTAATTCGTTGTTTGATTATATCCTGAGTGGTTGGCGGAATTAAATAACATTTTTATATAAAAAAAAAGACCTTAAAGAGTCTGCTTTTGCTCTGTGTCCCATTACTTTTGGACCACCCTGTATAAGAAAAATCCGACTACCCCTCCGAATCCGATCTCAGTTTTTTTGAGAAATACTAACCAAAAAAAAAATCCAGAAGAACTCATCCTCTTTAAAATCCTTTTTCCAACTTTCCAATATTTATCCTAATCAATAGATATCGTTAGTTATGATCGATATTTTCATATAATTTCATATGAAAAGATGGAAAAGGATATAAAAAAATTCAAAAAAGATTCGGAAGGAAAATAATGCAATGTTATAAAAATCGGATTTGATAAGATGATTTTAAACAATTGTTTATTTTAGTTTTGCAAACGTAGTATGCAATTTTGTAAGCATTTTGTTAATTTTAAAGGTTACAGATTATTTCGTTAATGTTTATCAAATTATTTTATTAAAAAAGTACACGTGATGTCTGGTGGCTACAAAGTAGAGATTTTTTTTTGTATTAATAAACAAGGTTCTAAATTGCCAATCGGTAGCCTCTACCGATTATTTTTTTCCGTGTGGGTAAAATCCCACTTTTGTTCAGTGTAAATTAACACTACTTTGGAAAAGTTCTAATTTTAGAAAGGTACTTTTACTCTTTTAGTGCAAACTTCTAGTGTAAATTAACACTATTATTTGAGTAAAACCTATTGGTGGTAGTGAATAAAACGAAAAGGTAAATAAAGAGAAACATTTATTTGGAACAAAAATCTATGACAATTATCAAAATCGGTGCCTTTTAAAATATAATTTTATATTTGAGTCGTATGGCTGGCTTAAGCAAAATGGTTCCTTAAAACGTAAAAGTTTTAGATCAATGCAATGTTTTACTGGCTGTCAACTTGTAAGCAATGAATTATCTTGAGAATTCATCAGTAATCCATTTTTCTGTTATAAAAAATGGGTGATCCCATTGGTAGAGAGGCGTCAGGCGGCTGTATGTCAGGGATTTACCACACGTACAAATTTTCCATAATATTAATAAAAATGTAGGTATAGGTTAATATAACAAACATTAAGCTTGAAAATAAAAAGTAAATCAAGTGTGTATGTATTTATATTATTAATGTTACAAGTACCAGACCTACTGCCGTAAAATTTACGGCGTAAATTATTGATATATAATATAGGTCGGGTATGGACATCCTTTTAACATATTGGTATTTATTGAGGATTAAGGCTTAAAGAAAAAGGAAGTATAATACTTACCAAAAAATAAGAATGTCCCCTTATGGATTCACCGTAATTAAAATCTAACTGAACAAAAATGCCACACTTCCACAACGCGGTATCTCCGGATCTGCACTGCGTGGGTAGATAGGTACCAACCAAACATTTTAAAACGCATTTCGGTTATTACCAGTGTTTTCAGTCTATTTTGCCACTATTGGTGTAATTTAACTTTAATTGTGATACAATGTGCACTAGTAGTGTAAAGAAAAAAGAGCTCCTAGTAACATCAAAACAGACAAAGAAATTGGCATGCACTGTCACTATTTAACACATTAAGGGGTAATAAACACTCGCATTAAGTTTTTCTACCCTTTTGATTTATTTTAATAATAAATAGTGTGAATGTACCAATGAATAATGTTCATATTCTTTAAATGTGTTTAATAAAGTTAATAAGCACTAAATACTACCTAGTGTATTTTGTAGTGTAACTTTTACACTTACAAATCAACTCTAATATTTTTACCACTACGGCCAATTTTTTACTGTGTATACCTATTTCACACTCATTATTAGTGACTGCCTTTTTGCTATTTGATTCACTCATTTTAAGAGAGCAGATCTTAGACAGTCTAGTATTTTTTTGATCATTCTGAGATCGTGAGTTGTAGGCATTATTATGTAGCTGACGGTACATACCATTACTGTGTTTCTGGCAATCTCTTGCAAATAAAGACATAGTATGGTGGACCAGAAGCGCCTCTACGGCTAACGCGTATATAAAACGTCGCGCAGAGGTCGCTTGCAATAAATAATTGCGAAATTACTTCAAGTTTATAAGAGTTTCCGCGAAATATATCACCGTAAAGCATAATAGGCACGGCGGCTCTATGACACTGCTAATGGCTGTTTGAAAATTTAGATACAGGTGTTGTAGCTAAATCTCGAGCGCAAATATTGCGCAACTTTGCGATTTGTAAAAACTTGTCCCCAACTTAATTTAGCAGGCAGAGCGCGCTAAATTTTACTATATGCAACGAACGAATGAACAATGTTTAATGGATATTTATTCGTCGGCAGTCGTTTGTCTTTTTAAATGGCTCCACCGTCTTTATAATTGGGCGTATAAAGAGGAATGAGGGAGATATGCCGCGCTGTAGGTATATATTGCTACACGCGAAACTTCAAGTTCAAGAAGGGATCGTCTTGTTTAGGATTTAAATCGTCATTTCGGTAACGTCGGTTTTTGGTGTAAAAATTTAGTATTATCACATTAGGTCTTCAAGAAACTCCAACTCAAAAGTAGAAGAACATTCGTTGAGGTTATGTTACATCACAAAACTCGTTACGCCATCTTAAGGTACACGGAGAGAAATGTATAGTAAATTTTAGATAGTAAAATAAATTTTACTATATTTTTTTTACTATCTAAATTTACTTTAACAAATTTTTAGGGTATATTGTATATTCGTCAATACAATATTAAGATTGTAATACAAAACCAATATTACTAAATCATAAATGTATAATATATATTTTAATTTTTAATATGTTCGTATACTAAATTGATTTTACTATCTACAAATAGTAATATGTACTATATGATTTAATCAAATGGAAGGTGTACATCTAATATTATAATATATTACACATTAATAAAAAATATAGTAAAAATAAAGATACTTTTATGTTTAAGGTAAATAAACAATATATTTAAATATAATTTACAATATAGTAACTCATGACATTTTAAACATTCAATTTTCTTAGTTTCTTCAATAAACTTTCTTGACCCATTACTGGTAATACTTATAAGAAAGAATTGAACCTACTTGGTTGCATAGTATGTACCGATTGCGGCAAAGGCCACGTCGCGACGCGTCGTAAGATGGTGTGGATCACGTGATGTTCTTACATCTCGCCTCTGTTGGCTTACCAACCATTTTATATAAGCTCAGGTATTTCTTTGTTTTGGGTGTGTTCCACTACTACTACAAGTTGCTCGACACTGTCGGTATTTGAAGTTGATGGAACGCACTCAAAACAAAAATTTTTGGCGAGGTGTACAATTCAATTATTTCTCATAACATTTTTGTATATTAAAAAGTACAATAAATATGTTACAATTTTTAATTGTTAACATATAAAATATTCCATTTTAAAATATTTTATATTTAAAATGGCAACACAATATTTTAAAATTTACTATACTTATTAGTAATGGAAAAAATCTAATTATAATACCCAGTAAACACACATACGTTAATTAAACGTTTTTTTAAACCGTAACACCATTTTGTTTTTACGTATATTTATAACGTACAATCAACTTTAAAATGTCGCAAATTATAACGTTTAACAATACTAATAAATAAACGTTTAATTTAGGCGTTAAGAAAACGATCATTACACGTTTCGAAATGTTACATTTAGAACGTTTAATATACGTCTATTAATAACGTAAATTAATGATTGTTTTTGCCTCTTTTATAACGTTTATCTATACGTTTAAATATAATAATATATTCATATTAATGTCCTTTCTAACGTTAGTTCTATAATAAATAAAACTCCACAAATACTTGTTTTTACAACGTATTTATTAAACGTTCGTTTAACGTTAACTGCAACATGAATACAGGTTGTAGACAATGATTTTTTTAAATGAAGGAAAGGTTTTGGAGGTATCTCCAGTGACTGGAGTCCAGTCGTCTTCAGGTGAATCATTTTTATCGTTCGCTGGAAAATTTAGGTGCTTCTAAAACACAAAAAAGAAATTTGAAAACGATGAAAAATAGACTAATTTTTCAAAAAACCCTATAAGATTAAAAAAATGCCTTAAAAAGCTTGTTTTCAGCTGGCTTTGTTGTTCAACAGATTAAATTCAAAAATTTGTATTGTAGAATATCGTTGGGCTGAAATTTGATTTAAAAAAACGGTATTTTTAGCGCACCCGGTATAATAAGAGTGTTCTCAAAATACTAATTTACAATACGTACACCAGGTCTTGTTGAATAGATCTATAACCAAAGCAAATGTATCTTATCGAGCCGACTTAAGTGTGATTTTACTATAGAATTCTCTAGTAAAATTACGCCTAATTCCAATTTACAGTTAAAATACACGACCGCCCCTAAATTTGGAAATAATGGACTCTTTCCACAATTTTAACATCTGTACATTTATGACTATTGAGTTTAATCTAAATCAGTTTAATGTTAACTTAATGTTAATTTGTGTGAGTTAATATTTACCTACCCCACTATACTTAATAAACATTGAAAACACGTAGAAAACGTCTTTAAAATTAACATATTAACTCTCATATTATTTTAGGACACTGCACAAATTATAATAAGAACAAAATCACACTCCCCCGAAAATTAGGAAATAAAGCAATGAATCTGCGTGATATTAACAGTGTGTATGTTTTAAAACAATAACATTAAAGTACTTACCAAAAGCAGGACGAATCTTACGAGCAGAAGACACGTAAAAAAATTCACCTTTTGATAGCAAAATCAAATTGAAAACTGACGTAGCGAGCAGCTATGGCATGGCAGCTTGCCATTGGCAGCGCCAATCACATGATGTGTATTCGGCCAATCAGATTGCGTTTTTCAGTTATGCGTTTTATATGGTTATGTATAAACGTATTAAAAACGTTTATTTAAACGTATTAAGTACGTTTCTTTAAACGTATTAAATACGTTATTACAGTAACTGTCTAGTTTAAAGAATGTTAATAAAATAATGCACTTCTTAAAGCAACATATGTGTATGTGTATAGTGTTTTGCCTAAAGCTTACTGTATGACCATTGACTATAGAATTACTTATGCTATTCTTTAGAATGTAATTAGAAAATTTCTATTAAATATTAAACGTTATAAATTATTTTTAAACAAGTTATCCCATTTTAGAGAAAAACGATGTGGATGAAAGTAGGTATATTTGTATTTGACAAAAACCGTTTTATTAACGTTATAAAAATATACTTTTGTAAAAGTGAAAAAGTTAAATTATTCATTTAACATTCATTCATAATTAATTTAGATGTTATACCTTCAAAATTTAAATAAGAAGTCATATTGTCTACATGTGTAAACTAAGCAAAAATTTCACAAAATAAATATATAAAAAGTAATTTCAAAAGTGTTTGATGGAGCGTGTTGAATATAACATAGTATAAATGTTAAAAGAAAGAGCTGCCTGCACAGTTCATAAAATAATTACTTCAAACGATATTTTCTCATTAATATTTGTGAAAAAAAATTGTGGGTTGAAACGTAATTTAAACATTTAAATGTATGGTTGACTGAAAACCTTAATACATTATTGTAACGTAAAAGTTAGCCACTATTAAAAAGCACATTTAAATTAACGTTGTTTTAAAGTTTAAATTAAACATTTAAATATATGGTTGACTGAACACCTTAATAATAAAAGTTAGCCACTATTAAAAAGCACATTTAAATTAACGTTGTTTTAACGTTTAAATTAAACATTTAAATATATGGTTGACTGAACAACGTTATTGTAACGTAAAAGTTAGTCACTATTAAAAGCATATTTAAATTAACGTTGTTTTAACGTTTAAATTAAACATTTAAATATATGGTTGACTGAACACCTCAATACAACGTTATTGTAACGTAAAAGTTAGCCACTATTAAAAAGCACATTTAAATTAACGTTGTTTTAACGTTTAAATTAAACATTTAAATATATGGTTGACTGAACACCTTAATACAACGTTATTGTAACGTAAAAGTTAGTCACTATTAAAAGCATATTTAAATTAACGTTGTTTTAACGTTTAAATTAAACCTTTAAATATATGGTTGACTGAACACCTTAATACAACGTTATTGTAACGTAAAAGTTAGGCACTATTAAAAAGCATATTTAAATTGACGTTGTTTTAACGTTTAAATTAATTGGTGTAAATTTATACCAATATCAAACCGTTGCTTTTTCCACGTAAAACGTTTTATTGACCTTTCACACGTTGTAAATACGTTTAAAAAACGTGTATGTGTTTACTGGGTAAGAATTAAAAACAAAATTGGTTGAGAATAATAATATTTTACCTTAAGGTTTAACATACATGGATATTTAAAAATTACAAAATATGCATAGTATCTGGCAATATACAAGATAGTTGTCCCAAATAGTAATATAAATTTTAGTAAAGGGTATTAAATTATGGTAATCAGCATTATACTTTTCTCTCCGTGTACTTTTTCAACTAATTAATTTGTTAAACATTAACAGAATAATCTGTAACCTTTGAAATTAACAAAATTCTTACAAAATTACCTTTACACAACTTTCGGAATTTTTTTTTATTGATTAATAATCTAAAATTAATTAAATTGTCTCCAATTTGAAAGATTGGCCATGCTTATAATAATAACTGTTTAATTAATATTCTGCAAGCATTTCTCTTATCACCGCTTTTGTTTAATTTCGTTCAGGATCTCATGCCAGCATCGACAGACGCGTTTCGTTCTGTGGAACTCATCAGTGCCGAGTTGCTATAGGCTTGAGACCCAAACGAAAACTTTAATTCCCTTCCTTATATTGGAAAGGAATAGTTCAAAAGCGGTGAGAAGAGAATTTGTCTGCACAATGGTGCCATCTATCGTTTTTCAACGCGGTCTTCTATATGTCATGACATTATCTGTACGGGACATATAGCGTGCTTTACGCCATCTATGACCTGAAAGATGTATTGCCCTCCCGGCTAGGTAATTTATTATAGTTATTGTATTAAAAGTATTAATACTTTGCGACAAACTCGCTAGATATATATATTAATTAATATTCTGCAAGCATTTCTCTTATCACCGCTTTTGTTTAATTTCGTTTAGGATCTCATGCCAGGATCGACAGACGCGTTTCGTTCTGTGGAACTCATCAGTGCTGAGTTGATATAGGCTTGAGACCCAAACGAAAACTTTAATTTCCTTCCTTATATTGGAAAGGAATTAAACAAAAGCGGTGATAAGAGAAATGCTTGCAGAATATTAATTAATATATATATCTAGCGAGTTTGTCGCAAAGTATTAATACTTTAAATACAATAACTATAATAAATTACCTAGCCGGGAGGGCAATACATCTTTCAGGTCATAGATGGCGTAAAGCACGCTATATGTCCCGTACAGATAATGTCATGACATATAGAAGACCGCGTTGAAAAACGATAGATGGCACCATTGTGCAGGCAAATTCTCTTCTCACCGCTTTTGAACTATTCCTTTTCAATATAAGGAAGGGAATTAAAGTTTTCGTTTGGGTCTCAAGCCTATAGCAACTCGGCACTGATGAGTTCCACAGAACGAAACGCGTCTGTCGATGATGGCATGAGATCCTGAATGAAATTAAACAAAAGCGGTGATAAGAGAAATGCTTGCAGAATATTAATTAATATATATATCAAGCGAGTTTGCCGCAAAGTATTAATACTTTTAATACAATACCTATAATAATTGTTTAATCCTTTACATTTTTATAATCCCAAGTGATACAAAGAAAAAACCATTCCGAAAAAAACCGTGATTTTGTACTTATTAATTAACATTATTACTGCTGATCGACGCGAATTTTACGCTCTCACCTAACCCAACTAACGATAAAAATTGCAAGGATCCCTATTTCAAACCGGTAAACGTATGGCAAAAAACGTCCAGTCAGCAGGAGGAGCGGCGTTCTGCAGCGGGACTGCTGCGAGGGCCGGCAGGAACGAGTGTCCGAAAGCTGATAAAAAATTTCGCCACCTTTGCTTGAATACGTACGTGGCTACACGTACTAGATATTAACGATTTCGCGGTTCGAAAAAGGGCAAATATTGGTTTTTGGGCCGTCACCTGATTTAATTAAATCGATCTGTTCATATTCAAGCTTAACTGTTGCACACAATGAATAACACAAATTTTAAGGTGACATTTCCTGCAATTATTTACTCACTAAACTTTCTGCACAATAAGTGTATAAAAGGTCAAAGCAATATTATTTAATTTTGTGAAAAAATAATATAATATAGAGTGCGGTAAAATATACCCATATAATGTTGTTATTTTCTTGGCAACTACAGTTATTTATGGTACTAGTGTGTTTAGATTTATACCACGAGTGGTATAAATTCTCAAGTGACTTAGGAAACATAACAAACAAGTGGCATACAATGTTTTATCCATTTATGAGATAATAATTATTAAACCATAAGCGTTTTTCTTTAATTTAAATATCAATGTGAATTCAGCTTGCAATAGTAATATATAAATAGAATACTACCTACTTTATATAGGAACATGAGTTATAATCCATAACTCACTAGTGACTTATGGATTATAATACACAAGTTTGTTATTTGATAGTTTACTTGTCTAAAATGACATTAATAATGACAGTCATAACTGTCATGTGTTGGATAAAAGAAAGCTACAGAATTTTTGTATAGAGCGTTATTGGCCTTTTCGATTTATACATCAAAATATTGATATTTTTGAAAATACAGATTCCCAAGAATGGTTACTCTATTGTTTAATAGATGTCGCTCTATACAAATACCTAATTTAAATCATTTTTGGGTAATAATAAGTACCTATTTGTCGTAGAAAAAGTTTAGTACATAGAAAAAATATTTATTCATTTTAACCAAATATTAACCAGATTTTTTGTTAAGTCAGGTCCACATAACTTTATGTTAAGTTTACAACCAACTGTAATCTGTCAACTAATTGAGTAAGTAGTTTGTAATTATAACAAACATTTTGTAGATTTAATAACAAAATCCTAAATCAATAATTTATTCATAATTCTTGTAATTTTCAAAAAGGACCTTATTTTTTAAACCTTTTTGTAGACCCAGTTACAAAAGTATTTGTTGAAAATTGTAAACCTAAATAAAAAAAAAGATATGTTGCTTTATTAATCAATATCCTAAAAAAAATAAGACATTAAGTTACACTTACTAATGTATTTCGTAACTTTAACCCACTTCACTGTATCCCCTAATTTCAGTTGGATGGCATCTTTTTTCGTATACTTCGCACACTCGTTAAATAGGTATAAGGAATCTAAATAACAATAATAACAATTTCTGGTAATATATTAAAAACACTCTAGATAGTTGTTACGAACACATTACGAATTAGAATAAAGTAAGCAAAAACATAAGTTGCAGACGCTGAAGTCAGTTGAACTTGTTGATGCGTATTGTCATTGGGAAATGTTTTGATTGACTGTCTGAAATCACGTGTACTTTTTTAACAAAATAATTTGTTAAACATTAACAATCTGTAATATGTAACTTTTAAAATTAACAAAATACTTACAAAATTGCATATTATATTTCCTTAACAACAAAATATTTCCCTTTGTTATAATTATCACAAACCCTGGTTTTATACGAAAAATTATGTTAAAATTTAACAAAATAAAATTAACAAACTACAAAAAATATGATTTTTATAACAGTGTATTGTTTATTCTTTCGATTAATCAAAATTTTGTCCACAGACAACGATAAGCGTATCATGTTACATTAAACTCCAAATCTGGCAAAAAAGCCAATATCATTCATATATATAAAAAATAATAGAGGCCCAAGAACATTGCCCTGAGGCACACCTAAGTTAATATTTTTCAGAAAATATTATTAATTTTTGTTTTTTGTTTATTTAGCATTTTTAATATTTTTTATTTAAGATGATTTTTTATACCCCGTTAACTATAAAATATGAAAGTAAAATATATAATTCTCTCCAAAACCGACAAGATAGCCGCGCATATAATAATAAAATCATAAACGAATTCATACATAAATAAAATTATGGTGGCCAACGTTTTTAATTTCTTTTAATTCTGTCGGCAATTTAATTTATTTCGCGTTGTAAATAACAAAGTCGTCGCGCAAACAGTGTGGCCACGCGAAACTAAATAAATAAATAATAAAATTTTCCCTTCTCTTCTCCGTGCATGTACCAGATTTTCTCCATATAAAAATGCGCTGCCTAATTTTAATTATGTTCCAGGTGCGCACAGACGGTAATTTATACCAACAAAATATACCTACTGTCTTAAAATGAATTAGTCAAAAATGACTAATTGACATAGCGAAAAAGCAGCCACTAATAATTCTAGTCAATTTGTATTTTCTCCATTTAGTAGTCAATTTCTATGTAAAATTGTACGATGAATCAGTTTTTGAGATATTTATTAGGGGGCTTTTTTTTCACGACTATTTTTTCGCTCCCAACTCAAAATCTTGTTGAAAATTCCCTGAAAATTTGAGCCCTTAATATTATCTCTAAGTACTCTCCCAAAGCTTATAGGGATTTCCCATTTAAAATACACGTAAACTTGGATTATTTTTTTTAATTATTTATATCTCGGCCGCATTTTATGCTATTGGATTGTTTCAAAAAGGGATTTACTCGTAATCAAAAGTTCTACAAAAATGCAAATGTGCCATAGCTGTAATCTGCACCTGTAGGATGGAACGGGTCACTAAATCTTATTTTAGTGAAAAATTCTGATATTTTTTAAGATATTTCAAAAGTGACTGGATTCATCAAAAAAAGCTTGCAGAAAATTTATTTTTCTTTAAAAAAGGTATTATCAGTTGAATCGCTAAGATTGATATTCGTTGAGATATAAAGCGTTTACATAGACAATTTATGAAATTTTCAGCATTTTCGTACCAAACTTTTTATAAATGATGAGTTTCAATTATTTATCAGAACGATTTTATGTAATTACGTTTTTTCTACAGTCAGGTGATTAGAGAAAAATAAAAACTCAAACAATTAAGCATAATTATTAATACATGAGTTTGTATGTTAACAAATCTGATTTTTATAACAGTGTAGTGGCTGCTTTTTTGTTGTGAAAATTAGTCATTTTTGACTAATTAATTTTAAGAGTACTGTTTAAGTGCAGTATCAAACAAAAGTATAGTTTATATATGATTTGATATTTGGTGCTGAATTTTTATTCATATAACCGAAACAGACTTTGAGAAACTCTAACCCAACATTGGAAAACCGCAGTTTCGAATTTTTGAAAAAAAAGGTAGTATGTATACTGTATTTTGTATTTGATTGTACAAAATTATGCCAACCTTTATTATTATTTTAAATAAAACCTCGTACGCGGTAAAAAGGACATTAATATCCTTATTAAACGAGGTCCTGCTCGGCGTAGTTATTCATTTAGAAGGATAATTTTATTATAATGTATGTTGTCGAGGGAGCGCACTAATAATATATTTTTATAAAAATTAAATTAAATCGCCCGCATTTCCTTCACTGCGATTTTTTCCAAAATTTATGAGCTGAGTTTTAGTTTAAATTGCTCTATGTGAATACATAATATAAAAGTATGATATATTTTTAGGTTAACTTTTTATAAAGGATTAAAACCTCTGATAAACAGCCTATTAATTTTTATTTTTAGTATACAGTCATACAAGTAATAACTTTAGTTAGTCTTCGTTTTTTAAATTATTTTTAAAATGATATATTACAACCTACATTTTTCTTAAAAAACAAAAAAATATACCTAAAAAGAAAATCTATGTAGTTCAATAGAACCTAAAAATATATTTTTTTTTATATTTTTTATTACGACAAAAAAGAAATTTTTTATTACGACAACTACCTTGGGCAGTTAGGTAGGCATATTTATATTTTTAAGAATTTTAGGAGATTGATGGCAATTTTAGAAGAATTTTAGGAATTTTCAAGATTTTAGTAGTTTTTTAAGTTTTAGGAGGTGTGAAAGCTCCTTTAATTTAAAACATAAATAATTTTTTCTACTCCCACCTTTAAAACACCCTTTATTATACATGTTTCCATGACACTAAGTGACCTTTTAAATACACATTGACAAGATGTGGCTTTATGGCGCTTTAGTCACGGGCTGAAGTTAGTTTTAGGTTAGTTGACAGTTGTCAAATGTCATACAATCGTTAAAATAAAGTGCCTTTCTTGTAAAATAATACTAAATGTGAAAATAATTTTATTATCTCAATACAAAAATACAAAAATATTAAATAGTTTCTCAACGCCAATATTTGAAAAGTTTATATGAACATTGTACTGACCTTTTAATTTCGCCGGCAGTAAACTATAACTTAAATTCGGGCACGGACTCTACTGTAAAGTCCTCATAAAACATTTTCTTTACTTTACTGTGATAAACTGTCAATTTTCAAGAAATACATTTCGATTTATAACCTTTATAATTGTGTTTATAAAATGTAAAAATGTGACATTTGACGGTGACACACAGTTTCCCCTATTGTCTTATAGATGGCGCTCCATACAAATTTTTGATTTAAATCATTTTAAGATAAAAATAAGTCATTGTCGTAGAAAAAGTAAAGTATGCACCTCGTTTATAAACTAAAAGTTCAGGGTTGTATCTTTACAAAAACCTATCCCAATTTTAACAATATCCCAGATGCAAACTCTAATAAAATTTAATAGGTAAATTTGGCATGGAATACCCCATATAATGTAATAAATAATGCAGCTTACATTTTTAGATGTTGCATTAATTTACAAGCATTCGCTCGTTTAAAGAACATTTAAATGGTCTAATTAAGTAAAAACCAAACCGTTCCCTAATCCTTGATATGAAATAAGGCAGTTTACGACTGGGGGCGGCAGTTTACGGGGATCGGGAAAAGTTTCTGTACACCGCCACATGAAGTAGATCCTAGCAGCAATTGCCAAAACTTAATCCGCGACAATAATTTTATCGCTTTTTTATGTAAATCGGGAGCGGTCGCGGAAATCTTAAAGCCGCCGCCGCCATCGCTTAATTCCGAATTACGTAACCTATGTGTTCTTAATTGCCGTGTACACGCTGAATATTCATGTCGTTCGCGACAAACGCTAAAACCGTCCTCCTCCGTACTCACTCACTCACTCTCCGCGAGATCTCTTTTCGAAGAATTTTACCGCCCCCCAGCTTCGCCGCCGCCACCCGGGGGATTTGCAGGAGTCGTCCGTCTCGTGCGGCGGTAAATCGGCGGCAAGTGTTAATACCTGTACAGTTTTAAGGTTGATTAGATGCAAGCAACGTAGTCCCAGGGAAATGATTTTTTCAATGATTGAGAAGGAAAATCACAAAAATACAATATAACAAATTTAATTTATACATTTATTATTGCATGTAAACTAAACAACAAATAAATATTATCTTAAAAAATACATATGGTGTTCATACATACCACGAAAATAGCAAGTACTAGAGTTATAAACTAACTTTACTCCGTACTTTAAATCGCATAAATGGAAGCCTTCTAGTATAAAAGTATTTTAGGTGCCAGGGAAGTGATATTATGACTTCTTTAAAAGAGTTTCTCTACGACTACTTAAGAATAGTAAAATTCTAGTGTAATTTTTGATCATAGAAAGGATGTTTTTCTGCAATACTGTGCGAGAATATTCCTACTCTTGTTTAAGAATGGTCACAAGTAACGACATCTCCTGGCTGTTTACTAAACATAAAAAATTTAAAAATATTTAAATATTACTGTATTATTTATTAATTAAAAAATAATAGCAGTTGTATAATTAAGGTTTAGGCACCAAAAATTAGTTATATTTATTGTTTTTCAAATATACAAATCAATAAATAATAAATTTGATATTAAAATGATAAACCAGTTACCTACTATACCGGCTTTGAAGTTTTGACAGATTCAAAAAGTTTAAAAAAAGACCTTTTAAATGTACTTGTAAAATTAGTTTTGTATTTGTTACAATGTTATTTTTTTATTAGTTAGTGTAAATAACTATTTTTAATTATAATAAAGATTTAGGCATACCATTTGTTTAAATTTATTATAATTTACATTATAAAATTGTGACGGCACAAATTGGTTTGACAATACAAAAAACTTAAATGTCAAAAACTGCTTGGTTTCTTTTCTCTGTTTAAAATTATATAAGCGTTAGTAGTCGTAGAGAAAATAATGTCTGAAACACGTTTGGAATAGCATATTCCACTCTCGTAAAACCGTCAAACTCGCCTTCGGCTCGTGTGTCAAATTTTTCCTCGAGCGGAATATGCTGTATTCCAAACTTGTTACAGAATGTACTATTCTATAGCCTCTTTTAAGTGACAACAATTATAAAATTATTATTTGACCAGTCTTCTAGTATAAAAGTATTTTATGTGGCTATCGCCTTTTTAGTGTCGAACAATTTGTTGAAAATTGAGAATTACGAAATTATTACTTTTTGACCAGTTTTCCAGTCTGAAAGTATTTTAGGTGGAAGGTAAAACTTCTTTAAAAAAGTTTATATCGAGTCTTTTTAGTAACAACATTTTTTTTGTAAATTGTGTCTTGTAAAATTATTATATTTTGTCCAGTCTTCTAGTCTGAAAGTATATTAGGTGGCAGGAAAGTGATATTATCACTACTTTAAAAAAGTTCCTATCGCCTCTTTTTAGTAACGAACAATTTGTTGAAAATTGAGATTTATGAAATCATTATATTTTGATCAGTCTTCTGGTCTGAAAGTATTTCAGGTGACAGGGAAGTGATATTATCACTTCTTTAAAAGAGTTTCATATGGCCTCTTTTAGGTGACAGGAAAGTGATATTATCACTTATTTAAAAAAGTTTAGATCGCCTCTTTTAAGTAACAACATGTTTTTTGTAAATTGAGTCTTGTAAAATCATTATATTTTGTCCAGTCTTCTAGTCTGAAAGAATATTAGATGGCAGGAAAGTGATATCATCACTTCTTTAAAAAAGTTCCTATCGCCTCTTTTTAGTGACGAACATTTTGTTGAAAATTAGGATTTATGAAATCATTATATTTTGACCACTATTTCTGTCTGAAAGTAAAGGAATATACAGGGTGTTCTAATAAAAAAATTACTTTTCTGAATATTTCGGAAGCCCGTAAATGGTTTTTACCATTTTAATCGGAAGGAAAAATTTATTGAAAATTGGGAAATATGAAATTATTACATTTTGACCAGTATTTTAGTCAAAATGTAATAATTTCATATTTTTTTAGTTGACAGGAAAGTGATATTATCACCACTTATTTAAAAAAGTTTACATCGCCTCTTTTAAGTAACAACATTTTTTGTAAATTGGGTCTTGTAAAATTATTATATTTTGTCCAGTCTTTTAATCTAAAAGTATATTAGGTGGCAGGAAAGTGATATTATCACTTCATTAAAAAAGTTCCTATCGCCTCTTTTTAGTAACAAACAATTTGTTGAAAATTGAGAATTATAAAATCATTATATTTTGACCACTATTTCAGTCTGAAAGTAAAGAAATATACAGGGTGTTCCAATAAAAAAAATTTACTTTTCTGAATATTTCGGAAACCCTTAAATGGTTTTTTTGTTTTTACCATTTTAATCGGTAGGAAAAATTCCCCCAATTTTCTAATGAGCAGATAACTTTGGACGAAATCGGCATTTTCTGAGGTTCCAATAATAAATTCTGATAATTGGGAATAATTTTTCTGTGAATTCACTAGTCGGAATTTTCGAAAGTTTTATTAGTTTAATAATGCCTACTGGAGCTGAAGCTAATGCCGACTAGCAGCTTAAGTAAATTTGAATATGTCAGTAAAATTTTTCAGTTGAAAAAAACTTTTGAATATTTGATAATATTTGTGTAATGTACATTGTATATAGATATATCTATAGACACAGAACAATATTACTTATCATACTTTTGGTTGAGTTGAAATCCGTGTTTTCATAACTAATTTTTAATATTCCTGAACTTTTCACTTAGACAATAACCAAGGCAAATTTATTTACATTATTTCCCGTGTACACAGGAGTGACATAAATACCTTCAGCAGTAACAGTGACTGTTATAATGGAAGATTGAGGTTATCCGAATTAAAAGTTTCTTATTTGCAGTGAAATGGTTCAGGCCATCTCTTTCTGTAGTATGGGGCCCCGATCCTTCGGGACCAGTCGCAGGAAATTATTAAAAATTTTGTCGGGGGAATATTATCGTTTTTAAAAGTTTTAATGGCAAAGCTGTTTGTGCGAATTAACATTAAGTCTTTTGCTAATAAGGTGACAACAATGAACAACTTCCAGTTCAGAAATGTCAGAATAAAATTATACACATTTTTAGTTTTAGTTAAATTTTACCTAATATGCCAACAACCATTTTGCTTTAGAGTGGAACTTTTCGTCAGTGTGCTCAATCAGCTCTTGTTTTCGCGATATTGTAAAAGAACTGAAATATCTTTATAATATTATTATATTAGCATAGTTGTAATCATGTGATAAATACCAGCAGAATATACTTAATAGTTTTATAACATTTTGGTGCATCAGTGTGGTATTTAAAACGTTATGACCACTTTTGACACCACCTTAAAGTTGTCTAAACTTAAACGTGGATTAGGAATAGTAACGGCAACCAAACCACATCACTTAAGTATTACTTGGAAGTGGAAGTAGTATTAAAGTGGGTATACCAGTTTTGGCAACGTTTTCGGAACTTTTATAAACCTTGAATGTGGCAAAACTTGATTATATAATTTCGGTCTTCATTGCCACGTTCTTGCTACATGCTACATGTCTTAAAGATTCGATGAAATAACTGTATTTCGATTGTAATTACCAAAGTAAGGCATATATTTCAAACTTTAAGTTTTAGATACTTGAAGTAAGCAATCTTTTTAAAATATTGTTTTTAATTTCGAACACTATTTTTGTTAAATTAAATTACATTACTTTTTGTATGAACACAAGTAAATTAAATTAAATTACTTTTAAAGTTAAATTAAATTATATTACGTTATTTCTCTATTAGAACCCAGCTTAACATGACTTTGTAGTTTGTTAATTTTATTTTGTAAATTACTAACATAATTTTTTGTAGAAAACCAGGTTTTTTTAAAGGTAATATGCAATTTTGTAATCATTTTGTTAATTTCAAAGGTTACAGATTATTTTGTTAATATTAAATGAATTATTTCGTTGAAAAAGTACACGTTATTTCAGGCTGTCAATTAAAACATTTCCCACTGGTAATATACAAGTTCAACTGACTTCAGCGTCTCCAACTTATGTTTCTGATTACTTAATTCTAATTCGTAACGTGTTCGTAATAATTGTGTTTATAATATTTTAGCAGAAATATGTTATTATTGTTATTCGAATTCCTTATATAGTAAATTTAAAAGTAAACTACGTACACGTCATCAATAAAACAAAAATTTTACGCATTGGTACCAACACTAAATGACTAAATCGGAGTCTGTAATTGAATATTTGAATGCATTTTAACCAAATTAAGTTGGCAACAATTGTGATGTTGTCATGTTTACATTGAAATTTTTCATATTTAAATGACACATAAAAAAGAATTTGACGTTTTAGAATTTCGAAGCTGTCAGTTGTGTTTTTGAATATTTCATTTAATTCGTGTATTATTTCGTTTATTTTGTTTGTTGTTTGTGTTATTTTATATCGTTTAAGTTTTCATTGCTGTTTTTGTGTTTGTTATATATCGTTTTTTTTGTGTTTCCTATATTTAAAATGCCGAAGCATTTAAATAGTCGGAGTCAAGAGTTGGTGTCATCCTTAATACGCTATTTTGAGGCAGAACGGGATAATAATGGACCTTTGTTACCTTTAACAGCTGTTAGAGAGGTAAATAGGATTATTATTAATTATATATTAGAATATTTAACAAAATATATGTTGGATACATGAAATAATAATATATATACCAGAGACTGACTTTAGACGGCAAAATTTTTGGGTTGTATATCAGAAAATGTCTTTAAAAATGGCTAAAAACATACTTTTGGCGGTGCATCATATAGGTTATAAAAACTCAGACTTGACATTTTGGTATTATTCATGTAAACGCCATCTATCGCCCTATAGTTGCACTACCACTTTCCCTTGATGCAAGGATTTTAGCATCACATTGACAACCGTGCCCGATCAGCTGATTGATGACGTGTACGTAGTTTACTTTTAAATTTACTATACCTATTTATCAAGAGTGCAAAGTGCGAAGTACTTGAAAAAAGATTACTGAAATTGGGGGATACAGTAAAGTGGGTTAAAGTTATGAAATACATCCGTAAGTGTTGTAGTAGTACTTATCATGATAATTATATTGTGTGTATGTTATATTTGTGTTCATTTATATATTACATATAGAAAAGATGTACACTTGTAAATCTTTTTGTTTAGGAAATTGATAAAGTAACATATCTTTTCACTTAAGTTCCCAATCTCCAACAAATACTTTTGTTACTGGGTCTACAAAAGGGATTGTAAAAATAAGGTCCTTTTAAAAATTACAAGATTTATCCTTGAATTATTGATATAGGATTTTGGTATTTAATCTACAAAATGTTTGTTATAATTACAAACTACTTATTCAATTAGTTAACATATTACAGTTGGTTAAAATCTTAACATAAAGTTATATGAACCTGGATTAACATAAAATCTGGTTATTATTCGGTTAAAATTAACAAATATTTTTTACTGTGTAACTGTATAAATTTTGACGGTTGATTTAAGTGCAATGGTTGTAAATATGATTTAATGAATGTATAATATACATTGTATATATACACTGAAAGAAATTTGTTGCTAAAAGTAAATACAAATTTATGCTAAAAATTTTATACTAGTGCTTTACACATTTATACTACTGTTTATTATAAATGTATGTTAAATTTTGTAATACATTTATTGTAAAGAAGATATGTTAGATCTAAATAAAAATAAACTTACCCTTACTATAAAATGTAAACTATAAGTGAATTACAGCAAAAAAATATTGCTAGAAACACCATTTATATTGCTAGGGCAGCAATAGGCTGCTAACCAAACGAATATATTTGTTTTAACAATGTATGTGGTAGTCGATATATGAAACATAAAATATATTTGCCCTAATTATTTTTGTATTTAACTTAAGTATATATTTCTTTCAGTGTACATACTATAGTATAATGAATAAGAATTAAAATTATATTGTTTTTTAGAAAAGTATAATAAAAGAACTGCGACAATATCTTAAAAATTACCACGGACCAAAGTGTCCGAACGCAGTAGCGTGCGTCCACCACCACCGCCATCTATTATCGAATTAGGCACGAGCGGCGGCGTTCGAATTTTAATTACTTTTTCGTTGATTCTCACGATCCATTTAAAAGTGTAGGAAACGAATGACGATATTATTAATTTCAACGTAGAGCTGATAACCGTCTCTACGCCGTCCGTAAATCTACCGTCAAGACATTTTAAAACCGACACGGAATTTTTAGTTTATTGTCCGGGAAAAATAATTTACCGGAAAAATCGGCACTAATACAAAAACTTGTTAAATCTCTATATTACAAGAACATATTGCTAGAAATTTATGTCAGATATGCCTTGAAAAACGTATGTGACATACGGTATGTCTATAGTTTATTTATTAACAAAATCTGGTTAATATTTGATTAAAATTAACAAATACACAGAAAACACGCTTTGATAGTCAATAACAATGCTATAATTGATTGTTTTTTCATTTCTCCAATAAAAGTTAAAGTTTATTTAATCAAATATGTTTGAAGCAATTGAGCACTGAAAGAAATATATGTTTGTTATAGCAATGTATGTAGTAGTCCATATATGAAACATAAAATATATTTACCTTAACCATTTTTATATTTAGTTTAACCATATTATGTTAAAACTAAATATAAAAATGGTTAAGGTAAATATATTTTATGTTTCATATATGGACTACCATATACATTGCTAAAATAAACATATATTTCTTTCAGTGAGGGTAAGGGATTGATGTTATTACAAATATTATATTCAGCCCATAACAAAATATTATTAAAATTGCTTGTTATAGTGTGAATGGCTCTTAAGATTTAAACCTAATGGAAATGTGTAGTCCCTTGAAAATTTTAGAAATGATTGAATTCAAAGTTTATCTGATCAAGGTAAAAATAACAATATTTAATTAAATATAAAATTGATTTATATTAAAAGTTATAATGCTTCAACCAAAAATTAAAAACAAATGAAATAAGAATAGTCTTTGTTTCTTTTAATGTTTATGATTTTTATTCTAATGGAAACTAAGCTTAAAGTGAATACCAATGTTTTCACTGTCTTGAAAAATACTTGTTATTTGCCCAATTATCATTCCCATTTTTTCAATGCGGCCTATATTCAATTTAATGATTGCTAAAATTCAGAAAAACGCGATAGGGCATCCCCTGCCACACCACACATAGGCAACCAGCAATGTAAACAACAGATTAATCGGTATTTCTGGTGACGCCGATTGATGTAAGTGTATGGGTTATCTCTGGTGTAGGAGTGTTTGGTTGTTTGTTATATTTGCTAATTTCTTAGGGGTTGTACTTCCTAATCCCGAATTTTCAAGGTAAGTTGTACGTGTTTTTTAATTGCATGTCCGCCATGCATTATGCAGTAATTTAATTGCTCAATTATATCTAAATGATAACAAAAAGGTAAATGTGTACTCATATAGGTATATTCCATGGACACAGTTTATCTTTATATTCGGTGTCATGCCTTAAAATGGCTATTTTGCTTAAATGGGCGAAGTTTTTATTTATTTATAAAAAAGCTTCTCATAGTCTTTTAGAACCATCATGATATCCTTGGAGGGCGTCCTGAAAGTATATATTGCTTTAGGACTTTCAGCAATCTCTAGGATTCGCCTATACATAATACATAAGATGAAATTCCTATTTCGTTTTAAAATAACTGTTGCTAGTGATGGGTCAGCAACTTTCTTAGAGCCTAGTATCACCAACACTTCTAGTGGGTTCCGTATAGTTCCTACAGAAAACAGAACAATGTCATTTTATGGATCGAAAAACCTGTGTACACAAGACTACCAGAAGCAGTTTCCAGAATTCATTTTATTTAAAGTTTATATTAATGTATTAAACAACTAATATTTGCACAAGAATATACATAAACTGCTGTTAGGGAACCTTCTGTAAAATTACAACCGAATTAATTTTTTTGTCAGAGCATTTTCAGTTTAGTAAAATACCTTAAAATTAAACAAAACATACAAAAAATACCAGTTTATTCATAATGTTATAATATAAAAATATATTAATTTGAAATTTTAGAAAGTTGCCTTATTTAAAAGTAAATATACCGGCGTCTTAACTATAAAGGGGGTTCCCTAACTTATGAACAGCAGTGTATTTAAAGGAAATAGAGCTTTTATTGCATTTAATGTAGCCATTCATTAGAAACCATAACTTTATTTATTCCAATGGTAGTTTTTTATTAAGATTTATTGTGGCTTCAATTAAATAACAATTTAATTCAATAATTTCTTATGTTTTAACTAACTAAGTTTTCATACGGATTTAATAGAATCACAATTTAATTCAATGACTTCTTATGTTTGAACAGGTTTGCACAAACAAAAGTAAGACAATCATTTGATCATATCATATCATACCGGAATTACAGCTATAGCTGTAATTCAGGTATTGCAAATACAGTTCACCATTGCAATGCATTGGCTCAATGGTTAACCCATTCACAATATAAAAGCTTTTTCTCTGTGTATTTTTAACTGTGTACTACAACACTTACTGATGTATTTCGTAACTTTAACCCACTTCACTGTATCCCCTAAATTCAGTCTGAAAAAAAAGTAATGGCATCTTTTTCGGATACTTCGCACTTTGCACACTCGTTTAAGGTATACGGAATTCGAATAACAATAATAACAAAATTCTGGACAGTTGTTACGAACACGTTACGAATTAGAATAAAGTAAGCAGAAACATAAGTTGCAGACGATGAAGTCAGTTGAACTTGTTGATGGGAAATGTTTTAATTGACTTTTTCAACACAATGCTTACAAAACTGCATATTACCTTTACAAAACTTTCGGTCAAATATTATCCGTTGTTAAAATAATTACAAACCCTGGTTTTCTACAAAAAATTATGTTAAAATTTTCCAAAATAAAATTAAAAAACCACAAACTCATGTTAACAAATCTGATTTTATAACAGTGCACAAAAGTAGAAAACACGTGGTTGGAAAGCCAAATTTGACGGGAGAGAGAAGGTTCGATACGCATTTTGTGGCTAATGCTGTAATTAAAAACGGTACACGACAAATACATTTCGTCGACCTTAACTTCGTTAATAAAAAGAGATTTTACGCCCGTCTGTCTCTTAATAACAATAGTAATAATAATAATAATACGAACGCGTATACTTGTGAAATCTGAGCCTCGTTAGGAGCGGACGCAAATTGATATTCATTGCGCGGAGGTCGGCGCCGTGCGGGTAACGTACGAGCCGTATAAGTAATAAAAAGGGTAGACTTAATACACCTATATATGTGTACGGGTGTGGGAAAGGGTAATTAGAAATTCTTCTCCCTTTATTTATGCCAAAAAAGACAATAGCGATGTAACGTAGTCTCTCTACAATGGTACTGCTTCTTGTTTTATTGTGTGTTTTAGGTAAATTTTAAGATTTAATGCTGTCTTTGTTCGGTGTTATATAACCTTGTAACATTTTGAGGCTTCTCTACAAAACATGGATTTATTTGTTCTACTATATTCGGGAACGATATTAGTCACTAAGAGAAAATGTTGAAAAAATTCTAGGTTGTAGTAAAGTCTAATATTTAAAAGTTTGTCCGTCTGGTTTCCGAGTAAAAAATTATTAAAGTTAATAAGACAAAAATTTATATACCAATTCTAAAGGTATACGTGCATCGTATACAAATTTTTGTATATATACAAAATTGTAACCCATTTGTTTGCGACTGACCCCTGTAAAATCTTTATTTATTGTGCGATTTTAACCGGATTTCTTTTAGTGTAGATCTTGATAAACTGTATTTTTAGAGCAAAAAACGCCATATTAGTACACAATACAAGGCCTACTATGTCAGTTTTAAAGAGGAAATTTTTAAGAATTCATATTAGCGATTTTTTTAAACAAAATCTAAGGACGGCACTGGATTTACCACCCATCAAAACGACGATTTACTAAATTTTATTGAAAAAATTTTAAGTAAAAAAATGCACAATAGTAACTACAAAAATTTATTCTGTCAAGTTATCCATGAAAAAAACATTGATTGAAATAAAATTAAACTTAGTAATAGTACCATGTTACTATTATTTATTTCAATGTTTTTTTCATGGATAACTTGACAGAATAAATTTTTAATCCGGTTAAATTCGCACAATAAATAAAGATTTTACAGGGGTGAGTCGCAAACAAATGGGTCACACTGTATGTATATAGTGCCTTTAGTATTAAAATAAAAAATGTTTTTTAAAAACGCAATGAACTTATAAATTTAAAAAAATCTTTACTTTAAAAATGTCATGTTTAGTAGAAAATAAAAATTACATTTTTGAAATAGGTTATAGTTTGGTTATTATAGCTAATCATTGTTTTAGCTTCTCCCAACTTTCGCTTGTCACAAATTTTATCTTGTTATTATTTTAGCTTGTCGTCATTTTGGATTGTCGTGAATTGAGCTTGTCTTCATTTTATTATCACTATTTTAGCTCGACGTAATTTAAGCTTCTCATTTTATAGCTCATTCACAGACCTGTGAGCTCATTATTATTTTAATTCGTTTCCATTTTATATTGTCACTTTTTAGTTTGTTGTCATTTTATCTCTTAATATTTTAGATAGCCGAAATTTTAGCTCGTATACTCGTTTTAGCTTGTCCTCATTTTTGCCATTTGTCATTTTGGACTGTCGTTATTTTAGCGGCTCCTCATTCAAACTATTATTTTAGCTTGTCCCTCTTTCAGATTCTTTTAGCTTATCCTTACATTTGCATTTCGTCATTTTGGACTGTCGTAATTGGATTTTGTCAACATTTTAGCTGATCCTCATATAAACTTCATTTTAAAATTTTTGGCTTGTCGACATTTTAGCTTGTCCTAATTTTAGATTGTCACTATTTTAGCTTGTCTTTATTTTATCTTGTCGTCATTATACATTGTCCTCATTTAAAAAATTTCACTATTTTTGCTTGTCCTTATTTTTTATGGTCACTAGCTTGTACTTATTTTAGCTTGTCAACATTTAAGGTTATTTTTATTTTGGCTTGTCCTCATTTTAGATTGTCGTCACTAGCTTGTCCTAATTTTCGCTTGTCGTCATTTTAGCTTGTCAACATTTAAGGTTGTTTTTATTTTAGCTTGTACTTATTTTAGAGTGTTACTATTTTAGCTTGTCAACATTTAAGGTTGTTTTTATTTTGGCTTGTCCTCATTTTAGATCACTATTTTAGCTTGTCCTTATTTTAGATTGTTACTACTTTAACCTTTCGTTATTTTAGCTTGCCATCTCTATAGCTTGTCCCAATTTTTGCTTGTCATTATTTTAGCTTGTCCTCATTTTAGATTGTCACTATTTAAGCTTGTCGTCATTTTACAATGTCCTCAAACTAGCTTGTCTTTATTTTAGCTTATCAACATTTAATGTTGTTATTAATTTGGCTTGTCCTCATTTTAGATCGTCCCTTTTTTAGCTTGTCGTCGTTTTACATTGTCCTTAATTTAGCTTGTCCTCATTTTACATTTTCACTATTTTAGCTTGTCCTAATTTAAGCTTATTTTAGCTGGTGGAAATTTTAGTTTGTCCTATTTTTTTTTAAGTAAGTTTGCCCTCATTTTGGCTTAAGCTTGTCATTATTTTGGTATGTCGACAGTTTTACCATACAATTGTTAACCCATCAAATCCTAACATACAGACAATCTTTTTTTTTTACAAAAATTACATTTTACCTTCTATGAACGACACGCCGACCTGACCGCAGTAAATAATAATTTTGAACCGCGTTAATTCTAATGCCTGTCTCTCTGCGAAGAGGCGGCGGCGGCGGCTAATGGAAAGATGGCATCATCATCGCCGCCACGGCCGCCTAACTTTTTAATGTCACCGCCGCCGTCACTTAAAATCACGGCTAAATGCCTGCCGTTGCCCAGGTGTGTGGGGGCGGCAGGTGACGGGAGGGGGGCTGCTAGGTAAAGCAGCGGCTTGTGTATGTGTGGATGGCGGGATTTGCCCGTAACCATTTAATGAGATGTTTGAGGGAGCGGGGTGAGGTATTAAGAACGAAAGTTTGTCCACAAATATAAATATTAGATATTGACTTGAAATTTTTTTTAATTTCATATTAATTGTCAATTTAGCTTGTCGGCTTACCAGTTAACATTTAAGTTGGTTCATTTTAGCTCCTACTCATTTAAATGGACAAATATATGGGTGATTCTACAAAAGTTGGAAAACTTAATGTCATCAGTCAATAGAGAAGGTATTTTAATATTTTTTGTAAATATTTTAGTATATTACAAAATATTCAGGTTTTTTTTTAACTTGTCCACCCAATATAATATTTATTATATTTTTTTAAAAGCACGTTTGTAGAAAAACATAATAAATATTCAAAACATCAGTACCTTGGCCTGTCACAACTCCTGAATAAAATATTTGAGTGATTTTATTTTAAAATATATTCAATTTATCTTAAATTTTTCAATTTCACTACAAACTGTAAAACATTAAATAATGAATTATTCATATTTTATCATAGATTCTAATAATAGCAATTTTTAAAAAATTGATAATCTTTTTACTCACTTTTACCCGTCAGTTCTATGTCCAATGTTAAAATTCAAAATTCCTGCGAAATATAAGTTTAAACGTCAAGTCCTCGTTTTAACTCAAGTGTTGGTAAAAAATTACCTACAGAGCCCGCCCTTTGCACGACAGTCATCTTGAAAACAATGCAAGCGGCGAAGTTGTGGTAAATGCACGTATAGTTCCAGTCAAAATTTCAGCACTGTGGTGAGTAATTATTTTCTTACGTATATAAATTTTATTGTAATTTATATAAGGCTACATGTGATTTGTTGATAAGTAGCGTCCAGCAATAAAAAATATCAGTAAAATACTTAATTCTGAATTATAATCTCAAATTTATATCCCATTCATCAGTACCGTGTCGTCAGTTCCATGTTCGATGTTTCGGTTATCTTTTTTTCGCAAACTTCAATTTAAATTATCCTTGCGCAGAACTTGTTTATTTAATGTCTAATAATTGAGATATCGGTATACCCAAAATCCACCAGCCACCACTGATGTGTGGTATTATTTGATAAGATACTTAATGTATAATATGGTCAAAGTTGCAATAAATCTTATATTTTCCAATAAATTATTTATTTAATTAGTACCCTGGTGTACTCGTCACTTCCCTTGCATTCAAATTTAGAAAACACAGAAATTTCAGAAACTGTTTGAAAAAGTGACTGGCCCGTTCTGGAACAGTATATTTATTATATTATCTATGTTCTCATAACAAAATACTGTATAATTTTCTGCGAAAACTATATAAACAAAATGAGGTCAAAAGTTGCCCAACTTTTGTAGAATCACCCATATATATACAGTTCAAAAATGTAGACTTACCTGCAATAAACCAACTCCTTGTTGTTGTCGAATGCTCCATAAGGAGGACATCTAGTGGGCAATTCGAGAACCAATATACCACATGGACCGCATACGGCCAATAGCGTTCCGCTATCGTTGCATACCAAAAATTCTGGGGTAAATAGTGGCGGACCCAGGGGTAACAATTTCTGAAACAAAATTTAAAAATAAATATTTGATACATTGGTTGTCCTGAAAGCAAGGGCAAAATAAGGGGATTTAATTAAAATTAGTAAACATATTCCTTACACCACCCTATACAATTAAAAAAATAGTTCGCTGGAAGACGAGAAAAACATTTAAGCAAAAAACTTAATTCTATTAAAGAGATTCTGATAAAAAAACGAGTAAACTGTTCATGCACTGTTAAAAAATTCATGACCATTTTAACACCAAATTAACACCATACATGGTCTACATCGATACAAACCAAAATGGTGTTAAATATGGTTCGTTGGTCCAGTGTAAATTCAAATACTAAAATAGTGTAAATTTTACCTGGTGTAAATTTCAGTGTTAAATATTATGTGTTTTTGGTCAAATTAAATCATACTACACAGAAAAAAAGGAAACAGGAAGTTCCTTGACGCATTACTAGTATATTACCAGTGGTATTATTTCACAAAATTGAACCTTCAACTCGCTAGAAATAATGTTTTTAATGCGTTCCACCAACTTAAAATACTTCAAGTATTGACAGCTGTTTCCACCTATTTAAGGTCTCTTTAGTATCGAACAACTTGTAGTGTCACACCAAAGCAAAGGACTACCTGAGCTTATATACTCTTCATGTAAGTCAACAGAGGCGAGATTTAAGAACATCACGTGATCCACACCGCCTTTGCCGCGATCGGTACATACTATGCAACCAGGAATGCACGACAAATTGTTTTAATCGTTTTAACAGAGTGCTTTAGGTTAAAGTAACTCTTATTTTACAAACAACATATTTAGTAAACTGAACCATACAGCAGGTTGGTTTCACTAAAGTTTCCTGGGTTAATTTAACCAATTTAAAAAAAATAAAATAACTATCTGGTTTAGTACCGTCAAACTAATCATTGTTTATATTAACCTTCCCACAGTTGATTTAAATAAATACTTATGGGTCAACTAAATTAATATAGTTAAATTAACTATTCCTTTTTTTCTGTGTAGGTGCACTTCAACAAATACTTTTGTGACTGGGTTTACAAAAAGGTTTGTAAAAATATTGTCCTTTATGAAAATTACAAGAATTATGGTTGAATTATTGACATATGATTTTGTTATTAAATCTGGTAAATATTTGGTTAAAATTCACAAATATTTTTTTACTGTGTAGGTACTGTCGATATGTTAAGACCATTATGACAACAGGACAACCTAAAAGGATATCGAAGATTATGGATATTATTTTTAAATATGGAAATTATTGGAAGTCGGGTGGAATAAATAGCTCTTTCCCTTCCTTTCAATCAGCTTTTCTTGATGTAAGTGGAAGAGGATGAGGAGGAGAAAAAAGCGCGGTGGGGAAGGATCGCCTTATTAGCTATTCAATTAAAAATAAATAAAAATTACGTCGGTCGTCTTAGGACGACTGCGCCATTGTCAATTTGTATTATCTAAATGAGAAAACAAATACGGGGCAAATTTTCCATGAAATATTAAACGTTGAACACGCTTAATTTTGTCAGTGGAAATTTTTTAATAATTCATTTTTACTACGGCTTCAACTGAACCTAATTATAATTGTTTGCCCGTTTTTATTCACTTTTTCTTTTTGCAATTTTTATTCGTATTAATATTAATGCAATTAGAAAAATGCGAACAAAATATTGTGTAATATCTTTGGGATACAAGCGCGAGCTCGTCAAAGGCCCGATTTTTTTCTAATTGTGTTCGTTAAATTTTCCTTTCGGCGCGATCGTGAATATTAAACAAGGTAAATTTAATAAAAGTAAAAACATGTTTTATAGTAAATTATGTATTAAGTTTGATAAACGCCATTTTAGTCACGAATTTAATTTAGGCACTAGAGTGCCTAGAAAAGTTTAAAAATGAGTTGCATACTATACTTTTTCTACGACAAAGACTAAGACGAATAAAAATAATAAAGTAACCATCCCAATAACCATTTTTGACGTAATTTTCACCATTAACATTGCCGGTTATTATTTTAATTAAACTTAACAATTAAAATAACTTATCCTTATCTTTTGATTTTTTTAATACTATATTATTATACACTGAAAAAAATAAGATGTTGAAACAACAACAAAAATATTAATTCAACTCTTTATGCACTTTAAATACAAGCAATGGTTTTTGCACGTTTACTTAACCATCTAAAAATGTCAAATTGTATTGTTTAATTGAACAACAAATAACAGTCAAATGAACAAAATAAGAATATTTGTTCTAATCTGCTAATTTGGTTAATTTAATATTCTTAGGGTGTTAAGGTGAATTTCTTGAAATGTCCAGGTAACCTTTTTAGCATATTCACTTAACACCAATAAAATGTTAAATTAACATTCTGAAAATTTAAAATTCTTTAAAGATTAGTATCCAAAACAAAATTATGGAAATAATATATTATTATATATAAAGAGAAAGAATTGAACCTTCACCTCGCCCAGAGTTTTTGTTTTGAGCGTGTTCCACCTACTTTAAATACCGACAGACAGCTGTTTCGCCCTGTATTGAGGGTCTTATCAGTGTCGGGCAATATGGTGTAGTGAAAGTTCCACTGTGGAACACACCTAAAACAAACAGCTACCTGATCTTATATACCCCTAATCGTAAGCCAACTAAGGCGAGATGTAAGAACACGTCATCGTCTAATGACATGGCGCGGGTGTTCGAAGCGCCATTCTCGGCAAGTTTATGAATGCAAATTTTACATTTTAAATTTTAAAGTAACATTTACAATTTGTTAAATGAACAAATTTAATGTTTTGGATTAAAGAGCAACTAAACGTTAATTTAATAGTTTTTTTAGGTAATCCTAAACATTTCAGTGGTCGATTCAACCTATTTCAGCTATTAAATCAAAATAGGATAAACATTTTAATTCAAAAAATTAGTTTATGTTAAATCAATATTTTAACTGTCAAATGAACAAATAAACTTTGACAAACTCTGACTATTACTTTAACACCAAAATATAGATTAATCCAATAGGTTTTTTGTTGAAACAACATTTTCAAAAATGACATTTAGGCAAATGTTAACTCAACTACATTATTTTTTTCGGTGTATATAATTGCAAAATATTATTTGAAATCAAAAGGTCAGTAAAAACGTTTTTATAATCTTTTCAAATATTGGCATCAAGAAACTATTGAATAATTTTGTATTTTCGTATTGAGATAATAAAATAATTTCCACATTTAGTATTATTTTACAAGAAATGCACTTTATTTTAACGAATTTATGACAGTTGATAACTGTCAACTAACTGTCAACTAACTTTAGCCTGTGACTAAAAACCTGTTGTTAACTTTAGCCCGTGACTAAAACATGATGGTCACATATGGTTTCTACTTTCTATCTCCTTGGTCTCGATGATGTTCCTTTATGTATCTGTACCTTAGTTCCATGTCCATTCGGACTTTACTAGACCTCCCAGCATGTTCTGCATCGTCAGTTTTTGGGCAGTACACTGTTTAAAATATCTGTGGTGTAAAAAGTAATCTTAAAATGGTGTCAAAATCCAACACCAAGTGGTGTTAATATAACACCATGAATTATGGTTGAAAATGTGTACCGATCGCGGCAAAGGCGGTGTGGATCACGTGATGTTCTTAAATATCGCCTCTGTTGACTTACATGAAGAATATATAAACCCAGGTGATCCTTTGCTTTGGTGTGACACTACAAGTTGTTCGATACTAAAGAGACCTTAAATAGGTGGAAACAGCTGTCAATACTTAAAGTATTTTAAGTTAGTGGAACGCACTAAAAAATTATCTCTAGCGAGTTGAAGGTTCCATTTTCTGGAATAATACCACTGGTAATACTAGTAATGCGTCAAGGAACTTGCTGTTTCCTTTTTTTTTCCTTTTTTCTGTGTAGTATGATTTAATTTGACCACAAACACATAATATTTAACACTGAAAAGGAGTTCAATTTACACCAGGTAAAATTTATTTTAATACTATGTGAAAGTTAAATTAACACCATTTTAGTATTTGAATTAACACCGGGCCAATGGACCAAATTTAACACCATTTTGGTTTGTATCGATATAGACCATGTATGGTGTTAATTTGGTGTTAAAATGGTCATGAAATTTTGAACAGTGTACAGTTGCTATTGTCTGCTTTTATACACTTAAATAGATATTTTCTGATACAGCCACGATATCAGCTGTGTTAAAAACCAGTATTAATTATTCTTCCGGTATTAGTTTGTAGGTCCATTGGCTTTATGCCCCATTTTCCCACTTCCATTAGTCTTCCCTTCGACATATCTGTTTGTTTGAAGGTCTTGGCAATGATGTTTGTTGAATGAAAGTAAGAGCTTCGGTTGGCCACAGTATTTTTAATCAAGACGTTTCGACTTGTAAGTACCTCCAGTCGTCTTCGGGTAAATTCTGAATAAGTTAAGCAAATACGGTTTATTTATTTCGAAGCCATGCAGGTGCAAAAAAGCGTATTGGAGCATGCAGGTGTTAATAAAAGGTTAAATCTATTTAACAACTGTTTCCAAAAGTCCAATGAAGGCTTACTTAAACAATGAGAGTTTTGGTACATGACCGCTACTTCCTTGAACTTCCTCTTCGTCCAGTGTATTTTTTTGTGCAAAATGTTTACTTCTGACTACCTGATATGATGCCAATGTGACCAGGCGTGGCCTGCTACAAATGATTTATTGGTCTCTTCTTTTTGCCTGTTATTAAGATGATTCGTATGTCGAGTGGTCTAAGTGTCTCCACACTCACAGGGGTTTCGGTAGATGCAGTTCTTCTTGTCTTTTTGGTGTATTGGTTTTGTCTTCGTTTGGTGGCTTCTTAAAGTGTCTCTTGAGCTGACTAGAGAGTTGATATTGTCTTGTCGTCCTATTCCGGTGTATCTGTCTTCTATATCGGTCTTTTATCTTGAATTAAAAACTCTAAGAAAAAAAACCAGCAATAACTACTACTCAACAGCTGTCGACGACTAAAGTTTAGTCAGCCCGTAAAAATCATCGACAGCAGTACCGATAGGCACCAAGTGTGCACACTTTACAACTGATGTTAATTTTTATGATTTTTATTGAAAAACTGTAGCCCTAATGCAAAAGTGACAACTTATTATATGACACCTTCCATTTACAAATATAAGACCTTTCTATTAAAGTCTTATATCAAGTTATTCAATTAAAAGATGCTCAGCATTTTCAAACAAAATATTTATTTATTCAGTGAAGTATTTCGAAATTAAAACAAATTTGACGCGAAAATCAAATTTCATTAAATAAAAACACGTTTATCGTTTGACAAACGTCTTTTAATAAAGCAGACGACACCGAAGCGACGCGTCGGTGCAGGTATATTAAAAATAAATCAAAAATATGCGCGATTTAATTATAAAAAAATGCACACATTAATAATATTTATCTTGATACGCCCGAGAACAAAAAATTTAATATAACAGCTACTTATTAGGCCGAAGAAAAATGTACTGCAAAACCTGACAACGTTTGAAACGTTTGAACCAATTTTTCACTTCGGTTTGCAATGGAATTTATAGGCAAGATCTATTAATGGATAGCAAAATAAAACTGCAAAATCGAGTAATTTAAGTTAAATCCGGCGTTTGCATCTATGCGAAAAATCGTAGCCCCCGCAAAACGTATCATTAACTTTGAAGTAGAAAAAATCCATTTTTATGGCATCTCGGGCCCCGCGGCTTATTACTAAACGGCGATTAGTCGGGAGATCGTTCCCTTTGACTTACAAGATGGATTTTTTAATATGATAATTTCGATATTTTATCCTTAGGCAAACATTTAAATTAGGCCATAACCGAGATAACTAACCAATGCGGGAGGATTTTTTATCATCGCGATGTAATAAAAAAAGAAATTAAGGAAAAGTGCATTTTTGAATTTATAATAATTAAATATTTTTACCAAATCGGTACCTTAGAATAACAAGGTCCTAAGTGCAGCTGAATTGTTAAGTGAAAATGACTTATATACAATATTAAATATTGCAGATAAGCCATCTTTGCTTAACATGGCAACTGCACAAGTGCAGTTTAGAACCCTCCAAAGTCCAATTATTGAAATAAAAAGTTTGTAAATTTAAGTGGTTTATTTACAAACAAAAAATTACACTACCTGCTAGAAAGTTTTGGGTAATTTTTGTATATAAACTCCATATATCCCATTTATGACGTTAGTTTTTTTCAGCCATTTTCGAGACAAAACATATATAGAAGCCCCTAAGTTTTTTAATTTTTGAAATTAAAAATAAATCAGACACTGTAGGTTGCCATAATTTTATGTTCAAAAATGTAGTCATTGACTAAAAAGTTTTGTGCAAACGGCCGTAAATGTCAAAATGTTTTTAGTTTTGCATTTCGACACCTAAATGAATCATTTTCTACGAATTACTGGTCCGGGACCATTAGTGTCACACATGGTTACACATGCCATGGCTCAGTAAACCTGGACATTTATTATATATTGTTGTCACTTAAGTTTGTGCGTCAGTATTGTCGTTAATGTTAAAGTATACTATCATTTGTAACATTTTAGTTCTGCATATGTACAGAACCCAAATGAGTAAAAATTAAATAAACTGTTATAAATCAATTTTTACAGTAAAAATTCAACTCAAAATTGACATTTAAATTACAATAGTCCTTAATGCATATTTTTTTGGAGCCATGGCTACAGCTTATTTCCAAAGAGGGCTAAAATATTCGATATAAATAAAAATACTAAAACTTAGTAGTAAGTATATATAAAAGTATGGTTTTTATTTGTTGTATAATATTTCAGTTTGTTTTAGATCGTGATCATCTCTTATGGAACCAGAAGCCCAGGAGTTTCTTACAAAACCCTTCTTTTTTATGCCTCCCATTTAGAACCATTTTAGTTCAATTTTACAATCTTTAGATTGTTGAATTAAATTAAAACTGTAGGTGGATCTTAAAGGTACTTTTTAAATTTTGTCTCGGGGCCCATCAGTAATCCGTGCCAACCCGTTTTTAACTTGGAGCATGTTGTTGCGCACCGGCACTATTTGTAACTTCATTATCTGTCATTTCCTTTTTTACCCTTCCTTTCCTAATTTCTTCATTACGACCCGACATGGAAGGTCTTCAAAGTGATCCAAGTAGAGTTTTTGGGGGTTTATAAATTTTATATGTTAATAGTAAGTATACATATATAAAAGTATGTTTTTTATTTGTTGAATAATATTTCAGTTTGTTTTAGATCGTGATCATCTTATGGAACCAGAAGCCCCGGATTTTCTTACAAAACCCTCCTTTTTTATCCCGTCCATTTAGAACCATTTTAGTTCAATTTTACAATCTTTAGATTGTTGAATTAAATTAAAACGGTAGATGGATCTTGAAGGTACTTTTTAAGTTTTGTCTCGGGACCCATCGGTAATCCGTGCCAACCCGTTTTAAACGTGGAGCACGTTGTTGCGCACCGGCACTATTCTATTTGTAACTTCATTATCTGTCGTTCCCTTTTTTACCCTTCCTTTCCTAATTTCTTTTTACGACCTGACATGGAAGGACTTCAAAGAGATCCAAGAAGAGTTTTTGGGGGTCAATACATTTTATATGTTAATAGTAAGTATACATATATAAAAGTATGTTTTTTTATTTGTTTTATAATATTTTAGTTTGTTTTAGATCGTGATCATCTAATAAAACGGACGCCCAGGAGTTTCTTACAAAACCCTCCCTTTTTATCCCTCCCATTTAGAACCATTTTAGTTCAATTTTACCATCTTTAGATTGTTGAATTAAATTAAAACGGTAGATGGATCTTGAAGGTACTTTTTAAGTTTTGTCTCGGGGCCCATCAGTAATCCGTGCCAACCCGTTTTTAACGTGGTGCACGTTGTTGCGTACCGGCACTTATCTATTTGTAACTTCATTATCTGTCGTTCCCTTTCTACCCTTCCTTTCCTAATTTCTTCATTACCACCCGACATGGAAGGACTTCAAAGAGATCCAAGTAGAGTTTTTGGGGATCAATAAATTTTATATGTAAATAGTAAGTATACATACATATATAAAAGTATGTTTTTTATTTGTTGTATAATATTTTAGTTTGTTTTAGATCGTGATCATCTTATGAAACGGACGCCCAGGAGTTTCTTACAAAACCCTCCATTTTTATCCCTCCCTTTTAGAACCATTTTAGTTCAATTTTACAATCTTTAGATTGTTGAATTAAATTAAAACGGAAGATGGATCTTGAAGGTACTTTCTAAGTTTTGTCTCGGGGCCCATTGGTAATCCGTGCCAACCCGTTTTTAACGTGGAGCACGTTGTTGCGTACCGGCACTAATCTATTTGTAACTTCATTATCTGTCGTTCCCTTTTCTACCCTTCCTTTTCTAATTTCTTCATTACGACCCGACATGGAAGGACTTCAAAGAGATCCAAGTAGAGTTTTTGGGGGTCAATACATTTTATATGTTAATAGTAAGTATACATCTATAAAATTATGTTTTTTGTTTGTTGTATAACTATATGAAAAATAAGTGACTTCTCGACCCAGGAGAGGCAAAATCGGACTCCCAGTGTAAAAACAAACTGGTATTAATCAAGATTTTGTAAAAATATATGGAAATAACTAAGAGATGGATCGGATGATTGAAGATTAAAGAAAATTGGAAAATTCTGTGTATGAATCCATGTGAACATAATGAAGCGAAAAGATGACTATTATAATTAAGAATATATAAATGATGCAAGGGGTGAGTTAATCTCAGATTATTTTAAATAAGTGAGATGAACATATACATATGTTCATCTCACTATTTAGCAAGTACATATACTTTTTGTGTATGTTATTTTTGTGTTTATGAAATTGATAAATAAAGCAACATTTCTTATCAAAATTCTTTTTATTTAAGTTCCCAATTTCCAACAAATACTTTTGTTACTGGATCTACAAAAAGGTTTGTAAAAATAAGGTCCTTTTAAAAAATTTTAAATATTATGGTTGAATTATTGACAGGATTTTGTTATTAAATCTACAAAATGTTTGTTATAATTACAGATTTCAGTTGGTTGTTAAATTAACATAAAGTTATGTTGACCTTGATTAACGTAAAATATGGTTAATATTTGGTTAAAATTAACAAATATTTTTTACTGTGAAGGCTCTACAAAACGACCATCTAAAATTACGAAAAACATTTGCTTTCATTAAAGTCTAGTTGTAAAACTAAGATTGGATTAAAAATAATTAATTCAGTCCTTTTAGAAAGATTTTTCTTGACACTACCATTAAAATAAAAATCGGATAATTAAATATAGCAATTTAAGTGCCCCATTATTTTTAATCCAGCAATACGTCTTAGGCCACCCTATCCGAAAAAAAAATATTTCTCTCCCCTCTATATAAAGATGTAGTATTTTATGCATCAATACTTAAATCGCCCGCACTTCCACCAAAGAAATTTTTTATTTTCTTAATTACGGCCGTTTATCAATTTTTCTAATAAATAATTTTGCGCGATGCGCGCTTTTTTCCATGGCCCGGCGCGATTAATCGTTCGCGATAAATTTGAATAAATGAATTTTTAAGGATTCGCGTTCGGCTTCGTTTTTTTATTGCCTTTTTGCCGATAAATATGCGCCCGCGAAATTATTTTTTGATACTTTTTTATGTTAATTGCTTTGCCGTGCGCAGCGCGGTAAATTACGGCCCGTTTGGGAAATATCCAATAATTATTTTTATTTTAATAGCTGTTTAAAGGTAATTGCAAACATTTCTTATCGTTATTTTAGCTTGTCCTTTGATCTGCTTATTTGGGTCATTCTTACAATAGGGGAAATTTTATGTCCCTGACTTGCCATGCTCAGTCAAGTGCATGTTCACAATTTTTTATTTTATATTTATTTAGGGGTTTATTGACCCTATTCATACACCTATTAACTTAATAATAAAATAAAACCAATTCGATACATTTTCCCTTTAATTACATAAATTGTCATTAGCGTGGATGTCCCTGGATATCCTTTCACCAGAATATTTTTTTTTTGCAAATTAAAAAACTGTCCATAAATACTCTAGCAATAGTATATTATAGACAACACTTTTTAAGATATGTTAAGCGGGATTAAGAAAAAAAAATAAAAGTTTATTGAAAAAAAAACATTTCTTAAATGTGTCCCTGAAATTGACATCATTAGCGTGGATTATAATGATACGTATTTAAAAATCTCGCCTACTTTAAATTTACCAGTTAGGAACCTTTATTATAAACATTTTGGTATACGCTATTTACTTGATTTGGCGCCAAACGCGAACAGTTGCACAGTGAACTATGAAGTGTGAAGTTGTTATGTGTTTCATGGGCGTATGTTTATAGTGCATCATTGGAGTGCTAGTGACAATTTTGTTTATCTAAAAGCTATTAGAAAAATATTGACAATAATTAATGAGCAGTGACAACTACAAAAGGTATGCATAATTTAAATTAAATTCATTAATCCATTTGCTGTCCAAAGAACATTAACCTTAATTTAGTCATTGGCGTGGATATTTACTTGCATCATTGGCGTGGACTTTTTTGTCCACGCTAATGACGGACTATCCACGCCAATGATATTTTGTACGAATAATGATAATAAGATATTTTTATCTAAAATCGGCAGTAAAGTAGTCAACAATCGACAGTAAAGTAAAAGAAATCGGCAGTAAAGTAGAACTTTAGTACCGATTTAATACAAGCATTGTATGCAAACCATTACTGCTCCTTAGCAGCAACTAAATAATATTTAGGTGGCCTAAATAAAATTACTACTATTCATTTTCTATCAGATAGCCCCAGCACTCAGTACAGAAATAAAAAGCTGTTCTATTTTTTGCAAAATATTTTTCCAAAGTTATTCCCTTATATAACTAAAATCTCCTGGAATTATTCTGAATCAGGTCATGGAAAAGGGGCACCTGATGGTATTGGAGCTGTAGTCAAAAGGTGTGCAGACCAACTAGTAGCACATAACCATGATATTAATACATTTGATGTATTTACAAACGCCATAGAGACAAATATTAACAACTTACTAATAAGAACTGTTGATGAGGCTGAAATTGACAAATTTGATACATATCTACCTGCTAAAATAAAAGTCTGTAAAGGTACCATGCTAACACACCAAGTGACTTGGCGAAAAGACGACAAAAGGTTGTTTTTGAATACTTTGAGCTGTTTTGATTGTGAGCTTCGACAGTGTACTCATTACAACATTTTTAATGTGCCTTCAACGTCTTTTAACATTGATGTATTGCCTGAACCTGAATTTTCAGCTGTGACTACCATTGGACTTCTTGGAGCTGATAGTGTTAATACCAACATCTCTTTACGTATGGGATCATACATAAAAAATGAATAGGTAGCTCCAATTTACAAAGAGACATGGTATCCAGGTACCTGGATACCTTTTTTTATTAATAACGAGCACTGAGGTAAATTATTTTTAGGAATAATTGAGGATATAAATGGAGAAAACATAACTATTACCTTTATGGCAAGAAGTGGTAAATATTTTTATTGGCCTGGATCAACTGATCGACAAATTTTTACAGAAGCTGGTATATTATGTAAACTTGATTTGCCACCACAGCCAATTTCAAATAGATTTTTTAAAGTACCAAACTCCGAGGAAATTGATAAAATATGCTTAATTCATTAATTTTTTTTGTAACCAATGTTTACTTATAAATAAAATTTATATTTAATATTAAAAATATATTTTGTATCATTATTCAATGAAAACTGTCATTAGCGTGCCTCTTAGTCATTGGCGTGGATATGGATTTTTGAAAAAGCCCCAAAATTAAAAATTGAGCTCAACAGACTCATAATTTCATAAACTTTATTCATTTCTTATAAAACAGTAGTTTTCCAAAATTTTCTGTAACTGTTTTTTTTTTTAATTTCTTATACTCAAGATTGCTCCTATTATAAGAATATCCCATTTAAGATTGTCATAATTTTAGCTTGTTGTCATTTATAATATATAGGTACATATTCAACAGTACTCAATTAAATTGCTCCACCATTGCCTAGTAATAGCGCTGCAATGTCACAGAGGCGGGATTACTACACAGTAAAAAAATATTTGTTAATGTTAACCAAATATTAACCAGATTTTATGTTAATCCAAGTCCACATAACTTTATGTTAAGTTTACAATCAACTGTAATCTCTTAACTAATTAAGTAAGTAGTTTGTAATTATTACAAACATTTTGTAGATTTAATAACTCAACCGTAATTTTTAGAAAGTACCTTATTTTTACAAATTTTTTTGTAGACCCAGTAACAAAAGTATTTGTTCGAAATTGGGAACTTAAATGAAAAGAATTTTGATAAGAAATTTTGCTTTATTAATCAATTTCCTAAACAAAAAAATGAACACATACCTACATACATGAACACAATAATAACATACACACATACACATAATATTTAATTAAAGGGATATTACAAAAGTAAAAAAAAAACATCTGACATGGTTTAAAAAAGTAATTTATTTTCACAAAAATTTAAAAACAATTAATAACATTGTTTATTCAATGGAACACCCAGAATATTTAGAAAGAATACACGTAAAATAACCATGTTTTTATTATTAATTAAGTTGGATTTTAAATTTTTTCGATATCTCTATCAATATATAGAGATTTTATATGGTGTCCCATTTATAAAAAACACCCTATACATTTTTAAAAAATTAATTTCTTATTATTATATTGTCCGATTAGGCTTAAATTTTCAGTTAATTATTTTTTGTTCCAAATTTAGTACCTACACATAGGCCGCGCAGACTAGGTAGCAGAATCTTTTTCAGATTTTCAGTATAAAATAATGCTTCAAATGTTGACTGTTTTCTGAGTGGTAGGTATAATAAAAATGTCGCCGACAACATTTTGACTTATATAAACTAATTTTTCATCCTCTTGACAAATTAACCGTAAAAAGGTGTGCAATCGAGTCGAAACGAACGGGGTGAAAGGAGTTTAAGCAGGCAAATGAATGAAAAAAAAACATCTGTACACATTATTCGCAGATGTAGTGTCGACAAATGAGCGGATTTTTCAACGTCGCGATGGGCGATAAATTGAAAAAAATGCATTAAAAAAAGTACGGAAAATAAGTCCGAGAATTACACGAGGAAGTCGCCTGCAAATTTGCGCTAAACAGTTCGTTTTAAAGTAATCAAGGTAAAAGACGGCGCACAGTGGACAAAAACGAGAAAAACATATGTTATGATTTTTTGGTAAATTTAAAATTTATTGATGATGATGATGACAAGGTAAAACAATGACAAGCTAAGATGCGTATCTGCGATTTTATAAATTGACAAAATTTAACAAAGTTTGGAAAATAATGCTGCAACAAGGTTTTAATCAAGGGAGTGACTAGTGCACTGTCTAGACAGTGCACTAGTCACTTCCTTTAATCAAATGCAATTTATATAGCGAACATTATAGAATCCTAAAATTGGCATATAAATACTTGTTAACACTACCAACAACGTAAGTTCCAATACAGCACAAGGATGTTGGACGTAATATAGGAAGGTTTACACAGTAAAAAATTTTGCCCGTGTAAATTTTTTAGTGTAGGGGTAAAAATATTAGAGTTGATTTGTAAGTGTAAAAGTTACACTACAAAATACACTAAGTAGCATTTAGTGCTTATTAACTTAATTAAACACATTTAAAGAATATGAACATTATTCATTGGTACATTCACACTATTTATTATTAAAATAAATCAAAAGGGTAGAAAAACTGTGTGTTTATTACCCCTTAATGTGTTAAATAGTGAAAAAATGTACACTACAGTGCATGCGAATTTCTTTGTCTGTTTTGATGTTACTAAGAGCTATTTTTTCTTTACACTTTGCACATTGTATCACAATTAAAGTTAAATTACACCAATAGTGGCAAAATAGACTGAAAAAACTGGTAATAACCTAAATGCGTTTTAAAATGTTTGGTTGGTACCTATCTACCTACGCAGTGCATATCCGGAGATACTGCGTTGTGGAAGTGTGGCATTTTTGTTAGATTTTAATTACGGTGAATCCATAAGGGGACATTTTTATTTTTTGGTAAGTATTATACTTCCTTTTTCTTTAAGCCTTAATACTTAATAAATACCAAACTGTTAAAAGGATGTCTATACCCGACCTATATTATATATCAATAATTAACGGCAGTAGGTCGGGTACTTGTAACATTAATAATATAAATACATACACACTTGATTTACTTTTTATTTTTAAGCGTAATGGTTGTTATAATAACCTACACCTACCTTTCTTTTTTTTAACAAAAAAATGGATTACTGATGAATTCTCAACATAATTTATTGCTTACAAGTTGACAGCCAGTAAAACATTGCATTGATCTAAAACTTTTACGTTTTAAGGAACCATTTTGCTTAAGCCAGCCATACGACTCAAATATAAATTATATTTTAAAAGGCACCGATTTTAATAATTGTCATAGATTTTAATTTAAATTAAAAAAAATCTTCGGACCCGTATAATTTTGTAGAATGGTACATATTTTTAAATTAAAAAATAATACCGAAACGAGAAAAAATATTAAAATAAAAAAAATCCAAGTTTTGACGATTTTGGAATTTTTTAAAAATCTTGAGCGACCCCTAAAATTTTTTTAATGGAGCTGATCTTTTGCATATTTTCACAAGAGACGAGAAAGTAAAAATAATCTTTTTTTCTGGGCCACCCTAATATATATATATATATATATATATATATATATATATATATATATATATATATATATATATATATATATATATATATATATATATATATATATATATATATATATATATATATATATATATATATATATATATATATATATATATATATATATATATATATATATATATATATATATATATATATATATATATATATATATATATATATATATATATATATACATCCCGCCTACAATGCTGCGTCAATACATTATGAAATTTGCATTCAATGCTGCGTCAGGTGTAATGCTGCGTCGTATATTGACGCAGCATTACATTTAAGGTTTATTTTACTGGTGACGTCATAACAATCCTACACACCGTTTTTAAGGGTGACGCAGCATTGATGGTTTTTTGTAAAATACGTGTATATTGAAGTTTGGCAGTTTACCGCAAGGGTGCGCTTTTAAATTTGGTGTATATTGAAAAAGTGAATATTTCTTTTAAACTTTCGGTAATCCTGCATCAAGTGAAGCTGACAACAATGTACGACGCAGCATCGTCGATACAATGTACTTAATTTTATTCGCCTCATAAATAACGAACGCAGCAACGTTGTGTCACCACATGTGTTAATGTGAATTTAAGGGTTGAGAAGAAGAAGTCTTTAAGAAGTTTTTAATCAATGTTTCTTAGCCAGTTTGTTTCATAAAATTATTAGTGGTAAGTTACTTTTTAATAATTATATCTTTCCTTTCCTTTTCCTTTTTAGTAATTGAAGGGGTTAGAATAGAAAGGGTATAAGTGCAATTTCTTTAATTTAGGAGATAAGTTCGTTTTGTGAAAGATAAGGTTCCGACGTATCGAAATGAAAAGGATTTAAGTAATTTTCATACTTCTAGGGACCTCTATTATCCAGTAGAAAAACATTACTAAACAAAATTCTTCACTTTTTTATGGTAACATAACTTTAACTTCAAATATCTCCAAAAAATGAAAATGTTACTTATACCCTTTTTATTCTAACCCCTTCAATTATAACTTTTAGAGTAGAAAAGAGTAGAAATAGTAATATTTGTCCTCTTTGTAAGGCCTTCAGCCCAGGGATTGGAAACTGACGCAAAAATTGCGTTTTTTTACATTTTATACTTTGACTATGTAGTAAATGTAGTATGAATTGAATTACAGAACCTAGTAAATGTATTAAATTACGTGATTTGTTGCTTGAAATCATGGCTGTTAATGAGAATGTAAGATGATAAACACAATAACCTAACTTTTTACTCTAAAAAGCGTGGTTTTGTGTTATTCTGTGACTGTGGGGCTGTGGGCTCTTGTGACTTTCCAGGTTGCTATAATTTGTTGTTTTTGTCAAAAGAAATTTGTAAGGACTAAATACCAATAAACTTATATATATAGGTATATATATATTTTTTATTAATGTTTTAACATATACAGGGTATTCGGTTTTCTCTGGGACGGTTCAAACTTTCTTATTTTTAATTTTTGAGACATGCTTTGTAAATATATTTTTTTAATCATATTAAAGAATTTGTACCTTTCCTATACTTTTTCAATTGAGAAAGTTGCTCAGTCTGAGACTGTGGAGAAAATTAATCTCTTTCTCCATGATAACTGTCCAATAAGATAAGGAGATTTTAATTCTATCCACGGTATTATAATCCTACTATGATGATTACACAGTGGATCATTATTTTCATAAAAATAAATTGACACTGACTTTTGTAGCAACTTTCCGCACGCAGGTAAAAAAGATATTTTTTCTACAAATGAAAAATTTCGAGATTTCGTTGCTTGTAGAAAAAATATTGTACCCAACACGGGCTACGCGTCGTTAGTTTAACGGCAGTCGCGTGCGGAAAAGTAGCACTTTTCGCACTAGTTAGGTTCTGTAGACAAAAACCTGTTGTTTTGAAACTATACAATATATTTGTCCTATACCTAAACCCAACAGTAAAAAGAATATCCGCAATATTTACAATTATTACCCATATATTACCTATAATTTAAAAAAAATCGTGTTTTTTTTTTAAACAAAAATAAGTTATAGACCAGGGTCGATAATTTTTGAAACCAAAAAAATAACAGTAGGATGAAACCCATTGGAAAAGGAGGGGAATATAATAAAAATTAAAGGAAAAATAAATTACGGGCGATCTGACTTCGGGAAGTGGGAGGGGGGGTTTTAAGGGTAAAAAATGGTTTATCTCGATTTCCGGCAAAACTACAAGTCCTATGGAAAAAAGTTAAATGTCAAAGTTGTAGGTAATAAAAGGATCTACACCTTTTGTAATTACAATTTTTTTACATAACCTCTAAATTTATGTGAAAAATTCATAAAACCAAGTTTTTGGTTTTTTATTTTTATCTTTTAAAAAAAAAAAAAATTTCCACGAAATTTGGTGAAAACTTACCTTTTTGTGTCCCAAATACACTGTAATTTATTTGATTTAAAATATTTATTATTTCGCCTTATTTTGACTTAATATCAAAAAAGCACCCTAATTTTCAATCGAAAATTCTCGCGTCAAAATATCAGCTTTTTTCAAAAAGTCGGTGTGCTTTTTGTTTGTTGAAATCTTTAATTTCTGATGGTGTAAAAAAATATACATTACTATGGTAAATGTTCTCAGAAAATGCAAAAAATATTATAATGAATAACGAAAAAAACTCGAATTCGAAAATTTATTTTAATCATTATGTACAATTTCATCAAAAAAATGTGATTGTTGCAAATTTTTTTAGTTAAAAAGTTTATTTATTAAATTCTAATAACATTTATGTCAGAAAATCTCATAAAATATAAAAATACATGTAAAGCATACTATTGAATTTAGATACTTCATTCTGATTACGTTATTCATTATAATATTTTTTGTATTTTTTGAGAATGTATATTTTTTTTACACCATCAGAAAGTAGAGAGTTCATCGAACAAAAAGCACACCGACTTTTTGAAAAAAGCTGATATTTTGACGCGAGAATTTTCGATTGAAAATTAGGGTGCTTTTTTGATATTGTAACGAACGGGGGCATGGGGGGCACACATTAATAATTAAAAAGAATATTAAAACCACAAAAAACTACCTTTGGCCAAAACACGTGATCGTCTAGTTTAAAGAAATTAAGTTAGGACCCCTTTTTGTTGTGAATACGGTTCTGGATACGTAAGTACTTGAGCAATTGAAAAGATATTTAAAAAGCAAAGAATAAAGTATTAAATTAACATAAGTTTATTAATAAAGGCAATTAATACAAGAGTTCATCATTGTTACTGTACATTCATAATATAAATAAAAACATTTGTATTTAAAAAGTATTATTGATTTAAGTTAATAAGGTAAAACCTTAAAAACCCACATATACAATCCAGACATGCATATGTGTCGCACATCTAAACAATATAAATAATATAACAAAATCAAAGTAATCAAGTAATCAAATATAATATCATCAATCATATTATCATATTGTTAAGATTATTCACCTACATAAATGTTAGGCTCGGACGGTGTTTAAATAGCAAATACAAATTGAAACTATTATCAATGTACAGCAACAAACAAAAACAATGTGTAAAATAAAATAGCATGTAACTTAAGTCACAGAGAACATAATAAATAGTAGTGGAAAATAAAATGTATAAATAAAAAGTTGTATAGCGGTGGACAACCGTAATGCAATAAAATTGGTGTACAGTCATAAATAAAAGCAGATATAATAAATTAATAAAAGTATATCAAGTCAAATTAAAGGTGGTTAAATAAATTGATTATCAATAATAATAAAAATAAGACAATGCAATAAAACTCTCACATCAATACCTGAAATAAAACATACACATAAATAACAGTTCATTGTTAATAAATTAAGGGTAAGAACAATCAGTGCGCTTTTCTATAGAAAGCCGATCCACTGGTCTCCCCAAAACCACCAACAAAAACAAATACCAATAAATAAATAAATATATATATATATATATATATATATATATACCTTTTGATGTGCAGATATTAAAACAAAGTCTAAACATATTATATAAAGAATATCAATTTATCAAATAGCAAAATAATGTAAACTGTACAAAACAAAGTATGTTAAAGTTAAATAGAAATATGTAATAACATGATACATTGCATTACAATAAGTATAACAATAATTAAATGTAAATATTTAAATGGTAAACGTAAAATAATGATTATAATAAATAAGTAATTAAGTTTGTCCAACCACAACCATAAATATACTTCTTTCACAAAGAAGAAAATAAAATAAACAAATAAATTATAGTTTAAATTAAATATGAATTAATTAACCACTTATTATGATATTTGTGACTTTAAGTTATTATAAATAATTATAGAAAAACATACCTATATAAATAAACAACACTTTCACAAAACTGAATTTATATAAAAAAACAATGTATTATTTGTTAAATTCACTCCCTTATAAAATTAAAGAATTCAACTCGTCCCTTCAAATAGTAAAACGTAACATGCTCTTTTTATGTTTATTTTTTTAAGACTAGGAACATGAACCAAAACTTGCTTATTTGGTCTTTCTGTAACGAACCCTTAAGTGGTCGTCCAGATGGGAGTCATAAATTATTATTGCATAATAAACAAATAAAGAATGTATCGAATTCTAGAGTAAAACTTACACCTAATACAATTTTAAAAACAAATATTTAAAACTAGTCTCATATTTCGTAAAGCTTAAAAATAAATTAAGAAATGTTAAAAATTAACTGGCCCATATATCGTGCCCATTACAATATTAAGTCAAAATAAGGCGAAATAATAAATATTTCAAATCAAATAAATTACAGTGCATTTGGGACATAAAAAGGTAATTTTCACCAAATTTCGCGGAAAAAATATTTTTTTAAAAAAGATAAAAATAAAAAACCAAAAACTTGGTTTTTTGAATTTTTCACATAAATTTTGAGGTTATGTGAAAAAATTGTAAATACAAAAGTTGTAGATCTTTTTATTACCTACAACTTTGACATTTAACTTTTTTCCATAGGACTTGTAGTTTTGCCGGAAATCGAGATAAACCATTTTTTACCCTTAAACCCCCCCCTCCCACTTCCCGAACTCAGATCGCCCGTAATTTATTTTTCTTTTAATTTTTATTATATTCCTCCTTTTTCAATGGGTTTTATCCTACTGTTATTTTTTTTCTCTTTTTACCATTTTTAAAGGCTTCTGCACTGGTCTATTATCTACGCTCCTGTACAAAAAAAGTTAAATATGTGTAAACGAAAAAGTCTACTCTAAAAGCTGGGTAATTTTCAAATTAGTCCAAATCTTATTGTTTACTTGATTTCGATATAAAATTAAATTAAGAAGAAAAAAGGTTTAAATACTTTTTAGAAAATTTTACAAAATTTCAAATAAAGAAAAATATACGTTTGATTATTTAAAAAATGTAGCTGTTTGTAGTCCTTCATTGGTATGTGTAATTGAAAAATGCAGAAATTAGAAATGACTTATTTCAAAAACTTTTTTTCATTTAAAACCAACCGTGATTATTTATTTTTAGAGGTAGAGTTTTAACTTTAAAACTCGGCATGTAGGGTTAAAAAATATTCTAAACTAGTAATTTTTTATGTCTAACGCATCCAAAATTAAATATTCATTTTTGCAAATACCTTTTCTTTGTCCTATACCTAAACCTAACAGTAAATAAAATTTTCGCATTTTCTACAGTTAATGGGCTTTAAGCGTATAAATAAAATTAAATAGGTACATTTAAAAAAATATTTTATACAGGGTGTATCACGGTCGATGTTAGGTTAGAGGTTTATGGAGAACGGCAAAAGATTTCGAAATGTAATTTTTATAGCAATTTTAATATCATTTAAACTATTTTTCTAAATTATTTTGAACAAAATTTTTCTTCCGGTTTTAACGGAAGCGATATCAACTTTGTTATTTTAAATGGATCATCACAATTTTTTTTACATTTTTAAATTCCTACTACCATTCCTTATAAAATGTCCTATACCTAAACTTTTTGAGTTATTAATTTTTTTAATTCGGTCAGTTTCACCCTAAACAAAAAGAGATTATAACTTTTTTAACATTACGTTTAAATTTATTTGAAAATCCTTAATACCTTTTAAATTTAATAAAAAAATATAATATATTTTTCTTAATTAATGTTTTTATAAAGTATACCTAAAACAGCGTGTATAGATAAAAATTTAAATAATAAGATGTTCCCTTGAAAATAGGAATGTTTGTATCGTCCCAGGAAAAACTACACACCTGTATAAATTAAAATAATAAAATACCTAATCAACTTTTTTGTGACTTCAGTAGTTTCTGAATTATCCTGTACTTTGCTCTAACGGTCACTACTAAAGGTTGTGCATGACAAAAATGACAATTATGACAACTTAATTTTTAACCTTCTTAATCTTTTTTTTTTATTGTATTAAACGTACATTTACCTAAACATTTTTTATAAGTAATTTTACAGAAATGAGTTCAATATCTTCAAGAAGCAAAAGGATATTGCAACTTCTATATCAGTCCATTCCAAAATACGAAAGTACCAAGGGAACGAATTATGTGGAACAATCAGGTATACTATAAAACTAAAATTTTTTATTCATAATACTTTTCTGGGGGTAATCAGAATATGCCGTTAGCTTTTACTTTTTTACTTAGTTTTTTAGGCTGCAATTTAAAACTGATACAAACTTTGAACTATTTTTTATTTTCAACAATAAGAATACCATATGTGTAATACTAGTAATGAAACACTTGAAAAAATATTGACATAACTGTCTTTTTTAAATTTTGAAAGCGTCACATTTTCGTCCTAGGACAGCTGTTTACTTTCCGTCTTCATTTTCCGTCCTAGGATAAAATGTAATCAGCTATTTACTTTCGTCCTTTGATAATATTATATATATTTATTATTGTTGCACAAATCACAAATCGTCGCAATTATCGTTTAGCGTATCTCAATTTTATCAATTTTTCAGAGCATTTTAAAAAAGATTTTAGCTAATTTAGAATATTTAAAAAAAAATATGTAGTACATTTAATATAATACACAGGCAGTTCGGCTCCAGCTCTCGAGAAGACGAGTCGCGTCACGCGGGCGAGCTCTTGAAACGTAAAAGTTTAAAGATGAAACCAACAATAATTAAAAAAAAAAAAAAAAAAGGGGTGCGAACTGATAAGTGAAACAAACATTTTCATGGAGTGCAAGCTAAATGGTGTAACGGTCATTAAGGAGTCGAGTGTTGGGTGATATGAATGACTTGGGTGCCACCTGTCATTGGAGGCTTTTCACTGGACGGACGGGGGAGGTCGGAGAAGAGGGGAGGTGGCCATCCGCAAGGGGAAAAATCTGATAAGTTTTACTTTAAGAGTATGCATGACCTGATACAAATCTGCAATATAAATACGGCAAGCATTTTCCGTTATTTGTCACCATTAACATTGCCCGTATTCATTTCATTAAACATAACATTTATTTTACTTGAAAATGTTAAAATAACTTTAAAATATGATTATGTTAAGAACTTTAAACAATTGTTTTGTTTTTAATTACTATCATTGCAAAATTGTATTAAAAAGTGTTAAAAATTCTTACACGGGCAATGTTAATGGTGTTAGGTATCGTTAAAGTGTTTATTGGGATATCTTTAAAACCCATGAAGGGCACGCGGCGTGGGGCAATAAGTCTGTCAACAGCAAATGCGTAAGGCGGTCCCAATCGAGACCGAAATAAACACTGGACTGACAGAGTAAACTAACATTGAACATAATTCTAACACATTAAAAAAAAGGGCCTAATAGCCAAACTCGAGATTTGTAAACATTAGACAACAGAATAATCGCGCTTGTGATTTGTTTGACTAGTAAATAAATGCAAGCTTTGGAATTTGATAAACAAAGACGGAACTCTACCACAAAACGTGCTTGGGACAAAAATATTAAAAACAACTGACACACTTTACCAAGGGCAGGAACTATCTGACCAGAACACGGACAATGACAACAACGAACAAGACAAAGACCTTGACTAGGAAACTACACCCCTGCAGCGAAATAACAACTCCCCAACTCCAAATAGTAATCCCAAATGTTTGGAGTAATACTAATCGACTGGTCTAGGGGGATTCCGCGTCGTACTTAGTTTTAAGTCGGCGTAATTGTCCCCCAAAAACCAACTCCCTCCCGTCCCTCATCCATACCCCACCGAGCGTATAGCATAGGCTCGGCGAACCCGGGAATGGCTATTATAACTATTCGCCTCTCGCTCTCGAGCCCCAAATAGGGGACAGTACGGAACGCAATGGACATTCGCACCCAGCAAACACGGGTGAAGCCGTGCAGTTGCTGGGGAAGAACAAAAATCGGCGTAAGTAAACATAGGCCTGTACGGGGTTCGAGAGTCAAGAGGAAATGGGGCTGGTTATACGTCTCTTATACTCATACTCATTTAATATAATACACAGGCATTTTTTTTAAAGAAAATAATTTAAATTAGTTAAAAACGTTCAATAACTACGACCTGCAGTTCATATTTTTAAAGATATACCTACATAACAAGCGAATATAAATTCTTTCGATACATATACCCAATTATAATATTGACATATCTTTCACAGCAAGTCAGAATAATATTATGTTAATAATAATAATAATTATGTTAATAATAATAATAATTTTAAACATTAATATATCATTATTAATTGCTTTCATAAAGATAACTGTTTGTCAAATAACTATATTTTACCAACATAGGCATTAAATTTTATTGGCTCCAATAAATACATTAAGTACGTACCTACCTAGTTTTCGAAAAACAATGTATAAAAAAGTCAAAATAACCTTTTCCAATATGATGCCCCCACGTTAGTCTGTAAAATTGTAATTTTAAAATCAGCTTTAAAAATATTTAAAGATAATCCTTTGACTAACTCCTTACTTTTTAGGTGCAATAAATACGTTCGAAAGTGTTCTTAAAAACGATTATCCTCAAAAAGAAAAAGAGAACCTTCCGCCTGCTAAAACTTTAACAAATCATACCTCAACTGCTAAAGAATCAGGTAACACGTTTATGAAAATTTTACATTTTATATCAAAATAAGGTACTTATATGTTTATAATAATAATAATAATAATAATTTTAAACGTTAATCATCATTATTAATTGCTTAAGTATATAAATACAATTGTTTGTCAAATAACTATATTTTACCAACATCGGTATTACATTTTATTGGCTCCAATAAATACATTAAGTACCTACCTACCTAAGTTTTCGAAAAACAATGTATAAAAAAGTCAAACTAACCTTTTCCAATATGACGTCCGCACATTAGTTTGTAAAATTGTAATATTAAAATCAGCTTTAAAAATATTTAAAGATAATCCTTTGACTGACTCCTTACTTTTTAGGTGCTATAAATACGTTCGAAAGTGTTCTTAAAAATGATTATCCTCAAAAAGAAAAAGAGAACTTTCTGCCTGCTAAAACTATAACAAATCATACCTTAACTGATAAAGAATCAGGTAAAATATTTATGACAATTTTACATTTTATATCAAAATAAGGTACTTGGCCAGAGACCTAAAAGTTTTTTTTTATTTGCTTCAGGAATCAGAAAAAGCTGTTAGGGGTCTTAATATAAATGAAAAAGATGTTAATTCATATCAGCTGTTAATGGAGACTATTTTTTGTCGACTCATTTTATTAAATAGAAAACGCGTAGGAGAAATGGAGCGATTACCACTTCACGTTTACCAAGACGCTGGAGTGTATAAAGGGTATGAAGAATTTCAAGATTCTATTACTCCTACAGAACAAATTTTATTAACAAAGGTAAAACGAGTCGTAACAAGGTAAAAACGCGGGCGTGGTGTACCCATTTTATTTACGAATGATCTGCAACAGCACACAGCAATTTTATTAAAGTTAAGGTGTTTTTTTTGTGACAACCCTAACATTTACTTATTTCCAAAACTAAACACGCAAAATCCTATTACGGGTTATAAAATTTTACAAAAACATGCAAGATTGTCAGGTGCTGAAAATCCAGGTGTCCTTACATCAACAAGACTTCGTAAACATCTAGCAACATTAACACAAATCTTTAATATGGCCCCAAACGATATTGAACAGCTAGCTACATTTATGGGCCACACCAATAACATACACAATCAAGTATATAGATTGCCAGATGATGTTTACCAAACCGCCAAAATTTCGAAGCTTCTTATGCTCATGGAAAAGGGTGAAGCAGCCAAATATAAGGGTATGTCACTCAGTGAAATAAATATTGATTTGGATGAAGATGATTTAAATGAGGATAAAGAGGAAAATAGTGAGAACGAAGATGAAGAATTCTTACCTCCTATAAGCAATGAAGGTACATTAAATACCTCACAAGCCTCAACTTCTGGAATAAAAGGAAATAAAAAATCCAGAGTTTTAACACCGTGGACTTTGGAACAAAAAAAACAAGTAAAAGAATTTTTTGCAATGAATATTAAAAACAAAATTGCTCCTAAGAAAAATGATTGCGAATTACTTAAGAAAAACTGCTTTCCAATACTTGAAAATAAAACCTGGCCCCAGATTAAAGTTTTTGTCCAGAATATTTATATTAAAAAAAAACCTACATAATTTTGTGATAGTATTCGTACAGAGGCGCCCCTGTAGATAAAGTTACGATTACAGTGGCGCCCCTGTAACAAATATTATTAATATACAGAGGCACAATGTGCGTTGACTTGTTTTTATCACTTATAGTGTATTATATTTTAAATTCAATCTATTTATAATCTATTATATTAGGAACCCTTTACATGAAATGTTCAATTTCTGTGTAAATTTTGTATTTTTAATAAAGTAATAATGGTATGTAGATAACAAAAATGTACATTGTTAAATATTAAATGTACATATTTAGAGCATAACCATATAGGATGTGAATTTAGATTCGTTTAAATAAATCTTATCTCATAAATATTAATAGTTTTTTTAATAGACTAAAATAGTCTAAACAGATGTGATTAAATCCTTAAGTGTTGGTTTTATTATTTTAAAAAATACATAAATGTTTACAAGTTTGTGTTTTAACATTTTTGATATCTGTTTCTTCTTTTTCTTTTCTTATGTAAACTGTAACTGTGTTTAATGCACCTTTAGGTCTTTCAACTCTTTTGAACTTCAAATTTGCATAAGAAATATCATTTAAGGATATAGCAGAAACACTTTCAAAATCATCAGAACAATTTCCGTTGAAATTGTATCATCTTTTTGCAGTTTTATACCATATTGGTTGACATCAAAAGCGCCATTTGATTCTCTCTCTACTACGGCTTGGTCCTGCTCTCCAGTTTTTTATAATATAATATATAATATAATATAATTATTCATTTCATAAGTTTCAATATTTTGCAATTTAACACTGGTTTCTTTGACACTTCTCTCTTGTTTATTACTTTGCCCTTCATAATGTATTGTATCTTCTGTATTGCTCCTTTCGTTAATCACTACATGCTCCTCAATATTTGAATTTTCGATTATCTGTACTTTTTTCCTTCCTTTACTAAAGCGATAAAAGTCTCTAGTGTTTATATTGTCTGTTAAAAATCGTCGTCACACTTTCAGACAAACAATGTTTTAAGATTCCAAAAATCCTTACAGCATACCAGCAAACCGAATATCAAAAAAGTTATAAGCAATTTTGAATGAAGGTGCAACTGTCAAAATTTTACGAAAAAAAATATTAACTCGTAAACTATTAAGTTTAGGTATAGGGAATGGTACAGCAATTTCATTAAGAATTTTATGAGGAATTTAAAAATAAAAAAATTTACAGGGTGTTCCATTGAAAATAACAAAGTTGATGTCGCTTCCGGTTAAACCTCAATTAGTAGCTTTGTGCGTATGGTAATTATTATTATAATAATATATATTTATATATAAGAGCATTTTTATTTGTTTTTATTTTAATTTATTTATTTTAAAACTGAAAATATAACTAAGGTAAATGGAAAATCCACAAAATTAATTTTCTACCTTATTGTTATTAATACATTACCTTACTTTCTCAGGATTAAAATTAATCTTTAATTTAAGTTTTAGTTGGTTATTTTTAACTTTTAGCGAATGTCTACATTTAGAGAAATTTTGATAAATTTTAGTTTTACTTAAAAAGTATTAACATTTTCCTAATTAATATATTTACTATTGAAAATAAAAAGTTAGTATCGTCCCACGGAAAACCAAACACCTTGTATAAATAAAAATATAATATCTTAAAAATATTTTTTACTTCGTGAATATTTCTCCCTTACAAATTTGTGACTCCAGTAGTTTCTGAGATAAGTATATGGGTCACCTTACGTGGACCACCCTAAACCTATTTAGCATAAAAAAGTTCAAATAATTACATATTTAAATAGTTTTGTAATTATATTTTATCTACTCCTATTGCATAATATTGCATAATATTGTCATTATTCCGTAAATAATAGGTAGGTAATAAACTTTATAAATTCCCCACTTAACAACGGGAATAATGAACCCATTATTTACGTTGTGAGGCATCAGTGATTGGCCGATTTCAATATTCACTGTGATTTGAACTAATCGGGTTTTAAATTGGCAGAATTCCACTATATTAACATTTAAAATTGGCTAAAAGTGTGGTTAAATATTTGACAGATGTCAGATTTTATTTATTAATTTTTATAAATCAATTTATTATCTACTTATTGGAGTGGAAAAAGTATAGTATTACACTCAAGATTATGCACATTATTCACACGGATGATTTAAGTCTCTCGTCTGGCGACTCAAACCGAATCCTCTTAAAAATACCCTGCATTATCTCCCGTATAATAATATACTATTAAACTATTGTTTGGGAATTATTTTACAATGTAAAAAAGCTAATTTTTTTTATTAAATTATTTTTGCCTACAATTTTTACAGCCAAAAGACAAATTGTCGTTTATTTTTATTCTTATACATATTATATTATAAACAATTTATATTATACCAACATAAGAGAGGCAAATTTTATTTCCCTCCCCGATGCGACGACGAAAACGTTCGAAACGGTCCTGCGAATATCTAAGCTTTATTTGAAAATATTAATTAATGTGTTAGCTAAATCTAATAAAATATTTAATACCAAAAATATCAATAAGAAACCTTATTCTCTACAATCATGCTATCAAAAATAAAAAATGTTCGCTGGAATTTTTTCTGCACATCCTTTAAAGCTAAAAAATTGAATTTATCCAGACTACCTTAAACTATTGAATGACAAAAAATTATACATAACAAATTTATCATTTAATTTCTAAAAGACTTATATGCCTTTTATTTGTGAGCGTCGATATATATGCGCTAAAAACAAATCACAACGCACGACGAACTTATTGGGTATGATGATTTTAAATATTTATTTTAATAAATTTAATATTCAAATCCTAGTACAAAAGACCATCAATGATGCGTCGACAAGATCTGGCAACATAGGTGACGCAGAATAGACGGTGGAGTTGAAAAAAATATTCACTTCTGTTGCAGCAATGATGGTTTAACTGATTCGATATACATCGACGCAGAAATGATTGCAAAATAAAAAGAAGCAGCAATGATAGTAACGTGAATTTTTAGTTTAAAAAAAGATTTATAAAAATTTAAAGTTAAATTTGGTTTATATTTAGTCTAATTAACACTTCTGTAATGTTAAAACACGATATACTCCAGTATTTCTGGTAGACGCTGTAATGACGGTACTTTGAAATGATGCAGCATTGTAATATATATATATATATATATATATATATATATATATATATATATACATCCCACTACACTTATGGCGTCCTTTCATGGACGTCACTTATGGCTTCCCCCTTAAGGAAGCATATATATTCATTTTTGATTAAAGTATATTAGCTAACCCATTCTCCTTGTGCCTCCACTCGTTTAAAATTTAAGTTATTTTTTTTAAAATATACGGCTTTGTGACCTCCTTTTATAATGCAGACATATGAGCCCCACGAAATATATGATTTTGTACATTTCACAATATATATGAACTCCGGCAATGTTGCCATATTTCATAATATAAAAAACTATTATATTTTTATAAAACTTAGGATATAACTTGAAATCTTATAAATACCCTATATTATTTAGACTTTCTTAACAATTTTTGAATAGGTATTAAACGAATGGTGAGATTAAAAAACTTAATTTTATTGTTAGAAAACAAATAAATTGTTTTTAGTTATTTTTAATTTGGCTCGATCTAGCATAAGAAAATTTGCGGTAGGTATATAAATTCAATTAAATTCAAAACTTCATATTAATTACCTACCTATAGGTACACTAATGTTAAAAACTGTTTTTCGGAACACCATTTTACTTTGGAAAAAATCATATCATAAGGACAAAAATGTTGTGGCTGTAATTAAAAATAAATGTGATAATATTCAAATTGTATTACAATAATTGTAATTGCAATACCACATTTATTTTTAATTATCATTACAATGTTTTTTGTGAGTTTTGCATACGCCTCATCTATGGATATTTATATACAAGGGGATGACGTTTTTTGTGATCATTTATTAGGAGTATTCTACGGACTGTAAGTCTAGGTACCTATCTATAGATATTACGCTTTGTTAATTTTGTAATAGGTACCTACTAACATTTAATAACGTGGGGGTGGGAAAAATAGTGGTTTAAATAACTGTATAGCTACTATTTATATAGAATTATTATAATTATAGGTAAATTTATATAACAATACAGTTATTTAAACCACAATTACCGGTTACAACTTATTAAATTTTAGTATTGTAAATTAAACATAGCATAATATTTATAGATACCTACCTACACTTTTTAAAATAATATCTGGCAGTCATAATAATTATATATTATTAACACTTTGTCGGGTGGTTAATATAATTTTTAAACTTAAAACTTTAATAATTATTAAGATCTAGGATAGGATTTAAAATCTTTTTTTATTTATCATTTTGCTCCAAAATGAAAAATAAAGGTAGTTTACTCTTGATAGTATTTCATGTTTTCTTGTTTTTCGACCCCCCTGTATAATATTTTCAAATTTAAAGTATGACAATAGACTTTTCAACACAAGCAAGAACTTTTTATAAAGAATGACTTTTGGTCGAAAAATGAAAATTTTAGTCCATTTGTCCTCTTGGGCCCTCTATCCGTGGACATACTGTATATAAAAAATCTTAGTATTAAAATTTTTGAAGTGAAACTTTTTAAGCCTGATTTATAGATTCCCTTCCTTCCGTAAAAGTTGAACAATGGTCAGTGTTCAGGTTAGTTAGATGTAAGAAAGGAATTTTATGTAATTAATGTTGTTAAAGTTAATATAATAGTTTATATAATTATTAGGACCCTTTGTTAATACTCATCTTGCCATAATATTTTTTCATTGTAAAAATTTAAAAGTGGATGATTAATGTAATGTAAAGGTGACCCATATACTTGGGGGCCGTCCATAAATGATGTCACACACTTAGGGGGGAGGGGGGTCGTCGAAAATGTGACAGTTTGCGACAGCCGGGGGGGGTTTGGGAGGTTGTTATGTCACAAAATTATAAAAATATTTTGGATATTAAGACACTTTGTGACAAGGGGAAGGGGGGGTCAAAAATAGGAATGCACCGGATTAGGTATTTTGCCGATCCGGCCGGAACCGGAATTTCGGCCGGATCGGGACCTAAATTTAAAATGTATGTGCATGCCTGTTTTTATACGTAAAACATTGAAAATATTGAGGCTGATTTATTTGTACTTTTTTTTAAACTAGCTACAGTATGCAGAGTATTTATTACTATTAATTTTACCTAGATAGAAATTAGTGTTTATTTAAATATTAATTTTTAATTAGCGTTAACATAATTAAAACAATTCTACTCATTCAATTGGAGAATAGCAGCCACCTGCCAATAATAAAAAAATTAAAAAGAAGTCGGGGAACCACAGCCGCCGGTCTATTATAGGCAAGGAAACACGCACACCCTTTACTGTTGACCAATTACAAAATATATCTGGAAAGCGTTCCGGCCGGAGCGATCCGGCCGGAATTCCGGTGCATCCCTAGTCAAAAATATTAAAAAAAACGTGTGACATCATTTATGGACGGCCCCTTATCTCAGAAACTACTGGAGTCACAAAAAATTTGTAAGAAACAAATATTCACGAAGTAAAAAATATTTTTAAAATAATATATTTTTATTTATACAGAGTGTTCGGTTTTCCTTGGGCGATACCAACTATCTTATTTTCAATGGAAGACCCTGTATTTTTTTGCATTTTTGGATTCCACCCACTCTTTTAGGTATACTTTGTAAAAATATTAATTAAGAAAATGTTAATACTTTTTGAGTAAAATTAAGATTTATTAAAATTTCGCTAAAAGTTAAAAATAACCAACTAATAGTTATTATTTTTTATATTATGTAGTATTCATCTCTTTAATAATAAGTAAGCTATAAGTTAATTAATTTTAAATGAAAATTTAACCAAGGTAATTGGAAAAAATTGTGAAAAATGAGTATATATTTTTTTCTATTAGGTTTAGGTATAGGACATATATATATATAAAAAGAAAGGAAATTACTTTTTATATCCAATTATGCAAAAATATTTAGGGTGTTCCATTGTATAAAAACAAGATTTTAAACTTTTAAAAACGCCATTTTCAACGGGGCATAGAAAACACCCTGTATAATATTTTCCAAAAAATATAGTAATTAGTTTATAGCTTACTTATTATTAAAGAGATAGATAATACATAATATAAAAAATAATAACTTTTAGTTGGTTATTTTTAACTTTTAGCGAGTGTCTACATTTAGAGAAATTTTAATAAATCTTAATTTTACTCAAAAAGTATTAACATTTTATTAATTAATATATTTACAAAGTATACCTAAAAAAGTGTGTAGAATCCAAAAATGCAAAAAAATATAGGGTGTTCTATTGAAAATAAGAAAGTTGGTATCGTCCCAAGGAAAACCGAACACCATGTATAAATGAAAATATAATATTTTAAAAATATTTTTTACTTCGTGAATATTTGTTTCTAACAAATTTTTTGTGACTCCAGTAGTTTCTGAGATAAGTATATGGGTCACCTTACGTGGACCACCCTGTACAATTTAACTGATTCGTCAAAAATAACACCCAAATTACACCGCATTAAAAAATGTTAGAAAATTACACCACAGTCAATAAATTACACCGCAATTGGCAACACTGATTTAATTTTCATCGGAGAATATATTCGACCACCCAGGCAGCATTTCAGGGTGGCTATTCTTGACAACGAGAGAACTTTTCATTTCTCGGGAGAAAATATGAAATCACTTCCCTCGAAGTTCACTTTATTTTCTCCTGGTGTCCAAAACACTATTCTTAAACGGATCTGAATAGGAATGTGAGCTGAACTTGATTTAAGTAAGTTCTACAGCGTTGTCGTTTTAACCTTCAGGTTTTAACCAATCCGAATCGAAAGAATCATCAGCTGACTTTGTTTGTTTTGGTTTTGAAAGATTGTCTTTCAATTTGACAGTTTTAAAAGCTTTTAATATAATTTTCTTTAAATAAGTATAATAAAGTGTGAAATTTGCAAAAATGCAGAACGCGGGTGTTAGAAGTGGCCAGATTCGTCAGGGGCAAAAAGACATTTTGTTAGAATTTATTAAAAATCAACCAAACCTACAATCTGGAAAATTTACTTCAACATTTACAAAAAAATGCGCACAAAACCTTTGGGAAGAAGTGACCTTAACACTTAATGCCATACCAGACGGTCCCAAAAAAAACTGGATCCAATGGCGTAAGGTATGTACACTGTTCAGTTTATAGAGTATTATTTTTTTTTGCTTTTAACTTCAACTAGGTACTGTTAAACAAAGTTTTATGTTGTATTGTGTGAATTTTAATTACTAGCTTTGTTTTAGACATGGCAGGATCTAAAAAAAAATGCAAAGGCTAAAAATAGCAATATAAGGAGACACGCTGGAGCCACCGGTGGGGGCCCAGCTATAAACAGTAAATTAACGGATACTGAGTATGAGATTGTAAATACAATGATTGTTCCTACTGTTATTGAAGGGAATAATAATATCTTTGAATCCAGCATTGTGTTTGACTTTGATGTAAGTTTCTAGCTTGTTATAATAACATTGTTCAATAATATTGTTGAAATTGGTTTTGTCAAAATAGGAGCTGCCCTTAACACAGGATCAGCCTTTACTCGAAGAGCAGCCCATAACAAAGGAGCAGCCATTAACAGAAAAGCAAGATAACATTTTAAATGAAGAAATAGATGAAGTTGAGGTAAAAATGTCTGAACATATAACCTTGTCAAATAAAGTATGTAGGTACTTATTTTAAATACTTAATTGGTTTTTGTAGATGCAGTTTGAGGTGCCCCGGGAAGAACTAAAATCAGCAAATATCTCGAAGCATGGTCTTAAACGACCTCTAAAACCTACTGCAGCAACTCAAAGTACGAGTTGTAGAATGACCAAGTCCAGACGCTTAGAAAACTCAATTACTCTTACCAAGGATCTTATTGGAATTTCAAAAGAAAAAAAGGAAAATGTTGAGAACTATTATGACCAAAAACTAAAACTAATGAAGATGAAACTAGAATTACAACAGAAATATCAAGAAAATAAGCTTGCTGTATTAAGGGAGAGGAATGAAATTGAAAGAGAAATATTTGTTACCTTAAAACAGATCCAAGACCAACTTCCATCACGCTGTTAAGTTTTAATTTTTTTTTCTAGATTTAAGGTAAAATTTTTAATTTAAGAAATGTTATAAATTATGTATTAATAAAAGTTTATTTGAACAATATTATTTTTAGTTAAAGCCATACACAATAAACGAATTACCAAAAAAAAATGTGTTTTGTTAAGCCATACACAATAAACGAATTACCAAAAAAAAATGTGTTTTGTTAAGCAAAATAATTGGCAACTATGCTCCTTTGCAATAATCTGGCAGTGGCAAGATCAGGATTAACTCTGACAATATGCCTTTCCTGATCATTATAAGCATCTATGGGGATATCCATCCCATATTCTTCCTCAAGTAGTGCTTCATTTAGTTCTGGTTCTGGTACTCGATACTCTATACACATATTATGTAAAACTACACAAGCGTTAATTATTTTTGATGCTGTTGTAGGACTACAGGGTGTTTACGGTCTAGGGGTCGAAAATTGAACCGGCGGTGTAAGGTAATAAAGTAATGGTAGATTTGTTGGAATTTTGAAAAAAAAATCAATTATAAAAAAGTTATTAAAATTTAAATTTATTCAAAGTTTTGATACAACTTTTGAGGGTCATTGGTTTGATACGGGTGGAGACTTAAATAAAAAAACTGACAACAAAACGTTTCTTAAACAATAAAGAATAATGTCATGGATTTGAATACTTCAAAAAAAACTTTCTAATTCCGTCAAAAAACTGAATTAATTTTGCAATGGCTCATGTTTATTCTAATAACGAATTAGTGGATATGATAATGGTGTACGGGGAAGCACAAGGTAATGCTGAAGAAGCAAGTCGAATTTACGCTAATAAATTCCCAAATCGCTTTCACCCCGCGCCTCGGAGATTTTTTAACGTAACGCAGCGAGCCCGCGATACCGGGGAGCTCCAACCCCATTATGGTCGTGATGGGGGCCCTGATAGGTTGCAAAGAATTTTGAACGCAGAGGAACAAGTACTGCAACTGGTAGCAGAGGACCCATCACGAAGCACTAGGAGCATTGGTCGTCAGTTACGAGTATCAAATAGGGTAGTTTGGCGCACCCTCAATGAAGACCTGCAGCACCCTTATCACTTTCAAAGAGTGCAGGCTTTAAATCCTGACGACCCCGAAAGGAGAATCGAGTTCTGCCAGTGGATTCTCCAACAAAATGAGGCTAATCCTAATTTTGTTGACGAAATTTTGTTCACTGACGAATGTACATTTACCAGAAATGGTATTTTTAATTTTCATAATTACCACCAATGGTCCGCAGAGAACCCTCATGCCATCAGACGTACCAATTTTCAGCAAAGATTTTCCATTAATTTTTGGGGTGGAATAGTAAATGGATGCCTGCTAGGCCTCTATGAACTCCCACAAAGAATGAACGGCCTCGAATACCTGAATTTCCTCCAACATGGCTTAGAACCGCTTGTGGATGACGTCGTACCTCTGGCAATCCGGCAAAGAATGTTTTTCATGCATGACGGTGCTCCATGTCACTACCTCGAAGCAGTCCGTGCGTTTTTGGATCACGAGTTTCCGTATCGTTGGATTGGGCGTGGGGGACCAATTGCTTGGCCACCAAGAAGCCCTGATTTAAATCCGATGGATTTTTATGTATGGGGCTTTCTAAAAAACTTAATCTATCGGCCAGGATTGCCAGAGGTGCAAGACGTCAATGAGCTTCGTCAAAGGGTCCACGAGGCTACAGAACAGTTACGAGAAGGTGGTGCTATGAGGCAAGCTTGCCAATCGCTGTTGAGACGCGCACGACTGTGCTTAAACTGCAACGGAGGAAACTTCGAACATTTGCTTTAATAATGTAGTTCCAAAATAAAAAGCTTGAATTAAAGAGTGTTTTATTATTTTTTAATGCGATTTTACTTTTTCAATTTTCAATCGTAAACACCCTGTATAACAGATTTTTTGGCAATTACATAACAACAACATCAAAGCAAAAACATTAGTATTCATTGTTTAAAATAGGTACGTTTTTTAAGTCTCCACCCGCATAAAACCCATGACCCTCAAAAGTTTTATCAAAAATTTGAAAAAATTTAAACTTAAATAACTTTTTTGCAATTGATTTTTTTTTTAAAATTTCAACAAATCTACCATTACTTTATTACCTTACACCGCCGGTTCAATTTTCGACCCCTAGACCGTAAACACCCTGTATAGTGAAGAAATCTATGCTTCAATAAACATCGAAAACGGTTTTTCAAAACTCCGTTACATCTTTCAATCGTGCTTCTGGCAGACTTAAACGTATTGTTAAATGCATCTTCGGGAGTATTAGGTATGATGTCCCTTAACGGTGTTAACAGCCAAGGTCTTAAGGGGTAACCAGAATCGCCCAAAAGATAAAAGACATTTTGGTTATTACGCCTATATATTTCTTCCATGATTTGAGATACCCTAGACTCCCTCCAAATATGAGAATCATGGCAGCTACCGGGGAAACGAGCATTCACATTCATTACTTTTAAATTTTCATCGCAGATCTATAAAATTTAACACTGAAAAATTTATTTCGATATAAAATGACTTACTAGTTGAACGTTAATGGAGTGATAACTCTTTCGGTTTATGTAAATGTGTTCCGGATGTAAGGGATCATTATTTGGTGGCATGACGATTGCAACATGTGTGCAATCAATAACACCTACTGCACCAGGTATACCATACTTTTCAAAAAATCTATAAAAACCAACGATTATACATCTCAACGTAATTCCAATAAAATATATAATAACCTATTTCTTAAATGTTGAAGCTCCCTGATAGTATGTGGAAAACGAACCCAACGTTCGAAAATGTCGGGGTGCAAAAGAGCGTTGCACACTTGCTGTAAAGCCCGCGAAACGGTTGGTTGACTCACTGCTGTATAGCTGTTGGTACCCGTCATTTCTTGGTAACCACCAAATCCAAAGAAGCGCAAAGCAATGCAAACCTTATAAAAAACATAAAACCTACATCAACGTGCTTTAGCCTTCGAAATTGACTTACATTTCGTTCGATTGTAATAGCTGAGCGTCTAGTAGGAGCTTCCATAAAAGGTGAAACCATGTAAATTATGTCTCTTGCTAGCTCTTTTGAAACTCGAAAGTACTTGACAAATTTTACATCAGATAATGTAAATGGATCTTTTATATCAAGCACTTGACGTTCTCCATCCGCTTGTTCTTCAGCATCTTGCAAATCCCCCAACACCACAATTGCCTCCAAAATTTCATCAAGGTCCATTATAAAACAGTATAAATGTTTATATCTCGGAAATTATAAATGAATTTGACTTATTATTTCTCTTAACTTTATGACTTTCACTGACAAACCACTAACAAATACTTCCAAATAAGGTTACCGAAGCAGTTCTCCCGGAGAACTTAAAACTTCTCCTATGAAATACCATGAGAAACAAATTCCCTTATTATTTTGGGAAGTGAGCAGTTCCTTATTTTCAAGAATAGCATTTTAAAGTTTTTAAGAGAACTCCGCCCAGTTCTCAAGAGAAAATGTTTTCCCACTTTTCAAGAATAGCCGTCCAGGGGTGTAATAACCCAGCAATGTCCATTTAAGAGATATTTTAAAAATATGCTATTATAAAGTATTTTCTTGCGAAAAAGATATTTAATAAATTATACAGGGTGTTTCATAATATATGCGCAGGACTTCAGGATGTGATAGCTCATCCAAAAAGATGAAAAAAGTCGCTATTAACTTACCCTCTAAAATGCACAATTTTCGAGATACAGGGTGTTGAAATTTAAAAAAAAAAAATCGTTTTTTTAGATTATCTCTGGAACCGTTTATCGTACAAAAAAAAGCTTTTGTAAGCATTTTCTACTCATAATAAGCTATGTTTTGTGCCAGAAAAAAATTTTTTTACTCATAATTGGTGGAGATTTTGAAGGGGTAGCGGGTGTTTTTCTCCTCAACTTCAACGCTCCTGAAAAAAGTACGGTTTTGAGAGGCCCATTCGAAGCGCCAATGTTTCCTACAGAAAAAAGGTACTCTTGGTCATAAGCTCTAAAGTTGACCGTTTTCGAGAAAAATCAACTTTTATGTTTAAAAACATGGTCAATTTTTTGAAAAAAAAAATTTATTACTAATTAAACAAAATTTATTTTAACGTTAGAAAAAGTAACAAAACCAAACAATAATTGCAAAATTAAAAAAAAAATAAAAAATGATTTTTTACTCAAATGCTGAAATGTGCGAAATGCGTTACCTTTACGGTTTGGAGAATTAAGCAAAGACAACTTTTAAATTATTTTTTATTTTGCAATTATGGTTTGGTTTTGTTACTTGTCCTAACGTTAAAATAAATTTTGTTTAATTAGTAAAAAAAAATATGTATTTTTTTTAAATTGACCATGTTTTTAAACATAAAAGTTGATTTTTCTTGAAAACGGTCAACTTTAGAGCTTATGACCAGGTGTACCTTTTTTGTGTAGAAAATATTGGCGGGGCGAAGAAGTTGAGGAGAAAAACACCCGCTACCCCTTCAAAATCTCCACCAATTATGAGGAAAAAAATTTTTTTTCTAGCACAAAACATAGCTTATTTTGAGTAGAAAATGCTTACAAAAGCTGTTTTTTGTACGATAAACGGTTCCGGAGATATTCGAAAAAAACGAATTTTTTTCTAAAATTTCAACACCCTGTATCTCGAAAATTGTGCATTTTAGAGCGTAACTTAATAGCGACTTTTTTCATCTTTTTGGATGAGCTATCACATCCTGAAGTCCTGCGCATATATTATGAAACACCCTGTATAATAGGGTGATGCAAAAAAACTTTTTTTTTGAATTCTATGCGAGACCACTCGGGTTTTCAAAGAGTATCAAGAAAATAAAAATCTGTAAAAATTTGAGAGAAATCAATTAAAATTTAGAGGTCGCTCAACGCAATTGTTTAATTTAGAAAAATCACGCATCTCAAATGCATTGCTATAAACAAGTAGGCATATTTCATACAAATTTGAATGAAAATGGTTGAATTTTTTTTTGGTGGACTCTTAATGATTATTCTAATAAATAATGTTGTCCCGATTTCAAAAAATTGTTCATAATATTTAAAAAATATATATTAATTAGCAAATATAGCTTAGTTAACAAATAATTCATTCAATTTTTTTTTTGTTTCAAAATCTGTAAAAACATTGTTAATAGGTCTACAAGCAATTATTCATTCACAAAAACACTCGCCCCCATCGTTAAATATGAGAAAAAAAATAATATTTTAATTAACTACACTTCGCGTCAAATTTAACGCACCACTAAAAGTTTGTCACATTTTCAAAGTTGATTTTCTCGCGAACCGTCAAACCGAATTTCGTAATTTTTGTTTTAAAATTGAGGTTAATTCTTTGGTTATGATGCCTTTATTAAAAAATTCTTTTAAATTTAAGTTTTGAGTATATACATATTTAACCGTCAAACCGAATTTGGTGATTTTTATAATAAATTGTAGGTTTATTCTTCGGTAATAATGCGTTTATTAAAATATTTTTTTAAATTAACATTTTGAGTATATATAGGGTGCAAGTGTAATAATTAGTTTTTTTCCGGAAATTTGAAACGCACTGTTGGTTGTACCAGCTATAACAGCATATGTCTCATAATCAAACTATAGCCCCATGTTCTCTTAACATTTTGTATTTTTATTCACCGGGTTATCTTTATTTTTAAATGAAATATACATTTAAAGATTAAAAATTAAGGTACCATGAATAGTGTACGATATATCGAGGACATTTTATTTGAGCATGTTGTCCCTTTCGCCCGGTAATAATTTTTTACTGATGCAGGATAATGCTATATAGTGCAAGAGTACTTACATGAGGTGGGTGTTAAAACTTTAGACTGGCCTGCAAATAGTCCGGATCTCAACACCATCGAGCATTTGTGGGATAATATGGGTAGACGACTAAGAAATCATGATCCCTTGCCTGCCTCCCTTGATGACGTAGCAAATATGCTACGAGAAATATGAAATGTCATTGATCAAGACGAGATTAGACATCTGGTTTCGAGTGTGAGCCGTCGATGTGAAGCCGTAATTAGAAGTAGAGGCAGAAATACGCGATATTGATATTCTTTAATGTTGGTTTTTTTGATTTTGTTAATATTTTTTTGTTATTGTTACAATCGTTCTTTTTACATTTTTGTATTAAACTGGAGTTCTTTAATATTTCATTTAAAAATAAAGATAACGCGGTGAATCAAAAAACAAAATGTTAAGAGAAGATGTGGCTATAGTTTGATTATAAGATACATATGCTGTTATAGCTGGTACAATCCACAGGGCGTTTTAAAGTTCCGGGAAAAAACTTATTATCACTCTTGCACCCTGTATATACTCAAAATGTTAATTTAAAAAAATATTTTAATAAACGCATTATTACCGAAGAATAACCCTACAATTTATTATAAAAATCACTAAATTCGGTTTGACGGTTCGCGAGAAAATCAACTTTGAAAATGTGACAAACTTTTAGTGGTGCGTTAAATTTGACGCGAAGTGTAGTTAATTAAAATATTATTTTTTTTCTCATATTTAACGATGGGGGCGAGTGTTTTTGTGAATGAATAATTGCTTGTAGACTTATTAACAATGTTTTTACAGATTTTGAAACAAAAAAAAAATTGAATGAATTATTTGTTAACTAAGCTATATTTGCTAATTAATATATATTTTTTAAATATTATGAACAATTTTTTGAAATCGGGACAACATTATTTATTAGAATAATCAATAAGAGTCCACCAAAAAAAAATTCAACCATTTTCATTCAAATTTGTATGAAATATGCCTACTTGTTTATAGCAATGCATTTGAGATGCGTGATTTTTCTAAATTAAACAATTGCGTTGAGCGACCTCTAAATTTTAATTGATTTCTCTCAAATTTTTACAGATTTTTATTTTCTTGATACTCTTTGAAAACCCGAGTGGTCTCACATAGAATTCAAAAAAAATTTTTTTTTGCATCACCCTACTGTATAATAATAATAAATATTTAAATATTAATTTAGTAATAAGTAGGGCACTGGACACATATTTTTTCGATTATTTTTTGACGTTTCTAAAAAACAATAAAATTTTATGTGTGTATTTTTTATTCAATCAAAACATTATTAGTAAGATGCATGCATTATTACCGCGAAAACAAAACGGCATCTGTCATTAAAATAAAATCTGTCACTGACAGACTATACTATAGGTACTATAGACTATAGTAATAAATAAAATAAGCAATTCTACATCGGAAGAAGAAATAAACAAACAAATAAATGAGCAAATAAGGAAAAATACATCCAAAACACCCAAATTAGTAAGTTATATTAGTAAATTCTAATTTAGTAATACCTACATGTCAAAAAATCATCTATCAGAATACCAGTTGAGAGTTCAATAAATTAGAAAATATGTTTTCAGATATTTCTCAAACTTGTTGTCATAAGGCAATAACCACGCAAGCCCTATGGACAACAAGTTTTCGAAATAGATACCTGTCAAATTCTTTTCAATTTATTCTCACTAGTAATATTACTGTTGAAAATTTTGAAAAATGTTTTTGATATTAGACCCCTGATTAATATGAGAAGTAGATATGAATGTGAATATTAGGGTGTCCGTTGTTTCCCAAGTTTTTTTTTCACTTTGGTATAAGTAATCTAAATTATTTGTTTACAGTCTAAAAACAATTACAAAAAATAATTTTTAATAAAATATACATGAAGCAATACACAGTACATATTTTTGTAGAAAATTGTATGCTCTACAAAAAAGATCTTTCAAATTTTTTTCGTAAAACCATCTATTTAAATAATATAATATACATATTAATATTAATAGTACTTATAAAATTATAATTATTAAAACGTACTCGTACATTATACATGGTGATATTGCGCCCTTAAAATCTCATAAAGACGCTTCAAAACATCGAACGCATTTAAAATAATAAAATTAAATTAAATGATCCATGGTTGCCAATTTTACGGTCGACTAGAGCGCAACTAAGCCAAGCGTAATAATGCAGAACTAAAATATACAAAAACGTACATAACACCGATCATGTGGCGTCCCGATGAAATTTTACCAGAAATGTTTTTACTAAAAAATAAACTGAATTGTGTGGGTAGTCGATACGGCGTCCATATACGGAAGCCGTATGTCAGTAGGACGCCATATCCAATGTAATACGTCAATGTATGGACGCCATAAGTATAGCGGGATGTATATATATATATATATATATATATACATCCCACTACACTTATGGCGTCCTTTCATGGACGTCACTTATGGCTTCCCCCTTAAGGAAGCATATATATTCATTTTTGTATATTAGCTAACCCATTCTCCTTGTGCCTCCACTCGTTTAAAATTTTAGTTATTTTTTTTAAAATATACGGCTTTGTGACCTCCTTTTATAATGCAGACATATGAGCCCCACGAAATATATGATTTTGTACATTTCACAATATATATGAACTCCGGCAATGTTGCCATATTTCATAATATAAAAAACTATTATATTTTTATAAAACTTAGGATATAACTTGAAATATTATAAATACCCTATATTATTTAGACAATCTTAACAAATTTTGAATAGGTATTAAACGAATAATGATATTAAAAAACTTAATTTTATTGTTAGAAAAATAAATTGTTTTTAGTTATTTTTATTTTGGCTCGATCTAGCATAAGAAAATTTGCGGTAGGTATATAAATTCAATTAAATTTAAAACTTTATATTAAATACCTTCCTATAGGTATACTAATGTTAAAAAACTGTTTTTCAGAACACCATTTTACTTTGGAAAAAATCATATTTATTTATTTAACAATATTTATTATATGAGACGTATGTATACTTTTTGCTTTTTAACAGTAAAGGACAAAAATATAGTGGCTGTAATTAAAAATAAATGTGGTAATATTCAAATTGTATTACAATAATTGTAATTGCAAGACCACATTTATTTTTAATTATAATTACAATGTTTTTTGTGAGTTTTGCATACGCCCCGTCTATGGATATATATATACAAGGGGATGACGTTTTTTGTGATAATTTATTAGGAGTATTCTACGCACTGTAAGTCTAGGTACCTATCTATAGATATTACGCTTTGTTAATTTTGTAATAGGTACCTACTAGCATTTAATAACGTGGTGGGAAAAATAGTGGTTTAAATAACTGTATAGGTACTATTTATATAGAATTACTATAATTATAGGTAAATTTATATAACAATACAGTTATTTAAACCACAATTACCGGTTACAACTTATTAAATTTTAGTATTGTAAATTAAACATAGCATAATATTTATAGATACCTACACTTTTTAAAATAATATCTGGCAGTCATTATAATTATATATTATTATTAACACTTTGTCGGGTGGTTAATATAATTTTTAAACTTAAAACTTTAATAATTATTAAGATCAAAAATCTTAGTATTAAAATTTTTTAAGCCTGATTTATAGATTGCCTTCCTTCCTTCATCCCTTCCTTCCGAAAAAGTTGAACAATGGTCAGTGTTCAGGTTAGTTAGATGTAAGGAAGGAATTTTATATAATTAATGTTGTTAAAGTTAATATAATAGTTTATATAATTATTAGGACCCTTTGTTAATACTCATCTTGCCATACTATTTTTTCATTGTAAAAATTTAAAAGTGGATGATTAATGTAATGTAAAGGTGACCCATATACTTAGGGGCCGTCCATAAATGATGTCACACACTTAGGGGGGAGGGGGGTCGTCGAAAATGTGACAGTTTGTGACAGCCGGGGGGGGTTTGGGAGGTTGTGATGTCACAAAATTATAAAAATATTTTGGATATTAAGATTTTATTTTAAGCAAAAATTTCGTGGGGTAGACCTTAAAAAAAATTAAATCAGTGTGACGTGACGCCAATCGGAAGGGGGGGGTGACCCCCGGGGGTCCCATAAATTGTGACAAGGGGGGGAGGGGGTTCAAAAATAGGGATGCACCGGATCAGGTATTTTGCCGATCCGGCCGGAACCGGAATTTCGGCCGCTAGCCGAACCGGATCGCCGGAATTCCGGCCGGATCGGGACCTAAATTTAAAATGTATGTGCAATGCACATTGTGCATGCCTGTTTTTATACGTAAAACATTGAAAATATTGAGGATGATTTATTTTTACTTTTTTTTTAACTAGCTACAGTATGCAGAGTATTTATTACTATTAATTTTAATTTTACCTAGATAGAAATTACTGTTTATTTAAATATTAATTTTTAATTAGCGTTAACAAAATTAAAACAATTCTACTCATTCAATTGGAGAATAGCAGCGATCCGGATCGGCCGGATTTAGTGGTACCGCCGGAATTCCGGTGCATCCCTAGTCAAAAATATTAAAAAAACGTGTGACATCATCAATACAATTAAGATTTATTAAAATTTCGCTAAAAGTTAAAAATAACCAACTAAAAGTTATTATTTTTTATATTATGTAGTATTCATCTCTTTAATAATAAGTAAGCTATAAGTTAATTAATTTTGAATGAAAATTTAACCAAGGTAATTGGAAAAAATTGTGAAAAATGAGTATATTTTTTTTCTATTAGGTTTAGGTATAGGACATATATATAAAAAAAGAAAGGAAATTACTTTTGAATAAAAACAAGATTTTAAACTTTTAAAAACGCCATTTTCAACGGGGCATAGAAAACACCCTGTATAATATTTTCCAAAAAATATAGTAATTAGTTTATAGCTTACTTATTATTAAAGAGAAAGATACTACATAATATAAAAAATAATAACTTTTAGTTGGTTATTTTTAACTTTTAGCGAATGTCTACATTTAGAGAAATTTTGATAAATTTTAATTTTACTCAAAAAGTATTAACATTTTCTTAATTAATATATTTACAAAGTATACCTAAAATAGTGTGTAGAATCCAAAAATGCAAAAAAATATAGGGTGTTCCATTGAAAATAAGAAAGTTGGTATCGTCCCAAGGAAAACCGAACACCATGTATAAATGAAAATATAATATTTTAAAAATATTTTTTACTTCGTGAATATTTGTTTCTTACAAATTTTTTGTGACTCCAGTAGTTTCTGAGATAAGTATATGGGTCACCTTACGTGAACCACCCTGTACAATTTAACTGATTCGTCAAAAATAACACCCAAATTACACCGCATTAAAAAATGTTAGAAAATTACACCACAGTCAATAAATTACACAACAGTCAATAAATTACACCGCAATTGGCAACACTGATTTAATTTTCATCGGAGAATATATTCGACCACCCAGGCGGCATTTCAGTAGTGTAATAACCCAGCAATGTCCATTTAAGAGATATTTAAAATAAAATAAGCTATTATAAAGTATTTTCTTGCGAAAAAGATATTTAATAAATTATATAATAATAATAAATATTTAAATATTAATTTAGTAATATGTGCAACAACATTAGTTAAGTACGGCACTGGACACATATTTTTTGGATTATTTTTTGACGTTTCTAAAAAACAATAAAATTTTATGTGTGTATTTTTTATTCAATCAAAACATTATTATTATTATTAAGATGCATGCATTACCGCGAAAACAAAACGGCATTTGTCATTAAAATAAAATCTGTCACTGACAGACTGTCAGTATACTATACTATAGGTACTATAGACTATAGTAATAAATAAAATAAGCAATTCTACATCGGAAGAAGAAATAAACAAACAAATAAATGAGCAAATAAAGAAAAATACATCCAAAACACCCAAATTAGTAAGTTATATTAGTAAATTGAAAATTTTGAAAAATGTGATGGAAATTGACAGTACAAAATATGTGACTTTGCCGTTTTTGATATTAGACCCCTGATTAATATGAGAAGTAGATATGAATGTGAATATTAGGGTGTCCGTTGTTTCCCAAGTTGTTTTTTTCACTTTGGTATAAGTAATCTAAATTATTTGTTTACAGTCTAAAAACAATTACAAAAAATAATTTTTAATAAAATATACATGAAGCAATACATAGTAGATATTTTTGTAGAAAATTGTATGCTCTACAAAAAAGATCTTTCAAATTTTTTTAGTAAAACCATCTATTTAAATAATATAATATATATTAATAGTACCTACTTATAAAATTATAATTATTAAAACGTACTCGTACATTATACATGGTGATATTGCGCCCTTAAAATCTCATAAAAACGCTTCAAAACATCGAACGTATTTAAAATAATAAAATTAAATTAAATGATCCATGGTTGCCAATTTTACGGACGCCAAATATGCGAAATCATGAAAACGGAATAGTAATGAATATACGGACGGTCGACTAGAGCGCAACTAAGCCAAGCGTAATAATGCAGAACTAAAATATACAAAAACGTACATAACACCGATCATGTGGCGTCCCGATAAAATTTTACCAGAAATGTTTTTACTAAAAAATAAACTGAATTGTGTGGTTAGTCGATATGGCGTCCATATACGGAAGCCGTATGTCAATCGGACGCCATATCCAATGTAATACGTCAATGTATGGACGCCATAAGTATAGCGGGATGTATATATATATATATATATATATATATATATATATATATATATATATATATATATATATATATATATATATATATATTAGGGTGGCCCAGAAAAAAAGATTATTTTTACTTTCTCGTCTCTTGTGAAAATATGCAAAAGATCAGCTCCATTAAAAAAATATATATATATATATATATATATATATATATATATATATATATATATATATATATATATATATATATATATATATATATATATATATATATATATATATACAGGGTGTCCCACAATTAGTGCGACAAAATAAAGGTGTATTATCTACAGACCCCCATGAATTCCAGAAAATTGTTTAAAAAATTTTTTATTCATTATTTAAAAAGATACAGGGGAGTCATGTTTTCTTTGTATGGCAACATTGCCTCATAACAAAGTAATAGTTTAATTTTTAATCATCATGACAACAAACAACAATGTTAACATGATTATTAAGAATTAAACTATCCCCTTTTTTGAGGCAATGTTGCCATATAAAGAAAATATGACTCCCCTGTATCTTTTTAAATAATGAAGGAATAATTTTTTAAACAATTTTCTGGAATTCCTGGGGGTCTGTAGATAATACACCTTCATTTTGTCGCACTAATTGTGGGACACCCTGTATATATATATATATATATATATATATATATATATATATATAATGTATACAACAAACCCGATTATGTACCTATAAGTATTAATAAAAAGAGATAATAATTAAAAAAACTACTTGATATTTAAAATACAAAACATATTGGCTTTTTAACATTATTATAAACAAAATAATTTTTTTATGTTATAATTAATATTGATATTAGTATATTAAAGAACTAATGTCATAAGACGTCATTTTGTCGCACGCGGACAATTTATAAAACGAGCGACGAAGGAGCGAGTTTTATAATGGACAAGTGCGACAAAAGGTCTTATGACATGAGTTCTTTATGCTATTTTATCTATTTTGCAAACATTTTATAAAACAAATTAATTTTATACCTTATATTTAATTTAGTGGAATTTTACTTTACATAGTTGGTATCACAGTTTGAAGTTTGAAAGGTCATTAACCTTTCAAACATTATCACATTCTTTCGCTATGGCGTCGTTAATTTACAATAAGTATTTACAATAAGCGGCTGTTAAAGAAGAAAAAAGGATTTTCTTTGGTGTTAAACAAAATTTATTGCACGAAAAGTCTCGTAAGTACTAGAAAACAAATCATAAAAATATTATAACCTATAGGTATTCAAAATTGTATTTTACCAGTAGCCAACCTATAAAATCAAAATTTTGGGTGGAATAAAGTACCTCATTAAAGAACCAAAAGCGGTGTTATAATGAAGTCATTATGAAACCAAAATAGATAAACTTATTTAAAACATTCTACTTGGATAGTTCATAAAATTATCAAAAATAAAAACTGGGGCGGGAACTAGAAGCGACGCGACAAATTTTTTTTTCGAAACTTTGAATAAAATGCTTTGGCAACTCGAATTTATGGAATATAGATTTTCATTTAACCTTATAAAATGTACAATAAAATATGTAAAAAATGTAATTATGATGATAAATAAATAAGTTACTCAGCAATCTATTGATTTCCTTTAAGTGCAGTTAAAAAAATCCTTAGGCTTATAGGTGAACCCTTTAATAGAAACTGACCTGTCCAAGGCGCAAATGTATCAAACAATATAGTCCCTTGACCTTGCGAAACTTTAAAGCTTACCGCCTAAACCTTTGACCTCTTTAAACCGATCGTTTGTAGTCCCTCAAGGGTCCGAGAACCTATTTAAATAAGAAAACCTACGGTGTCGGTCGAGTGCAAATTGGGCCCGTTCATGTTATGGCCGAGCGTGCCGCCGGTTTTCTTCTTGGGGTCAGTCGTCGTCGTCGTCCGCCGCCCCTTCAAACCCCGCCACACGACGCTGCGTGGGGAACGCCGCAGCGACTTCAACAGGTTGGAGCTGTGTCGGGGGACCAAATTATCAGGACTGTATTGTTACAATACAGAGGGTGTTTTTAAAAATTGTTCCTTCGGAATTACTACGAGAAATTTCCTTAATTAACATATACTTAAACAATTATTAGAAATATTCCCCAACACCAAAACAAAACCCAAAGTGCTTAAAGTACTTTTCGTCAACGATGCATCTTCAGAAGCGAAGTGTAACTAAATCTAACTGCTAAATCTACCACATTTATACTAATTATAAGCTAAGGTTGACTGAACTTTGAACGGACACAGTTTACTAATCCGTGGACCGTAACGGCTTCAGTGAACCTAACAAACTAGAGTTAGGTACCGGTCCGTTATCGCTATTTAAAAATTTATTTCTATTCTTATAGTTGTATAAACTTTCATAACTATATACACACATCAACAAAGTCTAGGGATTATCGTGAAAATTTGCAATAAAACAATTATTTTTATCAAAAAAACTCTCATTTTTTTGTAGGATATTCTCACATGTATTTTAATCATTTGTTATAATAATATTTTGTTTTTTAATTATTTGTTAAAAAAATATTCAACAAAAAAGTTGTATACTAAATTCGAAGGTAGTGGTCTATATAAAAACTGCAAACAAAAACTACAAAAAACTCTGCTGATAAAAATATTCAGTTGAGTTTGCAAAACCATGGCGAGAAGACATTTAACGAATGAAGAAATGTTAAGAACTATTGGGATTATTGAATCGGGTGCAACCCAACAAGCAGTTGCCGCTTAGCTAGAAACATCACAAAGCGTGATAAACAGATTGTGTCAACGCTATCGAGAGACCAACAGTGTGAATGAAAGACATCCACTCCGAGGAAGGCTTACAACGGCAAATCAAGACCGCTTTATTGTTCTGCAGGCTAGAAGAAACCGATCTCAAACTGCATCTGAGTTGGTTGCTGAGTTGCAATTGTCACATAATGTGACTGTGAGTGCTCAGACCATCAGAAGACGATTACATTAGGTTGAGCCAAAAAAACTAACCTATCGGATTTATGGGGTAAAATGAACCTACATACCGAGCAAAAAATTTCCCTGCAAGGCAAAATTTTTTGCTCAATTTTAAAAGGTGTCGGTGAGCATTCTAAGTTTTCCATTGAAATAACACGTAAAAAAATCTTTTTTCATTAAAAAGACTATAACTTTTGAACCGTTTGAGATAAAATTTTTTACGTCGCGGATTCTTGTAGAGCATAAAATTTCCCAAAGAATCTATATCAGGATTATTTTTTTAATTCAAAAATTCGTATGTTTGAAAGCTTTGAAAAGTGTAAAAAATCACTAAAACTGCAGCAAATTGAGCAAAAAATTTTGCCTTGCAGGGAAATTTTTTGCTCGGTATGTAGGTTCATTTTAACCCATAAATCCGATAGGTTAGTTTTTTTGGCTCACCCTACGATTACATGAAAGAAATATTCATGCTAGACGCCCTCTCAGGGTTCCCCCTTTGTCCGCTGGAAATCGAGTAGCTAGACTTTTGTGGGCCCAGGAGCATTTAAATTGGTCTGATGAACAATGGTCCACAGTTTTGTTTAGTGACGAATCTCGGTTTGGCCTGCATCCAGACTCAAGAAGAACGAGGGTATGGCGATCTCCCGGACCAGCAGCACGGCTAGAAACTGCTCAAGAGGTCCATACCGTGGTGGAACTGTTATGGTGTGGGGTGGCATCAGCGTTGGAGGAAGAAGTGATCTCATTCCACTTCAGGGATTTTTAAACTCAATTTCTTATCGAGATGTTATCCTTCAACCCCTCGTGATTCCCTATGCTGCAGCTGTTGGTCCAAGATTCATTTTCATGCACGACAATGCCACCCCACACAGTGCACGAATAATAAGTGATTTCTTGGATGAAGAAAATATCGACGTTATTCCATGGCCAGCACAATCCCCGCACTTAAATCCGATAGAGCATCTGTGGGACATGTTACAAAGGCGGGTTATGCGTAGAAATCTTTTTTTTAATAATCGTCAAGAGCTCATTTTAAGTTTACAAAGAGAATGGGCCGCAATTGACCAGGAGGCAATTGATGCATTAATTTTGAGTATGAACAGACGGTGCAGAGCTGTGGTAAATAGTAGAGGAGGTCACACCACTTATTGACATTATTTTTGCCTTCATAATAAAGTTTGATTTTTTTGTTATTTTCACTTCATTGTTTAATAAAGCTATTTTAATTTCATTGCATATTTTTATGACTTTTCGTTCAAAAATGGTAAAAATATATATGTGAGAATATCACATAAAAAAGTGAGAGTTTCTTTACAAAAATACTTGTTTTATCCCTAGACTTTGTTGATGTGTGTAGCATACTTGAATCCCTAACTTCCTTAAATAAGTTTAAGATCATCAAATCCTATTGTATGACTATCATTAAGTTTATATTGGGCAATACTCGATTTATCTTTCCTACCAAATCTAGCATGGGCCAAGTGCTCTTTAAACCTAACTTGGATGGATCGTTTAGTTTGTCCAACATATTTCTTGTCACAATCTTGAAAGTTTATTTCGTAGATCCCCGACTTTTCAATTTTAGGAATCTTATCTTTGGGGTTGCTTAAAATTATCTGAAGTATTTTACTGCTTGAACTAAAAGCAATTTTGAAGTTCAGTTTTCGAAAAATCCCTTCCGGACCTCGGGTGTACTGGGGTCATAAACTTGACTTTTGTGGGCTCTGTTGGCTCTGGTTGAAAAGTCGCCCCTTCCTCAGAAACGTCACCTATATGCAGTTTACAAATATTGTTTAAACTATTTATAGAACATCTGTAAATTTAAAGGTGTGTACTTGTTAGTCCAAAAGTTCTGGTCGTTTAAATCTAGAGCAGCAGTCCAGAGTGACAAAATCCTTGGTACGGTTCTGGAGTTTGAACACTGTACGTGTCTGGTGGCGGCACGACACGATCCCCCCTTGTTTACAGCCGCCCCCGGCTCTTGCTATCGACACCCGACCTGCGTTTGATTTCCGATCATCCGCCCCCAAAACCAAACTAGGCACAGTGCCCTTACACAGTAAAAAAAATTTGTAGATTTATTAACAAAATCCTTTATCAATAATTCAACCATAATTCTTGTAATTGTCAAAAAGGACCTTATGTTTACAAACCTTTTTGTAGACCCAGTCACAAAAGTATTAGTTGGAAATTGGGAATATAATAATCTGTATCCTTTAAAATTAACAAAATGCTTATTACCTTTGCAAAACTTTCGGTAAAATATTTGTTTTTGTTAAAATAATTACAAAGCCAGTGTTTTTACATAAAATTATGTTTATAAATTTTACAAAACAAAAGGAGTTATGGAGGAATACAACCAAAGAAAGATGGACTTTCTCCTTGATTCCAGATCTAGAGAGATGGATGGACGGACAGACCTTTTAGAGAAGAGGATCAGTTCTCCACCCAAGCACCATCAGGGTATGGATGTTTCAAGAAATATCTGTATGAAAGACTACTGTAATGACGACACTCTATTTGCTTGTCCCATATGGACTACACAAAGGAAATAACTTGATCACATTCTCGCCAAGACCTTTAATCAAATTAATATGATGAAAAGTCAAATAAAAAATACACATGGTACAATACCTATTATACTATTAGGTTATTATAAAAACGAAAGAGGGTCGTGGGTTCGAATCCCACCAGGGGTATGGCTGTTTATTTGTGTTTGTCCTATTGTATATTAGTCCTTCAGAGGGGACTTTAAGCCCGCGGTCCGTTCCTACCCCTAACCCGCACAAGCCATTCAGTTGGCTTATGGGACTTCTTAAGAAGTAAGGGTGGAACTAAAAGAGCACTTTTGTATATAAACTTTTGTATATAATACTATTTGCAATCAACATTAGCAGTGATTGTCTAATGTTAGATTTCCCCTCCTGCAAAAAAAGACTTGGCCCAGCGATCTTTTAACATTTTAATGCCTTTTGAATGATGGATTTTGTCAAGTCTCTCGATATACGAGGTGTGTTCAGAAAATAACGGGAATTGTTCAATTTCGCGGGTTTGGAGGGTCCGGTTGTCATTAAATTTTCATTATTATGTTGGTATACATGCCCCCGAAGTATGATAAAAACTTTAGCTGTTTTCATTGTTTACTTTGTCTGTGGCAGCCGCAAAGGTTAGACATGTTTTATGAGCTCGGCGATTTTTCATTCGTTAAAAGAAATGGATCAAAGAATTTGTATTGTAATTTTGCTTAAAAAATGCTATAAGTAAAACAAGAGTTTACAAGTGGTATAAGAATTTCCAAGATGGCCGTGAAGACGTTGAAGATGACGAACGCCCCGAACGCACAAGCACATTAACAACCGATAAAAACATCGAAAAAGTGGAAGAAATGGTTATAAACCAACAGAGAAGTCGCGTATGAAACGCGTGGCAGCAAAATTTGTTCTAAAATTGTTAAATTTTGAACAAAATTTTTGGCCAAAAACAATACTGTAATGATGCCCCAGCCTCCATATTCGCCAGACATGCCTCTGTCTGACTTTTTCCTATTCCCAAAAATAAAGAGAACCTTAAAGGGCCGTCGTTTTGCAAGCATAGATGACATTAAAAGCGCATCGCTGGAAGAACTAAAGGCTATCCCAAAGATCCAGTTTTAGAAGTGTTTCGAGTATTGGAAGAAGAGCTGGCACATGTGCATAATATCCAATGGGGACTATTTTGAAGGCGACAACATTAATGTAGACAAATAAATAAATATTTGTTTCAAAAAATTTTCTGAACACACCTCGTATGCATTAGTTTTCCATTTAAATATTTTTTCCTTGCAAGTGAGATAAATAAGGTGGATGCGTTAACAATTTCCAACTTAATTTATATAATCTGTCCAATGGTTCTTGCGACTTTGTTAGCTGGGGAATTGTCTTGGTGAAACATCATTTATATTTTTGCCTAATGAGGACGTTTTTTAAATGTTCATGCATAATCGTAATAGCCGATCAAAAAGCATTGCTAAATCAAGACACGAAATTCACTTCATGGTTTTTAAAAACACAAGGTCGTTTCGCTAAGGCCCATAAATTGTTTACTAATTGATCTAATGCGCTATAGAAATAAATGGTACTTGTCAAAAATATGGCACCATCTGGTTGTTGCTCCATAAACAAAGTAGTGTTTCTCCAGATTGACTGCACTGTGCATTTTGTTGAGGCGTGCCGCCACAACCACCCCCAGACGGCGGCGGTGGCGGTGATTCGTTTACCGTTCATCGGCGATCGACAGATTGTTGGGTTGGGTCGGGGTTTGTTCGGTCTCCTCTTTGAACGAACAAACTCAGGAATTTCATTCATCGCAAATCGTTCGAACGAATCAATGGAGAGTAAAAAGGAGAAAAGGAAAAAATACTTTATCAATGAAATTGGAAAATTTGTCATTCTTTATAAACAAAAATGGGTACATAACAATAACATTCACTCACATACCTGAAGTAAAAAAGTACCTGATGACAGCAAATGTTGAAGATTTATTTTTCAAACATTACATTACTTCAATTTCAATTGAAAATGTCCAAAATTCAGTGAACTACTCACATATTAAAATAATATTCTTCATAAACATAAGCTTCTATTTTTAAATCGTAACGTAAACGTTTATTACCCCTCATGTAACATAACCTATATTTTTCTTCTTCATTAATCTGAACACAGAGCAGTCTGTGTTCAGGGGTAGTGGCCTTTAGCTCACTTAAAATTTGGCCAGCTCATTATATTTAAAATTTCAATATAATCTCTATAGGGTCTCAATAAAGTTAATGTGAGTTTAACTAATCCTTTGAATCATATGTATGGTTATACTTATTTTTCTTTATATTTCTACCTATAATATTTTCATTATACCATATTTCTCCAACAATTATTTTTATCTTAAAATTTGTTCTTGACTTATTCATTTATACCATCTACCCATCGAAATTATACAGGGTGTTTCACATTCGTGGTCCATTTTTCCAAGTTTCTGGGAAAAGAAAAAGATATTGATTTGAAATTTTAAAAGTGTATTTTTCCAAAATATTTTGAACAAAATGCCACTTCCGGTTTAACAGAAAGTGACATCAACTTTGTTATTTCAAAATTACTATACCATGTCCTATAACTTTTTTGTTAAGTTTGCGAATATGGGGGTAACATTTTTGGAATCTTATAACATTGATTAAAAGATTCCTTGTCAATTCTTTAACATTTTTCAATCATGTTGAGTTTTTTTTTCAAAATTAGCAAATACTGTTTGTATAACTATTAATTTAAATTTGTTTACTTATTTTGTTTGTTTATTTTGGAATAACTTTATTTATGTTAATAATATCTTGTTAATTTTTTAGGCCTCGGTGTCAGTTTTGTAAACTGTTTTGAGGTCATCAATAAATTATTATAAAAAAAAAAATAAAAAATGTTTGGCTTGTCAATGTTTTTTATAAGTCACTGACTGTTATTTTTTATCAGTAATATGGTTTACAAAACACTTAATTAGTTAATAAATTGTTTATAACAACCTAAAAAAATTAACGCCATTTAAATTTTTAACAATGACAGATTACGTGGTAACCATAGAAACCGTCAACTCACCCGTCACAGGTTTCTTGATACAAAATAATATTTAAAATTTTAGAAATGGTTAAATACCTCTTAAATTATTAACTTTAGGTAAAAAGAATGGTAACATAAATCAAAAAGTTTTTTAATTTAATATTTGATTATATAAAAACATACCGGGTGTTACTTTTAAAATAAAAAAATTAATAACGTTTTAAGTTGGTCTAATTTGCCCTGGGTTTTCTCAGATAATTTGTTTAAAAATGTGAGAGAATCTTTTAAACAATGCTTTAAGATTCCAACCATCCAACCGTCATATCCACAAACCTAATAACAAAAAAGGTATAGGCTATTTATGATTGACGCGCATTTGTCAAATTTTAACAAAAACTTTTTTGTTCATTTTTACCATGCTTAAGAAGGCAAATGGATGCTTGCAGACTTAATCCGACATGGATTTTATATATTTTATAGTTACAAGCTTATTTTTGTGCTGGGATTCCAATTTTATCCCTCCAGGGTCACTTATATTTCAACTGTTTAATAGAGCAAGCGCACGGCTTGAAGAACAAATTCCTAATTAAACCTTAATTTTATAAATCACATTTGAAAGTCTTATATGGACTACGTCGAAACTCATAGTTGCAGGACCTGTATATTATCGATTTATAAAACTAAGATTGAAAATAATTAATGAAAATTTTTATTCATTTAATTTAACCATTGTTTACACAAATTAAACCTTATTTTCTTCTCCGAAATTAATTTCAATTAGTTTAAAACGAAAGTCGTTACTCCATAACACAATTAACACAGTGGCGGTTTGCAAGTCGGGGGGTGGTTGGAGGGGTGGTGACAGATCTTCGGTCGGGTTGAAATATTAAAACCGCCCCCCGCAACTTTCAATTGCCGCGACGCGACGGCTGGCGGTAAATTCACATAATTCTCGCCGAACGCTAAGAAACAATAATCAGGTTTGAATTGTTTTTCTTGGCGGGGTTCAAGGAAACACAAGGGTCAAAGGGTTGCAGTAATTAACATTTAAATCGAAAGAATTCTCTTGTAAAACCCTAAATCCACTTACTTTATCCCTTTTTTACAACCACCACGATACCGAAACGACCATCTTCGCAATACCAATCTTCTTGTTGACAACACCTCGCTGGCCAATATCTCAGTCGCCTTGCAACGTTGTAATCATCAAGCCATCCGATGCTCAATTGTTATTGCAAGACTTTTAATTGTAGCAGTAAAGTAGCAAGTAATCAGGATATCGTCTGGGGACGCACAAGTGTCCGATGTAACGTTGTTTAGGATTATTGAAATGGCGGGAAAGAAATTAAAGTAATCTGTTTTACTGAGGTCTGAGCGAGTTTATCTGCTTAGCAATAGTTTTTTAAAAGCCTACTCTCTAAAAATTAATTAGTCAAAAATGACTAATTTAATGGTTATTAGTGGCTGCTTTTTCACTGGTAACATGGAATACCATGGTATCCCAAAATTTAACAGCCAATTCTTATGTAAAATTGTCCCCTGAATCTGAAAATGTCGTCAAAAGTTAAAACAAGTAGAACAGTTTTTGAGATATAGTCAATTTTCCATTCAATATGGAATTGACTATATATCAAAAACTGATCCACTTTCATAATTTTTTACGGTATTTTCGGATTCAGGGAACAATTTTACATAAGAATTGGCTGTTAAATTTTGGGATACCATGATATTCCATGGTTAACCATCGTACAAGTGAAAAAGCAGCCACTAATAACTATTAAATTGGTCATTTTTGACTAATTCATTTCAAATATAGTTTATTTTCCTGAAATTCAACTAATACGAGGTTTTTTATTTATATTTCAATAATGAGCAACACTAAACTGTTATAAAAATCATATTTGTTAACATGAGTTTCTGGTAATTTGATTTTAACCTAATTTTTTGTAGAAAACCAGGGTACTTAAGAAGTAAAAAATATTTAAAAGTGGAAAAGTAAACAATGCTGCTACTAAATCAAATAGTACCTTTAAAAATAATAAATTGATAAATTTTGTATATTTTGCTATAGTGCTTCTAGTGCAATCGTCAAATAATAGTATATTATGTATCAAGTTTTTAGTGTCGAGTTTTATTAAGCACGAGCGAAGCTTGCGAGCGAGTGTTTAATAAAAACGAGTGTCTAGAGAAGTTTATAAAACGAGTTGCATACTCTACTTTATCTCCGACGAACAGAAATAACAATTTTATGCCAACTTTAATTCATACAAATTTGACATTTGAAGAATTTAACCTCACTTTTTCGCAATTTATAATAAAGCTAACTTCAGCCCGTGACTAAAATGCCCAAAAGCCACTGTTTCTAACTTCAGCCCGTGACTAAAACGCCATTAAGTCACAGCTTGTCAAAGTGGGAGTAGATAAAGTTACTTAAAAATGGTTTATCGACCTTTAATAGTATATTATGTATCAAGTTTTATAAACACCATTTTAGTTACGAGTTTAATTAAGCACGAGCGAAGCTTGCGAGCGAGTGTTTAATAAAAACGAGTGTCTAGAGAAGTTTATAAACGAGTTGCATACTATACTTTATCTACGACGAACACAAAACAGAATTTAAAGCCAATTTTATTTGTTAAAATTTTGACACCTGTCAACTGTCACCCGAATTTAACCTCACTTTTTCCCAATTTATAATAAGCTAACTTCAGCCCGTGACGTAAAATGTCGAAAAGCCACTGTTGATAACTTCAGTCCGTCAATAAAACGCCATAAAGTGACAGCTCGTCAATGTAGGAGTAGATAATAGTTATTTACGATATAAGTGGGATAAGAGCTTTATTAACGTACGCATGCGAAATTTGCCCAACGAGTGCGTAGCACGAGTTGGGCAATCGCAAAAGTACGTTAATAAAGCGTTATCACACGTACACTGTTCAAAATTTTAGCTAATTTTTACCTAAAATATTAGACTATATAGGACCATTGATTTTTTAAGGCAAACTGCTTAAAATGAATTCAGAGGAATATTCCCCTTTTAAATTAGTGAATTCTTTAACTGATATTTTTAAAGAAAATGATATAATTAATTAAGCAAAATTACTTAGGTTTCAAAGATAATACACCTTAGATCGTAAGGGATATTGCCTGAGAATAAAAGAATACATTTCCTTTTTCTAAGGCAATTTGCTTAAATTTTTAGGTAGATTTTAGCTAAGTTTTCAGGCAAATTATTTATATTTTTAGTGAAAATCCTAGCATAGGAATTTTCTTCCAAGTTAGGACTCCTTTATCTTTGTGTCCTAGGCGAATTAACAACGGCGGTTCCGGTACTACATGTAGTACCTGAACCCTTTAAATAATCCCAACCCTGCAGGATTGGGATTATTTAAAAATATATTGGGGTCAATGGGAAATTCCGTTTAGTTTGGATTACTTAACTATAGCACTACAAAATGTTCACTTATATCACAATAATTGTTATGTTGTTATATCAATAGCACACAACGCGGTCTTTAAGCTTTTGTTGATTTTGGCATTATGGTGGACAATATAGGCGCGAATATTTATCGTAAAACGTCGGTATTAGCGATCGTAGCCGATTGCAAGTAAGTCACTAATATTTAAAGGAGTTTACCTAAATTAGTTCAATAATTTGCCATAATAATTCAGAAGAATTACCTAAATTAAAAGCAAAATTGTCGTACCTAAGAGTAATTGAGATTTTGACTAAATATTTAGGTAATCTGCCTATCTTTTTAAATTTGACAAGTTTATTAAGTAAAGTTTGAATATTTATCTAGAAGTTAGTGAATACACCATAGAACTAAGGCATTCGTTTCTGCCTAATAAACGAGAAGGTAAATTGCTTTATTCGTTTAAGCATATTACCTTATTTTTCCTTAACTAATTCTTATTAGGTATTTCAAAAGTCTTGATTTTAAACAGTGTATATTGTACAAATTTTTATCTACGCCTCTAAATGAAAAAATAAACGGTAATTATTATTGTCTCACTTAATTTAGGGTTATTTTGACATTTTGACTTTTTTATTTGATTGGTTAAAAGCAGAGAAAAACGCGTGCGTTAATGAACTTCTTATCTCACTCAAAATGAGTGGGATAAGAAGTTCTTATCTCACTGGCGTAGATAAATATTTTTTTAAAAATAAAAAAATCATGGTGACTTTTTTTGTAAAAAAAACATAATTTCGCTTTAGCGTTTATAGCTTTTATAAATCGTCAAAATAAACATCAAAATCGATCTAAAAGTTACAATAAAACAAATTTATAATAATTTTTGCTAATTTCAACAATTGTCTTGCAAAATTTTTGTAACTATTTTTATATAATAGATAGATAGATAGATAGTTTATTAATCCATTAAATATTAGAAAAAACAAACACAAATACAATATTAAAATCTAAAAGTAAATTACATTTAGTTTATAAATATACAGGTCATTTAACTTGAAACTTTGAAATATCTCAGTAATGTTTAAAATGAAAATTAAATGATTCAAGGGGGAAATCAATCAGTACTAAAATTTCATTTCAGATTCGGATCATTCGACTAAAAATTGGTAGATTTTTTCTAAAACATTTTTTCATATTTGTAATAGATGGCGCTGTAATGAAAAAAAAATCATTTTTGTTCGATTTTTCTTGTTATACGATTCTGCAATAATTTTCTATAAAAATATCACTTTGGTGATAATTATCTTATTAAATTAAATCTGATTTTTTAAGTACCCACGATTTTTTAACTAATATTTAAGTTTCCTTTGGTTTAAGTTTTATACTTTATTTCATTCGGTGATAATTATCAATTGCGCACCATGGTCACTTTTTACCTGCCAGCATTTTTTTAATAAAAATACCTCATTTAAGCTAAAACAACATTATTTTGTCAATTAATTAATTTAATCCTAATTAAGGTATAAAAAATGGTATTTAGTTATAAATAATAATTATTATATATTTTTTCTTCTCTTTTTGTTTTGATATAAGTATTCTTACTGTAATTTTTTTTTGTACTACTTGGATTTTCTCTGTATGTACTAAATAAATAAATAAATAAATAAATTATTAAATTAAATTAAACCGAAAAAAAGACTTCGTCGAGCAAATATTTAATATTGTTATTTTGAGCAACTACTTTAATTAAAATTTAAAAAATAAATAAATAAATTTAAAAAATAAAACCAAGTATTTTATTCAAAAATTATTAGAGAATCGAATCAGAAAAATCGAACAAAATTGATTTTTTTTTCATTACAGTGCCATCTATTACAAATATGAAAACATGTTTTAGACAAAATCTAGCTATTTTTAGTCAATTGATCTAAATCTGCAATAAAAAATAGGATTGGAAATTTTAAAGTTGCCCCCTGTTCCCCTTATAAGGAGGAGAGTATGAGGACCAATTTTAGTAATGATTGATTTCCCCCTCGAATAATTTTATTTTATTTTAAACATTTTTTCGTAAAATCATACTAACTGGGATATTTCAAAGTTTCCAGTTAAATAATCTAGAAAATAACCAGTTTTAGGATAATAATTACGACCTACCAAAAAATAGTGACCCACGGCAGATTTTAATTCTTGTTTATTTTTATCTAGCCTTAAGACAGTTAAATCTGGCATTCTTAATACAGTTATATTTAGCTTAAATTGATCAAATATTCACCAAAAGCCTTAAAAGCTTTAATTAATTATATGTTGGTATCTTGTAACACGTTTAAACCGCAATATTAACGTGTAGGTGTATCGCAAGGCGATCTGCCGTCCCTTTCGCCTCCCCTTGAAGAAAACCGACACCTGGCGGCTTAATGAGACGTTCTTAACGCGTGCTACCACCCTGGCAACAATAAATATGGCCAGGCTTGACATTCAATAGCCTCAGTGTCGGATAATCTATGAATAGACTAAGTATATACTTATTATGTAATATACCTTATGTTCAGTAAAAAGGATGTCCGAACTTGTGACGATCTTTAAAAAAACCTGTAATTTGTAGTTTGTACTCTCTAAAAATGAATTAGTCATGACTATGTGTGTTTGTCCTATTGTGTAATAGTCCTTCGGAGGGGTCCGTTCCTACCCCTAACCCGCACAAGCCATTCAGTTGGCTTCTGGGACTTCTTAGGAAGTAAGGGTGGAACAAAAAGAGCACAATGACAATTAGTCATTTTTGCAAAAATGACTAATTGCCATAGCGAAAAAGCTGCCACTAATCATTCTTGTTAATAGCAATTTGTATCTCGAACATTTAGCAGTCATTTCCATGTAAAATTGTTCCCTGAATCCGAAAATGTCGTCAAAATTTATATAAGAACAACTGTTTTTGAGATAGAGTCAATTTTCCATATAATATGGAATTGACTATATCTCAAAAACTGCTCTACTTTTATAAATTTGACAGTATTTTTGGATTCAGGGATAACTGTATACAAATTGGGCGCTGGGATCATGTGAAATATATATATACAGTGTGTCCACGGATTAACGCTTGAGTAGCTGTAAAAGACAAATAATTTTTTAATTGAAATTTCATATTTTGGGGTTCAGCCCTGCTTGAGTAAAAACTAATTTATGACATATTTTAATTTTTAAAAATTTAGTGTGGAAATATACCAAAAACTTTTTTTTGACATTAATAAACAACCGACACCTTGTGTGTTTTCGTATAAATGGGATAAAATCCTTATTTAAAGAGAAATTTAAAAATTTAAAAATTCCAGCTTTCATGGTTTAAAAAAGTAATTTAAAAAAAAAATTAAAGAACAGAAAAGCATCCTTAAAATTGATAAAATAGATATAAAATTGTTTTTTTGAATATTTGAATAGTTTTTTATTCTAATTTCAAAAATATGTAATTTGTATATGTTTGAATTATACATTTTATTTATAATTGAACCAAAAACCTGTCTTTTAACGTAAAAATCATAGTTGCCATGGGTAAAGAACTCACGTCCTAAAATAACCATGTTTTTATTATTAATTTTCAACAAAACGTAATAATTGCTCCAAACGCCATGCTTATTTTAAGGTAAAAGTTCTTTATCCATGGCAACCATGATTCTCGCGTTAAAATTAGCATAATTTTTAAGTTAATAACAAAACACTTAACACACAAAAACAATGTCAATGCTTTTTACTTTAATTTACCTCTGCTTTTTTTAAATTTTTGTCAAAAAAATTACTTTTTTAAAGCATGAAAGCTGGATTTTCGATATCTCTTCAAATAAAGATTTTATAGGGGTGTCCCATTTATAAGAAAACACCCTGTACCTTTCCTGTACAAGATATGACAAAATGTTATCAAGAAAAATTGTTAGAAAAAGGAGCTACATTAATAATTAATAATTATTATAATAAACAATTTTCAAAATTTTCTGAAAACTGATTTTTTTTTAAATTTTATTCTTTTCGAACTAGTAAAGTATTTATATAAAAAATTATGATAAATATTATTGTTTTGCGTTAATTTTTACTTTTGATGTATATTTTTGCATTTTTTTCCCGAATTAGAAATAATTTAAGGCTAGGAATATAACAAAATCGACCGTTTGTATATTTACAAATATTCACAATAAAATAAGTAAAGGTTCTAAATTTTAATTTTTTCAAAAAATTTGACACCTTTATCTGCACATCTAGTTTTGTAAATTTATAGGGTCCCTTATACGATTTTTTAATATTTTCCATTTGTCTTGAAAAATGGAAGTAAATTAATTAACAAAACAAATAAACTTAAATTTTTTAAAATTTGATTCTCGCGTTAAAATTAGCATAATTTTTAAGTTAATAACAAAACACTTAACACACAAAAACAATGTCAATGCTTTTTACTTTAATTTACCTCTGCTTTTTTTAAATTTTTGTCAAAAAAATTACTTTTTTAAAGCATGAAAGCTGGATTTTCGATATCTCTTCAAATAAAGATTTTATAGGGGTGTCCCATTTATAAGAAAACACCCTGTACCTTTCCTGTACAAGATATGACAAAATGTTATCAAGAAAAATTGTTAGAAAAAGGAGCTACATTAATAATTAATAATTATTATAATAAACAATTTTCAAAATTTTCTGAAAACTGAATTTTTTTTAAATTTTATTCTTTTCGAACTAGTAAAGTATTTATATAAAAAATTATGATAAATATTATTGTTTTGCGTTAATTTTTACTTTTGATGTATATTTTTGCATTTTTTTCCCGAATTAGAAATAATTTAAGGCTAGGAATATAACAAAATCGACCGTTTGTATATTTACAAATATTCACAATAAAATAAGTAAAGGTTCTAAATTTTAATTTTTTCAAAAAATTTGACACCTTTATCTGCACATCTAGTTTTGTAAATTTATAGGGTCCCTTATACGATTTTTTAATATTTTCCATTTGTCTTGAAAAATGGAAGTAAATTAATTAACAAAACAAATAAACTTAAATTTTTTAAAATTTGCTTGTTTAAATAATGTTAAGATTTTGACAGTTCTAATTTTGTCATAGCCTACTATGTTTGTTTTAGAATTTTTGGAAAAATTTTTATCTTTAAGCTCCCTATCAAAGTGTTCGATTATCCAGTGGCGTGCAGTGGCATTTAAAATGGGGTATGAAACGGAATCAAACATTTCTTTCTTTGCCCAAGATTAAGCATGACTATTGATACATTTTATTTTTATGACTTCACCTGCAGAGCCATTTATATTGTCATAGATTTTTTTTAAGAGATAAGTTTTCTTTTGATACTGCACGATTTTTAAGTCCGCGGACATTTACCGAAAAACATAATGTTATAAGATTGTTAGATTTACACCGCGGTCATTCAAAACAATAATTAAAAGCTCAGCGCGTGAAATAAAAGAAATAATAATATTTTTTTCCAAAAATGCATGTCATTTAAAAGATATAAATAGTATTAAATAATAAAGCTTTTTTAACCAAACCCTGTAGCCTGTACTTGCTTTCCAACCAATTATAATAGTATACTAAAGCAATGGCTATCAGAATATTAATTAAACAGAGCAGATTTTGGCAACGGTGAAACCAGTGGAATTCACTTATTGCCTCGTCTCTTTTCTTTTTATGTATCGTTTCATTTGGCCGTCTTTTTTTAAGCACTGCATTTCGCTTGCATACTAAATTGCCAGTATAAATGCATGCCTTTAATTTTTTATGGGATGCTTTTTAATGTAGCATATTGCTGTCGAACGTAGCGTAATTAATGAGTGTTTGACTGTGATGTTTTTCTATGATATAATTAATATTTTAATTAGCGATTATCTCATAGGGCTAAACCCCAGAAGATAAAATGTTAATTCAAAAATTGTTTGTCTGTTACTGCCATACAAGCTTCGATCCGTGGACACACTGTATATAACATCCTTAATGCATTTTATAACGACATAACACAAATCGTCAGCTACTAAAGCGAATCATCGCTTAAATCATTAACACCGCGCTTAGGTGCTGTTCGACGTGGCTTTCCCAACGTTTAATGTCTACTAACGAGACAATTGTCGAAACGTGTGTTAACAAGAGCACTTACGGGGTGGCAACATGCACAAATTCATTCGCGTTCGCCTGCAGAGTGAGCTTGCAACGAGACTGCACACTCTCTACGTGGTAGTCGATTACACGAAAACGTATGACACGTTTACACGGGCCCTTGGAGATGGGACGTTTAACTATGAAAGCCGATGTTGCTTGTGTGTGTATGTGTGTGTGTGCGATACGTCAGGTGTTAATGTTAAAATTTATCGAATGTTTTGATTATAAAAGGTTTTTTTATTAAGAGTGTTAGATCTTTGATCAACGATGGCGTTGTTATTGCAAAAGATCCTCCTGTTATTTTTCTACAAAGCTTGTCATTTATAATGGAGGGATACACAAGTGCTCAAAGAAGTAGTATTATTTTGCATTTTATTTTAACGATTGCATAACATTTGACAACTGTCAACTAACTTCAGCCCGTGACTAAAACGCCATAAATCCACAACTTGTCAATGTGTCCATTGTCTTTAATTTGTAGAAGCTTTGTTCGAACTTGTCGCAATAGTCTGTGGCCGGATGTTATATCTACTTTTCGAATTTTTTGATAAATTCTACGACGCAACATTTGTTTGTCTTGGGCTTCCCAACTAGAGTAGGGCAGTAGTTGAATAAATGTGTAATCATGATTATGAATACTATTCATTTTGATGATTAATGATTATTTATATAATCAATAATCATGATTACTTTTCTTTAATAATAATCATTAATAATAATTAAAGGAAAGATACAAATCATGAATAGCCTTATTTATGCAAGTATGATTATAGATAATATTCATAATGAGAATTAAAGAATACATTTTGAATCATAATCATTTGGTATAATTACTTTAGTAAATAATAAACAAAACTGGATGTATGTGTATAAAATATGTGATCCAAATGAATTGAATAATTTTAGTCAAATTCTACTTTCATTCATGTTCATTACAGAATAATCTTAAAAGGTATCAAAAACATACAACAGTAATAAATAGTTCAAAACGTTTGTTTATAAACAAAGTAAGTGAATTATTTAAGTTAAAAAAAAACAAATATAATAGGAACTTAAAGTGAATTTAACATATTAATATTGGCTTTGACAAATTTAAAATGAGTAAAATATTTAGTTAGGTCGTCCACGCGTTGTTACCGATTAGTCATTATGTTGTATGACTACAATAATTATTATTAATCATTATTCAATTTAGTCGATTGATTCTTCTTCTTCTTTCTTGGTGGCCAAAAGAATGGTCTCGGTTTCAATGTACCATTTTGACCAGCAACAAGTTTTATCATCTATGCGTTTCACGAAGCCATCCACTCATAGACATTGTACAAATCACAAAATACCTCAATAAAAGGTCAAAGCTTGCGATATTGTCAAAAAATACAGGTATATTTTTATATCCGGAATCCAATTTTGTCCCTACTAGGTCGATTGATAGTTTTATTATTTATGATTAATCAAAACATATAATATAATAACCATTAATCATATTATAACCATTCATGATTACTTTGTTGTATTTATTATTCCGGATTACATTTTATAAATAATCATAATCGAATACATTTTGCCCTACTCTGTTCCCAACCATTGTCATAGACCTTCCTGCTCATTAACAACCAAAAAGCTTCAATTGGGCGAGCTTGAGGTATATTTGGAGGATTGTCTTTCTTGGGCACAAAAGGTATGTTATATGTGCTACTAACCAATCTCTGGTGATTCGAGCATAATTTCATGATGCCAGGTCAGGCCAAAACATTATTTCGTCTAATTTTGGAAGACATCTTTGGGTATATATATATATATATATATTATCATCAACTGCTTCCCCTCTTACCCCCCCTAAACTAAAACTTTATCTTTTTGTTCGCCTTTGTGGCAACTTCATTAGGACACTCTTCAATGTTATCAGTGTAAAAACCGTCATTTCCTTTCATTTCCGAATTGGAAAAAGTGAAATATTTTTCATCATCCAAAATAATGCGTTTGTTGTTTGCGAAATGGATTCGTCGTAGTGCTCTGCAGCATATCGGAATTCTCTGCGTGTATTTTGGGCATTTCCGTCTTTTGCGATATTTTAAGTTTCTTATTTTTTTGTTTGGGGAATGCAAACCTAAAAAATATTAGTCTTAAATCTTTAATAATAAGAGAATAATGCAAAATTTTCGTAATTTAGTCCAGGCTACTTATACGATTTTAAACTTAAGATATAGGAATTTGTACAAGGCTTTTGAGTGTGGACTTTTGGCAAGTTCTAACCAACCGTGAAAAATCCATTCTGACAGCACTTGGTTTTGGAACAACCGAAAGTAGCCTGGACTTGGCCAGGACTAATTTACCATTAAACAAGCAATCCTAATTAATTCATAAGCATAAGCAGTATTTTTACGCTAAAGCAAAACTGTTGTCCTAAGCCAAAAAGACGCATCTCAACATTTTTACTTATTATCGCGCTTTATTGTTTTTTTCTTAAGATACGTTTAATTTAATTATCAATTTTTTAGAGCTATATGGTACTTAAAAATGTATTTATAGTTAAAATGCATCATTTTTTCTAAGAGATTAAGTCAATACTTACAAATTGGTTACATTTCCGCACCAAACAACAATACATTTCACAACCATTAACACGTTTTATCACTTTTAAGGCCAAAAAATGAATTTAATAATTCAAAGGCTTTGTTATCTATGATAATTCAATAATTATGATTGACATTTGCAAACAGCGTTTGTACATATGTATGTCTGCAATTTACAAATAAATATTGTTTAGGTATTGTAGCTTTACAGGGCAGTGATGGAAGAGTTTCCAATTTATGGGGGGTATTATCGTAAGTAATATCACAAGGGCATCTAATTTTTCTGAAAAAAATCGAAAAAACACGTTGCTAAGTAATATTTTAACAAGAATCATGGGTGCTGGTGGCAACAAAAATCCGAGTCGAAGAGGAGGATTTTTGCACCTGCACGAATGCATTTTGTTAAAAAATATTACTTAGCATTGTGTTTTTTCGATTTTTTTCACAGGAAAAATTAAATGCCCGAATGGTATTTGATAAGACTATTTCATGAGTAACAGTTAACAATTAAAATATAAATTGCAATTTTTGGTGACAACAGCTGTCAAGTTTTGCCGCGGGTAAACTCGAAAAAACTGCTGACAGGTGCTGTCACACAGTTTTTTCACCTGTTATTCAAAATTGCGCGTTTGTGATTGGTGGAAATTAAGACGAGGGAAATAGTCTTTGGCATACGTTACTTAAAAAAACTTAGTGTTATGAAAACATGTACGATAATGGGCCTTTTAAAGGTGAGAGTAGAAAAAATATATAAAAAATTACATATATGTTATTAATTTATCTGATTTAGGATCCCCATAAAATATAAGTGTATTTATTATAAATTCATTGCTTGTATTAAATATTTAAATTCGGACACACTTTTTAAATCAAACCGTATAAATTAACACTCTCCTCAGGCTTGAAAAAATTTCAATAATTCACGGGCCGCCGCGAAAAAGTTAACCCCAATACGCGCGGGATTCGATACTTTGGCTCACTTCTTGTTATTCGTAATTATTCAGAATATGCGCGATCTCGCACATTTTTCTCGCGCCAACCCTTTTTATATTTTTCCGAAGTCTTTCGGTCTTCTGGGGGTTGAGAAAAATTTTAAATTTACATGGTCTATCGGGAGCTGAGCGAGCGCAAAAATGGTAATTGGTCGGTCTTGTTCAATTAGTATGAGGAGTGTAAATTAAGGGCGCACTTAAAATTGGCGATTGAGAAAAATTAAAAATAATTTTCTCTTAGAGATTAACCTATAAAAATAAGATATAAGAAATATGTTCTTTGGTTGTTACTTAAACTTACTTAAAAACAAAATGTGACGAACTAAATTTTTTTATCTCCACGCGGTCTATAATTTAAACTTTATTGTTGTCAACATTCGATAAAGAAATACCTTGTTATGGCCTAGGCCGATAAAAATTTTTATGAGGCAAGTAATTAGTTCGATTTTTTCTCGCTAGGGGTATTGTTTTGACAAATTAATCCTTTTCTAAGAAATTAACGTACTAAACTGGTTTAATTTATTTATAATAAGCACTAATTTGTTTGTTTTACTGTTAATTTTTAATATTTTTCATTAAATTATTGTAAAATTAAATATGAATATTAAAACAAAAAGTGAGGTTAGGCAACCAAGAAAACGCACTATTCTTTTTCTACGATTTAAATTATCTTTAAGTTTTAATTTGCTTTAAGTTTTCAGTGAAATTAAATGTTAAACACAGCTTAAACATTCCAAACTACCTATTTTTTAAATAAAAATCCAAACAAATTGAAATTAGACCTACCTATTTATTATTAAACAATTAATTGAATTCAATGTAATGTATTGTCAAACTATTGCTGCTCCTAAAAGCAATAATAATTATTGTACATTTAATGTAATCTTTAGCTAATAAACAAATGAAATTCTAAAAAAGTGAGGTTAGGCCGCTTTGATGTTGAATTAAATTGACCTATATAAAGTGCTTTAAAGATAAAATGTTGTATGCCATTCGGCCAAGAAGTGCCTTTTTGTGCTTCGCTCAATTGACCTTGACCTAAAGACATGAATAACTATTATAGAATATGACTTTAAATAAAATGCATGTATTTTTTTTAAAAGAAGGTAAGTTTAAAAACAAAAAATTAAAAAAAACATCTTGGTTTGGCAATTTAAAAAAAAATTAAAAAGCATCTAAAAATTCACCTTTTTTAAATTCTCAACTTTTTTGGTTGTTTTAAGATTGTCTATTACTAACTTGACCATAATCATTTTATAAAACTTGAGTTTGGCGATTGATAAAAATTGAAAATAATATTCCCTTAGAAATTAACCTATACTATAAAAATAAGATAGAAAGAATATGTTCTTTGGTTTTTACTTAAACTTACCTAAAAACAAAAGGTGACGAAATGAAAATGTTTATAGAATATGACTTTAAATAAAATTCAAGTATTTTTTTAAAGAAGTTACACGGAGAGAAAAGTATAATGCTGATTACCATAATTATAATACCCTTTAGGTACTATAATTTATATTAATATTTGGGACAACTATCTTATATATTTCCAGATACTATGCATATTTAGTAATTTTTAAATATCCATGTATGTTAAACCTTAAGGTAAAATATTATTATTCTCAGCCAATTTTGTTTTTAATTCTTATTACCTATAATTAGATTTTTTCCATTACTAATAAGTATAGTAAATTTTAAAATATTATGTTAATGGCAATTGCCATTTTAAATATAAAATATTTTAAAATCGAATATTGTAAACATTGTAACATATTTATTGTACTTTTTAATATACAAAAATGTTATGAGAAAAAATTGAACCTACACCTCGCCAAAGTTTTTTGTTTTGAATGCGTTCCATCAAATTCAAATACCGACAGACAGGTGTTTTGACCTATATTGGGTATCATCAGTGTCGACACGACACTGCCGAGCAACTTGTAGTAGTGGAACACACCCAAAACAAAGAAATACCTGAGCTTATATAACATGGTTGGTAAGCCAACAGAGGCGAGATGTAAGAACATCACGTGATCCACACCTTCTAACGACGCGTCGCGATGTGGCCTCTGCCGCAATCGGTACATACTATGCAACCAAGTAGGTTCAATTCTTTCTTATAAGTATTACCAGCAATGGGTCAAGAAAGTTTATTGAAGTAACTAAGAAAATTGAATGTTTAAAATGTCATGAGTTACTATATTGTATATTATATTTAAATATATTGTTTATTTACCTTAAACATAAAAGTATCTTTATTTTTACTATATTTTTTATTAATGTGTAATATATTATATTAGATGTACCCTTACATTTGATTAAATCATATAGTTAATATTACTATTTGTAGATAGTAAAATCAATTTACTATACGAACATATTAAAAATTAAAATATTTATTATACATTTATGATTTAGTAATATTGGTATTGTAATCTTTACTAATCTTAATATTGTATTGACGAATAAATAATATTGTTACCCTAAAAATTTGTTAAAGTAAATTTTAATATAATTTTTTTACTATCTAAAATTTACAATACATTTATATCCGTGTAAGTTTAAAAACAAAAAATTAAAAAAAAAAGATCTCGGTTAGGCAATTTAAAAAAAAGTTTTTGGTTGTCTTAAGATTGTCTATTACTTACTTAACCATAATCATTTTATAAAACTGTTATAAATGTCTTAAAACCAACTTAAATATTCCAAAACAGTCTAAACATTTAAACTAACCTAAAATGTTAAAAATATTTTAAACGAACGTTTGATATTCCATTGTCAAAAACGTGACGATACGTGTTCTTCTTGACCGTAGTTGTGTGTCGCGGAGGTGGCGGCGACGAAGAGGTCTCGCGTCCCGAGGGCGGCGTCGGGCACCGCCCCCGGACCGATGCGGAGGCGGCACGCTCCCGGTCCACCTGGACTGGAGAGAGAGAGCGTCGATTTTGGACGGCCGCCGCGAAAGACACGTGGATCGCGGAGTCGAAGATGCCGCCAAAGTTTAACGGGAGGCGGATGCAACCGGACCCCGAACGACGGAGTCTCCCCCGTCGCCCTACGGTGGATCCAATAACAACATTCCAGTGATTAGTAACGGTTTTTACTCAAAATTAAAAACTGTCTAAAAATATCCCAAAATCACCTTATTCATCTTAAAACCGTCTAAGAACTGTGTTAAAATGTTAAAAAATATTCTAAAATTTGTCTTAAATGCCCTAAAACTGGCAAAACCATCCGTAAAATGTCCTAAAATAAGTCTTAAAACAGTTTTTAACAGTAAAACTGTCTAAAATTTACCAACATAATCTTAAAACTGTCGTAGATGTTCTGAAATAGTCAAAGGACTGCCTAAATATGTATTAGTACTGTCTATAATGTTCCGTTTTACGATATTTAAAAATGTATAATTTTTTTAAATTGTCTTAAATATCGTTAAACTGTCTAAAACTGTTGGAACTGTCTAAAATGTCCAAAAACATGCTCTGAAACTGTTTAAAACTATCTAAAATTTTCCGAAATCATCTTAAACCTGTTAAAACCATCCTAAAACTATAAATATGTATTAGAACTGTCTATAACGTTCCTTTAAACCGTTTTGTGAAATTTAAAAATGTCTAAAATGTTCTATAGTTTTTTTAATTGCCCTAAAACTGTGTTAAAATGTTAAAAAATATTCTAAAAGTTGTCTTAAATGCCCTAAAACTAGCAAAACCATCCGTAAAATGTCCTAAAACAAGTCTTAAAACAGTTTTTAACAGTAAAACTGTCTAAAATTTACCAAAATAATCTTAAAACTGTCGTAGATGTTCTAAAATTGTCAAAGGACTGCCTAAATATGTATTAGTACTGTCTATAATGTTCCGTTTCACGATATTTAAAAATGTATAATTTTTTTAAATTGTCTTAAATATCGTAAAACTGTTGGAACTGTCTAAAATGTCCTAAAATATGCTCTGAGCCTGTTTAAAACTATATAAAATTTTCCAAAATCATCTTAAACCTGTTAAAAGTAATCTTAAAATTGTCTAAAACCATCCTAAAACTGTATAAATATGTATTAGAACTGTCTGTAACGTTCCTTTAAACCGTTTTGCGATATTTAAAAATGTCTAAAATGTTCTATCGTTTTTTTTAATTGCCCATTATTGTCATTAATCTAATAAAACTGTCTAAAATGTCCTAAAACAAAGTTTAAAACTATCCAAAAAATTTCAAAATCGTTCTAAATATCTCAAAAGTAATCTTAAAATTGCAATTTAAACTGTTTTATATTTGTCTAAAACTGTCCAAAGACTGTAGAACTGTCTAAAATGGATTGTTTTAGATATATTTAGGACATTTTTAATGATTACTTTTGACAGGTTTAGGACATTTAAGATAATTTTGAAAAGTTTTAGATAGTTTTAAACACTACAAAAATTTCAAGGACATCTTAAAACAGTAGTGTATAAAATTTTCTAAATTCGCCTTAAGTGTTTCAAAGCTGTCAAAAGTAATCTTAAATATTTTTCAAACCTTCCTAAAACTGTCTTTGTCTGAAACTGTCCAAAAACTTTCTAGAACTGTCTAAAATGCATCCATGGATGGTTTTAGGACATTTAAGACAATTTAAAGATTACTTTTGACAGGTTTAGGACATTCAAAATAATTTTTGAAAATTTTAGATTGTTTTAAACTGTACAACAGCATGTGTTAGGACATTTTAAACATGTCTTAAAATTGTAGTGTTTATTACTATCTAGAATTTTCCAAAATCGTTTAAATGTCCCAAAGCTGTCAAAAGTAATCTTAACATTGCATTAAATATCTTTAAAACCATCCTAAAACTGTCTTACATTTGTCTTAAACTATTAGAACTGCCAAAATGTCCTAAAACATGCCTAAAACTGTTGCAGTGTTTATAACCAAAATTTTCCAAAATCATCTTTAAATTGTCTTAAATGTCCTAAACCTGTCAATAGTAAATTTTAAATTGTCTTAAATGTCCTAAAACTGCTTCAAAAACTGTATTAAATGTCCTAAAACATGCCTTGAAACTGTTTTACGGTTTAAAACTATATAAAAAAATTTAAAACCAACTTTAAACTCTTGAATATTCTAAAACTGTCTAAAACTGTCTAAAACCATCCTAAAACTGTTAGAACAGTCTAAAAAATGCATGAAATGAAACTCTGAAACTGTCTTTAAATTATCATGTTTTAACTGTTTTGAAATTATCCTATATGTCAAGCTGCATTAGAACTGTAAAATGTCTTAAAATCGTCCTGTCTTAAAACTGTCTGAAATGTTGTAAAATTTGCCTTGACTGCCTTAAATGTTCTAATTTTTCAATAAATCATAAAACTGTTATAGAATTTGTATATGTCATTAAACTGTCTTAAAACTTTATTACTGGTTAAAATACAGTTCTAAAATGTCTGACAGATTCACGCATATTTTAAGCATTGTTCAAGCTTTTTATGTTGCATATAATTCGTGCTCTATTTAAAACTTTTAAAAATGTGTAATATATCCCTATATGACAGTTTATAGTATATACTGTCTAAATTGTCTTAAACCTATAAAAAAAGAACCCAAAATATTATATGAAATCTTCTACCCATAGGCAACCTGTTGCCGCTTTCTTAAAGCGTCCATTCGAGCGGTCAAAAGGGGGCCTGCTAGATCGCTTAAAGACGGTAATGTTGGGCAGCACACGGTCAAGTAGTCCACGGCTGAGGAGGGTGGAAAACGTTTTGGCACTTGACGCGGGGGGCGCGCGATAAGTCGTTTACACAAGAAACTGACCCTTGTAATATGATAGGAAATTAATAGGCTTTATGGATGGTTTGGACTGGCCCGGACAGGCTACTATGTAAATTGTGGTTAGCGATTTTGGGGTTAATAAGGCAGATTAAGTGATTATTAGGTTGTTTGGAGCTTTATTAGCCAGATGAATAGATAATATATTACATTTTACACAGTAGAAATAGATACCTTTACTTGTCATAATGCCAATAATAATTAACAAATAAAGAGTTTTTTTTAATAAACACGTTTGTTTTTTCGATTTTTGAATAACAACGAACTTCGAAGCTTGAAGATAACGCGCTCCGCGCGACTACCCGTTTTATCGCGCTTGCCAGTACAAATGTTTTTATATCTCCATTTCTAGAAGAGATTCATTTTTTTTCTAAACGCAAATCTATTTAATAAGGTTTCTTTTATTTACACTATTTTTTTCGGTACAAATTTCGATGAAGAACACAATTTTTTACAATTTTTCATAAATATTAACCTAAAAAATATATAAACATGCAAATTTTGAAGGTTATAAATTTTTTTTATCGAAACTACGTAAAAATCTGAATTAATTGGTGATTTAATTTTAAAAATCAATGCATTACTTTAGTAGATATTAATTTTTAAAAAAAAAGTGTCTTAAAACTTAGTTCATTAATGTTTGAGACAAAAAAAAATTTTTTAGACAAATTTTTGGGCAAATCGGTGGAGGTGCTTAAACTTTACCCAAAAAATATATTTTGAACAAAAAATTTGACTGAAGGGTTTTTGGGTGGCCCACTTGAGAAATTTTTACCCAGATTCAAACCTTTATAAAATATGATTTTTTTAAATTTTATTGATATTTTGTATATTTATTAAATGAGTATGTAGCTAAATTTTAATTTGAAATTATCACAGAGCACCCCATGAAATGATTTTGCCCTACCGCACAGTGGTCCCCCAAAAAATTGGCCAAAAGTAAAAATTTTACCGACAGTTCTTGAAATTATGAAGTTTTAGGTTTTGATGTCAAGAAATCGGAATTTTAGGTCAAAATTTACAAAAACAAAATAGCTGACTTAAAATGGCCGACTTAATTCGTTAAAATTGACAATAACTTGACAAACATTAATGCTTGTAGTAGAAAAATTTACATTTGACATCAAAATTTCCGTTAATAAGATGGCCACCTCAAACGGCTGACCGTATCAGTCAAAATAGACGATTATTTCGAAAAAAGTAGTTTTCGCTAGTTTGATTTTAAAGCATTTTATTGGTTTTATTTATTTAAATGTTTTGGTAATTGTTTTACGTAATCCAATAAACCAACAAAACAAATAAAAAAATAAATATGAATAAAACTATATATTAACTTTTCTTTCAGTTTGAAAGTTGACCTAACCGACCATACGGAAAAGTCGAGTTTTCCATTGATGTCATTTAGGCTTCGAACAACCTTTTAATGGGGCTACCGAAATATTTTGTTCTTTCCCATCGTCCCTTTGATCGCGACTAGGAGGAAATTAAAAAGCAACCACCGCGATTTCACTTCGCTTCTTGCATGCTATGTACAGTCACAGAAAATTGTAATGTTTTATTTTATTAGGGCGCAAGGGGTTTGAACTTACTTTATATTTAAAATAATCCCAACAGAAATTTTATTTGCATAAGTGCCTTTACTTTAATATACAGTTCTGAAAAAGTTCATCACTATTTTTTGTGACTGTACCACGCATTAAACGTTAAACATGAAACTAATAAGCTGTTTTCACGGCTTAAAAAGCAAAGTGGACGGCGGTTTTTTTTCGAGGGCGAATAGATAGAAAATTTAACGGAAAATTAATATTTTACCAGATGGATTTTTTAAGTTCGTTTACGATGTTCAAAGGACATCGCTTTTTTTAACCCTTCAAGGAATGATGGAATACGTTTTATAATTTTAATATTCTGCTATATTTTATGCTGTAGTTACATAATTTTTTGTATACTTTGTCAATAGTAAAATGGTAAAATTAAAGAAAAATAATGAAATTTTTTACTCAAAAAACTAATGCGACTATACATGGTTTCCTGAAAATAGTGTGCAATAATCTACAATCGGTTTTTGTTAAATGTATTAAATTTAAAAAGAAAAAAGAAAATTGTTTTTAATAAATTAACAAATTTGTTATTTTATTCTAAAATATACTGCAGCTAACTTGCAAAAAAAATGTGGCTAAATATCCTGTGTAATACACTCATAAATAAAAAAAAATAATTTTGTTGTTATTTTTAAATTCAGCATAAAATGTTAAGTAATCATACAACATTTCATTATTTTTATTTGTTTTTCCTATTTTTGTCTTTAGAAACCACGTGTCTCTATACGTGTCTCTTGCACACTAATTTCGGGTCACCCTGTATTAATACGTAATCAGGGAGGTATCGAAGGTTATCACAAAAAGGGGGTTATTTTTATTTAAATATCGACTTTTTTTTAAGATTTTGCCTACTTTTGAAACTTAAAATGTGAATTAATTACAAAATTTTTCAAAATAAAAATCTCAGACATTGATTTTTATTCGACTGCTTGTAACATTTTTATAAGGCGCAATTAAATAAATTTGTCTGAAAATCAATGGCATTGCTAGAGTGTTTTTTAACCGGGGCAAAGAATAACCCATTATACACTTTCTAAAAATGAATTAGTCAAAAATGACTAATTTAATAGTTTTTAGTGGCTGCTTTTTCACTTGTACCATAGAATACCATGGTAACCTAAAATTTAACTGCCAATTCTTATGTAATTGTCTCCGAAAATACCTTCAAAAATGAGTGAAAAAAAGTGAAGCAGTTTTTGAGATATAGTTAATTCCATATTAAATGAAAAATTGACTATACCTTAAAAACTGTTCTACTTTTTTGACTTTTTACGGTATTTTTGGATTCAGGGGACAATTTTACATAAGAATTGGCTGTTAAATTTTGGGACCACTAATTACTATTAAATTAGTCATTATTGACTAATTCATTTTTAGAGATGTTAAATGTGTGACTATTAATTTGATTGACGCTGAAATTACTCAAAAAAGTCTTCACTGAAATTTTTAATTTACTTCAACAGCATCAAAATATTGTGTTTGTGACAAAAAAATTAAATAATAAAAAAGCTAAGTTTATTAAAATTTATTGCAAATTATCTATTTATTGTTTAAAATTACTACAAACACATCTTTTTTATCAGAAAAGAGCGCGAATTTGCGAAATAATCATTATAAATAAATTTTATTTGGCATTAGCTGCATCTGCATTAGTCGGCATTATAATGAAGGATTTTATTCAAAATCCCCTTGATTTGGTTCCCATTCATTGAAAATATTATCATAACCTCGAAAAATGCCGACTCGCTACGTCCATGTACGTAATGCAAATTTCAAACAACAGATAAATATTTAATTTAAAGTCAACTTTACAACTTGTTTTGTGTGTTTTGGCTTAAAACGTCGGTTTTAATATTAAAATACAATAGTGGCTTGTTCTGCATTTGGTTTTAAAAGTTGTAGGTATGAGTTATAATGACAATAAAGTAAATTATTAATGAAAACTCAAAATAGTCTTTTTATTGTAACAAATCTATTTATTTTAATCAGTATCTATTAAACCAATTTCTAATATCACTTATATTTAAATTATACATAAAATGTCAACTAAAGCTAGATATAACTCTCTTAAGAAAGTTACTTTGGCACAAAAGTGAAAAAATTATTGGGATTCAATAAATAAATGTATCCAATTAATTTATGTAAAAAATACGATACTTCTCAGCAAACTTATCTAGACCACTTTTTGCTGACGTAGAGTAAAAATTGTTGGCACAACTCGAAATAATTACACAAGCAGGGAAAAAGTCGAGAAAAATTGTTTACCATTTTTATAATTGTTCACCTTTTTGCATCGTCCGTCGAATGATTCCGCCTCCGGGGACTCACCTTCGAATTCCGGAATTACATTATCTTCGTCTTTTTTGCCTTAACGTAATATACAGTAAAACAACAATGTTTATAATAATACCTTTAAAACGCCCATTATCGTACTTGTTTCCATGACACTTTAGTCACGGGCTGAAGTTAGCTTTAAGTTAGTTTACAATTGTCAAATGTCATACAATCGTTAAAATAAAGTGCCTCTCTTGTAAAATATTACTAAATGTAGTAAAGTATTAAATAGTTTCTTGAAATTTTAAAAGATTATATGAACGTTAACTAGATTTAACTGATAAAGCGTTAAAAATGTTGGTTACAGTGTCCATAAAACATTATTTTCTCTTTTGCTGTAAAAACTGCTTTTATATTGATTGTTGGTCTATTTTCAAGGGATTAATTTTGATTTACACAGAAAAATATGACATTTTAACGCCGGTAGATTGCTAGATTCTAACTGGAATTCCACTAAATACAACTGTCACTTTTTGTACCTTTAACTTCTTGTGTAGGAATTTTTAATACTGTGATAATATTTTGCAATTATATCAAAGATTAACATAATTTTGAAGTTATTTTAATATTTTAAAGTATCAATAACACTAGTTTACAGCTATTTTGCCCACCATGTCTCACTATGATTTTCTTGTGTAGTTCGGCCCACTAAACGCGAAAATCACACTTAAATTTTTTTTCATGGAAGCGTTTTCGAGATATGAATTTTCAATTGTTTTTTTTTAATTTTCTGAGGTGTTTTGACGATTTAAAGTATACTTCGAGTTTTAATTGATCGATTCGACCAAACAAGCACTTAAATCAAAGGTAATTGAGCCCTCTACAACTTTCTCTTGTATTGTATATGTAAATTTTTGACCTCGATTAAAAAAAAATACTTTTTCAACTGCATAAAATCATACCAAAACAGATATTATCTTTCTGGAAAAGATAGAAATCAAAAAGATAATTCCAATTTAATTTATTTTACGTATAGATTATACTAAAAAACTGGAAAAAAATAAGCTGCTGTTTTTAAAAATCCATGGATAAATGGCGAAGTTATAAATTTTTCAGTGGAAGACCAAAATTCAGTTTTTCGAGAATTTTTACGTTTTATCTTCATTTTATTGAATTGAGTGTGATTTTCGTGCTTAGTGGGTCAAAATACATGGGAAAATTATAATGGGATATGGTGGTCAGAAGAAAATTACTTCAAAAATGTTTATTGGATGATTACTTTTTTTTGAATAGATGTCGCTTTATAAAAATATTTAATTTAAATCATTTTTTAGATAAAATTATGATTTTTTTGTAGAAAAAATATAGTACCTATGCAACTCGTTTATAAACTTTTTTAGGCACTCATTATAATATTACTTAATCTAAGCTAAGATTCCCGATTTTTTTAATCATGAGAAGGAAGGTAATTTGACGAGGGTTGAGATTAGTTTTCCTTCTTTCCGTTCTGTTTTTTTTAATCGGCCCCTTCGATATTCCGTGTTAATTTTGTCCGATCATTTGCATAATTTTGATGCGTTGAGGTCCTGGGAGAATTCAAGTTTTAATATTTAGTAGCTAGTAGCGGAAGTCCTGGAGGAGCATAACGAATTTTCATCGTCGTTTCGATAAAAGAAAAGGTTTATGTTTAAGCCATTAAAATTAAAATATTCCTTACTGCAGTACAAATATAATTTGCTAATACTAATATTTTCTCGACAAAGACAAAAAATGCCTACCGACAGATAGAATAAGTATACTGTTTTCCTCAGAGCTTTAGCAACAAAGCTAATGATAATTATAATATATCCCAGTAGATATATATGGCCCGAATTGTATTTGTATTTGCTAATTTTTTGTTGTTGTTTTGTCCTTTTTCTACTCTATTCACTTTTGCCTTGACCTTTTTTACCCTACAATCACCTACTTGGTATTTTATTAATATTCACGTTTTAATTTTCATTACTTTATACTTATAGGTACTTTATAAACTATACTCTTAAACTGAATTAGTTAAAAATGAATAATTTTCATAGCAAAAATGCAGCCAATATTATCTAAATATCGATATATTTAAGAATATATCGATATTTTATGTACATCGATATAATATATTATATTTTTCGATATATCGAAAAAAAAGTGATAGGTATATTTTTTAAGATATCGGTATAAATAATAGTATATATTATACGAGAGATAATGCAGGCTAATATTTACGAGGATAAGGTTTACGTCTCGAGTCGCTAGACGAGAGACCTAAATCACCCGAGTATACTTATTGGAGTAGATAAAGTATAGTATTACACTCGAGATTATGCGCAATATTCACTCGGATGATTTAGGTCTCTCGTCTAGCGACTCGAGACGTAAATCTATAGATAATTAAATGATTTTCAAAATTAAATAAATAAAATCTGACATCTGTCAAATGGTTAACCTTACTTTTTACCAATTTTAAATGTTATTATAGTCGCCTTCTTCCAATTTAAAACTCGATTGGTTCAAGTCACAGTGAATACTGAAATCGGCCAATCACTGATGCCTAACAACGTGAATACTGAGTTTATTATTCAAGTTGTTAGGCAGGAAATTTTATAATGCTTAACAATATTCACGGAAAAACACCAAAATTATGCAATAGGAGTAGATAAATTTATATTTTTCAATAAAAAAAATTATTTTACGTATGTTTTTTATATTTTTTTTAAATGTAAGCGTTTTTGTACTTCCCCCTCCATAAATCAAAATATTCTAAATTGACCTGTTTTTTCTCAAGTTCATATTTACTATTTCTTTTTTTAATTTAACATAAGGAACTCCAATATCAAGTAACTAATATAAATTTCTTCCGATTGATATTAATAAAAGTAATTTTAATATGCCAACACTAATCATAAGAAACTGTCAAACATATTTTTACTTTTATTATTGTACAAGAATAACATTGACGGGGATAAACGATTTTAAACGAAAACTGACCAATTATCAAAAAAATTTCAATCCAAAAAACTCAAAATTGCCAATTTACCATAGACAATAAAAATGATGTGTTTAAATTTAAGCAAAAACTTTTATTAAAAATAAAATTTTCTGAGAAATGTAAAATATATTTTTCTTTTTTGTAACCTCATCCGTGGACATGGTGTATGTGTAAAAACTGTATTTTGATAAAATATGCTAAAAACTATCATACTCTCTAAAAATGAATTGGTCAAAATGACTAATTAGTACAGTTATTAGTGGCTGCTTTTTCACTTATACCAAGGATACCATGGTATCCCCAACATTTAACAGCCAATTATTGTGTAAAAGTGTCCCCTGAATCCAAAAATACCGTCAAAAATTATATAAGTAGAGCAGTTTTTAAAATATAGTCAATTCCTTATTGCTATTGACGAAATATATTAGTGGCTGCTTTTTCGCTATGACAATTAGTCATTTTTGACTAATTAATTTTTAGACAGTACATGTTATCATGTTCTGCTAAAAAGGTTTTTATCGTATAAAAGGATCGTGCAGTATATTATTTTTACAAAATTTAATTATTTAATATTGGCTTTTTGAAAAAGCTCTAATTGGTAAAAATTCTTCTTAAATTATTATACAACTATTTTTCATAAAATTTTAACATCCTGTACCTCCAAAACTATTCATCTTTTGATAAATGTTTATAGAACCAAACTTAATAGATAATGTAATCCATCTCTAAATAAATTGTATTGCATTTCGAAAAATTATCTTTGCCAAAAATACGATTTTGTATAAAGTGCTTTTTCCAAACAGTGTGGTAGAATATTTTACTAAAAATCTGTTATTTAGCCCGTTCGAGTTAAATTATATTCGAACTAAAAAGTGGCGTGACACCGTAAAACAAAAGCAATTACTTTAAAACGACCCGTAAACTAAAAATAATCGAACTAGAAAAAATTACGCTCCATAAGCTATTGTTCTGATAAATGTCTGAAAAAGCCCCCTCGGGGGGCCGATCCCTGCTCGCGTCCACTTAATTTACGAGCGCTGTAAACATCTAATAATTAAAATTGAACACCGCTAATTATTTCCATTTTTTCCATAGTCGATCGTTTATGGATGCGAGCGACAAGGAGGGTCCCAGGTAGGACCCATGGGACACGCCAACGTATGTGCGTGAACGGATAATGAGATGTTTATGTATTGGTAATTTGTATAATCCTGTTTTTAAGTTGATTAGGCTGTTTAACAATTTTTACCATTATAGTTTGTATGCACCTATATATATTGGTGGTACATACACTGTTATAAAAATCAGATTTTTTAACATAATTTCTTGTATAAAACCAAGGTTAATAATTATTTTATCAAAGGAAATATTTTACCGAAAGGTTTGTAAAGGTTATATGCAATTTTGTAAGCATTTTCTAAATAAATCTAGTTTGTAACGTGTTCGTAACAACTGTCCAGAGTGTTTATGGGCGTTTCTCTGTAAACTGGGCAACTTGAAGTAAGAAATTGTCTAGGCAAGTTTTTTTGTTATATTTTTGTTGTATTTAATAAATGTTTTTCGAGGAATAAATATCGGTCTATTTATTAGTATACGGCAGATGAACCAAAAATATTCCTATTACTATGGAAAACATTGAGCATTTTCTGAAAAATCTATACAGGGGACTGTTTATAAAATCCGGAGACAAAGTTTTGATGACTTTTTTAGAATTAAAAAATAATAATTATAAAAAATAAATAAGTCACAGTAACAAGCAAACAATATTGGTTGAATAATTAAACAATTAGGTTGATTCCAATAGTTACTGTCTTTAATTAATTTAGTCTGAAGTGACCATTTTGCTTTGGTGACACGTCAGGGGACTGGTTTTTAAGGACTATAAAAACGATTTTGATACATTAAAGTTTATTTTATTGGATTTTGAACGTCGAGCATAGGTAGATTAGGTTATTATCTTTTAAAGTTATCTACGAAATATTTATGATCTGTTATTTTTCTAAACAATATTAGCTTGAGACAATGAGTTGCCCAGTTTACAGAGAAACGCCCTTATAATATATTACCAGAAATCTGTTATTATTGTTATTCGGATTCCTTATACCTATTTAAAGAGTGTACGAAGTATCCGAAAAAAGATGTCATCACTGGTTTTCAAACCACATTCAATTTGGTAAATTTTACATTTTTTAATCGGTTAATAATCTACACGTACTATTCGTAGATAAAACTCGTAACAGTGTTAAAATTATCAAACACACTCTTAAGGGTAAAATCAACACTTACTATTGGTAAAAGAACTCCATTTAAGAGTAGAAAATGCTCAATTTGGTGTAATTTACTACACGTGTAGGTGTTAAAAATGGTGGGGGTTTTAATATTAAACACAGCAAGTAATGTAAAATAAAGTATATTTTATATTACTATATTACTTTTAGATATCGGGAATTTTCGGTGGTGTAAGTATTCTTATAAAGTGTTAATAATTAATTGAATGAAAAGTAATGATATTTTATATATTTCCAGTTTGTGGAAAACCATATTTAGCTTATATAAACTAAATATGATTTTTTACTAGCTCAAAAAACTTAAAATATTACTAAATTTCACATTTCACTTCAAAATATCAGGTAAAAAAACATGTTTTATCACAAACATAAGTTGCATTCACTGTCACATTGCACCACTTTACCAGACCACTAAATTTTAATTTAAAAACCATGGTCTTAAATTAAAATAGCATGCATATGTACACTACCATCAACTGCACTGATACTGATCGCGCCCTTGCCGTTAGCGAATGGTGATGACTGTGTGACTTTTTTTTACCACAATTTGTGTAGCTGTCAACACATAATAGTTGTAATTTTACCACAATTTAAAATAAACACTTAATATTTTTGACCAATTTTAGTATATACGAGGTGTGTTCAGAAAATATCGAGAATTTTCGTTTTTTGAAACAAATATTTATTTATTCGTCTACATTAATGTTGTCGCTTTCAAAATAGTCCCCATTGGATATTATGCACATATGCCAGCTCTTCTTTCAATATTCGAAACACTTCTAAAACTCGATCTTTGAGATAGCCTTTAGTTCTTTCAGCGATGCGCTTTTAATGTCATCTATGCTTGCAAAACGACGGCCCTTTAAGGTTCTCTTTATTTTTGGTAATAGTAAAAAGTCAGACAGAGGCATGTCTGGCGAATATGGAGGCTGGGGCATCATTACAGTATTGTTTTTGGCCAAAAATTTTGTTCAAAATCTAACAAATTTTGCTGCCACGCGTTTCATACCCAAAACATTTGAAAAAAATTCATGGGATGAGTCTATCGATATACCAACATCATCAGCGACTTCTCTGATGGTTTATAACCTATTCTTCCACTTTTTCCATGTTTTTATCGGTTGTTAATGTGCTTGTGCGTTCGGGGCGTTCGTCATCTTCAACGTCTTCACGGCCATCTTGGAAACTCTTATACCACTTGTAAACTCTTGTTTTACTTATAGTAGACTCACTATAGGCCTTTGTTAACATTTCACAGAATTTATTTCATTTTTTAAGCAAAATTGGATACAAATTCTCTTTGATCCATTTCTTTTAACGAACGAAAATCGCCGAGCTCATAAAACACGTCTAACCTTAGCGGCTTCCACAGACAATGTAAACAATCAAAACAGCTAAAGTTTTTATCATACTTCGGGGGCATATATACCAACATAATAAATAAGATTTTATGACAACCGGACCCTCCGAAGCCGCGAAATTTAACAATTCCCGTTATTTTCTGAACACACCTCGTATATTAACACCAAATTATTTTACCACTCCATTTGGTTTACACCGAAATATTTTATACTGTGTATAGATTTTTTAAAAATGTTGATATAAAATTTACCTGTCCCGTTAATATTTTTGCTGGCCCTCGACCCCTGGACCCATTAAAAGAATGATAAAACCCCCAACACGGCGAGTAAGCAAGCAAAGAAAAATAAGTATAGGAGGGAGGGGAGTAGGAAAAATTAAGCGACGGCATTAAAAACCGGGAGCGATCGCGCAAATTTTTTGAAAAGAGGATTGAACAATATTATGCAAATAATTCTTCCATGGCAAACAAAAAGTGGCAGGTTACATTACTGCTACTTTTAAAACTCCCTTGACTAATTCATGGGAATTATTATTGTCTGTTTCTGTTGTCCTTTTCTCCTTTAGCTGCACCCTTCCCCCACCCCCTACGCTGCTCGTATTTTTTTATTTCTTCAGCATAGGGACCGCCGAGTTTTACAACCGTAATATTTATTAAGATGTTAAAACATATTGCCATTTTTTAATGTGTAATTCTTTATGCCCTTGGGTATACTTGATTTTGTTTATTAACAAATGATCTGGATTAAGCTTTTTAGACTTTTACAAAAATTATAATTATTACAGCCATTCCACGCTACTCGGGAATTTTTGTAGCGTCCGTTACAATAAAAAATTGTGATTAAAAGCTACCGTAATTAAATTAAATACTGTTACAATAGTTAATATTGCAAACATGTTTATTATCCTTGTAATAATTACTTAGGCTTAAACTTATAAGCATAATAATTACGGTAGTTTTACTCACAATTTTTTATTGTAACGGACGCTACAAAAATTCCCGAGTAGCGTGGAATGGCTGATTATTATTATAATTATTTCGTTTAATATACAAACAAATCTATAGATTTTTTAACATGAGTTTGTATATTAAACGAAATAAAATAGGATTTTTGGCGCAAGAGGTGAAATATATTATTTTACAAATTAAAATTTACAAGTATACAGTGTGTCCCCGGATCGGATTGCCAATAGAAAAAACTTGTTTAGACCTGATCAGCTAAACCGAGCACGAATTTAAAATCTACAACTAAAAATTATGTTTACGTGTTAAAAATTTACCTTCAGTATAATTAATATTATGGATCAGGAGATATACCTAATATAAAAAGTAAAAAAGGCATACAATGAAGCATTTTAAATTCAAATTGAAATACATTTTTACAACGATTTTTTTTATTTAAAAAATATTAATGACCCTTGCGGAAAAATATAATTAGCAAGGGAAGAGTGGAATTTAGATTGTTTTTCTTAACCCCACGCGGCTTGAAGATAAAAAACTTACACCAATACTGCTAATTAAATAAACTTTTTAATGATGTCGTTTGGCCGAGAGGACAAGATATAAACGTCTTTTTTGCACACAGTGGTTCAATTATATCCAGCTTAACATACCTAAGACATTTTACCATAGACATATTAAAATAATGGACATTATTGTGTCCTCATCAGTGTCAAGTTTACAAGTTTATTTTGTGTTTTTTCTTGAAAAGAAAATTAAAAATTTCGGTTTTAATATTACAATATTAAAATACAATGGTGTTTTTTTCTGCATTTAGTTGTAAAAGTTATATAATTTCAAAAAAGAAAAAATTCGCTTTTTAAGATAATATAAAAATTCAGAATTATATCATTTATAATTAAATTATGCATGAAACTGTTCACACCTTGGTTCACACTTTAACATTATTAATACAGTAAATCTTAAGACAGTCATATCTAGGTTAAGTTAACATTATTATTATTAATAAGATATTTCTAGCTTGAGTTGAAATTCTTCATCCAATTAAATCTGGCTTAAAGTAACATCCTTAAGACAGGATATAGTCATGGACAGCTGCTGTCCCTTTACTGTCCACTCTCTTAAAATGAATTAGTCAAAAATAACTAATTAGTCATATTTGACTAATTGTCATGGCAAAAAAGCAGTCACTAATAATTAGTCAAATTCTACTGAAAGAAATAGTCAAATTATTAGATTTAAATTTAAAAAAAGTTTTGACCCAACCGGGGATTGAACTCAGATCTGTCACTTGTCAAGCTGTTGTCATAACCCATTCGGCTATCAGCCGCTCTTTTAAAAATCAATTTTATTTGTCAATAAATATTGTTCATAAAATTTTAAAGTTGAATATATTATTTGTGTTGCTGTTTTGAGTTAAACTTTTTGCTTCTTTATTTGTTTTTATGGTTCATTTAACCATGGAGCTTAGGTATGTGCATTTAATTCAAATATTACTTTATTGTTGGCCGCAAACGATTAAAGAAATTAGTTACTTTTAACTCTCAGAAATAGTCAAAGATGGTGACTAATCTTAAATTAATCAAACTTTAACTATTTACTACAGTAAAAAATAACTATTTAAAAGTGAAAAGACTATTTTATTAGTCAAAAATGCTGGTACTAATTCAAATAGAATTTTTAGAGAGCATAACAGCAGTTCTCCCACGTCAGCAGATAAAGCGCGCGTCTGATTGACTACTTTATTTATGTAACTACTTATTTAAGAAAGCGTCAGATCAAAAAACTCCAAAGGGCTTTTTGTCCTATTCGCCCCTTTTCTGCTGCATAATTTTTGTTCACAAGTAAAAATAAATAGCAAATTTTGTTACAAGACTATACTTTTTTCACGAGTATGAAAATTTCTTAAAAAAACAAATAAATAAATAAGAAGTATGAGAAAGTAAGGTTAAACCCGTTTGATAGATAACGTATTTTAGAGATTTAATTTTGTGTTTTTTTACTGGTACATACTGTTAAGTTCTATTGCAGTAAATGGCACTTAAAAATATATTTAAAATGAGTATATATACGTTTTATTGTTTTAAGGATTATAAAAAAGTTATCTTGTTTATTTTGTGCTATTATAGCATAATAAGACGTAAAGTAAAACATTACAGGGTAAAGTGGGAAGAAGATGATGAGTTGTTGTACTATAAAAACTTTTTTGCACGAGGCAACCTGGTCCCAGATTTAAAAGAAACTCCAGATTTATGTGGTCCAGTTCAGAATTTTCCCACATTGATTGTATAGTTAAATTTTATACCCATTAAAGGAATAAAAAAACAATTATTTTTTGTTTATTTTTCTAAATCTCCATAAACGTTTACAACAAAATGAGCAATCTCCAGCAATTCATATCAAAGTCAGCAATCTCCAATTTATAATTATAGATTTCACCTATACTAGACTAACAACAACAATATTTCAATATAATATATAAAAAATATTACAAATCTAGAATTTAAAATACCAAAATCAATTATCTCAATTTACTCAGTTTTAGTCTGATGGGAGATTGTTGACTTTGCTCTGACACGCCTCATAGAATGTAGGTAATTTTATACTAAAAACTGATGGCCATATTCCTTGATAGGAGTAGAAAAAATGTATTACATATTTTAATTTAATTTCTTTTTGTTGCAGGTACTGTGCGCCAATATTTGTGACCCCGGGGCGTCATCTTCAGAAAAGGGTTGGTTTCCAGCCGCCGTCGCGGCTTCCTCACCGCCACCCCCATCGGACCGCCGCCACCCGCCGCTGTTTGTCAAAACGGGCTCGAAAAAAAAATATCGAGGGCCGACAAATGGCCGTGTATCTGTCAAGTTTAACAAGAGCTTAGCGAAACGAATAAGGGAAATTGCCGATTAAAAAAATAAAGCCGCCCCTTTGCCGCCGCCGCCGCCCGCTCCTTCCGTTAATGGCCTTTGCTCTAGGTTTTCCGTCTTTTTTTTAATTAAGAAGATTCCGCATTATTAATTCATTCCCGTTTCGGAAAGATTAAACTTACAGCGTTTTTTCGCAATAATATTTTATTTAAGTTTAAATATTCGGTGTGTCAACAGTCCAGATTGACGTCATAATTTGATGTCACACATTGAAATCGGTAGCTATATTTCGAGGAGCATGCACCTTTGATATAAGTCTGGGTAGCTTAGATGGTAGGGCGCTCGTTTAGCATTCGAGAGGTACTATGCTCCACACCTCAAAGTCCCACCACGTGACCACGTACGGAACGCAGTGTTTTGAAAATTTGGCATTTAAGGCTTTTCAGGTTATGTATTTGTCAAAGTATAGTCAATGAAAGAAATAATATTTAAAGTGTTGCCGCTTATGTTTAAGCGTTAAAAGTTAATAAGTCTTTATAGTATCACAATAACAATGGTTGGTTTAAGAATTTAGGAATATAAATACTGCATTTAATGAAATTCCAAAGTATAAGGTGCAATATAAGTGATATTTTTGTGCATTGGGTCTACATTTCTCCATAAAATAGTTTTAATTAAACAGCATTTATTTAAAAAAATCTAACTTCTCTATTATGAAATAAGAATATCTGTATTAGAACAAAAAATATCATTTAATTTTGTATTTTAAGGTTAGAAAAATCTATTTTGATAAATAAATATAGGTATAATAAATAATTCTTGATTATAGTTCAAATTAAATTGAAGCTTTTATACTTCTAACGACAAAACTTGTGCATACCTCTCGGCATACTTACTTTAAGTTAAAACAAACAATTTTTAGAGAAACTTGCAATGTGAAAATATGTAATACTCCCATGACATGTGATTTATTAAAATATTAAAGTTATAATGATTTTTTGATGTAGATCAAATTCAGTCAAAGCTTTTTAACTATTTGTATTGACAAAACTTTATGTAGGTACACTTTAAGCTGAATAAGAAAAACTACCACATTTTTAAATACCATATTATACAGTCTTTTAAATAATCCAAAATACCTATTTATTTTGGTCAAAATAAATTTTTCTAACCTTAAAATTGCAAAATTAGATGATATTTTTGTTATAATATATTAACCTACCTTTAATACAGATATTCTTATTCCATAATAGAGAAGTTAGATTTTTTTAATAAATGCTGTTTAGTTAAAACTATTTTATGGAGAAAACGAGATATTTGGACCAAATGCACAACAATATTACTTATTTGGCACCATACACTTTAGAATTTCATTAAATGCAGTATTTATATTCCTAAATTCTTAAACCAACCAATTGTTATTGTAATGTTATAAAGATTTATACATTTTTAACGCCTAAACATAATATTATTTCTTTCGTTGACTATACTTTGACAGATTCATAACCTGAAAAGCCTTAAATGCCAAATTTTCAAAAGACTGCGTTCCGTACGTGGTCACGTGGTGGGACTTTGAGGTGTGGAGCATAGTACCGGGATCGATACCAGGTGCCTCCAAATTAAAAAAAAAAATTAATTAACATTTAGAAATAAAATAACATAACATTGTGGCGCTAAAAAATGTTGTCATATTTGTTAAAAATTACCAAATATTGATTCATTTTGGACTAAAACGTCGAATTTGACATTTACATTAACAAAATAATCTTTAACCTTTGAAATTAACAAAATGCTTACTAAATTTCATATTACCTTTACAAAACTTAAGTTAAAAAATTATGTTGAAATTTTACAAAATAAAATTACAAACTACAAACTCATGTTAACAAATCTGATTTTTGTAATATCCTCAATTATATCTACTCAATAAAAAAAAAACGAAAAAACATTTTAAATTTCCTAAATTATCTAAAATACACGTGCGCCTTTTAATCAATTCACCTCAAATTTTGCAATAATTTGTTTTTTTTGTGGGGGTCCAACCCAATTAATTTTTAAAAATTTTATTTCCTAATGGGGTGCTCTGAAACTTAAATATCTTTAAATTTTGACCTGTTATGTTTAAACCAAGTACAAATTTTTAATCTACAAACAAAAATTAAGTTTACGTGTCCGAGCGTTTAGCTGTGATATTTTCACCTCCCTGCAGTGTTATTTTTCAACAAATTCAATTACCTCATCGAACCTTTCAACTAGATTGTTTCGATGTCCACCCTTCTCTGCAAAAAAAAACGATAACCTGTCAAAAAGGACGTCGGGCGTCGTCCGTCAAAATCGCGACATGTGCTCGGCGTCCACGGACGTGGCCAATTAGAGCTAATGATTCCAACGACTCGGCAAATAAATAGTAGGCGTACGAATCAATTATGTAATTGTTATTGGTCCGATGTTGAGGTTACAGTTGTAGACATCATTGTGGGGTTTATACAGGGTGTTTCAAAAAACATGCGCCAACGCTCGGCTGAAGATTCATTATCCAAAAATAAGTAGAAAAAGTCATATAAACGTGGGTCCGAAAATGCTTAGTTTTTAAGATACATGGTGTTAAATATTTTTATTAAAAACGGCTTTTTTAAAATATCTTAAATATCCTTTGGCCGATTCTGTTGAAATTTGGCAACGTTATTTATATTAGGTCCAGTGGCGTCCCGGGGGGCACCTTAAGAAATATTATTAACAAAAAAAATGTGCGCCACTGAATTTTTTGCAGGTTTTATATATTTTTTAGATTAAGCCACTAAAAATACAACTTTTTTGTCTCTTGAGTATTTTTCGTATCTTACCTCGTTTTCGAAAGAAAAAATAAAAACCACATTATTACATGAAAATTGACAAAACTCATATTTTATACTTTTTGCCATGTTTGATCTTTTAAAAAATGATTCCAACTAAACTGGAAAATTTTAACGTAGTCAAAGAAAAATTAGCTACTTACTAAATATAAATAACGTTGCCAAATTTCAACAGAAACGGCCAAAGGATATTTAAGATATTTTAAAAAAGCCGTTTTAAAAAAAAATATTTAACACCCTGTATCTTAAAAACTAGGCATTTTCGGAACCACGTTTATATGACTTTTTTTTCTTATTTTTGGGTGATGAATCTCCAGCCGACCGTTGGCGCATGTTTTTTGAAACACCCTGTATATAAGGTAGATTCTAGTACTGAATTGGCTGAATCTTTGGGTGATTTTAAGGCCAAAAATAAAAATCAACTTGGTTCCTCAATCGTTTACCGGAAATAAATCACCAAGAACATAAGTGGACATTTTTCTAGCAAATTTTAAAAAAAGCTTCGTGACGTTAATTTGACCTTTATCATAAATGGACCGGATCCCTCAAAAGCTTTTCAAGTTGCGATTGTTTTCTGCTCTACTGGATATTTCTTTATTCGAGTTATGACCGCATGTATACATGGTGTTATTTAAGTACGTGGCCAAACTTTATGGGACGATTCTTTGAGTGATTCTAAAACGAAAAGTTCATATAAACAACTTAAACTAAAAAAAAAAGACACTTGAATCAATATTTTTTACAAAAAAATCTGCGCCTCTGACTTTTTTGCAATTTTTATATTTTTTCACATTAAGCAACCAAAAATACAACTTTTTTATTTCTAGCATATTTTTCGTATATTGCTTCGTTTTTTTGAGAAAAAATAAAAATAACTTTATTGCATGTTCGTGGGACAACATAATAAAAAATTAAAACAACCAAACTATCAAAAACTGGGGTGTATCTGTAATTTTTTCCATATTACTGGTCTATTTTGATGTTAAAAATTGGTTAAAAATTAATGCAAAAAATATAAAAAAATGTTTTATTAATTTAAAAAAAAATGGCTACGGATTATTGAGATATTTGGGAAAAAACGATTTTTGACACCCAGTAAGTTGAAAACGGAGCATTTCCGGACCTATGTTTATATGAACTTTAAGTCTTAGAATCACTCAAAGAATCTTCCACTAAAGTTTGGCCACGTACTTAAATAACACCCTGTATATACAGTGTGACTGACCCCTGTAAAATCTTTATTTTTTGTTCGATTTTAACCGAATTTGTTTTAAAGTATAAATCTTGATAAACTGTATTTTTGAAGCAAAAAATAACATATTTATACAAAATACAAGGTCTACTAGGTATGTCAGTTTTTGAGAGGAAATCATCTTAGCGATTTAAAAAAATCTATGCACGGCACTGGGTTCATCATCCCTTAAAACGACTCTGTACTAAATTATAATAAAAAATATAAGTAGGAACGATTTTATAGCCAAATTAAAAATAAACTTTTTACAAAAATGTATGCTGTGATGTTATCCATGAAAAAACATGAAGTAAAATTTCTATGCTTAGTTTTGACAAATAAAAAACGCAATACAAACTCTCTAAATAAAATTCTCTACAATAAGATTTTTGTCACCTCTACTGCACAAGAACTACTGACTAGGGTAATACAAGCCTGCAGGCGCATGCGCAGCCATTACTCCAGACCAAATATGAAAGTGTATTAAAATAAATGGTGGATTAGTAGAGGTGACAAAAATCTAATTGTAGAGAATATGGAATTCTCTATTTTTTATTTCATTGTTTTTTTAAGTTTCTATTGCGTTGTTTATTTATAAAACTAAGCATAATAATGTTTATGTATACTTACCATTTTACTATTAGTTTAATTTTATTTCAATGTTTTTTTCTGGATATTATCTAGTTAAACTTGACAAAATAAATTTTTGTAAATAGTAATTTTTACTATTTTTAATTTAGCTAAAAAATCGTTCCTCCTTAAATTTTTTAATAAAATTTAGTATAGGATCGTTTAGAAGGGTGGTGAATTCAGTGCCGTACATAGTTTTTTTTAATCGCTAATATGAAATTCTAAAAATTTACTCTTAAAAACTGACATAGTAGGCCTTGTATTTTGTAAAAATATGGCGTTTTTGCTCAAAAAATACAGTTCATCAAGATCTACACTTTAAAACAAATCCGGGTAAAATCGCACAATAAATAAAGATTTTACAGGGGTCGCAAACAGATGGGTCACACTGTGTATGCAAAAATATTATAAAAAAATGATAAAAAATCGTTAAATTATTTAATTTAATTATATATAATATATAATTTAATTATATATAATATATACATAAAATGTTGTAAATGCGTCGTCTACGCATGTGGTGATTTTGAAGCGGCAACGTTTAAACTTAAAATTACTAGAAAAATACTAATAAAGTATATTTATTACAAAATTGTTAAAATATTGGATACTTTTTTTCGAACTGTCTTTACAGTTCCATGTCTTATGTCCAAAATCGTACATGGTAAAAATTACACGTTCGTAGAGCAGCTCTCTTCCGGTAAATAGTTAAAAGGTAAAAAAGGACTGTCGCCGGACGTTATCTACACGATGTTCATTTGTTTCCGATAGGATCTAGCATGCCACACATCATCCTCACACCTTCGACTAATTATCGAAATTGCGACCGACCCCACAGGCCTTTAAAACGAATTAAAACTTGATGTTATTAATTATGTATTAATGTCTTTCGATTTTATATAAACTGTGGCCCATTGAAAACAGCCCAGCAAGGTTTACGGCTTAGTACGTTAAAATAAAAAAAATCTTCGGACCCGTATACTTTTGTTTTCAGGGTTACATATTTAAATAGATGTAATCATGCATATATGCAAATAAAGACTTATATTAAAACTTGTAAAAAAATAGTACACAAAAGTCTATTTTTCAATGGTTTACCGCAAAATATAAAATATTGTGATAATTATAAGGATTTTAAGAAAATGTTAACTGCAGTTGTGTATTACATTTTAAAATAGTGCTTGTATTATTTAAAGCATTACCTGTAAGGCAGTTTCTTGATAAAACGTTTCTCTGTAGATGGATTGGGAGAAGTAGTGCTATCGAATGGTCCGCGAGATCACCGGATTTATCTCCCCTTGATTTATTTTTGTGGGGAAATTATAAAATTAATGTGTAAATATGTCTCCCTAAAAACAAAAGTATATATGGGCCTTTCCATCTCAAATCGACCAGGCTAAATTTTTGGTACAGCTTCTTTACCGAAATTGATGAGACCCGTATTTTTTGTTTTTGCTTAAATTTGTTTTGTTCACCCGTAGGAAATTTTTGAAAAATGGACAGAAACATCGATTTTTTTTACGAGTGACATTTTTTCTTAAAAATGCGATAACTTGGCCAAAAATGTTTCGATCGTTACAATTTTTGTTTTTAATTGTAGATGAATGTTTACTATATACATTAGGGTGTCCCTTATTTTTATTTTTTTTACGCATACCCTCTAATTATATTTATTACGTTTTTATATACTCCCAGTAAAAATTTCAGCTCATTCTATAAACGGGAACCCGTGCCGACTTGCATCTGAACCCTCCGTTAGCCAACGTTAGGCGCGCGGTATTTTGTAACACGGTTGGTCGCGAGGTCTTCGATCGTAAGTCATTTTGTATTTGTTATTATGTGACCCTTATATTATAAATTATTGACAAATGTTAAAATATAATTTTATTTATTTGTATACTTTGATAAAAATGTATATTTTCACAGGGAGTGGCTATAGTTACCCGGAAGGGTCTGGTGAATAGGCCGTAAACTCTGAAATTGATAAACTTAATGGGTTTTACTCTAACTAACTAAAAGGGTCTATTGTGAGAGATGACTACCGAAAACTTATTGAACTGTCTGAAATATTTTTGGGAGGACATCAAGAAAAGAAATGCTTATAAAAAGCTGAAATTTCATATAACAGTATATTTTAGCAATACTAATTAGTATATTAATATATTTAAGGGATAAAACCAACTAAATTAGTGAAACAAATAATAGAAACAAAAGCAATAATATTAATTAGTAATCATATTTAATAAAATCATTAGAAAAATACAGTCATAAAGTATATCTAAAAGTGTTTCGTGTTACAAAATACCGCGCGCGCCTAACGTTGGCTAACGGAGGGTTAAGATGCAAGTCGGCACGGGATCCCGTTTATAGAATGAGCTGAAATTTTTACTGGGAGTATATAAACAAGTAATAAATATCATTAGAGGGTATGCGTAAAAAAATAAAAATAAGGGACACCCTATTGTACATACAAAAAAATTATAAAAAATTAAGTGAATTCACCCATTTTTTTTTAATTGTTTTTTTCTAAAAAAGGCAAACAAAAAATCGAGGTCAAAATTTTGACATTGCTACTTTTTTTACTTCATATTTTTTTCTATGAAGTTGATAATATGAAAAACTTTTACCAAAAGTTTGCTAAATTCTTCGTTTAGGAATTATTATTTTTTTAATGAAAATGCCATTTTCTAGTAAATTCGTGGTTCATCGCAAAATTGTTTAGATTTTAGAGTAAAATGTAAATTCTTTATTAACTGCTCGTCATACAAATCGACGCACCTAGTTTTTTGGAAAATATTTGAAAGCTCGTTATTTGAAAATTACTGAATCGATTTTGAAAATCTTTGGAAATTCTGAATAGCTGATTCTTTGACTCTTATCCAAGATATCCACAAAATTTCGAAAACGTCCCGAGGGATAACCTAACTGTTATTAGGAAGGGTTATTACGACTATTAAGCTCAACTGCCCTGTGAATGAGGATTTGAAATTTTGGAAAAAAAACTTCCCTTTTTTAACACCCTGTAGTATAATGCTATGTGCACAATATGGTATTCTCAAAATTAGACCTAAGTCAAAGAATCCACTATTGCTCATTTTTTGGACTAAACTGGAAAATAACGACAATTTTCTAAAAATTGGCATATCATCGTAGTAAGCCTCGATATCGTAGTAAGCCTCACGAATGGGAATAACTTAAAATTTTGGAAAAAATACATCTCTTCGTTTAACACCCTGTAGTATAATGCTATGTGCAAAATATCGTATTCCCAAAATTAGACATAAGAGTCAAAGAATCACCTATTCAGAATTTCCAAAGATTTTCAAAATCGATTCAGTAATTTTTCAATAACGAGCTTTCAAATATTTTCCAAAAAACTAGGTGCGTCGATTTTTATGACGAGCAGTTTATATTTTTTTGTAAATTCTTCAAACTTTGATCTTGAATATCTTTTAAATGGTTAGAGTATTCGCTTAAACACATTTGACGTTTTTTGCAGAGCATTTAATTTCCTACAAAAGTCGTATAAAGATTTTATTAAACGATTGATTAATAATGAAATATGTTTTTTTTATAAGGGACTAAAGAAAAAATTCCTATTATTAATAAAAGCTCAAATTTGGTGAGCACTTTCTAGAGATGCTTAAGAACCAATTTTTCATTGTTTAAACTAAAAAAAATATTCGATTTTTTTGAATCACCCTTATGCCCAGTGTATAATAATTATAAAAATATTTTTGTCGTAAAAGCAATCTTTATTTTACATTTTTATATTTTCGATATCTAGCTAGGGTTGACAAGGTTAAATGATCACATTCTAATGTTAATATTCTTTTAAATACAGTAACCGAATTATTATTCAAAAATAATTTTCCTTGAAAGTTGAAGTTCACCTAACGAACTTAAAAGAGTGCCTCGGTAGCCGCGGGCCTCAATTTATTTTTGCAGCAGCGAAAAAACGCGATCAACATCGATAATAACGTTTGCACGCGCAAAACTTTTCTAACGGAGCTGCGTCTTGTAAAAAGGCCCAATTACGGGCCAATCAAAACGGGTAATTATTTTTTTCGTGCTTGCTCCACCCTGCTCTCTCTTTATCTGCAAGCGCGAGTCGAAATTGAAATTTTTATAAGGAGCTTTTTAAAGAAAATTTTAATGTAGTTTTAATGAGGTTAATACAGTTTTTGATAACTTCGATAAAAATATAGAATTTTAAAAGTTGAGTGAAAATACACAGGTTCATAAAGAAGAATGTGAATCTTATACAGTGTGACCCAGTGTCAGTTTTTGGGAATAAATTTTTAAGAATTCATATTAGCCATTTAAAAAAAATATATGCACGGCATTGGATTTACCACCCTCAAAACGACCCTATACTAAATTTTAAGTAGGAACGATTTTGTACCTAAATTAAAAATGCTCAATAATTGCAATATTTACAAAAATGTATTCTGTCAAGTTATCTATGAAAAAAAATATGAAATAAAATTAACCTAATGATAGCATGGTATAAATATTCTTATGCTTAGTTTTGACAAATAAAAATTGCAATAGAAACTTATAACAACAATAGAGAATTCAAAAAATTCTCTACGATTACATTTTTGTCACCTTTTAATAGCTAATATAAATTATTCAAAATATAATCTTAAAAACTAACATAGTAGGCCTTGTATTTTGTAAAAATAATGCGTTTTTTGCTCCAAAAACACAGTTTACCAGGATCTACACTTTAAAACCAATCCGATTAAAATCGCACAATAAATAAAGATTTTACAGGTATGAGTCGCAAACATATGGCTCACACTGTATATAACTTTGAAACCTAATAAACAGTTTCATAAAATAAAGGTTGCTGGGCGAAAAGATTTTTAAGCTATAGCTTAATTAAGCAAAGAAGTCACGAAATCTGACGCTTGCCTTTAGAAATTTTTTGCATTTTTATTGTGCTTCATATTTTTTCACAAAATTCTTATTTTGGAGAATAAAAGACGCACAGTGTTACCGCAACCTAAAAACTACTTCTTCTTTCTTGGTGGCACAAAGCCTTAAGGTCTCAGTTTCAATGTACCATTTTGACCAGAAACAAGTTTTAACGTCCATGCGCTTCACGAAGCCATCCACCAAGAGACATGTGAATTTTCCAATCTTAAAACATCCATTAATTCTCTTCTACAAATCACAAAATACTTCGCTAAAAGGTCAAAGCTTGCGATAGTGTCCAAAAATACAGGTAAGTAGGTATATTTCTATACCCGGAATCCAATTTTGTCCCTCCTGCACGGAAAAAAAATGGAAAGTACTACAATTGTAGAATTTTCTGGTATAAATTGTTTAAAAAATACGACCAAAAACAATTTGTTAGAAATAATTTAACAATTTTGTAATAAAAATAAACAACAATTTATTGAAGATATAATTATATATTGTAGTTAAATTACTCCAATTTCTGTTTTAAATTAATATTGTTATATATATATACACCATTATAAATCATCAAATTATAATTATATTATGTATCAAGTTTGACAAACGCCATTTTATACACGAATTTAATTTAGGCACGAGCGAGCTTGCGAGCGAGTTCTTAAATTAATGAGTGTAAAGAAAAGTTTATAAACGAGGTGCATACTATACTTTTTCTACGACAAATACTTATTATTATCTTAAAATGATGTAAATCAAATATTTTTATAGAGCGCCATCTATGAAACAATAGGGGAATCTGTGTGTCACCCTCAAATGTCACATTTTTACATTTTATAAACACAGATTATGAAGGTCATGAATCGAAATGTATTTCTTGAATATTGACAGTTTTTCACAGTGAAAGTAAAGAAAATGTTTTATGAGCACTTTGCAGTGGAGTCTGTGCCCGAATTTAAGTTATAGTTTACTGCCGGCAAAATTAAAAGGTCAGTACAATGTTCATATAAACTTTTTAAATATTGGCGTTGAGAAACTATTTAATACTTTTGTATTTTTGTATTGGGATAATAAAATAATTTTCACATTTAGTATTATTTTACAAGAAAGGCACTTTATTTTAACGATTGTATGACATTTGACAACTGTCAACTAACTTAAAACTAAATTCAGCCCGTGACTAAAAACCTGTTGCTAACTTCAGCCCGTGACTAAAACCGTAAAGGCATAACTTGTCAATGTGTATTTAAAAGGTCACTTAGTGTCATGGAAACATGTACGATAATGGTCGTTTTAAAGGTGGGAGTAGAAAAAGAAATTTAATACAGTATAATTATCAGTACTACTACAACACTAACTTACTGATGTATTTCGTAACAATAACCCACTTCACTGTATACCCTAATTTTATAAAATTTTATAAAATTAGGGTATACAGTGAAGTGGGTTATTGTTACGAAATACATCAGTAAGTTAGTGTTGTAGTAGTACTGATAATTATACTGTATTAAATTTCTTTTTCTACTCCCACCTTATAGTTTGAAAACCAGTGATGGTATCTTTTTTCGGATACTTCGCACTTTGCACACTCTTTAAATAGGTATAAGGAATCTGAATAACAATAATAACAAATTTCTGGTTATTTATTACAAACACTCTGGAAAGTTGTTACGAACACGTTACGAATTAAAATAAAGTAAACAGAAACATAAGTTGCAGACGCTGAAGTTATAACTTGAACTATAGTTGAACTTGTTTATGCGTATTGTCAGTAGGAAATGTACTTTTTCTACGACCACTATGTAAAAGTCACTTTTCATGATGGCATCGTTGCTTAGAAAATGAATCTTTTCATTGGCAAGGCAAAACACGAATGTAAAGTGACATTTCTGTGTGAAAAGCGACAGGTCTGTGTGAAAAGAAATTGACAGCATAGTTTGACATTCAGCTGTAAAAAAGTTTTTAGGTTATTTTGTTTTGTATTTAAAAATAATAAAAAATAAAAGGGTCGCAGAAAAAACATTGTGTTATACTTGTGAGAAAAGCTTTTTTCAAGCTCGTGTTAATGCACCTTAAAAACTCGCATGAAAAAGTAGGTTTTCAACACTTGAAAAACAAATAACTATTTTTTAACAAAATAATTTGTTAAACATTGCAAATTTTCTTTACAAAACTTTCTGTAAAATATTTTTCTTACTACCTCGGCCGAAAATACGTTGTTTCGTCCCCGATTCCACGGCAGAAAGTTTACATTTGATGCATTGGTCAAATTTACGTTTGATGCATTGGAATCGGGGACGAAACAACGTATTTTCGAGTATATTTCACTACAAGGGCTACGAAGGCTTCGCTCGTGCCGCAAATGTCGGGGCAGGCATCAATATGTTTTAATATTCACATTTAATTTTTTCCCGTATTTTCGGCCGGGCTGGGTTGGGTTGTATTTTCGGCCGAGGTAGTAAGAAAAATAGTATACACTACACGGGCAGAAAGTGTGAGAGCCCTGAACTGCGCGCCATGATGCCCGAGGCGAAGCAGTGCAGGAATCTCACACTTTCTGCCCTTGTAGTGTAATATACTATTTCTTTGTTAAAATAATTACAAGCCCTGGTTTTCTACAAAAAAATTATTTTAAAATTTTACAAAATCTTGTCAATTGTTTTTAATTGCGTTTAAATTTTAACAAAATAAGGTATATAGATGAAGCTACAAATTCATTTATATCGGACAAAAATTAAAAAAACAACTATTTAAGAGTCACTGTGCATCCAGGTAAGTGTTCTTGGGGCCTTTTTTCACCCCGGCTATTTGGGACTTAATAACCCCCATTTTATTATTTTTAATTCGCGCCCTCTAAAGTAGACATCAAATTTTCCCTGCCTGCTGCTTATTAATCCAAACGGAATATTTCTGTCGGAATTAAAAATTAAAACCGTAAGCGTAATGTTTTGTTGTTTTTTTTCTTCTTCTTTCGCTCGATGGGGTGTGGGCGACCTCTGCCCTCCCTCCTATTGCACAACGTATTAATTGAACGACGCAGAGTTTTTCTTGACGTTACTGCAGGAGAGTGCGACACACTTTTTAATGGTAATCTTCGTTAATAACTCTGCAGGAATTGATCCTCTCCGACGTCCTTTGGGACGCGTATCCAGCAAAACAAAATTATACAGGGTACAGACAGGGGGGTGTAAATAGGCGTGTGGGGGCCCCGGGGCAAGGACGTGAATTGGTGCCCATTTAAAAAAAAGATGTTTTGCTTTATATTGTTTTTTTTTGTTAAACCACTTTATAAAAAACATGCTCTCCAAAAGTGAATTAGTCAAAAATGACTAATTGTTATAGCGAAAAAGCTACTAATGATTCTCGTCAATTTATATCCCAAATATTTAGCAGTCAATTACTATGTAAAATGTTCCCCTGAATCCGAAAATGTTGTCAAAAGTTAAAAAACTAGAACAGTTTTTGAGATATAGTCAATTTTCCATATAATATGGAATTGACTATATCTCAAAAACTACTCTACTTTCATAATTTTTGACGGCAATTTCCTATTTGGGGGACAATTTTACATAAGAAATGTTGAGTATACAATGGTATTCCATACTCTCTAAAAATAAATTAGTCAAAAATTACTAATTTAATAGGTAGTTATTGTGGCTGCTTTTTCACTTGTACCATGGTTAACCATGAAATACCATGGTATCCCAAAATTTAACAGCCAATTCTTATGTAAAATTGTCCCCTAAATCCGAAAATACCATAAAAAATTATGAAAGTTGAGCAGTTTTTGAGATATTCCATATTAAATTGATAAAATGGTTAACCATGGTACAAGTGAAAAAGAAAGCCACACAGTAAAAAAAGATGCTTTCAGTCAAATACTGTAGGTTTAAATCAAAGCATTCATTGTTTTAAATAGCCACAAATAAATCATCTATTAGACTTAAGATAAGTTTATATTTGTAATTTAAATATATCATGATCTTAGAAAAAGTATATGCGCGCTTTAAATTAAATGCATGTTATGACTTAGTTTAAAACTAATATATTCTTAAATGGAAAAGTTGGGCTTCTTTATGTAAATATATAATGCCTTTGTCGTAAGTATTGGATATTTTTTATAGAAAACTACGATATATTTAATTTAAAAATATATTAAATTTGACGCAAAAATAATGTTTTTTGGTTAAAATTTAACATATGGTTGATTTAAATGTATAATATTTTTGTTGGAAGAAATTCATGCTTTCATATTAAGGCAACGATGTGTTTAATTTAAATAATTTTTATACTTACTTTAAGGTCAAATTTAGATTTAAAGCAAAAATGTAATATTTTTTGATAAATCCTTTCATATTTAAATTAAAATGTTTATTTACACACAAAATGTACATACATAATGTAGTTTAAAATAATGTAACAAGTTAATTTAAGTAAGAATGTACCTTATACATTTACATATATAATTATAGTAATATTATATTAGTTAAAATAAGCATTTTAATAAGTTAATCCTTCTTTGCAGAATTATTTTAAAAACATTACATTTTTGCCTACAGTCTAGTAGATTAAGTCTACAGTAGATAACAGCTTTAAATTCCTTTAGCTTGAATATATTACCATGATTTAAATTGTTCAAGAACTCCACTAAGTAGGTATGTTTTATTTTTTAAAATAAACAAATAATACAATAAATAATTAAAAATCCATATTTATTTAATTATAATTATTTTGGTACAAATAATATAAATTTACAAGAGCATCATGAAACTAATCCTAAAATAACAAAAAATAAACATTCGCATATAAAATGAAACAAAAGATAAACCTTCGTATTTAAAATTAAACAAAAATAAACAATACGGTATCTTATAAAATATAAGATACCGTATTTTAAATATAACATATTACGATATTAATAATAATAATTTTAAAAGCAAAACAATAACAATACACATATTACTATTATTATTAATATCATATTACCTACCTTTAAAAACGGGGATTAGATCTTCCAAATTACATTGTTCTAATAGTTCTTCCATATTTTTGCACAAACTTTTATAAACTACACCAGAGGAAACGCATAAACGAAATGGCGGCTAAAAAGAATACCGGCACCGGCACCGATACCGAAGCGAAACAGTTTCTGTAACCCATTGGTTCCATAAGTCACGTGCTACTAAAATCTCGCGATAAAATATTTTAAACATACCATATATTTAAAATAAAATTATATTTTTAAATCAATTATACATATTATTTGTTTTAAGAATTATAATTTTAGTTCAAAACAAAAATATTACTTTGACTTAAAACTCTTGGTATTTTAGTATGAAATAAATCATATACTTAAATCAAAAATAAAATTGTATTAGATTAAATACCTTTATATTCTTAAAATCAAAGAAAAATATTACCTACTTAAATCAAATATTTCAATATTTAGCTAAAGAAGCTTTTATTTGATAACGAAGATTTTTTATTTCTTGGAAAAAGAAAATTGCAAAGCTTAATTGAAAGATATATTTTTAAACTAAATAATTGATTATTTCACTCAAAAATATATTTCCAATTATAGCAATTTTCTTAAATTAAGAATATTAGTTTTTACTGTGCACTAATAACTATTAAATTAGTTATTTTTGACTTATTCATTTTTAGAGAGTGATTAACCCTGATATTCCATGGTTAACCATGATATTAGTGAAAACGTTTAAAACCTATTTAAAATAGTTTGTCTTAAACATAACCCTTTTATTAAAACGTATCCCATTACAAAACCGTAATAAAATAAAAATTTAAAAATCCTAATTTTTTTTTCAAAAGAGGTTTTTTCTTATTTTTTTACCTTTTTGAAGGTACGAGGTGTGTTCAGAAAATATCGGGAATTTTCGTTTTTTGAAACAAATATTTATTTATTCGTCTACATTAATGTTGTCGCCTTCAAAATTGTATATTAGGCACATGTGCCAGCTATTCTTCCAATACTCGAAACACTTCTAAAACTCGATCTTTGGGATAGCCTTTAGTTCTTTCAGCGATGCGCTTTTAATGTCATCTATGCTTGCAAAACGACGGCCCTTTAAGGTTCTCTTTATTTTTGGGAATAGGAAAAAGTCAGACAGAGGCATGTCTGGCGAATATGGAGGCTGGGAGATCATTACAGTATTTTTTTGGGCAAAAATTTTGTTCAAAATTTAACAATTTTAGAACAAATTTTGCTGCCACGCGTTTCATACCCAAAACATTCGAAAAAATTTCATGGGATGAGCCAATCGATATACCAACATTATCAGCGACTTCTCTGATGGTTCATAACCATTTCTTCCACTTTTTCCATGTTTTTATCGGTTGTTAATGTGCTTGTGCGTTCGGGGCGTTCGTCATCTTCAACGTCTTCACGGCCGTCTTGGAAACTCTTATACCACTTGTAAACTCTTGTTTTACTTATAGCAGACTCACTATAGGCCTTAGTTAACATTTCACAGAATTTATTTCAATTGTTAAGCAAAATTGGATACAAATTCTTTGATCCATTTCTTTTAACGAACGAAAAATCACCAAGCTCATAAAACACGTCTAACCTTAGCGGCTGCCACAAAAAGTAAACAATGAAAACAGCTAAAGTTTCTATCATACTTCGGGGGCATGTATACCAACATAATAAAGAAAATTTTATGACAACCGGACCCTCCGAACCCGCGAAATTTAACAATTCCCGTTATTTTCTGAACACACCTCGTACTTCCAAAGTTTCAGGCTTTTAAATTAATTTTTAACCTGAGCCTCGACCACTTTAAAAAAGAAAAAAACAAATTTTTTATTTGAAACTAGGTTTTTTTTACTTTTTTACCCTTCTGAAAGTATACATTCCTTAAAAGGTATGAAACAAAATTTTTATTTCAAACAAAGTTTTTTCTTACTTTTTACCCTTCTGAAGGTACTCCCAAAGTTTTAGATTTTTAAATTAATTTTTAACCTGAGCCCCGATCACTTTTAAAAAAAAAATTGAAAAAATCCTAAAAAAAGTCGAAAAATTGTTTTCTAGATTTTTTTTCTGAAAATATAATAAAGAGCTTAGAAATATCTCTTTTTTTAGCTCCTTCATTTCCGATTGATAGCAATCATATGTTGTTTTTTTAAGGCTGTATTAAGTAATTATTGTTTTTTAATACGATTCGTTCTTTATTAACCCGGCATTTAACAGTGGCGTGCATTGCCATTTAAAATGGGGTATGCAACAGAATCGAAAATTTATTTCTTTGTCCAGGAGTAAGCATGGCCAACAATACGTTTATTTTTATGACTGCACCCGCAGAGCTATTTATAATTGTCAGATTTTTTTATTAAATTATCAAGTTCGGGGTAAATCTAATATACATATAACAATCTTAATAACATTTTGTTTTTCGGTAAATGTCATACTTGTAAAGGGCTTACTCTCTTTAAAAATAACTATTTAAAAGTGAAAACGACTTTTCAAAAAGTTTGACTAATTTAAGATAAGTCTCATCTTTGACTATTTCTGAGAGTTAAAAGTAACTAATTTCTTTAATCGTTTGCAGGCAACAACAAATTATTGTTTGAGTTAAATGCATATAGACTCCATAAAAACAAACAAAGATGTATAAAGTTTAGCTCAAAACAGCAACACAAAAAATATATTCAACTTTAAAATATTATGAACAATATTTATAGACAGATAAAACTGTTTTTATAAAAGTGACTGATGGCTCATTGGTTATGACATTCGTTTGACAAGCAAACAGACCCGAGTTCAAACCCCGGCTGAGTTAGAACTTTTTTAAATTTTAATCTACTAATTTGACTATTTCATTCAGTAAAATTTGACTAATTTATTTTAAGAGAGTAGTATACATTCATGTATTAATTTGATTTCATTTTTAAATTAAAAAAAAAATACGTCTCCTGTTTTATGGGCTCCTACCCCTACGCCACTGGGTACAGATGACAATAAACTAAAATAATATAGGCATTGCTACAAAACCAATTAAAACTTAATTTTAGGACCCTAAATAACCGTATATCGAGTCTAAAATTCCTAACGAAGACACCTGTTAAAATATTAACGCCAACCAAAGGGCGGTAAATCAAAATCAGAGACCAATTATTCTTGCTTCCCCGCACGAAAAGACAAGCAGGTAACATACGAACAACACTATCCCCCCACATCTTCCCCCTATTTATCCTTATATGCGTTCATTTTCAACGCCTCCCCATTAAGTTATTAATTCAGCGCCGAGGCATCGTAAATTTGGCCATTTTTGAGTATCGTCTTGCCGCAAGGTATCATCAAAACATAATATAGTATTTAATAAGGTTGCCGGAATTAACAATTCGCTGTACACAACATTACGAATTCCATATAGCTATACTCTCTTACTTACTACCCCTTCCTACGGAACTATCTGTTCTGTATGGAACACCCTTTTTGCCACCCATATAAATTTATGACGTCAAACGTTCGGTAGTTGCAATTAAGTTAATACATTTTATTTTTAACAAACAAACTCTTTGGTCATACTATTAAGGCTCTCTGCCATTTGTCAGTTGTACCCAACATTTCTTATTAAAACTAGATTCATAAATAAGAACTTAAAATAACAAAAATTAATAGAATTTTTTTTTACTTTATTACCCCATGTCCCCATTATATTGCAATAGTAAAAACTTGGATATATACAGGGTGGCCGATTTATCTGAAGACATTGAAATATTTCGAAAACTACGCATCGGATCAAAAAAAGTTTTGAATAAAATTTGTTCGCCTGGAAGGGGGCCATCCAATAATACTAAAGTCGACCCCTCACCACCACCCCCTGGGGTGGGGGTGGGGGGCAACTTTAAAATTCTAAATAGGAACCCCCATTTTTTATTGCAGATTCGGATTTTCCATTAAAAAATAAGTAACTTTTATGGAAAACCTTTTTTTAAATTCCTGATAGATGGCGCTGTAATCGCAAGAAACCCTATTTTTGGGAATATCTTGAAAAATTGCAGATTCGGATTTCCCGTTAAAAAATATAATTAGTGTGTACGAGAATTGTTAGGGAATTAAAAAAAAAAATTAATTAATTCCTTTTGATGTTGGTACAAATTAAAAATATTTATACCTTACTAATGCGTCCAGGTATGTACATATGTAGGTATGTTATAAAAACATATTTATACCTTAGGTACTTATGCGTCTATAAAAACATATGTTCCGTTTTTATAGACGCAACATTCGCAGTTGATTTAGAAACGTACGAGTGAGAAATGAATGCCGCAACCGTAGAAGAAAAATTGAAATGATTCTGATTTTCGGAGAATGTAGGCGGAATATTGACGATGGTGTTGCCTTATATGCTGAACGTTTTCCAGATAATATTCGTTCACGCTCGTTTTTTTATAAAGTTGTTGAATCTTTTAAATCTGACGGTAGTGTACAACTTAAAAATAGAAAACGAAGAAACACTGTCACAGGAGAAGCTAATAAAATTAATGTGATAGCAGCTGTTCAACATAACCCTCATGTAAGCCCTCGGGAAATACATCGGGATCTCAGGATTTCCAGAGATAGTATTCGGAGAATATTGGATCGTCACAAGGATCACCCATACCGGGTTTCACTGCATTAGGAACTTCATGGCAATGATTTTCATCGGCGAGTAGAATTTTGTTCAGCAAATACAAAGAAATCCCAATTTCTTCGCTAATGTACTATTTTCAGATTTCACATTCACAAACCATGGTTCCGTTAATCGGCATAACATGCACTATTGGAGTGTGGACAATCCCCCGTGGTTACGACAAGTTGAACATCAACGTCCCTGGTCGGTTAACGTTTGGTGTGGAATTTTAGGTAACAAACTCATTGGTCCTTATTTCATTGATGGAACCTTAAATGGAATCAAATATCGAAATTTCCTGGAACATGAACTACCACCTCTACTTGAGGATGTTGCCCTGCCCATTCGACAAATTATGTGGTTTCAGCATGACGGTTGCCCAGCCCATTACTCAGCAACAGCACGGGAAGTATTGAACCGTGATTTCAATGGCCGATGGATCGGCAGAGGTGGCCCTGTTAATTGGCCTACTATGTCACCTGATTTGACATCGCCGGATTTTTTTCTGTGGGGTTATCTAAAAGATAAGGTTTTTCAACAAGCACCAACAACTCGGGAATACATGACACAGCGCATAAGAAACGCTTGTGCTGAAATTCCCGCAGATATGCTCCTCTCCTGTGTACAATCATTTTAAAAAAGAATAAATAAGTGTCTAGAAGTTTAAGGTAACAATTTCGAACATTTAATCTAATTTTTAAACAGTGAGAGGCAGGGGGACTCTCTTAAAACTAGCACCCCGATGGGAACAAAAAACTACTGCGTCCTGGTCCTTGTTCTTGGGTAACGTTAAAAATAGATGTTAACTTATTGATATACGAATAAAATCCAAAAATTAAACAAGTTTTTCTTTTTTTTCGATCCGATGTGTAATTTTTTAAGATATTCCCAAGAATCGGGTTTCTTGCGATTACAGCGCCATCTATCAGGAATTTAAAAAAAGTTTTTTCATAAAAGTTACTTATTTTTTAATGGGAAATCCGAATCTGCAATAAAAAATGGGGGTTCCTATTTAGAATTTTAAAGTTGCCCCCACCCCCACCCCAGGGGGGTGGTGGTGAGGGGTCCGACTTTGGTATCATTGGATGGCCCCCTTCCAGGCGAACAAATTTTATTCAAAACTTTTTTTGATCTGATGCGTAGTTTTCGAAATATTTCAATGTCTTCAGATAAATCGGCCACCCTGTATATATATATATATATATATACAGAGGACTGCATAAAAAACGGCCATTGCTGTAGCATTGTTATTCCTTATCCGATTTTCAAAATTCAAAAACCAGTTTAAATGGTATGATGTCTTCTATGATTTGACGGTTAAATATATTTTTTTTATTATGATGCTTGTGAGCACTGATAGTCAACTTTTATTTTTCAAATGACAACTATATTTTTTTATTATTTTTTCGCATTTCTTATGCTTTTCTGAGCATAAGGGTATATCAATATCATAATTTTAATTATAAAACACGAAGAAAATTTTTACATATCACATTATTCATTTTTAAAATAATTATGTGTCTAATCTTGTAAAACGGTTTGGTTATTTAGTTATTTACATTTCTTTTATGAACTGAAGCCTGACGTACACAGAGAAAAAAGCCGTAACCATGGATACGCATATTATTAAATTGTAAGTATTTTGTGGGTGTCCTGATGCTACTGCGATATGTAAAAATTTTCGCAGTTTTATTTTTTTTCTTCGTGTTTTATAATTAAAATTATGATATTGATATACCTTTATGCTCAGAAAAGCATAAGAAATGCGAAAAAAATATAAAAAATATAGTTGTCATTTGAAAAAAAAAAGTTGACTATCAGTGCTCACGAGCATCATAATAAAAAAATATTTTTAACCGTCAAATCATAGAAGACATCATACCATTCAAACTGGTTTTTGAATTTGAAAATCGGATAAGGAATAACGATGCTACAGCAATGGCCGTTTTTTATGCAGTCCTCTGTATATATATAAATATTAGGGTGTTTAAAAAAATATTCCCAATAGAGTAATTGCATCAAAAATGAAAATCCCTAAAAACCTTTTTATTGTAATCTAGAGGTAAAAACATTGCGAAAATATTTTTTTATATTCCAAAAGTTCAACCCCGGCCCCAAAATATCAAATTGAAAAAAAGGTACTTTTCAAACGTTCCGAACTCCCGCCATATTGCATGACGTCATAAGCTTCACCAGCTGTCAGAAATCAAGATGTCAACAAATAATAAACACCCGATAAGTTTATGTTTATACATGGAAAACGTGAAACCAAAAATTGGTTGTAAATATTGTTTTGTGCCTTGTACAAATACAACCTGGAAAAACTCCTGGGAAAAGGTTTATCACCGTGCCAAAAGGGAAAATAAGGATAAAGTGGATTAAAATAGCTCGGCGCGATATCAAAACATCGTCACCATTTTATTGCTCATTTTAAGGATCATTTTAATGTAAATAAAATAAAATGTCGTTTACTAGGTATATGGTTTGAATAGGTATGTTAAATATTAATAAATTCAAGAAAATACGGCTAAGCCGTAACTACTCTCAGTGTAGGGTCATAAACTTTGCTTTTGATAATTGAAGGGACAACTTTCCCAGGAGTTTTCCAGGTTGTATTTGTACAACAAGGCACAAAACAATATTTACAACCAATTTTTGGTTTCGCGTTTTCCATGTATAAACATAAACTTATCGGTGTTTATTATTTGTTGACATCTTGATTTCTGACAGCTGGTGAAGCTTATGACGTCATGCAATATGGCGGGAGTTCGGAACGTTTGAAAAGTACCTTTTTTTCAATTTGATATTTTGGGGCCGGGTTGAACTTTTGTAATATAAAAAAATATTTTCGCAATGTGTTTTTACCTCTAGATTACAATAAAAAGGTTTTTAGGGATTTTCATTTTTGATGCAATTACTCTATGGTGTTGAAAAATTACATTATACTTAAAGCATTTTTGTAGAACTTTTGATTACGAGTAAATCCCTTCATGAAACAATCCAATAGCATAAAATGCGGCAGAGATATATCTACATATATATAGATATTTAAAAAAAAGAATCAAAGTTTACGTGTATTTTAAATGGGAAATCTTTATACTCTTTGGTAGAGTACTTTTAGTTAATATTAAGGGCTCAAATTTTCAGGGAATTTTTTTTTGAACATTTTCAACAAGATTTGAGTTGGAAGCGCATCACCATAAATTTATCATTATTTTGTTGTTAAATATTTTCCGAACAAATCATTTGATTATGATGATCTTTTTTTTGGATTGTAAAACGACTTTTAGAGAATTTTGCTATGAAATTAGTTCTTTTATAAATCTTTGTTTCTTTTATATACGGGGTGTTATACTGATACTTGATTTTTTCAAAAATTTTGAAACACCCTGTGAATAAAAGTAGCAGTAGACGCAAATCCTAAAATGGATTAAACCATAGCCTTATCTATCATGACCATTCTCTTTTTTGATTCACCTTTTTATCTCTTTGATTAAAGGAGATACACATTTAAATAACACTGCATGTTTTATTTACCTTTTTATACACATTAAAGAAAACAGGAAAACAAAATGTGAATATTATTTAACTTAAGGTTTAACAAATTTAATAATTAATATAATTAGCAAAATTATCTATTGTATTAACGCAACACAGTAAATATTGCTTAATGTTTCCTCCTGTTGCACGAATTATAATTATAGCCTATTTCATCTTGGTCAATATTTTCCCAAATGTGTTGTAGCCTTTCTACCAGTTCTTGTTGATTATTGGGTTGACGAGGAAGTTCTCTTAACCATTTGCACATAATATCCCAGATATTTTTTATTGGATTAAGATCCGGACTATCCGAAAATATTAAACTCGGCAAGATATTGTTGTACAATTCTGGCTGTATGCGGTCTACACTGAAAGAAATTTGTTGCTAAAAGTAAATACAAATTTATACTAAAAATTTTATAATAGTGCTTTACACATTTATACTACTGTTTATTATGAATGTATGTTAAAATTTGTAATACATTTATTGTAAAGAAGATATGTTAGATCTAAATAAAAATAAACTTACCCTTACTATAAAATGTAAACTATATATAAGTGAATTACAGCAAAAAAATATTGCTAGAAACACATTTATATTGCTAGGGCAGCAATAGGCTGCTAACCAAACGAATATATTTGTTTTAGCAATGTATGTGGTAGTCCATATATGAAACATAAAATATATTTGCAAATATATTAGGGCATGCCCTAATTATTTTTTTTATTTAACTTTAGTATATATTTCTTTCAGTGTAGTATTATAATGCATACAAATGAAATTCTCACCGACAAAAGGTGCAAAAGGTATTAAGATTGGTTCTACATTTTTTTTTAATGTAAGAAGCTGCCGTGATACTTCCTGGGTTTACCATCAACTCCGTGTGAGCCTCTGCAGTGATGCCTCTTGAGCAAAGAACTTTTGACATTCTGATGAAGCAATTCTGACATTCAGATGTTTTTTGTAGAGCGTGAAATTGTCTATAACTCCTCTCGCTTGGGTGTTGCGAAAACAAACCATTCCAAAGTTATAAGAATTCAAAATTAAAAAACAACAAATGAATTGAGGCAAACCTTAATATTAATATTAAGGGCTCAAATAGGCGCCAACATTTTTGTTTTGTAATGTACTATTAATTTTTCAACACCATTAGAAAAAAAATAATTGTTTTTTTTAAACACCCTAATATATATATATTGCATAGGTTTTGTTCTAAAATTAAAATGGAATAACAAATAAGTAGCTCCTTAGTACTAATAAAGAATGTGATAAAATGTCTGTGATTCATTTTTTAATTGTGACTAAACCTTGTCCTTACATTTAATGTAATTTAATTTAATATATTGTGTCACTTGGAAAATGGATTATTTTTATTGTAAAAAAATGTTTCCTTCGTCACATGTCTCTTTTCTCACACTGTACTGCTATTGCTACGACATTAAAACTTAAAAATAAGAGACTCTTTAAGTGAAATTTTACTGCTAAAAGTAATTTTAGAATGACCTTTATTTTTTAGAGGTAGATGGAGCTAAAAAGTATAATGACCCACTTATATATTAAATATTGTCACATTGCTACATCTGGCAACATTGTTATAAATCTGAAAGTTTTTTATAATTAATATTTAAATTTTGCAAATAATAAACAAACTATTATTGTACATAATTATGTTTTTTTAGCGTAAAATTTACATTTGAAATTAAAACTTTTTTAAAATGCAAACTTCCCATTGCTATAAATCTGAAAGTTTTTTATAATTAATATTTATATTTGCAAATAATAAACAAACTATTATTGTACCTAATTATGTTATTTTTAACGTAAAATTTACATTTGAAATTAAAACTTTTTTTAAATGCAAACTTCCCATTGCCGCTTAACAGTTCACCCACCCTGACAAAAACCACAGCTTTCGATTGTTTCACACAGGCGTTCCGTATGTCGAGACGTAGGACAATTTATAGCGACCCTCTAATAACAACCAAACTGCAGAGCGTGCTTTGGTATTTTGCGTATGTTCATAAATAAACGACTCACAATATAGCTTTCTACCTATATCTACTTCGTATATGTTACCTACCACATGACGCAGTAGTAGGTGTAGTATATTAGGGAATTGTGATTCTTTTACAAAGCTTATGCGCGATTTTTTTGTTGGTAAAACTGTTTTGCTCAGATGTGGCGAAATGAATTTTTGGACCTTTGACTTCACCTGTGGCAAGCTGTCCTCAATTCATCCCATTTCAGTAATTCCTCAATTGATTAAAGAGTCAATCCAAATGAAAACACCAAAAATGAATTTAAAAGTGCGCTGCATGATTTTTTATTTTAATGAAAAAATTTGAGGATGATCTTTTAGGTATCATATATATATGAAAAACCGTTGCCGTTTTAATTTTTAGTTGCTTTATTTTTAATCGGCACCCTTTAAAAAACCTGAAATCGTGTCATTTTCTTACTATTAAAAGATCATCCTCAATTTTTTTTATAAAAATAAAAAATCAAGCAGCGCACCCCATTTGGTGTTTTATTTGGAATGACTCTAAAGCTTCCTTAAATTAACTTAAATGGATACACAGTAAAAAAGTTTATATGTATTACATATTTCTTATTTCCCAGAAAGTCCACTTAAATTTTTTAGATATTTTGATTTTTATTACTTATCTTAATTTTTAACACAGCAGAATGTGTAAAAGAAAATTAATATATGTTATTATTTTTACATAACTGCAAAGTTAATTTAACAAATCGTGTTGTTTCAATTTTACTTTTTTTCAATGGTTATTTCAACCTTAACTAATAATTAATATGATTTAAAATCTGTATAACTTTTCCATAACTTGTGTATAGTATGTCTTCATTTATTAATTTTAATTTCTTATTTTAACAATATTTTTTAATTAATTTTTACATTATTAATTGTTTATTTTTATTTATTTTATTAAAATATTTAAATTAATATAATAATATTGGTTTTTGAGCAAAAATTAAACATGTAAGTAGTACACAGAGAAAAAGATTTATTTCATATAACTTCAAATTCATTTGTATCAAGCAAATCCTTGAATTGAATATGGCGAAATAAAGAAAGTATTTCAATTAAATAAAACCGTCTATTTGAACAATATATTTGATTTAACTTAATGTGTATTTATTATAAGTTATTGAGATATTTCAGGTAATATAGTTAAATAGTTGAATCAACTATGTTTGTTTATTATAACTAAATGATATATTTACCACAATATAGTTAAACTTTAGTCCAACCCAATTTTTCTTTGTAACAAAGAGAATTGATTATACAATATATTTACACCAAAGATTGATATATTTTACACAAATAAATAAAAGATTTTCTGAAAAATGTATAGAGTTGCTTTAAATTAATCTATATTTTGTTACATATAGTTTGTCAAATACGAAATTATATTATGTCAAGGGATAAGTATAAAAACTGCAAGTTAAAAAAAAAACTAACTTTATTTAAGTAAAAATAATAATAACATTCTATATTAAGTATATTACCAATATCGCCACAAAGAAAGTTGTTATAAAAAGTTTGTTATACCTTATATATAATATATTGACTGTAGATATATCTATGTACGAATCTTCGATTGTAATCATAACCTGGATATTGGATATTTGTTTAAAAGTTAAAAGTTATTATTTAAATTAATCCTAAAACAGTATCAATTAAATATTACTGTAATATTACAACTTTAAATCAAAGATGGCCGGAGATATCTCACGTGGTGCGCAAAACAGTTTGGGTTTCACATTTTCACGAGATCGAACAGACCTTGTTGTGTGGATTTTGATTGTACCTATTATATAAATCAACTCCACGACCAGAGCACGATGTAGGCCCTAATTTACCAATATGCAACATTGTAATGCTCAAAGAAAATGTACGTATGTAAAATTTACCTACCTTAGAAATATGGAAATAAACTCGGTTAATCCCCATTCCGTTAGCTTCTGGCGGCACTGATACCTATAGGTTTGATTGCTATATATAGGTAGATAATAATCAGAAATAATTAACTCACTAAAACATCCCTTCTGATTTAACCGCGACGACGCTACTAGCGTCACGCTAGTGCCACAACTAAACTAAGTAACGCATTCACTGCCTTAATCACGTAGGCATATTTCTTACAAGGAAATAAGATTTGGTTGTACCAAATAAATGCAGTGTTGTGAATATTGGATTATAATATTGTTATTATCAAACCAAACTTTATTTGGTTCAATATAGAATGGATCCACTACTGAACCTAACATTAAGTTGAATCAAATGAAATGCTCTTGTTTCAAAACAATTACCTTAAATAAAGGATCCCGTAATGAGAAATAAAGCAATTGCATCGTTGCAAAGAAATGTTATTTTACTGAAATAAAAATAGATTTTTGCCAACATTATGGTTTTGAAAGCCACATTTATTTGACATAAGAACTGCATTTTTTCTCAGTGTAAATAATAATGATTTATTATAATACAACATAATTTAAAAAAAGGCCAGCAATGAAGCATTGGAATTCACTAAAATTCCACAGTCCAGTTTTTTGTATTACAAAATAAAATACAAATCCATGCCATGAGGTAACCGGTCTTTAAACATTTCTGGGGATACAAACGTTATGTAAGTAAAAAAACATCATAGCAAACTTACCTTTATCCCACGCTATATAAAAGCACACTTAACCTTACAATTAGGAACCTCTAATCGAATTAACTATCATCAACCGACTAAACGCGATTAAAAGACAAAGGGCCTTGCAGGGAACCGATTTTAATCGAAAGAAGGCGAAAATTAGCGAATTAGAAGAATAACATTTATATTTAAGTTGAATTGAATAAAAAAAATACTATATTGTTTTAATTTGATTAAAAATGTTCTGTATTCAAATATTTAACAAATATTTTTGAGTTAGATTAACACTTGTTTAGGAGTTATTCTAAAATGTTCAAAAAAATTATTATTTACACTGAGAGAAAAGAATATTTTTAACAAACGTTGCAATTGTTTGAGCCTGATAGCTTTGAATCAAACAACTGAAATTTAATTCAAAATTAGTGCTTTTGCTTAGAATAGGTGAACTGCTTTGCCATGCAAACTTTGTACTGATAATCATTAAGATTGGGTTTTTTACGTTTGAATAAAATTGATGTAGGTTTCCATAAAACGTGCAATATTTTCCACTAAAATTTATTAATGGATTAACTAAAATAGATAGATAAAATTTTTGCGAAAAGCTCAGCATTTGCAACAAATATAATAAGTTTGTATCAAACATATCGAAGTTAATGTGTAATTGTCCTTAGTTTGGAAAGGGCAATTTTTGGAGTGGGGGAACGCCTCTTGAAACGCGTCTTCTTGTGCACGTACAGTGTCTTATAAAGTTTTAAATTTGCCTCCACTTATACATACGGTTCTTACAAAATAAGTTTGCTTCCATGCAAACATTTGGATGAAACGGCATAACGTTTAAGAATATTATATAAATCGTCGGCCTTATCACGAAGTGGCATAAGTAACCCACAAAATTGAAAACAGTGACATTTTGCGAGAGTTAACTTACGTTGGTCTATTAGGTGGCCTATAGTACAAAGTCCGTACTATAAAAATACATTTCTTGATAATAGAATAAACCATTGTAAGTTAATCTGCGAAAAATCTCATTTTGTTTTTCAATTTTTGTGAGTTAGGCCACTTCGTGATCAGGCCGACGATTTATACAATATTCTTAAACATTATGCTGTTTCTTCCAAAGAAACCGTAATTTCTTCAGAAAATGCACGTACCTACGTTTAATGAAAATGAACTTAATTGGTAACAAGCAGATCCCAATTTTTCCTAAAATTAGTAAGTTTAAGGCAAACCTACATCGATTCATACAAAATCGACTATACTGGTAGCAAGCAATTACCAATTTATCAGAAAAGTATTCAACAAAGAATTCAAACTCAGCAAATTTGACACAAATCTATATGCGTTTCATTCGAAAGCAGTTTTTCCGGAATCGCCAAAGTGATGGTTTTTTCACCATTAAACCTTGGTATATTCCGCCGTATTTAAATATGTCATACGTTTGAAACAAACTTTATGCCTTTCGCTGAAATAAAACCTTCTCTCAGTGTAACATTCTGATTTGTGTAGGACCTTTTAATACATTAATGTTTGTTAAATCTTTGGAAATTTTAAGATTTTAATTATTATAAGTTTTGTATCAAGTTACTTATATCATTTATGTTATAAAGACTAGGAAGTTTATGTAAATTTTTACATTTTTTATTTAACATGCATTATTTTTAACACAAATTTTATAAATTTTTAACTGTGTATTATACAGTTTTACAAAAAGAAGAAAGAGTTACTATACACTGTAAAAAAATATTTTTTAATTTTATCTAGATATTAACCAGATTTCATGTTATCCATATTAAGTTTACAACCAACTGTAATCTGTAGTTTGTAATTATAAGAAAAAATCCTGTCGATAATTCAACCATAATTCTTGTAATTTTAAAAAAGGACGTATTTTTATTTTTTTTTTAGACCCAATAACAAAAGTATTTGTTGGAAATTGGATATTTATGTGAAAAGAATTATGATAAGAATTGTTGCTGTATTAATCAATTTCATAAACAAAACAAATCTGATTTTTATAACAGTGTATCTGCTAAATAAATAAACACTAAAAAATCACGAGACATAAAAACGTCCGTTGCAGATTCGGGCATAAGGAAAACTCCTTAGCGGGGGAGGAAGAGGAAGTGGGGGCAAAAGGAAAACAAATGAAGTGCAGCGAGCGGGGAATTTCGCGAATTTTACCCGCTCGGATCGCCACCTGTTCGCAATTGCAGGAAAATTTACAAACAAATTGACTTAATCATATGAAAATTTGCACCAGATTTCGAGACAAATTTATTTACTTCCGCACCTACTCACCGGCACCTTGTTTCGTTTGTTTGTTCCTGCGACGTTCTCTTGTTTCTTTTTTTGCTTTTTGTTTTTTCATGCACTTCTTAAGTCGATATTCGTACCTAAATGCACCGTGACAAAAACAATTTTTATTTTAGTTTGTTGTTTTTCTTAGATTGTCGTCATTTTGTCGTCAATGATAACAAGATATTTAAAAGACGATAACGGTCTCTAATCATCTATATATATATATATATATATATATATATACAGGGTGTTTCAATAAAAACTCCCAGGCCAATTATTTCGAAAACTAAAAGTGACATTTAAATTCTGTAAACGCCAGTTTTTAGCCTCTATGATTGGCTTCACAACTGTGTGAAAAATGTTTTTGAATAATACAAGATGTAGGTGGCGCCACTGTGCAAAGACTTTTTTCGATGGGAGCTACTTTTAAATTAATTTTTGATCAAATTATGTCCCATACAAATTTTTGATAAATTCGACATGAAGGGAGATATTTGGAGTTAAGTTTTTTTTTTTAATAATTTTAACGAGTACTTTAATTATAAATATTTTTAATATGCTTTAAATTGCATATAAATTTTTGTTTATAAGTTTATAAACGAGTTGCATACTATACTTTATATATATATATATATATATATATATATATATATATATATATATATATATATATATATATATAAAGTATAGTATGCAACTCGTTTATAAACTTATAAACAAAAATTTATATGCCACTTATAAATCTCCTGGTCTGGAAGATCCGGCAACACTTACGAACACGTGATTATCTAGGGATATTTGGTTTGATTTATTTGGCGACTATTATAATTTTGTTTTTAATGTAAATAAATAAGTTATTAACTTTTTATTAATTAGGCAAGTCTTCTATTTTCTATGGTTTTTTACTCTTTGTTTTCTGCTCTTTTCTTTAGACTGAATGATTTCACAAATTCATTTTTATTTGTTAAATAACACTGCATATAGAACTGTCACTGCCACTGTGAAAACTGAAAAGCGTTACCATGAAAACCAAGTACTAACTAACTCGCAATGTTGTCACGTTTAAATCCTATTTTTTATGTTTTTGAATTCACATTTTTGTGTTACAATATATATGGGTGATTCTACAAAAGTTGGACAACTTGATGTCATCAGTCAATAGAGTAGGTATTTTGATATTTTAGTATATTACAAAAGGTCCAGGTTTTTTTAACTTGTCCACCCAATTTTAATGTATTTTTTCAAAAGCACGTTTGTAGAAAAACATAATAAATATTCAAAACATCAGTACCTTGGCGTGTCACAACTCCTGAATCAAATATTTGAGTGATTTTATTTTAAAATATATTCAATATATCTTAAATTTTTCAATTTCACTACAAACTATAAAACATTAAATAATGTATTCTTCATATTTTATCATACATTCGAATAATACCAATTTTTACCAGTTCTGTGTCCAATGTTAAAATTCAAAATTCCTGCGAAATATTGAAGTTTAAACGTCAAGTCCTAGTTTTAACTCAAGTGTTAATTAAAAATTACCTACAGAGCCCGCCCTTTGCACGGCAGTCATCTTGAAAACAATGCAAGCGGCGAAGTTGTGGTGAATGCACGTATAGTTCCAGTCAAAATTTCAGTACTGGTGAATAATTATTTTCTTACGTATATATATTTAATTGTAATTTATATAAGTCTACATGTAATTTGTTGATAAGTAGCATCTACTAATAAAAAATATAAGTAAAATACTTTATTCCGAATTATAATCTCAAATTTGTTTCCCATTCATCAGTACCTTGTCGTCAGTTCCATGTTCGATGTTTCGGTTATCTTTTTTTCGCAAACTTCAATTTAAATTCTGCTTGCTCAGAACTTGTTTATGTAATGTCATTATAAACTCATATAAATTTGGTGTGGGTCCCATATCTAATAATTGAGATATCGGTATAATCTACCAGCCGCCTCTGATGTGTGGTATTATTTGATTTTAAGATATTTAATGTATGATATGCTCAAAGTTGCAAATTATGCATTTAATTAGTACTTTGGTATACTCGTCACTTCCCTTGCATTTAAATTTAGAAAACACAGAAATTTTAGAAACTGCTTGAAAAAGTGGCTCTCCCGGTCTGGAACAGTATATTTATTATTCTCATAACAAAATACTGTTTAATTTTCTCCGAAAACTATATAAACAAAATGAGGTCAAAAGTTGCCCAACGTTTGTAGAATCACCCATATGTATAAAAAATATAGAAAAGCAAACCGAACAGCAGAGAAAATGCTATTAATGGCATATTTTGACTAATTATTTTATTAATATCATCAACTAATGGACTTAGAAAACCACATCAAGTTTCCCTCTTTTCCTGGTTATTAATTGCAATATTTCTGTAGAAAATTCGTGTTAAAAATAAAACGCAATAAATCATTAATCAACCATCAAAGGTGGCGGTGAAGTTTTCTGAAGCTAATGTAGCTAGCTGCGGCCTAATAACCTGTTATTTATCAAGTAATAGCTGTTATGGATTATTTACTGACTTGGCGCTATACGCTGCTTTGGGGATGATTAATTTTCATAAGGTAATTATTATATTGGAGATGTCATTTTCGAAATAGATTGTAGGCGCTCCCGAAATTTGAATTTGATGTGTGTCAAGCTAATAATAGCAATATGTCACCGCACCTCTACAATATGTATCAATGATTCAATTTGTAAATCTACTCTTTAAAAATAAATTCGTTAAAAATGATCATTTTTTAAAGTGAAAAAGCAGTCACTTATACACTGTTTAAAATATCTGTGGTGTAAAGGTTAATCTTAAAATGGTGTCTAAATCCAACACCAAGTGGTGTTAATATAAACACCATGAATTATGGTTGAAAATGTTATATACAGCAAACACCAAAACGGTGTTTATCTAAAAATATTTGAGAAGTGCACAGAAAAAAAGGAATGGTTAATTTAACTATATTAATTTAGTTGACCCATAAGTATTTATTTAAATCAACTGTGAAAAGATTAATTTAAACAAAGATTAGTTTGACGGTACTAAACCAGATAGTTTTATTTATATTTATATTTTATTTTTTTTAAATTGGTTAAATTAACACACAAAACTTTAGTGAAACCAACCCGCTGTATGGTTCAGTTTACTAAATATGTTGTTTGTAAAATAAGAGTTACTTCAACCTAAAGCACTCTGTTAAAACGATTAAAACAATTTGCCGTGCATTCCCGGTTGCATAGTGTGTACCGATCGCGGCAAAGGCGGTGTGGATCACGTGATGTTCTTAAATCTCGCCTCTGTTGACTTACATGAAGAATATATAAGCTCAGGTAGTCCTTTGCTTTGGTGTGACACTACAAGTTGTTTGATACCAAAGAGATCTCAAATAGGTGGAAACAGCTGTCAATACTAAAAATATTTTTTCTACTCCCACCTTTAAAACGCCCTTTATCGTACATGTTTCCATGACACTAAGTGACCTTTTAAATACACATTGACAAGTTGTGGCTTTATGGCGCTTTAGTCACGGGCTGAAGTTAGCAACAGGTTTTTAGTCACGGGCTGAAGTTAGTTTTAAGTTAGTTGACAGTTGTCAAATGTCATACAATCGTTAAAATAAAGTGCCTTTCTTGTAAAATAATACTTAATGTGAAAATTATTTTATTATCTCAATACAAAAATACAAAAGTATTAAATAGTTTATCAACGCCAATATTTGAAAAGTTTATATGGACATTGTACTGACCTTTTAATTTCGCCGGCAGTAAACTATAACTTAAATTCGGGCACGGGCTCCACTGTAAAGTTCTCATAAAACATTTTCCTTACTTTCACTGTGAAAAAACTGTCAATTTTCAAGAAAAACATTTCGATTTTTAACCTTTATAATCTGTGTTTATAAAATAATAAAAATGTGACATTTGACGGTGACACACAGATTGTTTCATAGATGGCGCTCTATACAAATTTTTGATTTAAATCATTTTAAGATAATAATAAGTATTTGTCGTAGAAAAAGTATAGTATGCACCTGCATTCGATACACTCATTAATTTAAGCACTCGCTCGCAAGCTCGCTCGTGCCTAAATTAAATTCGTGTATAAAATGGCGTTTATCAAACTTGATACATAATATACTATTAAGATGGTGGAACGCACTAAAAACATTATCTCTAGCGAGTTAAAGGTTAAATTTTCTGGAATAAAACCACTGGTAATATACTAGTAATGCGTCAAGGAACTTTTTCCTTTTTTTCCTTTTTTTCTGTGTAGTATGATTTAATTTGACCAAAAACACATAATATTTAACACTGAAAAGGAATTCAATTTATACCAGATAAAATTTATTTTAATACTGTGTGAAAGTTAAATTTACACTACTTTTAGTATTTGAATTTACACTGGACCAACGAACCATATTTAACACCATTTTGGTTTGTATCGATATAGACCATGTATGGTGTTAATTTGTTGTTAAAATGGTCCACAGCAATTTGTATCCGGGACATTTAACAGCCAATTCTTATGTAAAATTGTCCGCTGAATCCGAAAATGTCCTCAAAAGTTATAAAAGTAGAACAGTTTTTGAGATAAAGTCAATTCCATATAATATGGAAAATTTAACACAACTGTTCTACTTTTATAACTTTTGACGACATTTTCGGATTCAGCAGCAATTGACTGCTAAATGTCCGGGATAAAAATTGATGTTGACGAGAATTATTAGTGGCTGCTTTTTCACTTTGACAATTAGTCATTTTTGAATAATTCATTTTTAGAGAGTAGGTAGATCTTAAACTGAAGTTATAGGATGATAAAGCCAATTTTATCCAGGTAAGCATTTCCCCTTTGACCCCTAGTGCCGTTTGATCCCCACCACTCGTTCGTTTTTAAACATTCGCAGATATTTCGGGCCATAAAGTTGATAAAGTCGCCGCTTCCGCTCGCCGCCTTAAAATTAATCATTTGATCATTTTAATTTCGCGAAGAGGACCGAAGGACTCAACGTAATTTACAAGTAGTTAAGTCTGTCAGAGCCCCCTTTACTCCCCCACGCCTACCAGCATCCCACTTAAATCCCGCGTTAAACAGTTTCAGAAAAGTATAAAAATAATGCGACTTTTTCGCCCTTTCGGCAATTAAACGTCTAATTAAAATCATCAACTATCTTTACGAAACGAGGATGGATATTTTAACGTCCTGCACTTTTTAGGTTATACATTGTAACGCTTTTTTCTTTATTAAAACAATTTGTCAAGTTGATTTCTACCGTTTTGTTTTTTTACACCTACATTATTTCAATTCAAAGGATCTTAATAGTATATTATGTACTCTCTAAAAATAAATTAGTTAAAAATGACTAATAATTATTGTCATAGCGAAAAAGCAGCCACTAATAATTCTCGTCAATAGTAATTTGTATCCCAAACATTTAGCAGTCGATTTACTTGTAAAATTGTCCCCTGAATACGAAAATGTCGTCAAAAGTAATAAAAGTAGAACAGTTTTTGAGATATAGTCAATTTTCCATATTATATGGAATTGACTAAATCCCAAAAACTGTTCTAATTTTTGATGGTATTTTCGGATTCAGGGGACAATTTTACATTAGAATTGGCTATTAAATATATGAAAATAAAGTAACCATCCCAATAAACATCTTTGACTTTCACCATTAACATTGCCCGTTATTATTTTAATTAAACTTAACAATTATTCATACTTTAAAGTTAAGTTAAGAAAATATTTTATCCTTGGATTTTTTTTATTACTATAATTGCAAAATATTATCAAAAAGTATTAAAAATTCTTACATGGGAAATGTTAAAGGTACAAAGAGAGACAGTTGTATTTATTGGAATTCCCGTTAGAATTTCTAACTTGGGAATCCACCGGCGTTAAAATCTCAAATTTTTCTGTGTAAATCAAAATTTATCCCTTGAAAATAGACTAACAATCGATATAGGAGCAGTTTTTCACAGTAAAAGAGAAGAGAATGTTTTATGGGCACTGTAAGCAAAATTTAGTCTTTATCAGTTAAATCTACTTACCTGCACTACGCGAAATCATAAAGTCAGTACAAACGTTTGTAAAATCTTGCCGGCAAGGAACTATTTAATACTTTTGTATTTTTGTATTGATAGACATCGATGTAGACTGGGTTGCCTATTTATCTATAAAAGTGAAACAACAAGATAGCGCTATATCGTTTTACTGGGCATGTGATTGGCTCTATCTATAAAAGTGAAACAACAAGATAGCGCTATATCGTTTTACTGGGTATGTAAGAAACGTATTGAGCCGGACCGAACTTTTGGATCCGTTAAGTTACGTGTGATAAGTTTTCTACGAATGTAAACAGCTGCATTGGTTTCAATGTATTTCAACTTACGTCTCTCTCGTACGTTAAGTTAAGTTACGCGTATTAAGTGGATGTGAATGAGCTTTTACGGTAATCAAACATAACCGAATGGACGATTTTTTGAGGTACTAGACTTTTTTCAAAAGTTACTGATTTTCAATGTACAGGGGGTTCTTTTTTCAAAACTTTAATTTTTGTGAAGCACTTTCAATGAAAATAAAAAAAACCTACGGATTCGTTACGAGGATAAGTGTACCTAAAAATCTAGGGTAGAACGAACTGGCTCATTAAAGCCGTTTGGGAAATAAAAAATGGGTTTAAGTAAGTTGAACTAGTCTTGTTGATGCGTTTTGTTAGTGGGAAATATTTTAATTGACTGCCTGAAATCACGTGTAATTTTTCAACGAAATAATTTTTTAAACAATAACAAAATAATCTGTAACCTTTAAAATTAACAAAATGCTTACAAAATTTTATATTACCTTTACAAAAATGTCGGTAAAATATTTTACGTTGTTAAAATAATTACAAACCCTGGTTTTCCACAAAAAATTATGTTAAAATTTTACAAAATAAAATTAACAAACTACAAACTCATGTCAAGAAATCTGATTTTTATAACAGTGCATGACTAAAATGCCGTTTGAATAATATACTATTAGAAAAAACTACAAATTAAAAATTACCACCTCATTGACATTATATCTAGAAATGCACATTTAAATCCTTGTGGTAAAGTTATCGAGCTTAACACAGTGCAGCACAAGGGGGTTGAGAGGGGGTGTAGGGGAGGCAAAACAGCAAAAGCAAGATGTCAATTATTTCATTTGCGAAAAGTTTTTAATTGCACATTTTGAATGAATTTCGAGTGGATAATGCACGCGCGGCACTCGACGCGACTTTGCTCCTTTTTATTTTATTTTTTATTTGATTTTGTCAAGGTGGCAACCACGAGTGTCACCTCGTTGGATAGTTGATAATTATATGCGAGATAATTAATAGAAATTTCGCTACGTACGTGCCGGGGTTTTGTGCGAATGAAACGTTCAAGTTTTTTAATAAGAAACGGTTTTTCATTCAATGGGCTTAAATTGGCAGCGAGGCGCTGAAAGGAAATGACACGGTAATTACGGCGAAATGAAATTTTACAATACGACCGTATTGTACGCGGTTATGCGTTTTATTATATTTGTAAAAGTTTTTTTTTATCGGGCATTCACATCAATATACATGTATATATATGTACATTACCTATTAGGGTTGAATGGATAAAAAATATGTTATACATAACTGTTGTTGGTGTAATAAATAATAAAAAAATAAATAATATTGGGACAATTTTAACTTTTAAATGCTATGCTGGAACTACGTTGGCAAAATGCTGTTTTTTTCATGCACGGAGAGAAATGTATATTAAATTTTAGATAATAAAAAAAATATAGTGAAATTTACTTTAACAAATTTTATTTGTCAATAAATATTGTTCTTAATATTTTAAAGTTGAATATAATATTTGTGTTGCTGTTTTGAGCTAAACTTTTTGCATCTTTGTTTGTTTTTATGAGGCATTTAAACATCGAGCCTATATATTACGTAGTAAAAAATAACTATTTAAAAGTGAAAACAACTATTTTATTAGTAAAAAATGCTGATACTAATTCAAATAGTGGAATTTTAACTATTTCATTTTAAGAGAGCAGGGCATACGACATCTAACGTATGGGTTGATGAAACTGTGACTTCATCCAGAAGGACTTTTTGAAAAATCCTTCAAGAAAAGGAAAAAGGCTAATCGTCTGCCATATTGGCAATGAAAAAGGATTTGTTGATTGTGGCTTATGGTGCTTTAAATCTAAGAAAACGCGAGCAAATGAACGTTTAGAAGATAACGCACCTGAGGTCCAAGAATATTAACTTTGAGGAATCTATGTTAAAAGTTTAACTTTTGGCAATAATTGTAAAACAACAAAAGTGCAAATGGGTGAATATATTGAGATGCCCCCCAAGTGAAAATAATTATTTTTTATGTTTCACTGTCTAGTAATAACATAACCTAAGTGGTTCAATTTTAAGAAATCATACATTTTGAATATTAGAGCTTCACGGAAGATAGCCTCACGGACGTTAGGATTTCGTATGTTTTTTTTGTATATTTGAAATAAGTTATTGTCTTTTGACACCTTAATATTTTTAAAAAATACAATGGGGTAGTTAAATTTTTTCTGACCTATACTTTTTATGGTTTTATTCAAGGCGTTTTGTAATTTTAAACATTTCTGTGAAATCTGAATTTCAATTGAGTTTACCGTTTTCGAGATATTTACAAAAAAAATCTCCTAATTACGTCACTAGGCTATTGACAACATTGCCAGCTTTTTCTATGGTTGCCAGTGTGTTTAGTTTAATATTCTTACGATAGATGGCGCCACGTTATAATATTTTAGTTTTAAAACCACTTGATCTATAATTTTAGTTGAGAAGAAGAAGAATTGATTTTTTAACGTTTCTTTTTTTCGGGTTATGTTTTTTATAAATTTAGATTATTGAAAATCAATGTTATTGTTATTTTATTTGTAATTGATATTAGATAAGTGATTTATTAATAACGGACTCCAAAGCAGAGGAATCTTGTGGAATGGTTGGTTACATTGAACATTGGAGCTTTTAAACAAATAAAGTAAGTACCTATAATTATAATCGTATTTTGTCGTAAATGCATTTCATTATAATAATGCCTAGTTCTTTATATTCTTTTAGATATATCTTGGACTCTAAAATATCAAACAGTAATATGATACCTCGTAATAAGGAATATAGGTACTTAATGAATTTGGTGACCATCTTTCACTCAACTGACAGTGACAGTATTTGTACATAACCTCTTCGGATATTTTCTGACATAACCGAATGAAATCATTAACAAGACATTTTGACAACAGGGTAATTTTCAACCAATAGAAATCTTAGAATGTTGGTCACATGGCGAGGTTTGTGACGTCATAAAAATTTATATTTTTTGTAAATATCTCGAAAACGGTAAACTCAATTGAAATTCTGATTTCACAGAAATGTTTAATATTACAAAACGCCTTGAATAAAACCATAAAAAGTATAGGTCAGAAAAAATTTAACTACCCCATGGTTTCGCTACACAGTAGCTTTTTCAGAATGCACAACTCCCTTGATGTATCCCTGAAAAAAAATTGTTTACCGCCATTTTGGAATCGAGAGAAACGCTTGCCTGCCACAATCACCTGACGCAACTACAATGGAAAATGGATGAGGTTTTAAATCTTCTTAAAAATTAGCTTTGCACTTTCTCAAAAACTCCAGGAGCCTTACGAAATATTTGGCAGCTGATTTTTACTCGTTCCCTTAATTCCTCTAAGTTATTAAAGCTGTTAATTTTTAAATTTAAAATCTAAAATAAAATCATCAGATATCAATTTTTTTGCCTTTATTATATCTAAATATTTAAGCCCTTCTAATTTAATATTAAATCTAAATTTATAATTAAAAAAAATACCAAACATAATTTTGTCATCCATCCCTAAATAGCTTTAAAAACATTTGAAACACTAAAAAACTCAAATAAAATATAAAAATATTGAAAAGGCGAAATTTATTTAGAGAACTCCTTTACAATACAAATATCCCTCAGGCAAAATAGAAAAATCCTAAAAACAGCCTAACAACATAATCAAAAAATTGAATTAATTGCCTTTCAAAGAAACCAATGTCCAAATTAATTTTTAATCTAATAACCGTGTTCAAAAGACTTCTGCCGTTGCGTTATTTTTCGCCGTTGAGTTCGAATAATTAATTGCGCAAACCGCCGTCGGCGAATCAAATCCCCGAAATTAATTCGTTCCTCTTTTTTTTTTTTTTTTTGATAATAAAACAGAAAAAAGCCGATCTCCCCTCCGACTTCCGGTATTTCGACGAAACGCAAGAATTAATTCTCTGTGTCCGTTCGGCGTAAAACAAAAGAATCCCCACACCGCGCCGCTGGCTTCGATTGTTTTTCGAGGTTAGACACGGCCGACTGCGATAGAGGGGCTCGGATGCAAATCGGCACCATTGTTTTATTCTTTTCAATTGTTACTTAAACCGCGCGGGGCAGGCGATTTTTTTTGCATCATTTTCGGTCGAACTTTTCTCTCTTTTCGCCGCCGTTTTCATTGTGTTTTCCGCATCGGGACGGGAAATTTATCGTTTTGGTTGATATATGGGGTGAGGTAGTGCACTTTGATATAGCACGACATTCACCCCAAACTGGACCATTAAATTAGATTGAAATAAAATATGTATTGTAAGCATGCTTATTTTGTTAAAACTCCTAATTCATTGTGGTCATTCCTTTGATTTTACGAAAAAATTCTATTTGGATAAAATATTTTGCATTAAAAATTGACATTACTAGTTGGTGTAAAACGTGAAATCAATCAAAATGCCTTCCCTTGAGAAAATGCTAGGGGTTGGGGCAAATTAGCTACAAATGGGTGGTTGGACAAAACAAATTTTTCCAGGGGTTTTAATAAGCGACGTTACTGTTAAAAGTACACAGTTAAAAATTACAGGGAACAATTTTACATAAGAATTGGCTGTTTAATTTTGGAATACCATCGTATTCCATGGTTAACCATGGTACAAGTGAAAAAGCAGCCACATAACTATTAAATTAGTCATTTTTGACTAATTCATTTTAAGAGAGTAAATAAAAAATTTAAATATTTACATAAACTTCTTAGTGTTTATAACATAATTGATATACAGTGTGGCCCATTTAATATGGAAACACCTCCGTAACTTTTTTATTTATTACTCGATTTTAATGAACAAAGACTCAAAAGAAAGAACGCGGCATACTCCAGAATGGGTACAAATTTAATTTTATCAAAAAAATTAACTTTTAATAACTATTTCAGACAAGTTTATTTTACAACGTTATAAACATAAATTTTCGGCATGGATATCTTAGTTTTTGTTTTTTATCAATTTATGTTTATGACGTGGTAAAATAAACTTGTCTGAAATAGATATTAATAGGAAATTTTTTTGATGAAATTAAGTTTGTACCCATTCTGTATGCCGCGTTCAGTGGCGTACTTATTTTTCTCCCAAACCTCCTAAATGTGTTCTATTTTTGTTATACATATTAAAAAAAAAATTGTCTAAAATAGTTATTAATTATCCGTTTTCAATGAAATTTGGTTTGTATCTATTTTAAAGCATGCCGAATTCAGTGGGGTTTTTATTTTTTTTCGAAAAAAAAGACCCTAATAAAACCAGGGAAGAAATTATTTTAACAAAGGAAAATATTTTACCGGAAGTTTTGTAAAGGTAATTTGTTATTTTCAAAGCTTACAAATTAATTTGTTATTGTTTAACAAATTATTTCGTTAAAAAAGTACACGTGATGTCAGGCAGTCAATAAAATCGTTTCCCACTAACAATACGCACCAACAAGTTCAACTGACATCAGCGTCTGCAACTTATGTATCTGCTTACTTTATTCTAATTCGTAACGTGTTCGTAACAACTGTTCGAGTGTTTATAGTATATTACCAGAAATCTGTTTCGGATCCCTTATACCTACCTATTTAACGAGTTTGCGAAGTGCAAAGTATCCGTAAAGTGAGTTGAAGTTACGAAATACATCAATAAGCGTTGTAGTAGTACTGATAATTATATTGTATCAAATATTTTATAATTTGATGATTTTAGAATGGTGTGTTATTTAATTGTGTGTATATTATTTTTGTGTTCATTTATGTAGGTATGTGTTATTTTTTTTTTGTTTGGGAAATTAATTAATAATGTAACATTTCTTATTAAAATTCTTTTCATTTAAGTTCCCAATTTTTAACATATACTTTTGTTAATCGGTCTACAAAAAGGTTTGCAAAAATAAGGTTATTTTTGAAAATTAAAATTATGGTTGAATTATTGACATAGGGTTTTGTTATTATATCTACAAAATGTTTGTTATAATTACAAACTACTTATTCAATTAGTTAACAGATTACAGTTGGTTGTAAACTTGAAAGTTATGTGGACCTGGACTAAAATATTAACATATTAGGTTAAAATTAACAAATATTTTTTAAGGTGTACGTTTTAAGTTGAAATTTGTAGTATTACAACGGAAAGACCACCTTACCTTTAAGGATTTATTTTCTTCTTAAATTAACTCAGCAATACTAATTTTTGTTTTGTTTTATACCAATTATAATTTTAAATTTAATTTTTTTAAAGCTTTACTTTAAAATACATAGCTTGAACTATTCCACGTAAAAATAATCACAAAGCGAAAATGAAGTAAAATCTCTTTTCATCAGTTTTAATTGTAGAGGTGTCTCAATAAAGGGACCTAAAATCCAACAAACCACAAATCGTCCCCCTTTGTTCAATTTGATTGCAAAACTTGCCTACTGTACTTAAATAACGTATCTAAGATCGCTAACGTTTCCTTAACTCACTTCTTGCAACCACACCAGTAAGGCAAGACGGTTTGCGTATTATTGTTGTTTAATGTACGCTCGTATCCATTGTCCTTCGCAAGGAATTTACACCCGCCTTCTTTTATGCCCACTGTCTCCAGTTTCGTCCGATATACCAAGATATTATCCTTAAGGGTGTATGTCTAAGACAATGGGTACCTTTATTTTTTTAGGGAAATCCTATAGGATATAATAAAAAATTGATATCTACAAACCTTTTACGAAGATTTTAGAGTGAGTAAAGACCGTTAAAACAACGTATTTAGGCATTATTGCTGTAATAGGATATGGCCTCTTAAAATTACAGCAGACTTAAGACTTTCTTAGAACCAAAAAGGAGAATCCATTTATTGTCTTCAAGGCCTATTTTTTTATTGATAATAAAACCCAAAGGTTTTATTATAATTGCTTTAATGAGGTTCACAGCTTTCATAAATCCTCTTCTGACACCTCAATAAAGCTAAATAGTAGTTAGGTGAGCTTTATAGTGTCCTTGGACGAATAAGTCTATAAAGCTAGTTAGCTTTTTAAACATGTTTGCCGTAGTATACTCTCTTAAAATGAAATAGTCCAAATTCTACTATTTGAATTAGTACCAGCTTTTTTACTAATAAAATAGTCATTTTCACTTTTAAATAGTTATTTTTTACTACGTAAATAGTAGGGTGGATTGAAAACAAAATGTTTGTTTTTTTTTCTTAGCATGGGGGTAGAATTTGTACATTATAAAAAAAGGAAATTTTTCAAAAGAAAAAAATTCTTTACTCAACATCTTGACGTGGCCCACTCGTTTTTTAAATAAATATTTAATCAAATGGGGTAGTTCCAACGGGAAATTCTTTTTTTGTTCCAAAATCGTGGAAAACATGTAAAAATTGTAGAATGTGATTTTTTCACTCAACTTTCATTCTAATACAAAAGAAAGTGCATTTCATTTTTTACTTAAATTACAAAAACAATGGGAAAAAAACTTTTTCAACTATTGACTTCCAAAGAATTTCCCGTCGGAACTACCCCATTTGATGAAATATTTATTGAAAAAACGAGTGGGTCACCTCCAGATGTTGAGTAAATTTTTTTTTTTTAATTTTCTTTTTTTATAAGGTACAAATTCTACCCCCATGCTAAGAAAAAAAAACAAACATTTTGTTTTCAACCCACCCCAGCAATTAGTTAAAGTTTGACTAATTTAAGATTAGTCACCATCTTCTATTTCTGAGAGTTAAAAGTAACTAATTTTTTAAATCGTTTGCGGCCAACAACAAAGTATTATTTGAATTAAATGCATATAGGCTCCATGGTTAAATGGCCCATAAAAACAAACAAAGATGCAAAAAGTTAAGCTCAAAACAGCAACACAAATAATATATTCAACTAATATTATGAACAATATTTATTGACAAATAAAATTGATTTTTATAAGAGTGGCTGATAGCCACATTGGTTATGACAACAGCTTGACAAGCTTGACAAATGACCTGAGTTCAATCCCCGGCTGGGTCAAAACTTTTTTACATTTAAATTTACTTATTTGAATATTTCATTCAGTAGAATTCGTTAGAATTATTAGTGACTGCTTTTTCGCTATGACAATTAGTCAAATACCTGTGACGTATAATTAGTTATTTTTGACTAATTCATTTTAAGAGAGTATGCAATTTGCATGCAACATTTACATCAAATTCTTATGTAAAATTGTCCCCTAAATCCGAAAATACCGTCATTAATTATAAAAGAAGAGCAGTTTTTGAGATATAGTCAATTCCATATTAAATGGAAAAAAAAAATGTTCGAAATACAAATTGCTATTGACGAGAATTATTAGTGGCTGCTTTTTCGCTATGACAATTAGTCATTTTTGACTAATTCATTTTTAGAGGGTGAAAACGTAAATACAACTTTAAATTAAATATGCTTATATGTAGTTTATTATAATATTTAAAAGCAATATTTCTTTATCCTGGGGTGATATTTTAATTCCACCCCCACATTTTATACATAAGTCAATGAAGTACACAAATATGGATGATAAAAAAATGGTGGTCATATGCCTTTAAAAGCAGTATCTCCTGAATTAGAAGTCACTTGGGTGTGACAATTAATCAAATATGACTTCAAACTAGTAATTTTTGAAGAGAGTAGATACTTCTTTCTTTATCATGACGGCAACACATAAGGGTAGGTTTGTATATATTTAATTTATGAAATGTGCATGACAAATTCAATAATTTAGCTATTATTCCCGTCCATTTCAAAGGACCAAAACTGCCGTCCAGGTCCAACAACAATAGTTGCTTTGCATTTATTAATTCTACACACCAATCATGCCAAATTCCCTTATATATTTTCTCTTCTCGAGAGTGTCCCGCTCGTACATTACATCGCCAATATGTCCCCCGACAACAAAAGATGACGGATACTGTCATTAAATACGTGTCGCCAGCGTTTCAATGCCGTTTATGATGGCATCACGTAGACCCTCCATAACTATAGAACCGAGTCCGCTTCTCAACCTACCGAGAATTTATTTGATGACAGTAAGGATGTGTTATTTGTTGGTAACATGGCAGAATTAAAGATTAAAACCTACATACTTCTTACCTCGTACATTTAAAATTAAATTTTTCCTGAACAAGTATACCTATATGTATTGTTCCAATGTTTTTTTGACACGTTTATATTTTCTTTATAAAAAAATTGACTAAATTAAAGACTTATTTATTGACACTAAACTTCTCTCTAAAAATGAAATTGTCAAAATTCTACTACCTATTTGAATTAGTACCAGCATTTTTTACTAATAAAATAGTCGTTTTCACTTTTAAATAGTTATTTTTTACTATGTAAATAGTTAAAGTTTGACTAATTTAAGATTAGTCACCATATTTGACTATTTCTGACAGTTAAAAGTAACTAATTTCTTTAATCGTTTACGGCCAACAACAAAGTATTATTTGAATTAAATGCATATACCTCTCCATGGTTAAATGACCCATAAAACAAATAAGGATGCAAAAAGTTTAGCTCAAAACAGCAACACAAATAATATATTAAACTCAAAAAAAGCAATTTTTCGGAAGCGACTTAAACGTTTTCGCATTAATTCAGGAAATATATGTATGGTTAGCGGGTATACCCTTTTGCTAGCATATGACATGTGCTGGCAAAAGGGTATACCCGCTAACCATAAATGTATTTCCTAAATAAATGCGAACACGTTTAAGGCACTGCTAAAAAATTGATTTTTTTGACTTATCCCCTTATGCCTTTTACCCACAGATTTATTGACAAATAAAATTGATTTTTATAAGAGCGGCTGACAGCCCAATGCGTTATGAGGTTAACTTGACAAACTTGTCAAGTGACAGACCTGAGTTCAATCCCAGGCTGGGTCAAAACTTTTTTTAAATTTAAATTTACTAATTTGACTATTTCATTCAGTGGAATTTGACTAATTATTAGTGACTGCTTTTTCGCTATGACAATTAGTCAAATATGACTTATAATTAGTTATTTTTGACTAATTCATTTTAAGAGAGTAATATTTGGATAAAAAAATTAAAAAGTAATATAATAAGACACGGTGTGCCTGAACGAAGTTTAAGTCACATAAAAATGCCGCCAAAAACTGATTGCAGTTTCTTGTTCGGGACCCTTTGGTGACTTAAAAATAATATTTACCAAAATCCTAGCTGCTCCTCTTATAATTTTTTGAAAATTCATGATTTTTTTAAAATTTTTGTTTATCTCAAAGTCTACCATTGACAGAGTACCTACACATTTGTACACCGATTTTTATAAATTTGGAGTATATTATTGAGGAGGGTTAGCCAAAAATCGCTTATTTTTAATAAAGCAAAAGCCTAAATTCATGGTTTTGGCATAACACGCAAAAAAGATTTATTCCCAAATTTTTTTAGATATTTCCAAGTTTATCAGGTTAAAAAATGGCATCTTATTAACCTTTTATGAGAAAAATTGATTTTTAATAAAATTAAATAAAATAACGCTTAGAGAATATTTAAAATGTTGTTTAATTTAGGCTTTTTAATAGTTTTCAATTTTGAACGAAAAACTGGTTGAAGTTTTTTGATCGGCACTATTTGATGATTTTAAAACAATATTTACCACAATTCTAACTGCTTTTTTTGAAATTTGTAAAAAAAAATTAAAATTATTTATTTATCGTTTATCGCGGTCTACCATTTGTACACCGATTTTTATTGGAGTATATTGTTAACGAGACGAGAATACTGTTTATATAGTAAAAAGCACAAAACAAATTATTTCCAAACAATTTAAAAAAAAATCATGAATTTTCAAAAAAATTTCGAGAAGTGGGGCAGATAGGTTTTTGGATAATATAATTTTTAAGTCACCAAAGGCTCCGAACAAGAAACTGCAATCAGTTTTTGGCGGCATTTTTATGTGACTTAAACCTCGTTCATGCACACCGTAAAGAGTTAAATAAATAAAACAATGAATAATACGCGCAAAGCCGAAAAACGCGAATATTTTTTTGCTGCTAGCTTTAATTATAGGACATATATACAGCCTCCAAGATCCCCAGATATGACACCATTAGACTTTTTCTTATGGGGTCACTTAGAATTTGTGGCCTACAAAACTCAGCCTCATTCTATTGAAGATATGCGACAATGAATAGTTCAAGACTGACGAGCTATTCCACGAAAAACATTTAAGAGTGTTTGAACGGAATTTGAGAATACAATGTTCTATTGCTTACAAAATAATGGGAGTCATTTTAAACATTTAATTTAAAAATTTATATAGTTGTTTATTTCAATTTCAAAAACATATAATTTGTGTATGTTTGAATTAAACATTTTATTAATAATTGAAGCAAAAACCTGGCTTATTTTACGTAAAAATCATAGTCGCCATAAATTCTTTATCCATGACAACTATTATGACTCACGTCGTAAAATAACTATGCTTATTTTCGGGTCAGTTATTAACAAAACAAAAGAAAAAACTCTATTTAAATATTCAAAAATATACAGGGTGTTTCATTGAAAAAAACAAAGTCAATGCTATTTTATTAAATTTACCTATGCTTTTTTGCTTTTGATTTTTTGTCCAAAAAATTACTTTTTTAAACCATGCAAGCTGAATATTAAATTTTTTCGATATCTTTTTTAATAAAGATTTTATAGGGGTGTCCAATGGGGTGTCCAATAGAAATGTCTAAGAAAATACCCAGTTAATGGTTTTATAACAAGTAAAACGATTTTAAATGTTAATGAAATGTTTTCAGGAAAGATCGCATACATTTTTAACTTAAAAGACAAAAAAGGCAATCTTAATCTAATTATTTATACCTACTGTTTATTTTTGTTGTTGTTTTTGTCTGTCATTCTTTTCTAGCACTCCGAAATGACCACATGCGCAGAAGACAACATTTTTTTTTATTTTTTTTAGTTATCTGTGTAGTTACTACTTTCCAGTGAAGGAATGCTAAATATGAGTTTGGGAATCATTGCTAAACACAAAAGCGCTCACTTCCAAAATATTAAAGCTGCCCCCAATTTACCTCTAATAAAAGAACTTGAAAAGTCACATCGAGATATATCTCTCTTATTTGTCGCAGGTAATCAAATTTAAATTTCTTGCTGAGCAAATCGGCAAAATTCAGAAATATTCGTATACTTTTCATGGGGGCAGACAATGGCGACAATAACATGAAAATATGTCGTTTGTCAGGTTTCAGATGCAAAGTTGAAGGGGTTTTCGCACGGGGGCTCGTTCTCAGCTTATTTACGACTATATTACGTCGATATAACGACACCTATGTGACGTTTAAAGGGTCCAAAGGATATTTTTTTCATCGCGTGATTCCAATATGATTAATAAAAATTTACTTGGTGCAATTCAAAATGATACCTCAACATTCTATTTGGGATTAAAAAATTAACAACACTGAATATGCCCCCATATATTACCATCCCAAAAACAACAGAACACTTAACTACCTACCAACATGGAAACAATTGATGGAGGATCGAACCCTTCATTTGTTCTTTGTCGTTTGTTTCGACAGCTGATCAAACAACCAATCAAGCTACTACGACCAATTAAATTGATGATCAATTGAAACAAAACAAAAGGAACGATCGAACAAGTGAAGAGGAGGGAGCGAAACAAAAAAATAAATGAAATACAATATTTGCAAGTGGTTATGTTGGTAGCAATGCTGGTGGTGCTACAATTAAAAAACAATCAGTCCTATAAACATCATTTATACATAATACATACTGTTATAAAAATCAGATTTGTTAACATGAGTTGGTATTTTTTAAATTTTATTTTGTAAAATTTTAACATATTTTTTTGTAGAAAACCAGGGTTTGTAATTATTTTAACAAAGGAAAATATTTTACCAAAAGGTTATATGTAATGTTGTAAGCATTTTGTTAATTTTAAAGGTTACAAATTATTTTGTAAATGTTTAACAAATTATTTCGTTGAAAAAGTACACGTCAATCAAAACATTCACCAATCAACAAGTTTAATTGACTTCAGCGTCTGCAACTTATGTTTCTGCTTACTTTATTCTAATGCGTAACGTGTTCGTAACAACTGTCCAGAGTGTTTATAATACATTACCAGAAATCTGTAATTATTGTTATTCGGATTTCTTATACCTATTTAACGAGTGTGCGAATTTAATTGTGTATATGTTTTTTTGTTTTAATTTTTAATGTTTAGGAAATTAAGTAATAAAGCATTATTTCTTATCAAAATTCCTTTCATTTAATTTCCCAATTTACAACAAATACTTTTGTTACTGGGTCTACTAAAAGGTTTGTAAAAATAAGGTCCATTTTCAAAATTACAAGAACTATGGTTGAATTATTGATATAAGATTTTGTTATTAAATCTACAAAATGTTTGTTATAATTACAAACTACCTAATTATTTAATTAGTTAACAGATTACAGTTGGTAGTAAACTAACATAAGTTTAACATTTAGTTCCATTATAATGGATTATAATTAATTATAATTACGTGAGGCATTTTTTTGATAATTCCTCTACCTTGGTGAGATTTAGTTTGATGTGACAGACCACCCCTATCCCTAACGTGAGATTCTAGCCATTACACTATTTAAAATATTTGTGGTGTGAAGAGTAATCTTAAAATGGTGTCAAAATCCAACACCAAGTGGTGTTAATATAACACCATAAATTACACAGGCCGACAAAAATAAAATTTCTGTTTGGTGCATGGCAACCAACAACTTTTTAAGGGTAATTTAGGTACGCTGAATCCAAAAATGAACATCATTTTGCTCCATCAGCTATTGTTTTTGCGATGTAGAATAAAAACCATTTTTTTCAATATGCGCACATTCAAATTCTTATATATATTTTTTTAAACTTCTAATTTAAGCAAGGATAGTTGGGAATGTTGCTATGGGTCTTTATTAAACTAAAAAAAATACCATATACATTGATACATTGGTATTCGCTTTAAAACTCTTGCTTTCATCGAAAGAAAATCGATTTTTTAGCCAAAATTCGGATATTTTTAAAATTCAAAGTGATACAGCATGATCAATTTTTGCCCGATTTAAATAAAATTTACCCCATTTGTAGCTCTATTTATCTACTTTAATTAGTGTTAAAATTTCAATGCAATCAAAACAACCAGTATCTGCAATATTAAATAAAAGATTATTTTCATTGTTAAAAACAATAAAAAGTATCTTTTGTCCTTTATTATTTAATATTGCAGATACGGGGGTTTACTTTAGCACGGCAGAGTGTATGATAATAGAGTATTGAGAGCAGCAGCAGATACTCTACTCATACTCTCCTACACTAAAACTAATAGAAAAAAAACAATAATATTTTTGACGTCTTATTAGACATACCTACTTAAAATCAGGTCTAAAATCTTAGGCACAAAAATTGTCCACTTAAATAGGCTCTATGAATATTAATAGCTATTCACGGAGTTTATTTAAGTGGTACACGTAGTACCCAATTTTGGTTGATTTTATTGTCATGTTGCCAATTTTTATTTGATTGCATTGAAATTTTATCACAATAAAGTAGATAAATAGAGCTACAAATGGGGTAAATTTTATTTAAATCGGTCAAAAATTGATCATGCTGTATCACCTTGAATTTTAAAAAATTCCGAATTTTGGCCGATTTTCTTTCGATGAAAGCAAGATTTTTAAAGAGAATACAATTATCAATGTATATGGTATTTTTTAACAGTTTAATAAAGACTCATAGCAACATTACCAACTATCCTTGCTTAAATTAGAAGTTAAAAAAAATATATTTAAGCATTTGAATGTGCGCATATAAAAAAAATGTTTTTTTGTCTACATCGCAAAAAAGTTGTTGTCTACCCTGCACCAAAATGGCCGTCGGCCAGTGTTATGGTTAGAAATGTTTTATACAGCAAACACCAAAACGGTGTTTATCTAAAAATATTTAAGAAGTGCACCTACACAGAAAAAAAGGAATAGTTCATTTAACTATATTAATTTAGTTGACCCATAAGTATTTATTTAAATCAACTGTAAGAAGGTTAATATAAACAAAGATTAGTTTGACGGTACCAGATAGTTATTAATTTTTTTTTTTTTGGTTAAATTAACCCAGAAAACTTTAGTGAAACCAACCCGCTGTATGGTTCAGTTTACTAAATATGTTGTTTGTAAAATAAGAGTTACCTCAACCTAAAGCACTCTGTTAAAACGATTAAAACAATTTGCCGTGCATTCATTGTTGCATAGTGTGTACCAATCGCGGCAAAGGCGGTGTGGATCACGTGATGTTCTTAAATCTCGCCTATATTGACTTACATGAAGAGTATATAAGCTCAGGTAGTCCTTTGCTCTGGTGTGAAACTACAAGTTGTTCGATACTAAAGAGACCTTAAATAGGTGGAAACAGATGTCAATACTTGAAGTATTTTAAGTTGGTGGAACGCACTAAAAGCATTATCTCTGGCGAGTTGATGGTTCAATTTTCTGGAATAATACCACTGGTAATGCGTCAAGGAACTTCCTGTTTCCTTTTTTTCTGTGTAGTATGATTTTATTTGACCATAAACACATTATATTTAAGACTGAAAAGGAGTTCAATTTACACCAGGTAAAATTTTTTTAATACTGTGTGAAAGTTAAATTTACACCATTTTAGTATTTAAATTTACACTGGACCAACGAACCATATTTAACACCATTTTGGTTTGTATCGATATAGACCATGTATGGTGTTAATTTGGTGTTAAAATGGTCATGAAATTTTGAACAGTGTAGTTTGCGGACAACATGATAACCCCAAAAAATAAAAATTGATTATTTTATTTTGACAAATTTGAATTATAATACATATTCTTTAAACCCAAAAGTTGACGTGAGATTTTGAATGGGGGGGCTTCCTTAACATGAGATTTGGTGAGATTTTGCCAGACCCCTCCCCCCTATTTTTATCTCACGTAATTAATGGATGTCCCCTTATGTGGACTAATATTTGGTTAAAATTAACAAATATTTTTTTACTTTGTACAAACTTATAACTTATACAAGAATGTACTAAAAACTTTGCTAAGTAATTGGTAGACATTTTTTGTTTGTTTTTACGCTCTAATATTTTTTTTTAATCAATCGTCGACCTTTAACGATACTAGTGCGGTATACTGCTTTAGCAGTGATTTTCGACGAATGTCAATCCGCGACGGCTGTGACTTTTGCCTGGTGCGATTGCCAAAAAGTCATTGATATTTGTAGGCAAATTAAAAATGTGACATTTACCGCACGGGACGATACTGCCACTACACACACCGCAACATAATAAATCCCCAAAACGCGATGCCGAATATGAATTATCGGACTCGAGGGACTGAGGCAGACTGATTAAATTTGTTGACGGGTTATTTATTATACGAGTGTTGGTCAATAAGTCTGAACTTTTTAAATTTCCCGCCTAGGAGCTTAAGAGCAACATTATTTCGGTTAATCTTAATCTTTCGGTGACTGCTGTGAAATTTCGAGCAATCTGCTTCATTAAGTTTGAGTGTGAAAGCCCACTGTGCTGTTCTGAAAACTGATTTCGAGACTTTCATTGAAACTTTTTTTTTGTGATATTTTATTTAGTTATAATGTAACTAAAAATTTAAGAGCAAAATAAAAAAAATCCCAGGGTTTGTTTTTTTTATTTGAATTTTTATTAAAAATAATATGCACCCTTTTAACTATCTTAAAACTTATATATGGGGTGCTCAAGAATGTCCAGCAAGATCTCCAGATTTAACGCCACTTGATTTTTTCTTTAGGGTCATTTATCAACACAAGTCAATCGAAACACCACCTGGAAACCTTCAAGAACACAAATGAAGGATAATTCAAGAATGTAGGCAGATAACTCCTCAAACGTTTCAAAAAGTATGACAAGAGTTTGAAAACAGATTGTATTATTTTTAGCAAATAACCGAGCACATTTTGAACATTTAAAATATTTTTTATGGAATTATTTCTTTTATTTGGGTGAATCTCACGAAATGTCCCCCGATGGTGTTACCCTGTGATATTTAATAAAACTAAATGAGTTTGACCTACACTTTTATTGTGTTTTGATCTTTTATAATTAAGTAGATATTACAGCTCAGGTTCCAGATTTTTAACCGCAATTAATTATTTTTTACAATGTTTTAAAAGTCTAAAACCTATCCTCCGTGACTGTTAATCTTCCTAGGTTAACCTATATGTTTTCAAATATCTGAGGTAGTAAAAGCATACTAAAAATATCAGTTCACTAAGTAAATTAAACACATCCAAAGCAATCGAATCAAATATAAAATATTATTATAAATTAAAAGAAATAACTTTTATAACCATTTATGTAGGTGTTGATTCCATCCTCCGTGAATCTGTTTTTGCTTTAAATTGTATGCAACGGAGGCGCTTTAATCATTTTAAATAAGCAAAAACCTCTGTTTACGACATTATAGATGCATGTGATTCCTGAAGGTCAGTTAGAATTTATATGCAGATGAGAGTGTTGCTGTTTTATAAATCAAAAGTTTAAGTTCATTAATTTCCTATTTAAAAACCTATCCACCGTGAAGTGTAATATCTCAGTAAGTAGATTTTTTTTATAAATATTTTATGTATGTACAATTGTATTTTTAAAAAATATTAAGGTGTCAAAAGATACAATAACTTATTTCAAATATACAAAGGGATGTTTAAAAAAACATACGAAACCCTAACCTCCGTGAAGCTATCTTCCGTGAAGCTCTAATATTCAAAATGTATGATTTCTTAAAATTATTGCATTAGTGCTGAACCACTTATGTTATGTTATTTCGACCTGGTGACTTCCCAAAAACCCCATTCTACACTAACAGTGCAACAACCAAAAATAAAAATAATCATTTTCACTTGGGGGACATCTCAATATATTCACCCATTTATATCACACCTTTTTTAGCTTTAACTTGCAAATCCGTGATCGGATTTTAATTTTTTTAACTTCTTTGCACCAGAAATTGAGTTTTCTTTAAAATGATGTGTTGCAAGGTATAGGGTGAAATTACAACAATTTTTAACTCACTAAATGTAAAATTTCCCTAAAAATATTGCAATCTTAAAAAAAATTACCAAAGGCTCTGGATGGTCTTTTAATGGCAATGGAAGTCTTAAATTATTAAAAATATGACTACATGAAAAGCAAATGTTTTTTAATATTGCAAAAAGTTGTAAATGTGTGTGGTTTAAAGCATTATTTTTTGTGCAATAAAACCATCACTCGAACCAAGAATAACCTTGATAAAAACTATAGGGACTTGGATGTCAGATTTTACTTAGTAGCATTAGGGTTAGTTAGTGCTAGTAACACGCATTAATAAAATATAAATAGCAAACCCTCGTATTCATTTATTTATTTTCATTAACTTCCAAAACAATATTAATCGTTGCAAAGGATCCAAACAAATGCCCATCGCTGTCAGGACAAAAGAAAAAACGTCTTTAAGGTCGACAGAGATCATTAACTGGACCGGGTCCAATAAAGACTCTGGGCCAAATCGACGACATCCATATCAACCCCCAAAACCGCAAGGTTATCTATTTATTTTTGCCTTTTATTAATACTAACCTAAACACAGAGGAGCTCTGATATATCTTTGGTGTCTCTTTATGTCTTAATTAAACTCCCTGTTGATCTATCTTTGGGACTGTAAGGTTACTTTGAAAAAAGAAATATCTGGGATTCAACAATGTTTTTTTTTCTATACAGGGTGTTTCATAATATATGCGCAGGACTTCAGGATGTGATAGTTCATCCAAAAAGATGAAAAAAGTCGCTATTAACTTACGCTCTAAAATGCACAATTTTCGAGATACAGGGTGTTGAAATTTTAGAAAAAAATTCGTTTTTTTTCGAATATCTCCGGAACCGTTTATCGTACAAAAAACAGCTTTTGTAAGCAGTTTTTACTCAAAATAAGCTTTGTTTTCCTCATAATTGGTGGAGATTTTGAAGGGGTAGCGGGTGTTTTTCTTCTTAACTTCTACGCCCCTGAAAAAAGTACGGTTTTGAGAGGCCCATTCGAACCGCCATGTTTTCAACACAAAAAAGGTACTCTTGGTCATAAGCTCTAAACTTGACCGTTTTCGAGAAAAATATTTTTTTTTTACTAATTAAACAAAATTTATTTTAACATTAGAACAAGTAACAAAACCAAACCATAATTGCAAAATAAAAAATGATTCAAAAGTTGTCTTTGCTAAATTCTCCAAACCGTAAAGGTAACGCATTTCGCACATTTCAGCATTTGTGTAAAAAATCACTTTTTATTTTTTTTTTAATTTTGCAATTATCGTTTGGTTTTGTTACTTTTTCTAACGTTAAAATAAATTTTGTTTAATTAGTAATAAAAAAATTTTTCCAAAAAATTGACCATGTTTTTAAACATAAAAGTTGATTTTTCTCGAAAACGGTCAACTTTAGAGCTTATGACCAAGAGTACATTTTTTGTGTAGAAAACATTGGCGGTTCGAATGGGCCTCTCGAAACCGTACTTTGTTCAGGGGCGTAGAAGTTGAGGAGAAAAACACCCGCTACCCCTTCAAAATCTCCACCAATTATGAGTAAAACAAATTTTTTTCTGGCACAAAACATAGCTTATTATGAGTAGAAAATGCTTACAAAAGCTGTTTTTGTACGATAAACGGTTCCAGAGATAATCGAAAAAAACGATTTTTTTTCTAAAATTTCAACACCCTGTATCTAGAAAATTGTGCATTTTAGAGGGTAAGTTAATAGCGACTTTTTTCAACTTTTTGGTTGAGCTATCACATCCTGAAGTCCTGCGCATATATTATGAAACACCCTGTAGAATAATAATTATTGTGGACAATACATGGATATATGGATACGTTTTAATTTGTCAAATCGTAAAAAAATGCAGATGAGGCACCAACCACCTTAATTAAACAAAGTTTAAGTGAATTTCGTAGCTTTGTTTTAGCAATAATGTTGTCGAAACAGGGCATTAATTCTAAGATTTCAACAAGAAATTCCATTTTCAAATTTTACCAGCACACAAAATACACAATTATCGCCTTTCGAGTAGAACAATAACAATCGTTAATGGCGTTTCGGTTAAATTTTGCATTTTGTTTTGTTATTATTTTACCCAGATTTAATCCAAAGAGAATTATACTTACATACCTTTATTAATTGTATGTTTTGTTTCTTAATACGTTCTTGGTAGGTATTTGTTTTTGAATTTGGTGTATTTTTAAAGTTATACAGGGTGTTCCAGGTTTAAACAACAGAGGATGCAGAAATATCAATAAGGTTTAAGTTAAAATAACCCCTGTGTCATTTTATTTTTGTTCAATTAATTCAAACCGAAAAAAGCATGAAAACAAACTAAGAAACAAAAAAATAAGAAAAATCTATTCGCCCAGTCTCGTTGTCGATTTATTTTCATTTCGCGTTACCAGGGAATATAAGAAGTAATTTTATTGATGGCCCTCGTATTTCACAAAAAAAAATACTCCACATATTATCATTACCTTCTTTCGCTATACACTTACAAGTGATCAATATTAATAATCCTTCGAGGATTGCGAAAAATAACCTTCACATTTTTTTATGTTTTACTCTGCATTTATTTGTCTTGTTAATGCAAAATGTCTAAAATTCTAAAATTAGCGGATTACCCGATTGTACTATTTGTGTAGATTAAAAAAGTGATACTTATTGCAAAGTGACAGGATGAATCTACTAATTTAAAAAAAAGTGTATTTATTAATTTTTGCTACTTTTTATTTAGGAAAACTAAGGTCCTACAAGAGGACATTTTTAAATGTGACTTTTACATCTTTTGCTCCTTTTTATTTTGTCATGCACAAAGTGACTCTATTAAAAGTGACAATCCACTTTTACTTTTTTTTGTCCTTATTCAAAAACTGACAGATGTAAAAGTGGATTTATCAATTTTTGGTTACATTGTATTTCGGAGAACTATAGTCCCTTATAAAGTGCCACTTAAAAAAAAAAAGAATAAATATTTTACATCTTTTTTATTAAAAACTAGATTGATTTTATTAAAAACTAGATTGATTGATACTAGTAATGCCAGAAGTGATATGATAAATCCACTTTTACATCATTTTGCTCCTTATTCAAAAAGTGACATTTAAAAATAAAAGGATGAATCCACTTTTTGCTCCTTATTTAATAAGTAAAAGATGTTAAAGTGGATATTTCGATTTTCGCTCCTATTTTATTTTGGAGATCTATAGTCCCGTATAAAGTGACAATTTGAAAAGTGACAGAATTAATCCACCTTTACATTTTTTTGCTGCTTATTTAAAAAGTACAATTATTGAAAAGTGGCAGATGTAAAAGTGGATTCATCGATTTTATTTCCTGCAAAAAATGACACTCATTGAAAAGTGACAGGATGAATCCACTTTTACATCTCTTTGCTCCTTATTTAAAAAATGACATTTATTGAATAGTGACAAAATGAATCCACTTAAACATTTTTTTACTCCTTATTAAAAAAGTGAAAATTATTAAAAGTGATCAATTCTGCTCTGTTTATTTGGAAGTGCAAAAAGTGACTATTTGAAAAGTGATTGGATTAATCCTTTTACTTTTTTACTCCTCACTTTTTAAAAAGACACACCTATATGAAAGTAACATGATGAATACTCTTTTAAAATTTTTCCCCTTTAAAAAGCTTGAAAATTGGTAATTCAACGTCCAATTTCGATCACTTTTTGGTTTTTACTATATGCATGCTTTACTAGAAAACAATAGTTTTTTGTTAACCTGTGAATGCAGTTAACATTGTGTGGAAACTTACAATTCGTTGATAGATCCATTTTTACAGAATTATATACGATATACAAGGTGTCCCTAAACTTATTGGCATAAATTTAGGAAAAGATTGAGCAAGTCAAAATAAGACGAAAACCTAAATAAATATTTTTCCTAATTACTTATGTTTTCAAGATACAGGGTGATAAAGAGTTACTTATCATATATTTTTTTTAATATAACTGCTACTATGGTAGTCTTGGAAAGGTGATATTTTGCGAACAGTCACTTACTACCAAAACACATATTCACACATAATTACAATTGTTTGAGTGAACACAGTGTCGTAGAAACGGGGGTTGCTTTAAGCCTATTGTCCCATACAAACTTTGAGGTTAGGATTTTATAACATTTGATGCAATTTTTCGATCACTTAGTTCGGCTACTATTAAAAAGGTGTACCTCTCAAACTTCGATAAAATAAACCGTTTCCGAGATATTCGAGATTACAATAATTGTTAAATCGCATTATTTAAAAGGATTAAAAGGTACATGATAACAAATTTTATTTTTTAATTGAAAAAACTAAAAAAAGGCATTCTATGAACCTCGAATATGTCGGAAACGGTTTATTTTATCGAAGTTTGAGAGGTACACCTTTTTACACAGAAATTGTAATCCGTATTCCTGAATAACAGTTTCTATAATACCAATAGGTAGTTGGCACTTGGTTTATAATCGTTTACTGTACAAAAGTTATCGCTCCTAAATCTATTGATATTCATATTGATATTTATTTGTTAGAATGTTAAAATGTTATTGCATTAAATACTAATTTGATTTATTTAATAACGTTACTATTGTATGTATACTATGTATACATTTAAGGCAATAAATTCTTTGACATTTAGGCAAAATATTTCCCTATTTTGGTTTAATAGTAATTAATTAAGCAAATAACAATTTAGATTGCTTCAATTTTAATGCATTTAATGACAGCGCTATTCTTGGTACTATGTTAGATTTTTTTATGTGTAATAGTAGCCGAAATGAGTAATCCAAAAATTGCATCAAATGGTATAAAAACCTAACCTCAAAGTTTATATCGGACAAAAAGATTAAGTGTGTGTTCACTCGAACAACTGTAATTATGTGTTTTGGTAGTAAGTGACTGTTCGCAAAATATCACCTTTCCAAGTCTACCATAGTAGAAGTTATATTAAAAAAACTGATATGATAAGTAACACTTTATCACCCTGTATCTTTTAAACATACGCAATTAGGAAAAATATTTATTTAGATTTTCGTCTTATTTTGGCTTGCTTAATCTGCTCCTTGCCACTAAGTTTAAGGACACCTTCCTTTAATATAGTAAAAATATGACTTACGAGTAAAATTTAGTATGGAATAAAAATATTTACTTTTTAAATCAGATGATTTAAGAAATGTTTGCCCAGCTCTCTCAAGATTTTTTTGTAATAAACGTTTTTTTTTAAATTACAAACAAAATTCTAAAATACTGTTAAAACCCCTCCATACATTACGCCTAACACTAATTTTCCATATTTATTTTTCCCCATTGATAAAGTACATGTACATAGCCTACTTTTACGGTAATTTAGAACAAAATCACAGACATATTTCAAGCATATTTGTTTCTATTCTCGAAGTAACTTGGCCGCAAAATAGGTCCAGTTTGAAGGATCATTGCCCATGACAAAAGGTCGCCACACACACAGAGTCGAAAAAAATCGCGTCGCGACGCCCCGTTCGCAAAAAATCCGACGCTCTATTAAACAACCAATGACCCGATTGACGAACACGTAGTGGTTGATGGCGGATATACATCGGAACGACCTTTTCAATTGAAAAAAAAGGACGCAGGATGGAGACAAACTGTGGTGACATTTTATTTTATTATGAGATTTGTGTATCGCGAATAAAAAATACGAGGGAGCGACAAAATTACAGAGATGGCGCTAGTAGTAGCGAAACAAGTTTGTTCCTGATGGTATGGGTCCCTTACATTTCATTGATGGTATTATGGATTGCTTTATATACCGAGATATTTTACAGAATGTTATGATGCCTTATGCAGAGTGGGAAATGCCCCTGCGTTTTATTTATCAACAGGATAATGATCCCAAACAGGGACTGGTTTACCACAAATGATGTTCGAGTCTTAAATTGGCCGGCACAGTCACCCGACCTTAAGAGGCGAATACGAACAGAAACATTTAGGAACAAGCAGGCTCTGCAGGACAAAATATCCGATGTTTGGGAAAAATTCCTGCACAAGTCATAAACAAGTTAATTTTATCAATGCCAAGAGGATGTGCAAAAGTTATTGCAAATAATGGTTATGCCATAAATTATTGACATAATATTTAAAATTAGTTAATATTGTCCGATTTATTTTTAAAAAATTGTCATTTTCTTTAATTATTAAAATTTGTCGCTTTACTTTTGTCCAATTATTTTTGTAGTAATAATTTTTTTAAACATGTAAATTTAAATGACTACTTTCAGCAAGTCTCTAACAGTTAAATAAACAAAACAATTTGAAAAAATCGTAGTTATCGTTCAAAATTAAAAGCAATACTATAATAAAAAAAATATATTTTAATTTGTTGCTTTACTTTTGTCCAATAGTGTATTTCATTTCAGCCATATTATTAACTATAAATTCCATAACCTCTCTACTGACTGACATCTTTGTTACTATCTAAATACACAGTAAAAAATATTTTAATTAATTTTAACCAAATATTAACCATATTTTATGTTAATCCAACATAAAGTTATGTGTACAACCAACTGTAATCTGTTAACTAATTTAATAAGTAGTTTGTAATTATAACAAACATTTTGTACATTTAAAAAAAATCATATGTCAATAATTCAACCATAATTCTTGTAATTTTCAAAAACGGACCTAATTTTTACAAACCTTTTTGTAAACCCAGTAGCAAAAGTATTTGCTGGAAATTGGTAACTTAAATGAAAAGATTTTTTATAAAAAAAATTGTTTTATTAATCAATTTCTTATACAAAAAAATTAACACATACCTACATAAATGAACACAAAAATAACATAAACACAATTAAATAACACACCATTCTAAAATCATCAAATTATAAATAAATTTGGAATAATGTAATTATCAGTACTACTACTCTCCAAAAATAAATTAGTCAAAAAGAGTACAACACTTACTGTGTATTTCGTAACTTTAACCCACTTCACTGTATCCCCTAATTTCAGTTTGAAAACCAGCGATGGCATCTTTTTTCGGATACTTCGCACTTCATACAGGTATCCGAATAACAATAATAACAGATTTCTGTTAATATAACATTAACACTCTAAACAGTTGTTACGAACACGTTACAAATTAGAATAAAGTAAGCAGAAACATAAGTTGCAGACGCTGAAGTTGTTGATGCGTATTGTCAGTGGGAAATGTTTTGATTGACTGCCTGAAATCACTATAGTAATTTTTCCACAAAATAATTTTTTTAACATTAACAAAATAACCTTTGAAATTAACAAAATGCTTACAAAATTGGATATTACCTTTACAAACCTAGTTTTCTACAAAAAATTATGTTAAAATTTTACAAAATAAACTCATGTTAAAAATCTGATTTTTATAACAGTGTATACAAACCTGTCCTTCAATTAAAAAACAAGTTGGGGGTTGCTCCAACCCCCCCAAATAATTAAAAGTTAAACAAACCCTTCTGTTATATGCCCTTCTAAAAATAAAAATTGACCTGGAATTTTGCGACAAACCTTCATTTCTTAAGTTTGTTCCAGTTAAATTTAACTTAGGTTTCTTATATAAAATTCGATAATTAAAGACAGCTTTGAGCTATCTAACCTCACTTTATACTTTAAATAATTGTTATTATAACTGTGGAGCAATTAGACAAAAGCAGATAAATCCGTTTTAAGCAGTTTTGAGTTATCAACGAAAAAATAATATTTTTCGTTCTGCAACATTTACACAAAGAACAACCCATGTATTCTATAGAGTAGGTATAGTGTTATAGGACCTAAAAACTCATTTTTTATTTTTTTGCATCATGTGTTATAGTAAAAAAACAAAATGGATTTATCTAGTGTTGCTTGAATTTACACGATTTATGTCCATTTGCTTGAAAAAAAGAATAAAGAAACCGTTTTATCCATTGACCTATACAGGGTCATTCTGCCGAGCTTAATGAAAACGCCGTAACCAACAATTTTGCGATTTTTGTTTTACGGCATTTTCTACTAGAACAATTCATCCTGCGTCTATCCCCGGTACTCAAAAAACCGTATATATATAGATACGGTTTTTTGAGTACCGGGGATAGACGCAGGATGAATTGTTCTAGTAGAAAATGCCGTAAAACAAAAATCGCAAAATTGTTGGTTACGGCGTTTTCATTAAGCACGGCAGCATTGTTTCATTGAAACAAGAATTTAAATTGTATTAATATGGATTTATCTGCTTTTGCTTAATTTGCTAGGTTTCGAGACCGGTATTCTATATCAATACTTAGTTTGGCTCAATGCTGAGTTCACCAATGGATTAATCGTACCTCATTTACTGTTAGTTCATACCTAACTCAATTTTCAACAAAACTGGATTTATTTGCTTTTGTCCGATTGCTCCACAATTGTAAGTACGTTTTAAATATTGTCAAACAAATAAAACTGTCCCTTAAAGAAAAAAACTTTGAGCTCAGCACAAAAAGATTCACTTCTCAGCCTTATTATATAAATAACTATTCAATTGTTTTGTTTTAGACCGTAAAATCTAAAATTGAACAATCTGAATCTCATTTAAATTCGATTTTTCCGTTACGCGGAAATAGGAACATAAAAATTAATGCAACATTAGACTGCAGCGCCGAAAAAATGCGATGACGTATTATCCGCCCGTTTTTCCGTCTGCAAAGCGATTAGTAATTCGCCGTTATGGGCCAATAAAAAAAATAAAAAACTGATTTATTATTTTATTATGGAGCAATCGGCCGATATCTTGGCGTGCGCGCGGGGGAAACATTAAAATTAAGTCGAGGGAAATGGAAAAATTTTATATTAAGACCTTAGATCATTTACCTCTAGATCGAAGAATGTTGTTTTTATTAAACAAAGGCTTTTTGTAGATTACCAAGTTATGACTAAGAAAATGACAAAATATTTAGAAGTCAACTTTATTGTTGTCAACACTCAACACTGAAGTGATTGATTATGTCATATAACATTAAAAATTAGCAGTGATTATGAGGCTTAGTTGCTAGGTGTCAGTGATGAAATTTAACATCTGTCAGATGGTTCTAACCTCACTTTGTACACTTAATAATTGTACGTTTTATGTATCGTTTAACAAATAAAATTGGCTTCAAAAATATAACAACTTAAAGAAAATGTGTCTATGCCATTGAAAGTTTCATCAAATGTCATGTTGTGTCTAGATGTAAATGGTCTAAGGTCCTACCGCGCGGGAAAAACATTAAAATTAAGTCGAAGAAAATGGAAAATTTCAATATTGAGACAGTTTTTCCGGCTCGTCGTTCATCCGGAAAATTGAATGGCCATTTCTTAACGGAATTACCGATTCCGTTTGGGTATTTTTTAAGATTCGTTGGGGGGAAAAGTGGATGTCTTAATAAGAATCTGGGACTAATGATACGCCGATTGAGTCTTGAATTTTACTGTCTTAAAAATTACCATTTTTAAAGAGGGTTCGTCTTGTAATGTTTCAATATCGTATATAAGTTAAGTAAGGAATTTAATTTTTTGTTGTTTTACACCAACATTTTATGTTAAATTACAAAGATCTGTCAACTGTCAATTTTATTTTATCTTTTGTGGTAGAATTAAAATCGCAAAGAAAAAAGTCAATTTCCTGTGCCAACATTTTTTATAATAAAAAAAAACTTTCTTCAGCAGCTTTTAAAAGTTGAAAATATTCATTAAATATTAACAAATCTACATGTAGAGAACTGTTTTGGGAATGGTTACTAAAAAATCCAGTAAATTGGGAACACTTTGGCAAACTATTCCTTAACTGGAAAGTAGTAATTTCAAAACTAACTGAAAAAAATACAAAAACATTGTAAATGTGTCTTCTACGCATATGTTGATTTCAGAGTTGCAACGAACAAACTGAAAATTACTAAATACTAGAAAAGTATAACAGACAAAAACTACAATAAAAAAAATAAAGAGTAGGTACTTAATAATTACACTGTAGGTACATTTTTAACTTTTGAAATATCACACACTGAAAGAAATTTATGTTTCATATATGGACTACCACATACATTGCTAAAACAAACATATAATATATTTACCTTAACCATTTTTATATTTAGTTTTAACATATTATGTTAAAACTAAATATAATATATGTTTGTTTTAGCAATGTATGTGGTAGTCCATATATGAACCACAAACATTGCTAAAACAAACATATATTTCTTTCAGTGCAGCTAAACGCTCGGACACGTAAACATAATTTTTGGTCGTAGATTCCAAATCCGTGCTCGGTTTAGCTGTATCAGGTCTAAAACACTTATTTATGTCATTAGGTTAAGAAGTAAGGCTTTTTGTGCTAAGCTCAAGGTTTGAAGGCCGACGCGTAGCGGAGGCCTACAATAGAGCGAATGTCCGAATGACATACAGCATTTTATCTTCAAAGCACTTTATATAGGTCAATTTAATTCAACATCAAAGCGGCCTAACCTCACTTTTTTAGAATCTCATTTATTTATTAGCTAAAGATTACATTAAATGTACAATAATTATTATTGCTTTTAGAAGCAGTAATAGTTTGACAATACCTAGCAACATGATTTAAGTAGAAATGGATTTTTGCTAATACATTGAATTCAATTAATTACACTGTGCTCGAATCGGAAACTTTTTTTTTCTAACAAAAATGGCTTCTGGGTGGTTAATGTATTTGGGGCATGCTAAATTCAGTGGTGAAATCCGTTTTTCTAAGTTAGGTCATTTTTTCGAGATATTTAAATTGAAAGATTTGACATAAGAGTACATAAAATTGCTATGGGGGGAATTCGATCAAATATCCATTAGGGTGTTTCATTTAAACCGAAATTTTTTTTTTTCTTGCTGACACATGAAAATTTTGTTTTTTAGGTTGAAAAAAAAATTCCCTGAAAATTTGAGCCCTTAACTTTTATTCTAAGTACTTCCTTTTTAATTTTGTAGTTTTTCCATATAATAAAAAGCATGTATTTTTAATCATTTTTAATTTAAATTTCTATATTTTGGCTGGGTTTTGAATTATAATTTTTATCACCATAATTTCCTGCATAGTATTCACGGTTTTTGAAAGGCCCTGCATCAATTTTGTTTTTGATTTATTTAAGTTGATTGTAGTAGCTCCAAAAGTCGTTTTTTCACTTTTTAATTTTGTAGTTTTTCCATATAATAAAAAGCATGTATTTTTAATCATTTTTACTTTAAATTTCTATATTTTGGCTGGGTTTTGAATTATAATTTTTATCACCATAATTTCCTGCATAGTATTCACGGTTTTTGAAAAGCTCTGCATTAATTTTGTTTTTGATTTATTTAAGTTGATTGTAGTAGCTCCAAAAGTCGTTTTTTCACTTTTTAATTTTGTAGTTTTTCCATATAATAAAAAGCATGTATTTTTAATCATTTTTACTTTAAATTTCTATATTTTGGCTGGGTTTTGAATTATAATTTTTATCACCATAATTTCCTGCATAGTATTCACAGTTTTTGAAAGGCGCTGCATTAATTTTGTTTTTGATTTATTTAAGTTGATTGTAGTAGCTCCAAAAGTCGTTTTTTCACTTTTTAATTTTGTAGTTTTTCCATATAATAAAAAGCATGTATTTTTAATCATTTTTACTTTAAATTTCTATATTTTGGCTGGGTTTTGAATTATAATTTTTATCACCATAATTTCCTGCATAGTATTCACGGTTTTTGAAAGGCCCTGCATCAATTTTGTTTTTGATTTATTTAAGTTGATTGTAGTAGCTCCAAAAGTCGTTTTTTCACTTTTTCTCACATATTTTTGAGAAAATAGAGCGAATGAATAATAAATGAAATTTAATTTTTGACAAAAAAGGTTTTTACGTTAATATCACTAAAGTGCTTTGTTTAAGAGATATAAGCAATTCAATAATCAAAAACAAAGAAAAAATAGGTTGCATTGAAATTTATGTAATTTGATTAAACAACTATATATTGCTTATATCTCTTAAACAAAGCACTTTAGTGATATGAACGTGAAAACCTTTTTTGTCAAAAATTAAATTTTCTACAACTTTTTTATTTGAACTTTTTCGGTAAAACCAGTCATTCGCTCGATTTTCTCAAAAATATGTGAAAAGAGTGAAAAAACGACTTTTGGAGCTACTACAATCAACGTAAATAAATCAAAAACAAAATTGATGCAGGGCCTTTCAAAAACCGTGAATACTATGCAGAAAATTATAGTGATAAAAATTATAATTCAAAACCCGGCCAAAATATAGAAATTTAAAGTAAAAATGATTAAAAATACATGCTTTTTATATGGAAAAACTACAAAATTAATAAGGAAGTACTTAGAATCAAAATTAAGGGCTCAAATTTTCACGGATTTTTTTTTTCAACCTAAAAACCAAAATTTTCATGTGTGAGCAAGAAAAAAAAATTTTTCGTTTTAAATGAAACACCCTAATATCCATTTTTCTTTTAAATATAGGTACACTGTATAAGACTTTTTTATGATTTTTCGATTTTTTTTAATAAATAACATTTTTTTCCCACCTTAAAACAGTTTTTATTTAATTATATTTTTTTAACATTTTATTTAAATACATTTAAAACAGTTTTAATGTTCAAATTGTTATTTACACAGAGAAAAAAGATGTTTTAATTCAAACAAGAATGTTTGTTTAATTTTATTTATTACATTTAAAAAAATATAAATTTAATTCAAAAACATTTCTTTAAAAAGAATAATTGTCTTTATTTAAAATGAAAAAGCAAATTTATTAAAATATATATTTAAAACAAAGTACCTGACTTTTATTTCAAAATTGCACTTATTCTGTTTAAATAAAAGTTGACTTTCTTAAATTATAAAAACAATTTACTTGTTTTAAAAAATTAAAAAGTTTAAATTAAACAACAAATATTATTTTTTAAAAAACATGGTTTAATTTTAAAATATAATTTTGATTTAATTCAAAAAAATTAATTATTTAAAATAAACAAATTATTATTTAATTTAAACAAATTATTATTTAAATACAAAAAAATTGTAATTTGATTTAAAGCAGAGGTTTATTTAAACTTTTTTGCTCACGTCGAAGTAGCATGACTTGCATCCTATTGGTTGCTGTAAATCAGGCGACTGCAGGCACCCAATGCACAGTAAAAACTAATATTCTTAATTTAAGAAAATTGCTATAATTGGAAATATATTTTTAAGTGAAATAATCAATTATTTAGTTTAAAAATATATCTTTCAATTAAGCTTTGCAATTTTCTTTTTCCAAGAAATAAAAAATCTTCGTTATCAAATAAAAGCTTCTTTAGCTAAATATTGAAATATTTGATTTAAGTAATATTTTTCTTCGATTTTAAGAATATAAAGTTATTTAATCTAATACAATTTTATATGATTTATTTCATACTAAAATACCAAGAGTTTTAAGTCAAAGTAATATTTTTGTTTTAAACTAAAATTATAATTCTTCAAACAAATAATATGTATAATTGATTTAAAAATATAATTTTATTTTAAATATATGGTATGTTTAAAATATTTTATCGCGAGATTTTAGTAGCACGTGACTTATGGAACCAATGGGTTACCAGAAACTGTTTCGCTTCGGTATCGGTGCCGGTATTCTTTTTAGCCGCCATTTCGTTTATGTGTTTCCTCTGGTGTAGTTTATAAAAGTTTGTGCAAAAATATGGAAGAACTATTAGAAAAATGTAATTTGGAAGATCTAATCCCCGTTTTTAATGTTAGGTAATATGTTATTAATAATAGTAATATGTGTATTGTTATTGTTTTGCTTTTAAAATTATTATTATTAATATCGTAATATGTTAGATTTAAAATATGGTATCTTTAAGATACTATCTTATATTTTATAAGATACCGTATTGTTTATTTTTGTTTAATTTTAAATACGAAGGTTTATCTTTTGTTTCATTTTATATGCGAATGTTTATTTTTTGTTATTTTAGGATTAGTTTCATGATGATCTTGTAAATTTATATTATTTGTACCAAAATAATTATAATTAAATAAATATGGATTTTTAATTATTTAATGTATTATTTCTTTATTTTAAAAAATAAAACATACCCACTTAGTGGAGTTCTTAAACAATTTAAATCATGGTAATATATCCAAGCTAAAGGAATTTAAAGCTGTTATCTACTGTAGACTTAATCTACTAGACTGTAGGCAAAAATGTAATATTTTTAAATTAATTCTGCAAAGAAGAATTAACTTAAATGCTTATTTTAACTAATATAATATTACTATATTTATATATGTAAGTGTATAAGGTACATGTTTACTTAAATTAACTTATTACATTATTTTAAACTACATTATGTATGTACATTTTGTGGGTAAATAAACATTTTAATTTAAATAAAGCCTATATAAAAGGATTTATTAAAAAATATTACATTTTTGCTTTAAATCTAAATTTGACCTTAAAGTAAGTATAAAAATTATTTAAATTAAACACATCGTTGCCTTAATATGAAAGCATGAATTTCTTCCAACAAAAATATTATACATTTAAATCAACCATATGTTAAATTTTAACCAAAAAACATTATTTTTGCGTCAAATTTAATATATTTTTAAATTAAATATATCGTAGTTTTCTATAAAAAATATCCAATACTTACGACAAAGGCATTATATATTTACATAAAGAAGCCCAACTTCTCCATTTAAGAATATATTAGTTTTAAACTAAGTCATAACATGCATTTAATTTAAAGCGCGCATTTACTTTTTCTAAGATCATGATATATTTAAATTACAAATATAAACTTATCTTGAGTCTAATAGATGATTTATTTGTGGCTATTTAAAACAATGAATGCTTTGGTTTAAACCTACAGTATTTGACTGAAAGCATCTTTTTTTACTGTGTGGGCTTTCCATTTTGTATGTACGTGATTTTAGAGACTCCAATTTAGAGCAGGGTGTTGATGAGAAGTGTTGTGTGGCATTATAATAAAATAATAAATAATTTTATATTATTTTATACTATGGAGGACCTTTTAAAGGAATGGGGTCTTGAGAAATTTATTCCTGTTTTTAAAGGTAAGTAATTTAAATAATTACTTATCATTATTATTTGCAGACCCTGGTGGATTTATGCAGCACACATTAACATTAAGTTAAAATTAACATAAGTATTTTTTAAGTTAGTGAAGTATTTGTATATTTTAGGGTTTCCTATATGTATTTATAAGACTTTTATGCAATAAAGATTAGTGTTTATTCATAAAAAAATTAATTTATTTTTACTCCCCAATATACCAATATATATTAATTACTATAGTATAGATAAGATGAAAAAAAACATTATTAATTAAAAAAATATATCTTTTAATCTGAATAAATAATTTTTGTTAATTCAAATATAATAATTATTTAATTTAAATAAATAAATCTAAATGAAATTAATAATTTCTTCTTAAATTTAAATTAAAATTTATTAATTTAAAAAAAAATATCTCTTAATCCAAATAAATTGTTTTTAACACAAATATTATATGTATTTAAGTTAAATAAATTAATTTTAAATGAAATAAATTATCTGTTTAACGTAAATAAAAACATTTTTTTAATTTAAAAAAATACATGTTTTTTACTTGGTTTTATTTCATACAAACTAATAATATTTGTTTGCGTTGAATAAATTAATTTTAAATTAAATAAATTAAAACAAATAAATATTTTTTTATATTCAAAAGAACATTTATTTGGGTATATCGAAATAAATAATTTATTTGATATAAATAAAATTTATTTAATTCAAATAATCTTTTTTCTCTGTGTACGCAAAATAATACGAAAATTAGGGGTCCTGAGCAAAACTATATTTTTTTAAAATAAAATATGACATCTATATTTTATTCTATTTTTGTAAAATATGAATATACGATTAAATTGCACCAACGTTAGTTCAATAAAAGATTAACATTTAAGCGAATTGGAGCACTTAACGTCAAATGTTTAACATAAAATATTTCGAAAAAATGACCTAACTTTAAAAAATGGATTTCACCACTGAATTCAGAACACCCCAAATATGTTAAATACCCAGGTCCCATTTTTGTTAGATTTTTCAACTAGCACAGTGTTATTTAATAAATAGGTAGGTATCTAATTTCAATTTGTTTGGATTTTTATTTAAAAAATAGGTATTTTGGAATGTTTAAGCTGTGTTTAACTTTTAATTACACTGAAAACTTAAAGTAAATTAAAACGTAAAGAAAATTTAAATCGTAGAAAAAGAATCGTGCGTTGTCTTGGTTGCCTAACCTCACTTTTTGTTTTATTACTCATATTTAATTTTACAATAATTTAATGAAAAATATTAAACATTAACAGTAAAACAAACAAATTAGTGCTTATTATAAATAAATTAAACCAGTTAAGTACGTTAATTTCTTAGAAAAGGATTAATTTGTCAAAACAATACCCCTAGAAAGAAAAAATCGAACTAATTACTTGCCTCATAAAAATTTTTATCGGCCTAGGCCATAACAAGGTATTTCTTTATCAAATGTTGACAACAATAAAGTTTAAATTATAGACCGCGTGGAGATAAAAATAATTAATAACCATTTTAAGGTCACAAATAAATATACACAATTAAATAATTAATTAAACAGAATTAAATAATAACCAACAAAATGTACCTACAAGATAAGAGGAAATAAAAATGGCATAAATGACATGAAATGTCATAAAATGACACAAAGCACAATTTGTCAAACTTACTTATACGTAATTTCCTGGGTCTCCATAATTTACCAAAAATTGTCGACTAATAGGAATTTTAATTTTTGTTATTTAGGTTAGGTTAAAATAGCACAAGATATTAGAACATTTTTGCAGCTAAACACGGTTTATCAGGTCTCTTAAGGCATCCCAATAAAGGAAGTTTTCCCATCACCTGTTAACAATGATTAATCCGGCTAATCCTCTCGCAGGACCAGGCCGCCTCCGTGGCCGCCCCCGAGAAATCGAATTACCCGGGCCCGATAACAAATCGCCATCGTTTCGATTAAGTCGTCTCCGGCGTACGCGCGGCATCGTCGTTTCGTGACGTATACGTCCTCCGGTCCCGTCGGTCATTTTTCCTTACCGCCCCCAACCACCCCCGAGTAAAGCCGCCCGCGGCGAGGTCCGCCCCCGGGAGACACGCACACCACGTATGCGTATGCATGTTACAAATGAAGACGTGATGTTTTTGTCTTCGTTCTTTTAGAGAACTGAGGCTGGTTTATTATTTACATTTTTACAGTCTACGCGGAGAGAACTGTTTTGGGAATGATTACTAAATATTACGGCTGGGAATCGTTTTCGAATATTCGAATATAGGTGGAAATCAATTGTAAATTATTCAAATAATTGAATATTAAAACACTTTAAATCAGTATACGAGGTGTGTTCAGAAAATAACGGGAATTGTTAAATTTCGCGGGTTCAGAGGGTCCGGTTGTCATACAATTTTCTTTATTATGTTGGTATACATGCCCCCGAAGTATGATAAAAACTTTAGCTGTTTTCATTGTTTACTTTGTCCGCTAAGGTTAGACGTGTTTTATGAGCTCGGCGATTTTTGGTTCGTTAAAAGAAATGGATCAAAGAATTTGTATACAATTTTGCTTAAAAATAAATAAATTCTGTGAAATGTTAACAAAGGCCTATAGTGAGTCTGCTATAAGTAAAACAAGAGTTTACAAGTGGTATAAGAGTTTCCAAGATGGCCGTGAAGACGTTGAAGATGACGAACGCCCCGAACGCACAAGCACATTAACAACCGATAAAAACATGGAAAAAGTGAAAGAAATGGTTATAAACCATCAGAGAAGTCGCTGATGATGTAGGTATATCGATTGGCTCATCCCATGAAATTTTTTCAAATATTTTGGGTATGAAACGTGTGGCAGCAAAATTTGTTCTAAAATTGTTAATTTTTGAACAAAATTTTTGGCCAAAAACAATACTGTAATTATGCCCCAGCCTCTGTCTGACTTTTTCCTATTCCCAAAAATAAAGAGAACCTTAAAGGGCCGTCGTTTTGCAAGCATAGATGACATTAAAAGCGCATCGCTGAAAGAACTAAAGGCTATCCCAAAGATTGAGTTTTAGAAGTGTTTCGAGTATTGGAAGAAGAGCTTGCACATGTGCATAATATCCAATGGGGACTAGTTTGAAGGCGACAACATTAATGTAGACGAATAAATAAATATTTGTTTTAAAAAAACAAAATTCCCGATATTTTCTGAACACACCTCGTATGTAAGGGTGGTAAAAGGTAAGAGCTCTCATAATGTTAAGTGAAGATGAATGGACCCTTATAGAAAATATTGCCAATATTTTGAAACCTTTTGAACCGATGTGATAAAAAAAACAAGAACAATTGCTGCAAGAGCTGACATCTAGATTTAAGGATGTCTTATGTGGCGACCATTTAGTTCTCCAGAGAAAGTGGTGTGTTTGATATCAGCAAAACGGTTCAAAAATACAGAAGGATCAATTACACTGTTTAAAATATCTGTGGTGTAAAGAGTAATCTTAAAATGGTGTCAAAATCCAACACCAAGTGGTGTTAATATAAACACCATGAATTATGGTTAAGAATGTTATATACAGCAAACACCAAAACGGTGTTTATCTAAAAACATTTGAGAAGTGCACCTACACAGAAAAAAAGGAATAGTTCATTTAACTATATTAATTTAGTTGACCCATAAGTATTTATTTTTGTATTTTTTTTTATTTTTATCAACTGTGGGAAGGTTAATATAAACACAGATTATTTTGACGGTACCAAACCAGATAGTTATTTTTTTTTTAAATTGGTTAAATTAACCCAGAAAACTTTAGAGAAACTAACCCGCTGTATGGTTCAGTTTACTAAATATGTTTTTGTAAAAATAAGAATTACTTCAACCTAAAGCACTCTGTTAAAACGATTAAAACAATTTGCCGTGCATTCCCGGTTGCATAGTGTGTACCGATCGCGGAAAAGGCGGAGTGGATCACGTGATGTTCTTAAGTCTCGCCTCTGTTGACTTACATGAAAAGTATATAAGCTCAGGTAGTCCTTTACTTTGGTGTGACACTACAAGTTGTTCGATACTAAAGAGACCTTAAATAGGTGGAAACCGCTGTCAATACTTGAAGTATTTTATAGAAGTTATTATAAATCCTGCCAAAAAGCTTTGGAATTAAGTCGACAGTTATTCTTCAGAATGTACTATTGCAAAAAAATTATGTCCATTACAATATTGGAAAAGTAATTAGCAAAAGTACCCAAAGCTGTCTAAAACTGCAAAACGTTATCTTTGTATTCCTGCAACTTCAACAGCTTTAGAAAGAGCTTTCTCCAAAGCGGGAAATATTGTTACAGCAAAACGATCCTGCTTCAAACCACAATTTAAAAAAAAAATTTTTAACCCATTTGTTAAATTTATTTATTTATTAAATATTAATTATATAATCCTAAAAAAACTTAAACATGAGATACGAATTTTTCTAAAGATTAAATAGTTTCGATTATTTAAAATATTTTCGAATTATTCGAATATACAAGTACACGAATATTCGAATACTCGAATATTTGAATAATTAGAATATTCAAATAATTCGAATATTCGAAATAATTTTCTGCTTAAAACTTAAAAATTTCCAGCCTTAAGTTAATTGATAACAAACTCTCTTAAAATAAAATAGTCAAAATTATACATACTATTGTATTATACAAAATTATAATATTTTTTCCAGCATTTTTACTAATAAAATAGTCGTTTTCACTTAATAATAGTTTATTTTTTACTACTTAAATATATATACTGTTATAAAAATTAGATTTGTTAACATGAGTTTGTATACAAACTATTTTATTAAAATTGTAACATATTTTTTGTATAAAACCAGGGTTTGTAATTATTTTAACAAAGGAAAATATTTTACCAAAACTTTTTTAAAGGTAATATGCAATTTTGTAAGCATTTTGTTAATTTCAAAGATAACAGATTATTTTGTTAATGTTTAACAAATTATTTTGTTGAAAAAGTACACGTGATTTCAGACAGTCAATCAAAATATTTACCACTGACAATACGCATCTACAAGTTCAACTGACTTCAGCCTCTGTAACTTATGTTTCTGCTTACTTTATTCTAATTCTTAACGTGTACGTAACAACTGTCCACAGTGTTTATAATGTATTACCAGAAATCCGTTATTATTGTTATTCGGATTCCTTATACCTAAAGTTAATTTTTTTCTGGACTGCGGCAACGTTGCAAATTTAGGGTTTTGGTTAGTAAATACAGTTGTTAAGTTGTTCGCATTGATTAAAACAAACTAAGCTAGTTATAAATTATTGTAGGTTACATAACGTAGGTAACTTACATTGTTCAGTTGAGTTGTCGAAATTTGTAGTTAAAAATGCAATTAATTTGGCTTTGGTGGTGCTTGGATGAGTAAAATCATATAAAAAAAGTAGTTAAATATAGGTTGCTTTACGGCCCAGAAGAAAAAGTATTCCTAGCGGATAATAATCTTCGCTTTGAAAAGAATTTATATAAAAGAAATTAAATTTTTTTGTGAACGTAAATATTGTTCAATGGTGAATAATGTGACAATAATGTTTGATGTAATATTTATAAAACCAAATTCGTTACTTTTTTATTCCAAAAATGTCCATAAGGCGATGTACTTTTTCTTTCATTGTGGCATTTGGCATAATTTCATCAAAATGAAGTTTTGCCCTCAAAAGGGCTTTTACATTCGAATTCGTTGCTATTATTTTTGTCATAATTATCTTTTTATTTATAATTGACAAGTAAATTATCAATAATAAATATTATTGTCAATTTGACAGTGTCAAAGTATTTAATTAAATTCTTTAGCAGAAGTACCATTTTTAAATACTAAATACTAAAAATACTAAGTCAAACTGGCATAAGCCACCAACCAGATAAAAAATACCTATACCTATATATTTAACGAGTGTGCGAAGTGCGAAGTATCCGAAAAAAGATGCCATCACTGGTTTTCAAAGAAATTGATTAACAAAGCAACATTTCTTATCAAAATCTTTGCATTTAAGTTCCCAATTTAAAACAAATACTTTTGTTACTGGGTCTACAAAAAGGTTTTTAAAAATAGGGTATTTTTTTAAAATTACAAGAATTATGATTGAATTATTGACATTGGATTTTTTTATTAAATCTACAAAATGTTTGTTATAATTACAGACTTCTTATTCAATTAGTTAACAGATTACAGTTGGCAAACTTAACATACAGTTATGTGGACCTAGATTAACATAACTGGTTAAAATTTGGTTAAAATTAACAAATATTGTTTTGCTAAGAATTTGTTTTCAACAAAACAATAATAAATTTCTTAATACCCAAGTCGACCGTTTCGATGCACGTAGAGAAAATTGTGATGGATTTCCCTGTTTTTTTTTCGTCTCTATTCCATGCCGCAAAGGAAAAATAACCTATCGGTATTTGTCTTGATCAGAGGAAGGAAGCGGGACGGCCATTTTTATAATGCCTTTTTGGCTCGCTATACACCTTCTCTCTACTTTGCCATAACCGGAGAAATTCGAGATGAAAAATTACCAATTTCTGTTGATGGCTTTTTGCAGGGTAACACCTATATGTATAGATCGCACAGTGGGTCGAATTGCTCAAACTTTATATCTGTTTGATCTACTTCGTTCAACTGTTTTGTTTAAAAAAACTTCACTTAGACTGTTATTAAAGTTTTACAATAAAGCGTCGCGACGCGTCGTATACTCGTCATAACAATAATAAATACTAAAATCTGGTCGTCCCATTCGACAGTAACCCGTGTAGTTCAAGGCTAAGAAATTTTCTTAACTGAAAACAATATTTTATAGGAGTATGTATATTATAGGAAATATACAATTTATTAATTTTATATTAAAAAAAATATTCTCCTCTTTTTTTCTATTTTTCTACCATTGTGCGCCTCTTCCATATAATTCTCACATATCGTTTCATTCGGATTCTCTGCTAAGGAAAACTGAGTGATACCAATAAATATTGTTTAGCTTTATGTCGACATATATTGGAGTAAAAATTGGTTTTTAGAATGTTATAATCCAGAATTTCGTTTTTTTATACGCTCTAGAATATTAATAGTATATTATGTATCAAGTTTGATAAACGCAATTTATTAATTTGCTTAATTAAATGAGTTGCATACTCTACTTTTTCTACAACAAATACTTATTATTATTTAAAAATTATTTAAACTTAATATTTGTATAGAGCGACATCTATAAAACAATGGAGTAACCAACTTGGGAATGTGTAATATAGCCAAATGTCAAATTTTTTGAAAATCGAAATGTATCACTTGAAAATGGACCGTTTAATCCCATAAAACAGTTTTTCATAGTGAAAGTAAAAAAATGTTTTATTGGCTAAATACAGTTTACGGCCGGTGAAATAAAAAGTTGTTCATAAAACATTTTATCTACTCCTACATTGACAAGATGTGACTTTATGGCGTTTTAGTCACGGGCTGAAGTTAGCTTTATTATAAATTGGAAAAAGTGAGGTTAAATCCGTTGACATTTGACAGATGTCAAATGTTTAACAAATAAGATTGGCTTTAAATTATTCTTTTTGTTCGTCGTAGATAAAGTATAGGTAGTATGCAACTTGTTTTATAAACTTCTCTAGACACTCGTTTTTATTAAACACTCGCTCGCAAGCTTCGCTTGTGCCTAATAAAACTCGTAACTAAAATGGCGTTTATAAAACTTGATACATAATATACTATTATCTACTCCTACATTGACGAGCTGTGACTTTATGGCGTTTTAGTCACTGGCTGAAGTTAGCTTTATTATAAATTAGAGAAAAGTGAGGTTAATTCCGTTGACATTTGACAGATGTCAAATGTTTAAAAAATAAAATTGTATTTAAATTCTTCTTTGTGGTCGTCGTAGATAAAGTATAGTATGCAACTTGTTTTATAAACTTATCTAGACACTCGTTTTATTAAACACTCGCTTGCAAGCTTCGCTCGTGCTTAATAAAACTCGTAACTAAAATGGCGTTTATAAAACTTGATACATAATATACTATTAAATATTGGCGTTGAGAAATTGTTTAATACTTTTGTATTAAGATAATAAAATAATTTTTAAATTTCGTATTAGTTTACAAGATGACAACTGTCAACTAATTTCAGCCCGCGACTAAAAACCTGCTGTTAACTTCAGACCGTGACTAAAGGACCATAAAGCCAAAACTTGTCCATGTGTATTTAAAAGGTCACTTAATGTAAACATGTACGATAATGGGCGTTTTAAAGGTGGGAGTGGAAAATATATATATAAATAGTATTTTAAAGAACTTACACAGTAAAAAATTTTAAGTTGTTAAATTATGATTTGTTAATACAACAATATTTATTGCTAAAATTCATAAAATAGAGTGGTAAACTTAACAAACACATTTAACAAATAAAGTAGTAAATATAAATTTTGATAAAACAACAAATTAAATTACCAATATGTCTATTTAGCAAAATAAATTGTAAATTAACTAATATATTTGTTAATAAATAAAAAAAATATTGATAAAATCAACAACAACTAATTTGTAAATTATCCTAAATATTAGTTGTTAATACAGCAACTTCTTATGGCTAAAAAACAAATCATAAATTGTAGGGCAAATATATTTGCTAAATCAACAATAAATAACTTTTCGTAACTTAGCCGCTTGAAATTGTAAAAAAACACACTTCAAGTTGTTAAAATATAAAATCTATGTGTCAAAGATACAATTATGACATAATAACAAATAAATTTGATAAATATCTTTATGATTTGTTAAAATGAACAAAAAATAATTTGCAAATTTCACCAAATTTAGGTTGTTATTTTAGACATTCGAAGTTTGTAAAAAAAACAACACTTAGTTGTTAAAATACCAAATAGGTGTGCAAAATTTGGTCTTGATTTTGTAAATTAACAAAAAATGTTGCTATTTTCGAGCAGAGCGCATGCTCGGCACAAGCCTGCGGCAGGCTGCTTCATGATGACACCGTTATTCAGTGGATGTGGTCAGTGTAAATAGGTGGGGTGTTTTTCTTTTCGTCAGTCGGCTTTACTGTAAGTATTCTAAAGCCATTATGGAGTACGGATTAACAAAATTATACTTCCGTGATAAATATGACGAAACAGAATGGTGTTCTATATTGTCCCCTTGCTCGTATGAAGACATAATTGAAAGTGGTAAGTAAAGCAAAATATTTTTGTAGATTATCTTTGTTGTTGTGTGAAACAACTTGTTTCTTAAATAAATTTTATTTATTTAATGTTTATAAGATTATGGGGTCTGTTACAAAATGCTTATCATAGAGTTTTGTGCCACAAATAATTTAAAATTATTAAAAGGATTTACATATTTCAGTAAGAAAATTATTTCCGTCCTTGGAATCAAAGGAATTTACACTCCAAGACGAATACGGGGCCAATATTCGGGGAGATTTTTTAGAAGAATATATTAAAATTTACTCTAGAGGAGTTCTTCTAAAAGTTAAGTTTTGTTATGTTTTTTGCTTATTTTATATTAAAATGAAAAAATAATAATAATTATTATTGTTAATAATATTTTAGTTTTGTTGTGTTTTTTGTTTATTTTATATTAATATAAAACAAAGTGTAAATAATATATTATAATAAATATTGTTAAACATGTTTTGTTTCTTTAAAATATATATTTTTGTACTTTAATATGTGTTTATATTATATTACCTTATACCAAATACCCATGTCACATATTATCACATATGTAGGTATATTTTTTGAAAAAAAAAGTATAATTTGTCCTTTGTACAATTTTAATTTATAAAATTATGTTAGTTGCTTATAAATATTTTTTTTGCTGTTTGTTAAATTTTATTTTTATAATTTCGCCAATTATTGTTGCATTTAGCAAATAAAAAAATATGTTGTAATTGTAAAAGTTAATAAATTTTATTTTACAAAAATAAGACTCTTAGGTACAATAATTGTACCTAATAGTCTTATTTTTATAATTATTATAACGCATTTTTTTGTTTTTAATTAAAATTAACTGCAACAATAATTGTCTACTTAACAAAATAAATTGTACAAATAGCAAACAAAGTTTGGATTTTCCACCCAAAAAAATTGTACAATTGACAACAAAAAATGCTTTTATGGCAAAAAAGAATGCAACTTTAACAAATTTATTTTTTAAAATACTTAAAAATAATTGTTCAAATGGCAAATAAAAGTTGCTTCCACCACAAAAAAGAATGCAACTTTAACAATTTTATTTGTTAAAACACAAAATAGGTAATTGTTGAAATGACAAATAAAGGTTGCTTCCACGACAAAAAAAGAATACAAATAAAAAAAATATTTGTTAAAATACACAAAAATACTTATTTCAATGACAAATAAATGTTGCTTAAAGAACCAAAGAAGAATGTAAATTTAACAAATTTATTTTTTAAAATACATAAAATTATTGTAAAAATAGCAAATTAATAATTGCTTCTACGACCAAAAAAAATGCGAATTTAATAAATTTATTTGTTAAAAATTGAAAATTTATTTTATAATTTAACAAATTTATTGCATTTATTAACAATATATATTTGTTAAATAATAACAATATAGTTTGCTTATTTTAACAAACGTAATTTAACAACTAGGGAATGCAAATTATTTTGTTAAATCAACATAAAAAATTAGTGGACCTGTGGGAGCAAAAAAAATTGCTAAAATTTTGCTAAATTTAGCAATTTATTTTTTACTGTGTATGTCATAAGACGTCATTTTGTCGCACGCGGACAATTGGACTAGTGCGACAAAAGGTCTTACAGTTCTTTATGCTATTTTATCTATTTTGCAAAAATTCTATAAAAAAAACTAAATTTATACCTTAAATTTAATTTGGTCGAATTTTACTTTAGATCGTTGGTATCACAGTCATTGGTTTGACAGTTAATGTCAAAATCGATTCGCCATGCCCTCCTTAATTTACTTATTTACAATAAGCGGCTGTTAATGTTAAAGAAGAAAAAAGGATTTTCTTTGGTGTTAAACAAAATTTATTGCCAGAAAAGTCTCGTAAGTACTGGAAAAATCATAAAAATATTATAACCAATATGCAAAATATTATGCTGTTTAAATTATAGCCAACCTATAAAATCAAAATTTTGGGTGGAATAAAGTATCTCATTACAGCACCGAAAGCGGTGTTATAATGAAGTCATTATGAACGCAAAATAGATAAAATATATAAATTTTAATAAATCGGGTGGCATTGCGGGGGCAAGTATGTGTGGCGCAGTCGAGTGGATTTTTGACTAGACGAGAATAAACCAGCAAAAATTTAACTTCTTCTTTGAAAAAAAAATCGCCTTTAATAGAGCAACAATTAAACCGGGGATCGCATAAATCCCGCGCACCGAGACTCGAACAAATAGTGCCAACTTAATGATAATAAAACACTTCGAAATCAAAACTTTTCTAAAACGCGCCCGCTGGGTGGCGGCCATTGTCTCCTTTCGCTTGAAGCCGGAAGAGGCGCTGATTTACGACGGCCAATTTGCCCGCCGCCGCCGCCGCCGATGTTAATGCAGGGCTGCCAACCGAGACGCGCGACGCGAATTGTAGTAATAATAACGCCATTAAGTTGGCAGCATCCTGTCTTTCAAGCAGTCCGAATCATAATGGCGTTTGTACGGAACGCGGGAGATTTAGTGCCGCAAGTTGGCAGACTTGCATAAATAATTAGGCTAGATGCTCCATTGTTAGGTTGCGCCGCCACCGCGCGATCTCTTATACGTTAAGGTGAAATATCCGCGAACGGAAACGGATACGATTATTAGTTGTTGAGTTTTCGCGATAATTTTATCTTGAAGCAGGACTGCCAACCCAATACAATTGGGGGTTTAGATTTACAAAAATCCCCTTTTTCAATTAACTTAACTCTACCTTCAAAATAACACAATTACAGTAAGTTTATTAATAATTATTAACTTTACCAAAACCCAATTTCCAATTTTTGCGCGTGGCATCACGATGTTATAACAGATGTATCAAGAATTACGAATGAATCTTTGAGAAAAGTAGCAATCAACAACTTAACCTTATTTTAATTAAACGCCATTTAAGACACAAATTTAATTTGCTTAGTTAAATAAGTTGCATAACCTATAGGTTATGCAAAAGTATACTTTTTCTACAACAAATACTTATTATTATCTAAAAATTATTTAAACTTAATATTTGTATAGAGCGACATCTACAAAACAATAGAGTAACCAATTTGGGAATGTGTAATATAGCCAAATGTCAAATTTTTTAAAAATCCGTTTAATCCGATAAAACAGTTTTTCACAGTGAAAGTAAAAAAAAAATGTTTTTCTACGACCACTATGTAAAAGTCACTTTTCATAATGGCATCGTTGCTTAGAAAATGAATCTTTTCATTGGCAAGGCAAAACGTTTTGTACACGAATGTAAAGTGACATTTCTGTGTGAAAAGTGACAGGTCTGTGTGAAAAGAACCGGAAACCATCGTTTGACATTCAGCTGTCAAAAAAGTTTTTAGGTTATTTTGTTTTGTATTTAAAAATAATAAAAAATAAAAGGGTCGCAGAAAAAACATTGTGTTATACTTGTGAGAAAAGCTTTCTTCAAGCTCGTGTTAATGCACACTCGGCCTAACGGCCTCGTGGGCAACTTAAAAACTCGCATGAAAAATTCGCTTTTCAACACTTGTAAAACAAATAACTATTTATTGGCTAAATATAGTTTACTGCCAGTGAAATAAAAAGTTGTTCATAAAACATTTTAAATATTGGCGTTGAGAAATTGTTTAATACTTTTGTATTAAGATAATAAAATAATTTTTACATTTCGTATTATTTTACAACTGTCAACTAATTTCAGCCCGTGACTAAAAACCTGCTGCTAACTTCAGACCGTGACTAAAGGACCATAAAGCCAAAACTTGTCCATGTGTATTTAAAAGGTCACATGTACGATAATGGGAGTTTTAAACCCAATGGGGTAGTTAAATTTTTTCTGACCTATACTTTTTATGGTTTTATTCAAGGCGTTTTGTAATTTTAAACATCTTTGTGAAATCGGAATTTTAATTAAGTTTACCGTTTTCGAGATATTTACAAAAAAAAGTCTCCTAATTACGTCACTAGGCTATTGACAACGTTGCCAGCTTTTTCTATGGTGTTTAGTTTAAGATTCTTACGATAGATGGCGCCACGTTATAATATTTTAGTTTTAAAACTACTTGATCTAAAATTTTAGTTGAGAAGAAGAAGAAGAATTGATTTTTTGACGTTTCTTTTTTAATTTAGATTATTGAAATCAATGTTATTGTTATGTTATTTGTAATTGATATTAGATAAGTGATTTATTAATAACGGACTCCAAAGCAGAGGAATCTTGTGGAATGGTTGGTTACATTGAACATTGGAGCTTTTAAACAAATAAAGTAAATACCTATAATTATAATCATATTTTGTCGTAAATGCATTTCATTAGTATAATGCCTAGTTCTTTATATTCTTTTAGATATATCTTGGACTCAAAAATATCAAACAGTAATATGATACCTCGTAATAAGGAAAATAGGTACTTAATGAATTTGGTGACCATCTTTCACTCAACTGACAGTGACAGTATTTGTACATAACCTCTTCGGGTATTTTCTGACATAACCGAATGAAATCATTAACAAGACAACTTGACAACAGGGTAATTTTCAACCAATAGAAATCTTAGAATGTTGGTCACATGGCGAGGTTTGTGACGTCATAAAAATGTATATTTTTTGTAAATATCTCGAAAACGGTAAACTCATTTGAAATTCTGATTTCACAGAAATGTTTAATATTATAATACAAAAGTATACATAGTATACAAAACGCCTTGAATAAAACCATAAAAAGTATAGGTCAGAAAAAATTTAACTACCCCATTTCCAATTTTTTCGCGTGGCATCACGATGTTATAACAGATGTATCAAGAATTATGAATGAATCTTTGAAAAAAGTAGCAATCAACAACTTAACCTTATTTTAATTTAAAAAAATATTCTTACAGAAAAAAAATAAAACTAAATATTGAATTAAATTAAATTGATTTAAGAAAATAAACGTAATCGTTACTGTCCGTTGAATCTTTTTTGAAAAAAAGAGTTCATTTAAAATATTCAATTACAAAATAATGAATGATTTATAAAATTAAATCACAAAATTACAATTTTATAAATCGAAGTGTCAAATAAAACAAAAGTTTGAATGTTAATACAGTATTAGGTATTAATATTCTTACTGAATTAAAATAAAATGAATAATTATTATTATCATAATATTATGATTTTAATGAGCGTCGAAAATTCACTTTTTTCTCGATATCACTGTACGGATATCATCCGTAAAAATTTTGAAACTTTTAGGCAAATTGACTTTTGCATTTTGTTCGTAGGTAAGTATTACACTTTGAATAAAATGAAAAAAATGCAAAAGTCAATTTTTCCGTTTTTTTATAGACACTTTACAAACCCTAGATGTACAGTGTACATTGTACACCCTTAATTTTTTACTATTTATTCCCTAGGATTCATTCGTAATTCTTGATACATCTGTCATAACATCGTGACGTCACGCGCGAAAATTGGAAATTGGGTTTGTAAAGTTACAAAGGTGTGAAGTCATAACTTGACCTCCCAAATCGGATATTTTCAAATTTCAAATTCAAATTAATTTTTTTTTTCGCAGGCCCATTTTTTCAGAAATCTCAAAACCCTAGGTGAACCCCATGATAGAACATTGCTTGGCAAAAACAAAAAGTACATTTGGTTTAAATTGATAAAAGCAGATCTGGTCAATTTGATCTTGAGATACCTAAAAATGTTATTTCTTCTAATCATCAAGAAAATTGGAAAATTTTTTAAGCCTTGCCTAAAGAAATTTTTTTCGATTTTTGTTATAGGTTAGTAGAAAGGATCAATAATACAAAATATATTTTTTAATTTGATACCTTAGGTGCTTTTAAAAAGATATAATTTTTAAAAGACAATAATTTTACAGAACAATAATTATAGAAAAAAATCAATATGGCCCTTGTGGTCAATACAAAAATTGGCCTAAATTATTTGAAACTTCCTTTAAACATCGTGGTTTATTTGAAGTCGCTCTTTAATCTGTAAAAGAAAACCTGCAAAAACAGAAAATTCCGAAAGTTGATTCCTCTTAAAAAATACAGTAAAGGGGGGAAAGAAAAAAAATTACATTTTTGTTGAATTAGATATAGTCTAACGATAATTAAAATATTTTTACAATCTAAAATCCTACCCTGTAAGCATTATTTAATTGGTTATGTTCGGAATTTGTATTTTTGCATATATGTACATATGTACTTCATTTGTAAATCTTAACACGCCTAACAAGTAAAAAGATTATAACTGTCAAAGAATTTAGTTATGCTTAGAAATTTTTATATATACTTACCTACTTTATTTGTAAATCTTGACACGGCTATTATACTCGGATGCTTTTAGGCAGGAGTTATAGAAACATGATTGTACCTATCAATATACCATTTATATTATAAGATTTTATAGAATTTATCGATTTTTAATGTCATTTTTAAGAAAAAATTGAAAGCAAAAATCGTATGGTTGTTTTAGTGACTAATGTTTATAATAAAAGTGGTCTCACATCATTTCCCATTGTATGTTTTATTAGGGTCCGAAAAATAAGCTTTTTGGGATGCTTTAAAACAATTAGGTATACCCAATTGGAATAAAAAGAGAAGTTTTTATTAAAAGTATTGGTAAAAAGTAATTTGGTATAATACAATAATCGTTGATACATTGAAAACAAAACACCTTGTATAAATGTTATAATATAATATTAAACATGAATTATTTACCTACAATAGGTAATTGTATTTACTTTGTGATGTGCAATTTGTACATTACAAATTTTAGTAAAATATTTTTTGTCATCAAAGCTAAAATATGAAATAAAAACTAATCATAACTAAAAACAACTTTACGTTTGTTGAAATCTCGCTTTAAATGTATTTTAAGGACAAATTTAAGAATAAAACCGCCAAAAACCTAACATAACTGACACATGATAAAGTGAGGTTATGTCTTAAAATCAATATTAAGTTTTTACACTTATTATACGGAATTTCGACGCAAAACCTTTACAGGATCAAAAATAACTTTATCAAAAGTTAAAGCAACCACTTACCTGGTGAAAAACGTTGTCCCCATCCCTATTTCTAGCGGCTTTAACATTCAAACTCAACACACAGTTATTTTGAAAATCCCACGAAAATAATACACTATCGCGAACTGTTAGCAGGTTCAGAGTTTTCGTGACGTTTTTCGGCAGGTTCTCGCACGTTTCGCGGAAAATTTTGTGCTCGGATAGACCGAGAAAATCCGTGGAACTCATTTTCAAAAAATAAACACGCACAAAACAATATATCGGTTGTAAACAGCCGCGATCAGCTGTGCGAGCGCTGCCAACTGTTGGGAGTAAAAGGCGCTAGACGCGGCGCCAAATTTGAATTGTGAGTTTTGGATTGTTTTGTTTTAATACCAAAAATATAATATAATATAACATTATAATATGTTAACAATTATGTTAAGGATAAATTCGGATTCAAATAAAGCCAAATTCTTGTGAAAGTTTTAATACAACCTGGCAAAATATGCTAAAATTCCAAAATAGGTGAAATAAAGTAAAAAAGTCTTATAAAAAGCACACAGGAGACACAATTCAATAAAATTCTAAATTATTTTTTTAATAATACATACATCCACCCAAATATTTATAAATAGAATGACTCTTTCCCCTTTGTAAGGCCTTAGGGAATTCGTATTTTCTATAGATTGATTTAAAGTGGGTAAGTATGTAGGTATGGCATTTTTAGAATTAAATAGAATTTTTCATTGGGGATTTTAATAAAAAAAATATGCAATTAATGATAGTAAACAGTACGTTAAAAATAGGCCCTATACTTATCTTAAAAACTACTAAAATTATACAACAATTTTTAGGGTTTTAAATATATTTTTTAATTTTGACATTTTCATTTATACAGGATGTTTGGCAAGATACCAACATTCTTATTTTCAATTTATTTTATGCATTTTTGAATTCCACACTTTTATACTTATAAATACAGTGTGTTCCAAAAACACCGGACCAAACGAAAGACATTTTAGCTCATACAAATTCCTATTAGAAATATTCCCCAACACCAAAACAAAACATTTAAGTGCATAAAGTACTTTTCGCCAACGATGGCATCTTCAGAAGCAAATCGGGGAATATTTCTAATATTTGTTTAATATATCACCAAAGTTGTATTTTTTTTTTAACTTTTTAGCTTAAAAATCAATATTGAAAAAGTTATTCGCTAGCCAATCAGAGCGCGATTTTGACCTAAGATGACGTGGAAACCATCAGACAAATTTTTACCATTACGAAAAAATTTCAAAATTTATAAAACTCGTTAAAATTAGGCAAATTTTAAAAAAACTGGGAGATATTCAAAATTTCAAATATTTAGAAAACAAATCCGTAATTTCAAGAGAAAAAAATTTGATTGGCTCTCCCAAAATGGCTAATAACTTTTAAATGTTAATTTAAAAAAATACCAAGTGAAAAAAGTTTTAGATTTTCGACCTCTTTTCAAGTTTAACTTTACTTTTTCCAATTTTAATTTGTGTAATTTCCTTCTTTTGATATGTACAGGGTGATCCCCTATAATGTCGACCCCCTTTAACTTTTTTATTTTAAATGTCCCAAACAATTTAAAAGTGTGATTATGTAGGTACTAAAAAATACTTTTTTTCTACGTATAAAGAAAATTGGAAAATTGAGCAGTATACAGGGAAAAATGGATTACTATATATGTATTTATTTTTCGATTCCTTGTAAAATTCTAAGCATATTTCATATAACCTAACATATACATAAATTCAACCGTTTCTGAAATATTTAAATTATTTTTAAGATAATAATTTAAAATAGTTTGTCTTTCTCTGTCTGTGCAGCGGCGTAACTAGAAAAAGTGCCGCCCGGGGCGCGTATTGGCATTGTGTACTACGATACAGAGCCATAGTGTTCTGAATCGTAGTAAGGATTGACAAAATTAAACGCCACTAAGTACAATACAATCCATACTACGATTCAGCACATCTCCCAGTTTGTGATGTTCTGAATCATAGTAGAGAATGTTGAAGTGTTTGCGCGAATGCAGCAGGCCATACTTTACTGCGATTCAGAAAATATTGGCAATATATGTGCCGCACGCATAAAGTGATAAGCCAGAGTTATAGGTTATGTTAGAAATTAATTGATAGTAGTGAAACAGACCCAACCAAAAATCTCACTGACAATATTTATTTTTTATTATCGATTTTTCAAGTTAATTAACTTAAAAATCGTTTTACCCTAAAATTTTATTTGGCTTTATCATCGACAATCCAGGATTGTCAATCCTTTCTTAAATATAAGAGAAAAAAGCAAAGGATTTTATATATTTAAAAAATAAAAAATATAACTTTAAATTATTATATCAAGTATAATCTATGTATTTTTATTTGGTGTCTATTAAAGAAAACAACACAATACAAAATATAATATAATACAATACAATACAATAAAATAAAATTTCTTATTTATGTATATTTTATGTTTATGTTTTTGCAAAATTAATAGTTTTATAAAACATACATACATATATGTAAAAGTAGAAAAAAAGCCTATTAACTTTTTCAAATATTATTTAAATCCGTTGTGGTACGTTTATATCTGATACTTGCAAAATTTTTGGGTAAAACGATCTTTTTGTTAATAAGTTTAAAATGATTTTTTTCCTTTGGGTTAATGTATATTTATTATTAAAACTGCAGAGAGTACCTAGTTTGTTTTTATTAATATTTATTAATAAATAAATTTCAATTAAAAATAATAATTTGTTTTTATTGATAAGGCGTGCAGCTAGCGTATTTGTAGGTAAGCTATCCAACTACAATTCAAATTAGAATACTATTTTCTGAATCGTAGTAAAGTATGGCCTGCTGCGGTCGCGCATACCCTACACCATTCTCTACTATGATTCAGAACATCACAAACTGGGAGATGTGCTGAATCGTAGTATGGATTGTATTGTACTTAGTGGCGTTTAATTTTGTCAATCCTTACTGCGATTCAGAACACTATGGCTCTGTATCGTAGTACACAATGCAAATACGCGCCCGGGGCAGCAGTGGCTGTCGCCCTCATGTTTTTTTTGGGGGGGAAGAGAGGTTAGGTTAGGAGTCAGTTTTGAGGACCGTACGCAAAATTAAAAATATATAATTATATATATAACATATATATATATATATATATATATAACATTAAATTGTAATATTTTAAGAATTAAAAACAAACAAAAATTCTTAGACCTAGGTAAAGAAAAACAACAAATAAAATGTGCTTTAACATAATTTTTATGAAAAAAACAAAGAGATAAATTCTCAACCTTATGTAAAAGTACCTACAAAAAAACTTAAACCTGAGTAAAAAATAAATAAAAATGTTTAAATATTTAGAATACCGGTCTTGTTTCTATTTTTTGCTAGCTTTATTTGATTTGGAATATTTTGGGAGTAATTGTATAAATCTCAAATCTATTGGAATTTGAATTATATTATTTCAAAAGAGAATATTTAATTATCAAATATTTTTTTATTTTTATATTCTGTCTTCCAGTTTTTTTCGCATTTTCTCACACGATTTTTGCCGCCCCAAGAAGTGCCGCCCGGGGCGGACCGATACCCCCCCCGCCCCCCCCTAGTTACGCTACTGTGTCTGTGTACGCCATTTTTACTTATTTAACAAGACATATTGACATAATGTCACTATAGTAATTTATTTTCAATAAAAATTTTGGTATACTGAGGCTTCTTGATTTCTAACAGTTTAAAAAAACATTTAATTATAACATTTCGAATGCGAATATTTCACGAACGGTTGAGTTTAGGTATGTATATGGTTTGTTATATAAATTATGCTCAAAATTTTATAAGGAATCGAAAAATAAATACATATATAGGGTGATCCATTGAAAAAAAATAAACTTTTTGTTTTTTCCTGTATATTGATCAATTTTCCAATTTTCTTTATACGAAGAAAAAAAGTAATTTTTAGTCCCTACATAACCACACTTTTAAATTTTTTGGGACACTTAAAATAAAAAAGTTAAAGGGGTGCGACATTATAGGGGATCACCCTGTATATAAGTAGTTGTAAATATTGGTTAGGTTTTTAAAATTAAATTTTGTTTTCTTTATATAGGTATTAATTTATATACAAGAATTAAACATAATTTTTAAGGACGTTTCAAAAATAAAAAGTTAAAATTTTGTAATAATATTATATTTTATTGAATAGTATCGTATCGTATCTTATCGTATCGTATTGTATTATTGTATTGCATTATATTATATTACATTATATTATAAGTATTGTTCTTAAAAAGGAGTTGTTATAATGATTTTAGGTTTTATTTTTGGATTTAATCTAAAAATACATGTATCAAGTTTGATAAACGCCATTTTAGTCACGAAGTTTAATTTTGCACGAGCAAGCTTAAGAGCGAGTGTTTAATTAAATGAGTGTCTAGAAAAGTTTATAAACTAGTTGCATAATATAGTTTTTTTTACGACAAATGCTTATTGTTATACAAAATTTAAATTAAATATTCAATGGAGCGACATCTATAAAAAATAGAGTAACTTGCGTAACAATTTCTAACTTGGGAATCTGTTTTGTATGACATTTAACGACTGTCAACTAACTTCAGCCCGTGACTAAAAACCTGTTGCTAACTTCCGGCCGTGACTAAAACGCCATAAACTTTTTAATGTGTGTTTAAAAGGTAAGGTACTATAATGGGTGTTTTAAAGGTGGGAGTAGAAAAACATGTTTAATTTATATTCTATACTGTTTATTTAAAAAACTGTTTTTAGGTGCCATATTTCGGCATAGAAAAAAGCAAAGTTGGCGAGTTTTTTAAACAAAAACGACTAACCTGACATGCTACAAACTTGTTTGCAGTTATTTAAGTTGGTATGAAGTTCAAAAACAAAACAGATAATCAATAAATAAACACATGTTTATCTTATAAATTTTACAAGGACAATTTTAAAGGATCTATTCAGGTAGGTACACTTCGATGCTGAAGTCAAATGGGGTGAGAAAATTGAAAACCACCCCTTGCTTTACAAAATAGGTAATATCAATACTATAAGTGGATTTAAATATTAAATTCTTAAATTGTAAGCCCCTTATGCCACTTTTGTAAAGTTCGATACGAATAAAAAAGAATTTTAAATAAGAATCGCGAACGATGAACACACAAAAACACGCGTTAGGGGAAAAGTTATTTATTCCATAAAAAAATGAATAAAAAATGGTTTTTATTCGACACATTTAAATATTTTGGTAGTAATTACTAATAATATTTTTTTCACGCATATAACAATTTTTATATTATAACACTCACAAACATATATAGCTCAAAGTCAAATTATTATACACCGCCGTACAATAATAAAAATACATTTAAATTACTTCGAAAGAGTGGTTACATCTATCGCGTTTAACATAAAATCAGCAAAGAAAAATTTAAAAATACAGGGCACTGTAGAATAAATTCATGTACATAGCCTATAATATAACATATGTCAAATGTCAAACCTCGATCATTTCAATGTAAGTACATGATTATTATACGCTTGGAAAAAATAAGGCGGGGAAAGCATATTAACTGCCTCGCTCAGATCTGCAGCGTTTTCTCCGCCTGTTACAAATATTCTGATTGTACTATTTTTAAGAGTACCTACCTTTAACAATTTTCATATTATAACATAAGACTTTACAGAAAGACAATATTGAAATTACAAAGGAAGAACCGTTCAAGAACTCGTATTACGTAGATCGAAATTAGTTTGGGTAACTGTAAAATTACAGGTCACTGTAAAATAAATTCATGCACATAACCTGTCAACATTATCTACCTATGACAAAACGTCGCAAATTTGAAAGTTCCAATGTTCAGAATAATTAAACGCTTACAAATATATTTACAATATATGGGTTATTCCCTACTGTTTGTATTTTTATAAAACATTATTTACGTCCAAAAACCGTTAACGAAAAAGTTAAAAACAAAATATTGTCAAAATTAAAAAAATTATTACTAGGAAAGTACAGTTTAATGTAAAGAATAATTAAGAAAAAATTAAAAAAAAAAACGGTGGGGTTCACACTCCAAAAAACAATATTTGGTGGAATGACCCATATATACCACACAGCGGAGAAAGCATATTAACTGCATCGCTTGAATCCACTTGTATTGAATAGATAGATAGATTTTGACAATTTGCAAACTAACAATTAAAAAAAAACGAACCTTATGTTGTTCTACATTTAGATGAAAATTGTCGTCTCCCTTTTTTCTGGTCTTTTTAATTAATTTCGAATTATTTTTAATTTGCCATTTCAACGCATGGATGAGTGTGTCAGCTACATGTTTTAGGGGTAATTAGAATGCAGATGACACAACACGACGTAATAAAGGAAGAATCATAATAAAAGGTCCTGCATATCGTGTCCTTCCTATTTCGTCCTATTTGTAAAAATTCACGTTTAAAAAATGTTAAATTGAAGTATTAAACATCCTAAAAATGTTAAAAGCTTTGTTTTTAGTTGACCATATAGCTCTTGACAAAATAAGGAGCACTTATTATTTAAAATTCTCTCTTTCGAAATTTTGTTCGACCCCCGTATAATTTGGTATAAATAAATAAATAGTATACAGGGTGATTCTCCTAACTTTTTCATTAGAAGTTTATGGAGAACAGATAAAGATATCGATTTGAAATTTGTTTAGCAATTATAAGCCAATGTAAACTATTTTAATTATTTTCCATGCGTTATCACTTTCGGTTAAACCGGAAGTGATATCAACTTTGTTTTTTCGAATGGAACCATATAAATATATGCATTTTTATTTTTTTTATTTTTAACAGTTTTTGAGATATTTAATATTGACAGATGTATGGTCTTACTAATATGTCTGTATTACCACTAATTGTAAAGTTAAAAAGTTAATTTGTGGTGTACCTGTTAACTAAGGATCACTCTATTGAAAGCCAATTTTATACAGGGTGTCTGGTATTTACGTTGACTTTTTTGTCACTTTAAATACCAATAACTTTCTTATTTTAAACAAAACTACCATACAATTTTCACCTCATTCGGCACAAAATAATGTTTTCTATTGAAATGCTGCAGCATTCCCTATACCTAAAAGATATTACAAAAAAATTGAAAAACCGCTTATTTTTTTATTTGTAATTTTAGTATTATAATGGGTGATAATAATTACACTAATCAAGATAGGTATTCTAAACATCGGTAGGTTGCAACCTTATGCAAATTATAATATAATAATATATAATAATAATAATATATAATATAACTATAAAAAAAAAAAATCATGGTATACCATGATTTTTTTTTCAATCTAATTTTTTTATGAATTAAAGATTGATATTTGATGAAGAAGAAGATAAAGTCAGATCGAGAAGTTATAAATGTTTATTTGTTTAAATAAGTTGTTGAAAACATGAACAACAATCATTGATTAAAGGACCAATAAAAAATTTCAAGGAGTGTCTGGTTTATTTCTAAAATCCAAAAAATTATTAAGGTGCCTGGATCTGTAGCTAATATTAATGACCAAATAGTTAATACCTACCAAAAACTCTTGTATAACTTTTCAAGTTCAATTTTTTATTTATGGTTCTAAATTCAAAAAAGTAAATTTAGCAAAAAAAATAGATACATTGTTGAATATTATTACGGTATCATTTTAAAAAATGCATTTATTTTGACAAAACACAAAATAAATCAAACTACACAGTAAACGCGGCCGAAATAATTGAAAAGATGTCGCAACTGTCATTTAATATATCGGAAGTGACAGAACGTAATAATAGAAATAACGCACGCTTGTCGAAAATTTTTATAACCTGTATGATCATTAATAAAAAGTGATGTGTGTTTCATCATTGGATCAAAATGACATTTATCAAATAGGGGGAGTCAAATAATAATAAATATAAAGGTATATAAAAAGAAATATAAAAATGTGTTATTGTTGGTACAGGGTGCAAGGATAGGTGTACAAATTTTAGGTAGAAAAAAATAAAAATTAAATTTTGTAGTTTAGTTAATATTATGTAGGTATCAAAAATAAAAGGTAAAATTTAATTAATTAAACTGTAATTTTGGAGCAAAAACACCATATTTTTAACAAATTTAAGGCCATATGATGTTTTTGCTTCAGTTTTAAGAGTAAATTTTTAAGGTTTCATCTTTTTTAAATCTATGTCCGGCCCTGAATTCACCACCCCTTAAAACAACCCTAAACTAAATTTTATTGAAAATTTTTAAGTAGGAACGATTTTGTAGTTAAATTAAAAATGCACAATAATTACTGTATACAAACATTCTGTCAAGTTATCCATTAAAATAAAATTAAACATGGTATAAATATTGTTATGCTTGGTTTTAACAAATAAAAAACGCAATAAAAACCTAAAACAACAATGAAACAAAAAATAGAGAATTCCAAAAATTCTCTACAATTAGATTTTCGATTTTCTTTCAAAAACTGACATAGTAGGTCTTGTATTTTGTAAAAAAAAACAAACGTTTTTTGCTCCAAAAGTACAGTTTATCAAGTATAGGGGAGTTTCAAACAAATATGAATACTTAAAAATTTACTATGATATAGTAGGCCTTGTATTTTGTAAAAATATGGCCTTTTTTGCTCCAAAAGTACAGTTTATCACGATCCACATTTTAAAACAAATCCAGTTAAAATCTCACAATAAATAAAGATTTTACAGGGGAATTTCAAACAAATAGGTCACGCTGTATACAGGGTGTCCCTGAAATGCCTGTACTAAATTATACCACATATTTCAGAGAGCGAAACAATGCGATATAACTAAATTTACTTCCATACAAAAGTTGACAGTTCATTTTCGATTTTATTAAATAACTTTTAAAAAAGTAAATATTTTTGCACGAAATTTGATTTATGGGGGTTTTTCAGGACGGAAAAAATATTTTTCTTAAAATACATACATCTTTTTAGCGCCTTAAGCTTAATTTTCATGTATCCGTTTGTCCGTTTTTCAATAAAAAACGTCCGACAATAAATGTTCTAATTTTCATGCATCCGTTTTTTAATTACGTTTAACGGATTGATTTATCAACAAATATAAATAAACGGAAATTAAGGATCAGTATATTCACTTTACTAAATTTACCTAATGCTTAATTGTCATAGTTACAATTATGTCAACAATTGTAACTTTAACAGTAAGCTGTCTAATAAATTTAAAGGTAGGTAAATATACCATATAAAAAGAATATACTAGCCTTAATATTATAATAAGGCTAGTATAATCTTTTTATATGGTATATTTACCTGTATAATACATTAAAATGTATATATAGTTTTAAAAAAGCAGGTCCTTTTAGTTCTGGTTTTAATATTTTTTGTTTATATATTTTTTTTCGGTTATTCTTCACATAACGAACGTAATATTTCCGTTTTACAATTTTATTGAAAAAATATAAAAAGATTTGAAAATAAATTATCTTAAAATAACGTCAAAAACAGATGTGTTGTGACGAATGAGTAATAGTATATTACTATACTATTTTTCTTACTACCTCGGCCGAAAATACAACCCGGCCGAAAATACGGGAAAAAATTAAATGTGTATTTATGTAGTATGTAGTAAAAATAAAAGGTTGTATTTTAATTAACAAATTACTACTTTATAACAAATAAAAGTACCATTAAACACTTAAAACAACATTAAAAGTAAAAAAGTAAAAACATAAATTGTTTATTTGTTGTTATAATTGCAAAATTATGGTTTAAAACTGTCATATTTTTGTGTTTCTCATGTTGGCAGTACGAAATTTAAATGTTAAGCACACGACTAAAAAATTTTTACTCCCGCTATTAGAGTGTGCGCGTATAGCTTGACCAATGCATAAAACGTAAACTTTCTGCCGTGGAATCGGGGACGAAACAACGTATTTTGAGTCGAGGTAGTAAGAAAAAATTATATTAACTTTCTCCGTCAGACGTACGAAGTTAAAACTTAACGGACCGATACAATGTCATAATTTTCGAATTATAATTGGACCAATAAGAGCGCTCCCGGATGATCGAACTAACGGACAAATGTATTCACGTTTTAATAAAAATATTACTTTTTTATCTTTTTAGGTAAAAAAAAGTTATCTTATAAATGTCGCAGCGAGTAATCGTTTTCGAGATATTTGCATTTAAATTGTTCAGTGCACCCATTTAATTGTGATTTAAAAATGTAACATTTTTAAAAGTAGAATAGGTTAAAAAAATATATTAGGAGAGGCTACAAATTCAAATACTGTCCAACTTCGTCATTGTTTTCCAAAATTTTTGTTTTTAAATATTTTTTATAAAATCTATAAAATAAACATTGTTTTGACAAACAAAAAACGCATTAAAAACTTAAAACAATAATAAAACAAAAATAATAGAATTCCAAAACACTTTTAGATATATTAAATGTTTTGTTCTGAAGGACTTGTATTACACTAGCCCGTAGTTCTTGTGCAGTAGGGGTGACGAAAATATAATTGTAGAGAATTTTTTTAATTCCCTATTTTTGGTTTCATTATTGTTTTAAGTTTCTATTGCGTTTTTTGTTTGCCAAAACTAAGCATAGGAATATTTATACCATGTTATAACAATATACAAAAAAAAATATATACAAAAGTGCTCTTTTGGTACCACCCTTACTTTCTAAGAAGTCCCAGAAGCCAACTGAATGGCTTGAGCGGGTTAGGGGTAGGAACGGACCGCGGGCTTAAAGTCCCATCCGAAGGACTAATATAAACAGCCCTGGTGGGATTCGAACCGACGACCTCTCGACTTGTAGTCAGCAACACTAATCACTAGTCCACCGTTGGAGGTAAGATAACTTGACAGAATACATTTTTGTAAATAGTTGTTAATGTTAATTTTTAATTTAGCTAAAAAATCATTCTTACTTAAATTTTTTTAATAAAATTAAGTATAGGGTCGTTTTGAGAAGTGTCAAATAGTTTTTTTTTAAATCGCTTATACATATGAACAGAGCGTGGAGTATGAATTATTATAAAAGTACTGACGTAGGAGGACTTATTTTTACAAAATAAGGCGTTTTTGCTCCAAAAATACAGTTTATTAAGATCTACACAAAACAAATCAGGTTAAAATTGCACAATAAATAAAGATTTCATAGGGGTAAGTAGCAAACAAATGCGTCACACTGTATAAAATGTTAAAATTCTAAAGCATTTCTAAAGCATTTTAAAACCAAGATAATTCCTGTATTTAAACGAAATAATTTTGCGGAATGTTTTTCAATTAAAAATTCTTATTTATCCCGCACATGACCACATAAAAGAAGTATTCTTTATAATATACGGGCAGGTACGTGTACTTCAGAAAAATATTCAAACAACGCTTAGAAATAATAGAATCTCGTTTGGCACAATTAAACCGCACCACGTAGTGTTTACATCAAAGGGTCGCCAGGCAGTTCTGCCTCTTTCTGCTTCGCTTAAAAAACGAATTAAAAAATGTCTTGCACACTCAGGTGGGAGAAGGGGGACCCTCATATTTAGCATAATTTTTAACCGTTACCCTTTTTCAGGAATTCTCAGTCCTTAAAGGATCAAGTAAGCGCCCCACTTGTCACAAAGCTCATAGGGGTCGGTCTCGAATATTATTTTTTTCTTTGCGGTTTTTTGTTTTTTTGTCGAATATCTTTTTGTATTACATATCTACCACTACTGCCAGGCAATAACCCAACCGGTCATAAAATTCCCTATGAACATTAAAGGGGTAATATTTCAAAAATTATTGGGAATGTTAATAGTTAATTTATTTTTTCTACTCCCACCTTTAAAACGCCCTTTATAGTACATGTTTCCATGACACTAAGTGACCTTTTAAAAGCACATTGACAAGTTGTGGCTTTATGCCATAAAGCCACAACTTGTCATAAAGTTTATGGCCCTTTGGTCACGGGCTGAAGTTAGCAACAGGTTTTTAGTCACGTGCTGAAGTTAGTTTTAAGTTAGTTGACAGTTGACAAAGGTCATACAATCGTTAAAATAAAGTGCCTTTCTTGTAAAATAATACTAAATGTGAAAATTATTTTATTATCTCAATACAAAAATACAAAAATATTAAATAGTTTCTTAACTCTAATATTTGAAAAGTTTATACGAACATTGTACTGACCTTTTAATTTCGCCGGCAGTATACTATAACTTAAATTCGGGCACGGACTCCTCTGTAACGTCCTCATAAAACATTTCCTTTACTTTCACTGTGAAAAACTGTCAATTTTCAATATACATTTCGATTACATTATAATTGTGTTTATAAAATGTAAAAATGTGACATTTTACAGTTTCCCCTGTTGTTTCATAGATGGCGCTCTATACAAATTTTTGATTTAAATCATTTTAAGATAATAATAACTATTTGTCGTAGAAAAAGTATAGTATGCACCTCGTTTATAAACTTTTCTATATACTCATTATTTTAAGAACTCGCTCGCAAGCTCGCTCGTGCCTAAATTAAATTCGTGTATAAAATGGCGTTTATCAAACTTGATACATAAGTAATATACTATTTTCTACTCCCACCTTTAAAACGCCTTTTATCGTACATGTTTCCATGACACTAAGTGACCTTTTAAATACACATTGACAAGTTGTGGCTTTATGGCGCTTTAGTCACGGGCTGAAGTTGGCAACAGGTTTTTATTCACGGGCTGAAGTTAGTTTTAAGTTAGTTGACAGTTGTCAAATGTCATACAATCGTTAAAATAAAGTGCCTTTCTTGTAAAATAATACTAAATGTGAAAATTATTTTATTATCTCAATACAAAAATACAAAAATATTAAATAGTTTCTCAACGCCAATATTTGAAAAGTTTATACGAACATTGTACTGACCTTTTAATTTCGCCGGCAGTAAACTATAACTTAAATTCGGGCACGGTGGAGTCCTCATAAAACATTTTCTTTACTTTTACTGTGATAAACTGACCATTATCAAGAAATACATTTCGATTTATTATAATCTGTTTATAAAATTTAAAAATGTGACATTTGACGGTGACACACAGATTCCCCTATTGTTTCATAGATGGCGCTCTATACAAATTTTTGATTTAAATCATTTTAAGATAATAATAAGTATTTGTCGTAGAAAAAGTATAGTATGCACCTCGCTTATAAACTTTTCTATACACTCGATAATTTAAGCACTCGCTCGCAAGCCCGCTCGTGCCTAAATTAAATTCGTGTATAAAATGGCGTTTATCAAAGTTTATCGTATATGTTTTTATATCAATAAAAACTTTTATCTACTCCTACATTGACGAGTTGTGACTTTATGGCATTTTAGTCACGGGCTAAAGTTAGCTTTATTATAAATTGCAAAAAAGTGAGGTTAAATTTGTTAAATGTCAAATTGTATGAAATAAAATTGTCTTTAAATTCTTATTTCTGTTCCTCGTAGATAAAGTATAGTATGCAACTCGTTTTATAAACTTCTCTAGACACTCGTTTTTATTACACTCGCTCGCAAGCTTCGCTCGTGCCTAATAAAACTCGTAACTAAAATGGCGTTTATAAAACTTGATACATAATATACTATTAAATACACATTGAAAAGTTGTAGCTTTATGGCGTTTTAGTCACGGGCTGAAGTTAGCAACAGGTTTTTTAAAAACAAGATTAAATTAATTCGGAGGTTTATTTTCCTGATACACACCGTGTCAAGTGCGAAAAAAACTGATTTTATCTTGCTAGCGGCGCGGGGTGGGAAATACATCGCCACGACAAATCCGTGTCAAATAGCCACGGAGGAAAATACCCTTTAAAATTACCTATTTTAACATAAAAAGTTTATGTCAAATATTTAATAGCAATATCATTACTTTAAAACTTAAATATTACTATATAAAAATCATTTAAATTAAATATTTGTATAGAGAGACATCTATAAAAAAATAGAGTAACCCGCGTAACACTTTGTTGGCAATATGTATTACCGGCGCGCCAGTCAAAATGACAAATTTGTATATGTAAATCGAAATTTTCCCTTAAAAATGGACTAACAACAGTTTAAATGATGATATAAAAGCAGTTTTTCACAGTGAAAGTAAATATAATGTTTTATGTGCAATTTACGGTGGAGTCTACCCGAAATTTTTATTGCTTTCAGTTAAATCTAGTTTACTTCCGACAAAGTTAAATGTTCATATAATCTTTTCAAATATTGGCGTCAAGAAACTATTTAGTACTTATTGCTTTCAGTTAAATCTAGTTTACTTCCGACAAAGTTAAATGTTCATATAATCTTTTCAAATATTGGCGTCAAGAAACTATTTAGTACTTTTGTAATTTTGCATTGAGGTAATAAAATAATTTCCACATTATTATTTCATAAAAAAGGTCACTTTTATTTTAAGGATTGTATGACATTTGACAACTAAATTTAGCTCTCAACTAAAAACCTGTTGCTAACTTCATACCGTTACTATTGTCAATTTATATTTAAAAGGTCACTTACTGTTATGGAAACATGTACGATAATGGGCGTTTTAAAGGTGGAAGTAGGAAAAATATAGACATACTATTTCTTATTATACATGAAAAAGGGGTTGATGGTTTAGGAATAATGTTTAAAAGAAATTGAAGTAAATTAAAGGGTTATTCGCTCGAAGTGATATTTGTATTTAGACGATACCTATACGTTGCCTATACGGGCGAAAGCTTTGTCCTTTGTTAATTAAAGACATTGGATGGCGTTTGATCGTTCAGAAGTTCCCAAAAGGTTTTTTGTGTGGTTTAAAATAAATTAATTGTTTCTTCCAAACGTGGTTTAATTGTCAAAATCGTGCTTTTATTTCTTTTGAAAAACTGCGCTACGATACTGATTGACCATCCTTCTTTAATTTTTGTAGTTATACGAGTTTTTTCAAATTCAGATAACTGACTAGGCATTATTCAATTAGCTATCAAACTGACGGCTGGTTCAAAGATAATGGGGTGTTTACATCTACGACACTGTATTTTTTATAACCTAACTCGCCATATTTGACAAGTGCAGTAGGTATCTCTCATTCTAAGGCTGTACGCTTTTTATTTGCATACAACTGTAGCTGTTTTGGATTAAATAACTTTGGACCCTACATAATGTAGGCTTCATTAAGTACCAGAATACTTTCTGATGTAACAAGAGTTTCGCGGACAGTTAATTCTGAAACATGGCACCCATATAAAATTCAACTTCTTCAAGAATTGCATAAAGATAATAATGACCGCCGTTTACAATTTTCTGAAATAATGTCCGAAATAATTATAAATTCTCTCAACTACATTTTTAAAGTTTGCTTATCGGACGAATGATCATTTATTCTCAATGGCATTGCCAATCGTCATAATCGTCATTATTGGTCCAACAAGAATCAAAAGATCTTTTAAAACCAAAATTACTTATATTTTGTTTGTATATTACACATAAGTTCTTATATCAAAGTCAATCCGGGGACAGTGCATTAAGTGGTCTCTTCATCTTAGATCTATGGATTGTTTGATGTTTTTAATTATAATTAATAATCTATTAAATCGATTAAAATTAGTCGAGCAGCAAGCGAAATCATACAAAACCAATCACCCCACACCACAATGTCTAATGCACATATACGTGTACACAAATACTTTCGGAAATAGCCGGGGGACAGATAAAAAAAAGTCTCCGTCGAAACATTTTGGCGGCTTCTGTTAATTGATTAGAGATTAGAGATCGCAGCAGCGTCGGGCCACAAAAGAAGTTCTTTGAACCGATTAATTCGCACTGGACTCGCTCAACGATCCTCCTGCTATTCTGTAGATGAAGTCCGATGGACCTGCGGGTTTGCATTTTAACCCCTTTTAAAGAGAACCACCGTCTCCCGTTTCTTCGCCCCTCACACCACCCCCCGTTTCATGGCCCGGCTCTTTTCTGATGGGAGGACAACGCACACACAAGTGCCGTTTTCACCCTCATTCGGCATTCGGCATGATCGAATGCATTCGACCGTATTGGTGCTTCTTTATTAGCACAAGTGGTTTTGCTATTTCGTTCAAATTAAGATATTTAATAATTTGTTGTTAAAACATAATATGAAAAAAATACTAAATTATTTTAGAACTGTCTTTATTGCATTAAACCACGGTCTTATATACAGGTCTTGCAACTTTAAGCTTCGAGGTGGCTTCCTTAACGTGCCAAGCCGCTAGGTGGCGCTAAGATCGAAGGGTAAAGTCAATTAAATGAACTACTTAGTTAAATGTGGAACTACAGCATAACCATAACCTAACTTTTTAAATTCTTTTTCTATGTTTTGTTTACATTTTCAAAAATTTAATATTTGTGAGTTTGTTTCGGATAATTTACGTTAACAAAATAGGACAACAAAGTCTATACTCTATGCACAAAGTCCTAGGTAGTTTATAGGTAGTTTATAAACTAGCCAAACTATTAAAAAGCACAAATACAAATGTATAACAAGAACAAATATAACAAGAAAAAATAGAACAATATAATATAACAATAACGAATATCACAATAACAATAAGTAAAAACTCCCTGTAACAAAATACACAAGCTTGTTTATAAAATTGTAGGTTATTTTGACCATTTATCCCATAAACTTTAAGGACTTAGAGCCGGTTTTACAATCGTTAGATTAAGTTAGCTTATTTGGCGGATAACTTTCATAGAAACCTTCTATCTAAGAAAATTATCCACCAGAGAGCTTAACTAACGATTGTAAAACCCAAAGATAAAGAAGGTTAAAACGACCTTTAAACATCTATGGTTTATCCACAACTCGATGCGCCATCTGGTGGGTGTCTCATTAGAGAGGTCACTTTTCCTATTGAAATTGGGCGAAGTTGCAAGACCTTTATATAAGACTAATTTAATGTATTTTTTTCTACTTCCACCTTGAAGACGCTCATTATAGTACATGTTTTCATGACACTAAGTGACTTTTTAAATACAAAACTGTTAAAAATTTTGCATACAGTGCCCATAAAACATTCTCTTCTCTTTTACTGTGAAAAACTGCTTCTATATCGATTGTAAGTCTATTTTTAAGGCATACATTTTGATTTACACAGAAAAAGTTGAGATTTTAACGCCGGTAGATTCCCAAGTTGAAAATTCTAACGAAAATTCCAATATATATCTATTGACACAACTTTTATTTTTGTAGCTTTAACATTTCCCGTGTAAGAATTCTTAATACTTTGTGATAATAATTTACAATTATAGTAATAAATAAATCAAAGGATAAAATATTTTCTTAACATAATCATATTTTTAAGTTATTTTAATATTTTATCTATTTTGCGTTTATAATGACTTCATTATAACACCGCTTATACTTATAACTAATGACATATTATTAAGACGTCGTTTTGTCGCACGCGGACAATTTATATATGTAATGCACGAGTTCGACAAAAGGTCTTATCTCATGAGTTCTTTATGCTATTTTATCTATTTTACAAAAATTCTATAATATATTATATCTACCTTAAATTTAATTTGGTCGAATTTTACTTTAGATAGTTGGTATCACAGTCATTGGTTTGACAGTTAATGTCAAAATCGATTCGAAATGCCGTCCCTAATTTACTTATTTACAATAAGCGGATGTTAATGTTAAAGAAGAAAAAAAGGATTTTCTTTAGTGTTAAACAAAATTTATTGCCAAAAAAGTCTCGTAAGTACTAGAAAAATCATTAGCCAAACTCCTATATTAATGTGATTTAAAAAAATTGACCTGTATACACAAAAAATACAAATATTGTTTTATTTTGAGAAAATGATAAGAAATAAGCGTTAACCTCAATTTTTGTATTTATATATTAAAGTGTTACTTTTGGGTGTGGAGCATAGTTTTTATATCAATACATTATTAGTTTTAATTAATCTTTCAATTCCTTTTCAAAACAAATCGTAAAGTTGTGCCATGTATCCATATCCGCTCCTTGTTCAAAAATTTCCATCTGGTCTTTTATTACACTCTTTGCATCTTCCTTTCCCTCTGCTGAATATTTAACACCATGAAACAAGGTAATCGCAAACAATTGCTCCGACTCTCTATCCAGTTCGACTCCAGTTTTTGCGGCATAGTTATCCAAAAATGCAAATACGCAATTTGCAAGTGGCTGCTCATAATCGCTTTCTATAATTAAAATAACTTTTATTTTAATTATGCCAATGTAACCAGTAAGTTTGGTGTTCCGGGATATAGATGGCGCTTTGAGATCTGCTGTTCGGTAGAAACCACAGACCACCAAAATAAATGGACGGCGCATTGCCATTCAATAACAATGCTTTGTTTGCGGTCAACAAACGGTCACAGTCTAAGAGTCAAATTGGAGATAGAATTGTATGTTTTCTTCCAGTTGCGTCAACAAACGGTCACAGTCTAAACGTTAAATTGGCGATAGAATTTTATGTTTTCTTCCAGTGAAATAATAAGTAGGTAGGTACTTACAAACGATATTTCCATGTATTGTTATTTTTAGTAAAAAATAATGTATTTAAACTCCATAATTAACTTAAACACGATAGAAATACACAAACGAAAACACAAAACAACAAGCTGTCAACCTTTTTCTATGCTGTCAAATATGACGAATTTACCAACGTTGTTAATATTTAATTTTAATAATTATTAAATGATTTACTTTCTTTAAATAAAGAAAAATATCTAAAGAAAATGATGAACAAATCCTTTTTACAATTTTTTTATTATTCAAACGAATTACTAGTAATTATTAATGTTCATTATGTTATGATGAACGTCAAAAAAGGCGTGTAATCTATACTTCTGACAACGTTGGAAGCCGTGTTTCTTTCGACGGTGTTTAGAATGTGAAACTATACTTTACTCGCTTTTTAAACGTAAACAAATCCGTCCATTTGTTTTGGTGGTCTGTGGTAGAAACCAAACAACAAACAGGACAACAGCGCCCTCTTATTTTGGAAAACAATTTAATTACATGGAGTTCGCACTCTTTTTGTATGCTTTATAGCAAAATGTAATAAGAAGGGTAAGTAATGATTGGCACTGCCAATTTGGCAGTAAGATTTGTACCGAGCATCAAAATCAAATTTTAAAAGAAAACTATTTTTTTAAATATTTCATTGGTATTTTTGTAGTGTATTTTTAAAACATTTATCTTTCTTATATATTTCAATGGTATTTTTGTAGTGTATTCTTAAAACCTTTCCAAAAAACTTCTATCTTTAGAACAATTTTTTTTGTTAAAAAACAAGCAGTTTTTCAGATATAGTCAATTCCATATTAAATGGAAAATTGACTATATCTTATCAATTTTTACTTTAGTTTTATTATAACTCCAGACCCGTATTGACGACTGTGTCGTCAAATCCTACCCCGACTAAATTTTCCAAATTGTACTCTCTAAAAATGAATTAGTCAAAAATTACAAATTTAATAGGTATTAGTGGCTGCTTTTTTACTTGTACCATGGTTAATTATGTTAATAAAAATTATCTTTGCATTATCAATCATATAATATTGGACGGTATTCCAAATCAAAATTTTCATTTTTCAAATTTTTGAGCCCTGGTAGGGGGCAAAAGACGCCACAAAACAAAAAAACTGTAAATATAAATTAGTTTTGTTTTGACAAAAGGCAACTTTTTGACCAAATCCAATTAATAGTTTTTTTATTTTTCGGCCCAGCCGAATATGCATTAAACCCCTTTTTATTACCTTTTAATTGTGAGTCTTTTAGTTTTTGTATCATTTTAACGTAATTTCTAAAAAAAAAACGATAAAATAATAATGCAATTTTTTTAAATAAAATCCTTATTATACTTACTCTTGCTCTTGCATCTTATCGTACCCATTTACCAAACCTAAAATATAAACATTATTTAGAATATTCTTTTTTTTTTGTATGTTTATGTTTATAGAGTGACTATTGGTGCTTTTGCGGTAATTGGCAGAAAATTGCTCACTTTGGTTCCTGCCATACTCATTGATGTGACAAAAGTTACTATTTCTGTTGTAACCCGTGAGGTTTTATTAGAAATTGTGCATTACTTGTTTGTACTTCTTGAAGTTGTGGGAGCCATTTGTTTCATACATATTTATATTGGTTTTAATTAAAAATAAAAACAACTTACCCATTAATATTAAAGCCACAATGGCAAAATGCAAGTATTTAGAATACATGTTGAATTTAAAATTTTGAATTGTGAAGAATTTTAGCTTTTGTAGTTTTGTATGCCAATTAATATGATTTGATAACATTTTTGCAAACCCTCATTAATATAATACTAATTTTCTGAATATTTTTTTAATAAATTTGCCCAATTAAAATATTATAATAAGGTATACAATTAGTTCTTTAATTAACATTAGATAGGAAGTTTTAAAAATGTTAGAAATATTTCAAGTATTTTCTTAATGCCTCAATTAATTTATATTTTGATATTTTTTTATCTTTTTGAATATACAGGTTTTTTTAAGATGAGATTCCTTGCATGAAATAAGAAAAAAACTACATCAGATTTTTTAAAAATTTAAAAAATCAAAAACAATACGATGTTTTTTTATTTCACAGTTTAAAATATTCTAAAAAAAAACGGATTTCTACACGTTAAACCGTACATTTTTCCTTATCCGTTATACATGCAAAATATTAAAAAATATCAAGTTTACAAATTTATAGGGCTAATGAATAATACGGCTGTTATTCGCGACTTTAGTCACGGGCTGAAGTTACTTTTAAATTAGTTTATAATTGTTAAATGTCATTCAATCGTTAGAATAAAGTGCCTTTTTTGTAAAATAATACTAAATGTAAAAATTATTTTATTATCTCAATACAAAAATACAAAAGTATTAAATAGTTTCTCAACGCCAATATTTAAAAAATTTATATGAACATTGTACTGACCTTTTAATTTCGCCGGCAGTAAACTATAGTTTATAGTGATATATAACTTAAATTCGGGCACGGACTCCACTGTAAAACATTTTCTTTACTTTCACCGTGAAAAACTGTCAATTTTCAAGAAATACATTTCGATTTATAACCTATATAATTGTGTTTATAAAATACAAACATTTGACATTTGACGGTGACTCACAGATTCCCCTATTGTTTCATAGATGGCGGTCTATACAAATTTTTGATTTAAATCATTTTAAGATAATAATAAGTATTTGTCGTAGAAAAAGTATAGTATGCACCTCGTTTATAAACTTTTCTATACACTAATTAAATTAAGCACTCGCTCGAAAGCTCGCTCGTGCCTAAATTAAATTCGTGTATAAAATGGAGTTTATCAAACTTGATACATAATATACTATTTTAGATAATATTAAGTATTTGTCTTAGAAAATAGTATATTAATGAACTATTGTCATAAGACGTCATTTTGTCGCTCGCGGACAATTTATAAAACGAGCGACGAAGGAGCGAGTTTTGTAATGGACGAGTGCGACAAAAGGTCTTATGACGTGAGTTTTTTATGCTATTTTATCTATTTTGCAAAAATTCTATAAAAAAAATTGATTTTATACCTTATATTTAATTTGGTCGAATTTTACTTTAGATAGTTGGGATTACAGTCATTGGTTTGACAGTTAATGTCAAAATCGATTCGCCATGCCGTCCTTAATTTACTTATTCACAATAAGCGGCTGTTAATGTTAAAGAAGAAAAAAAGGATTTTCTTTGGTGTTAAACACAATTTATTGCCAGAAAAGTCTCGTAAGTACTAGAAAAATCATAAAAATATTATAACCAATATGCAAAATATTATGCTGTTTAAAGTATAGCCAACCTATAAATTCAAAATTTTGGGTGGGATAAAGTATCTCATTACAGCACCGAAAGCGGTGTTATAATGAAGTCATTATGAACGCAAAATAGATAAATTTTATAAACTTTTCTAGGCCCATTTAATTAAACTCGTGAATAAAATGAGGCCTGTCATAGCAAAACCGACAAACTCCACTTTTGGTCAAAAATTAGATTTTTGGCGGAGACTGTACTTCAACTAATTAACTATAAGATGATAAAGTTTATGTGCTGCAAAAGGAGCTAAATCCTACCTAAAATCCTATTTTAAAAATGACATTTAGTGCAAAGTCGACAATCTCCACTGATAGATTTGCAGCAAAGTATACAATCTCCAATTCCACCATTAGAAATTAGTAATTTGTGTGTAATTTGTGATATCCTAACATTTGATGTTATAACGTATTTTAGAGATTTAATTTTGTGTTTTCTTACTGGTACATACTGTTAAGTTCTATTGCAGTAAATTGCACAAAATATATTTAAAATAGGTAAATCTATGTTTTATTCTTTTAAGAATGAAAAAAAGTTATCTTGTTTATTTTGTGCTATTATACCATAATAAGACGTAAAGGTAAAGCAAGAAAAGGCTGATCATGTCAAAACATTGCAAGTAAAACATTACGGGGCAAAGTGGGAACGAGATGATGAGTTGTTGTACAGTACAACAACTTGTACTATAAAAAAAAATTTGCACGAGGCAACCTGGTCCCAGATTTAGAAGAAACTCCAGATTTATGGGGTTCAGTTCAGAATTTTCCCACATTGATTGTAAAGTTAATTTTTATAACCATTAAAGGGAGAAAAATAAAATTATTTTTTTGTTTATTTTTCTAAATCTCCTTAAACGTTTACAACAAAATGAGCAATTTCGATCAAGATTCCACCTATAATATGCATCCTGGAGACCTTGTAGTTGGCTACTAGACTAACAACAACAATATTTCAATATAATATATAAAAAACATTACAATTACATTATAGAATTTAACATACCAAAATCAATTTACTCAGTTTTAGTCTGACGGGAGATTGTTGACTTTGCTCTGACAGGCCTCAATTTCCCAAATTGCTAGTAGCTTTATTTTCACCCATAATATAACAAGTGGTATGATTATCATCGATGATATTTTCGAATTGAAACCGAGCTGCAGATTTCACGAGTCCGCAGGACGAGTGAAATGTGCTGCTTCGGTTTCAATCAGTAAATATCTTCGATTATTAATCATACCACGAGTTATATTTAGTGAGAAAATACAATGAATTTTAGGATTTAAAAATTTTTCTGATTGACATTTAAAATTAAAATGTGCTTTAAAATATAAAAAGACTTTAATAAACCTTATTTATTCAAACTTACCTTAATTTCATTATCGTTTACACCAACCCATCGATCTTTTAGAGTTTATAATTCATTATTTTATTGATATATATCAAACACAGAATTTAAATGACAACAAATGTTAAATCAAGAAAAGTGTCAAAATTCTTAGTAACGTGTAAACAAGATGATACAAAATATTGCCGCTGAGATAAAATGCGTAACTATGGAATGCTGGCATTTTATTAGTTTTAATATTAATGAATTTTATTGTCAGTATAACAATTAATAAAAAATGACTTACAATGAATCATTTTTGACATACTTATTTAAGAGAACTTTCAAAGAAGTAGAATAAAATCTTGATTAGTAAACACTTGTCGTCCACTTCCGTAACCAATTTATATCGACGAATTAGCCTTGAAGGAAAATCGCACAGTGAATAAATCATATCCATGCGGCATCATTTCCCCGAGGCCGTTTGACACGACACTAAACGCCCGGATGCCGTCCGCTCCCGATATTGATACTCCAGTCAGGTATCGCTGCTGCGTCCAGGGAATGATATCAATATATCTGCGAAGACGGAACGTATGTCACTTGTTTCTATGTTTGCTAGATCGAATGTCACACGCGATTCGAGCTCGTTTGTTTCTCTACGCTGCCTTCGAGGCGCTCCATGCATTATTTATGATGTACATCCATCCAAGAGTGCTGGAGATAGAGATGAATTTTTCTTGATTGATTTGTTTGATATTAATGTCATATGAAAAGTACATTTTGTGTATGAAGGGAGTATACAAACATGCTTGTTAAAAGAAGCCGTTATCAATACAATTTCAAAACAGTCGTTCGTACCACGAATGAACGTATCAATTATTTATACACCATTACAAGATGAATAGACTTGCATTGTGGAAAATACTCGGTTTTTCTCCATTTATAATACGTATAACTCCAGAGGACATTATTTTCTTTGGTTGGTTGCTTTTTCATCCATTGTTGTTTCGTTTTTAAACCCATTCCATTTTATGTTCGTATTTGTTTGACTTTGGAGTCTAAACTGCAATTCAAAAATTAATACGGCAGTTTCTTAAGGCTCCATTATCTAAACAAATGCGTTTTTAGCTCTTTTTGTTGTTGTTGTAATCAAGGTTTTTTTTAATGGTATTTATGTTTATTACATATTTAAAAACATTCTATTTTATTTGTTTATTATGCACACATTTTAGTTTGGTCAAAGCTATCACACAGCCATTTTCTTAAGAAGTTCTAGCTTATTGTTATAAAGTAAACCATTACTGGTAATATTCATAAGACACCTCGCGTGCGTTCCACCAACTTTAAATACCGACAGACAGCTGTTTCGACCTATATTGGGTCTCATCAGTGTCGGGCAACTTGGTGTAGTGGAACACACCCAAAACAAAGGACTACCTGATCTATATACTGCGCTGGTAAGCCAACAGAGGCGAGATGTGGCCTTTGCCGCAATCGGTACATACTATGCAACCAAGACTGCACACGGCAAAATGTATCTCAGATACTAATATGGCCTAAAGGAATCTAGAATTAGCCTTTGAGTGCGTCCCACCAACTTCAAATACAGCTGTAAATGCTGTTTCGACTTATATTCATCCGACATCAGTGTCGGGCAACTTGGTGTAGTGAAACACACCCAAAAAAAGGAAGTATAACTAAGGTTATTAAATAGAAGATACAGGGTGGGGTTAAAATATTTGGATAAAATGCAAAAACACGTGGATTGTAGAGTTTACTCATATTAAAAACAATTGTTCCCCTAACATAACCCAACTTCTTTTTTTTAAATTGGATGATACCTTGTTGGAAAGCTCTTTTAAAAAGAAAATTGACTGTGCAATTTTTTTCTTACTTTAATTTTATAATTAATTTTTAATTAATAAAAACTTTATAAAAATCTAAAATAAAAAAAATTAATAGACCATACAATTTCTCTAAATAATTAATTAAGGGCATTATCTTAAAAACTTATGCAAGTTTAACATACCTAAAGAGGTAAAACTACCCACAGCTAAAAAAATCTGTTTGCAAAAGTTTTTAATTTTAGATTTTTAAAGTTTTTTTTAATTAAAAATTAACAATCAAATTAAAATAAGAAAAAAAATGCACAGTCAATTTTAACCAGTATTTTAAGGTTAAAATCACTACAGAATCAAAATTATTAATATATGAAATTTCAACACGATATGTATCAGGAGAGCATGTAGGGAGGACAAACTCGGACCATAAGTGAAGGAGTTATTAATCAATGATCGGACAGTAAAATAAAATTAAAAAATGATTAATTCGCACAATAGTTAAACATTTAAAAAGTGTAGGAAAAATTCGCACTGTAGTATAAATGTAATAAATGTGGGACAAATTAAGATTTTTTTTTAATTTTAAATATTAAAATAAAATTGAATTACCTATGTATTATTTTTATTATTCTTACACTTTAGGTAATGGTCGAGGGTGCCAATAATAGGGACATTTACCTTAAGCAATCAAATATCACATGTTATCTATTTCGTGGGATAATTTTCCTAATAATTGTTCTTTACTTTACTAACATCAGACATTAAAATAATTATTTTTGATGTTAGTAATGACTAATAGCATATCATTAATTTCGTATTTGGATAAAAATTAGACGAGCCCCCAGACCTCACCCTTATATTTGTTAATCTATTAGTTGACTTATTAGATTTGGTTATTTTTCCAATTGTTGATTTCTTAATTGATACCTCCATGTTCAGCATTACTTGCACTTTTATTAATAGGTAATAATTGTGAAATTAATTATGATAGAGCCCAAATTAACTAATGCATTTTTATGTAAAATGTATCTGAGAAAAAGAAACTTTTTTGTGATGTCTAACAATTTTCTCAATTTTAATTTATTATTTAAATCCCGGCGCATTCGCCATTTTTGACAATAAGTAAACCGTAAAACCCTTTAATTATAATTATTGTCCAAAATGGCGAATTCGCTGGAATTTGAATAATAAATAAATAAGAATGATAAAATTATTAGACATCGCAAAAAAAGTTTATTTTTCTTTTAAATAAAAATGGATTAATGATTTTAAATACACATTGACAAGTTGTGGCTTTATGGCGCTTTAGTCACGGGCTAAAGTTACTAAATGTTAAACTTATTTTATTATCTCAATACAAAAATTCAAAAGTATTAACGTATCTTAACGACAATATTTAAAAAGTTTATATGAACATTAATTTCGTCGGCAGTAAATTAGATTTAACTTTATTTTGGGTGAAGAGTCCGCCCATAAAACATTTTCTTTACTTTCAATGTAAAAAACTGCTTCTACATCGGATTAAACGGTCTATTTTCAAGGGATACATTTCGATTTCCACATAAAAATTTAACATTTTCACTGGCGCGCCGGTAATACAGATTCCAAAGTTGGTTATTCTATTGTTTTATTATTGTCGCTTTATACAAATATTTAATTTAAATAATTTTTAGATAATAATAAGAATTTGTCGCAGAAAAAGTATAGTATGCAACTCGTTTATAAACTTTTATAGACACTCTTTTAATTATGCACTTGCTCGCAAGCTCAAACTTGATACATAATATATTAATATACAGGGTGACCCAGTGCTCTGTGATCGGTCCATATTTTTTTTGCTATTAAAGATATCGATATGAAATTTTTATAGAAAATATGATCCAACTAAACCTATTTTCCAAAAATATTTTGAACAAAATTCCACTTGCCGAAAATCGTCATCATAAAGTTCCTGATGAAGTTCCATATGGTACGGGTGAAATTTATGGTTTAAAATTATGCGATTCACACTTCTTTGCGATAGACCAGTTTCTCTTGCAATCTCCCGAGTACTCAAAAAAGGATTTTCCTCTATCGTCAAAAGAACTTCTAATTTATGGTCTTCATCAATTCTCCGTCCAATCAATTCTAGTTTCTTGTAAAAAATATTACCCACCAATTTAAATCTATCCCTCAATTTTTGAAATGAAATTACTCGGGGCAATCTGGATATTTTGATGATAAATTCTACTACCTAGCAGAATATTTCGATCCGCTTCTCCAATACAATAAACCATATTTATCATTTCTTGTCGCGTAAAATCCATTTTAACTGAAAAAATACTAAAAAAAAGTGAAACAATTAGATTTTAAACAATTTGTGTTATTTGTATCCATGTATACGTCAAAATAACTCTCTTGTCGATTTCTCAGGTGTGTTGATACCTAAATTATTACAAAATTTTGAAATATCTTTGTTATTATTAACTTTAGGTATAGGGAATGGTTTTACCAATTAAAAGGTAATTTAATAAGAAATTTAATTCGGCAAAAATATACATAGCGTTCCTTTAGAAATAAGAAAGTTATTAAGGTTTAAAATTTGCCAAATTCACCCTAATTATTATCAAGTAATTGTTTAAAAATATGGCAAAGTTTGACACGGGATATTTAAAACAATGTTTCAAGATTCCAAAAATCTAAACCGCATACCAATAGACCTAATCAAAAAAAAGTTATAGGCTATTTTTGTTAAGGCGCAACTGTCAAATTTTTACGAAAAAAATTAATAACTCGAAAACTATTGAGTTTAGGTATAGGGAAGGTTATAGAAATTTTATCAGGTATTACATATGAAATTTAAAAATCAAAAAATATACAGGGTATTCTATTTGATATAACAATGTTGATGTCACTTCCGGTGAAACCGGAAGTGGAATTTTGTTCAAAATAATTTTGGAAAATAGGTTTAGTTGGATCATATTTTCTATAAAAATATCATATCGATATCTTTAATAACAAAAAAAACATGGACCGATCACAGAGCACTGGGCCACCCTGTATATACAATGTATATTATACATTCATCATGTTTAGGGTATAGGACATAAATTGTAGATAATTTTATTTTAGTGCTCATTTAGTTTCACCCTTACTTCCCAAGAAGTCCCAGAAGCCAACTGAATGGCTTGAATGGGTTAGGGTTAGGAACGGACTGCGGGCTTAAAGTCCCCTCCAAAGGACTAATACACAATAGGACAAACACAAATAAACAACCATACCAATGTGGGACTCGAACCCACGACCTCTCGGTTTGTAGTCAGCAGCATTGACCACTAGTCCACCGTCGGCGGTGTGTTTTTCGTCTTTTCGAAGGCTTTTTAATTTCGAGCATCGCAGGAAATTTTAAAGTTATTGAAAGAAAATAAAGGCATATTTTTAATTCATTCAACATTTTTAAATCTAACTTGAAATAAAGTCATATACTTTCTTTTTCAACTTGGAAATTCAACGAAATAAAAATATCACTTAAACTTTTTATCTTAAACTTAAAATATATTTGCAAGCGTTTTATATCTAAATTTGTTCACAACGAATCACATGTGACTTTTAATTCAACGAATTTCAAGCTTAATTAGAAATGAAAGTTGTAAATGTTTCTTTCCCACTTGAAAATTAAATGAATTAAAATTATTGCTTAAGATTTTTAATTCAATTATTTATTTATTGCTTTGGTATTTTTTATTCATTTAAATTTAAGTCTTGCATTAAACTATAGGAAATTCAATATTTTATTTTCAGTTTAAAAATAAATTGAATAACAAATATCAAACGATATTTTTAATTTACTGAATTACCAAGTGGAAAGATAATGTTTGTAATTTTTATATCATAATATTGGAAATTCAGTAAATTAAAAAAATTGTTTTATATTTTTAAGTCATTTAAATATATTTAAAAGAGGCTCTTGCGTTCCATAAAGTACCATTTCAGAATTGACCATCTGGAGATCATGATCCGGTCTGTATAGAATGTCTTAAAAAGTGTTACTGCCGAACGGGCAATCAGTCTTATTTAAGAATACCACCAGTTACTAACCAAATCCACGCAAACAATTTCCTGAAGTGTAATACATAACTAATTGTCCTAATATACAGGGTGCACCAGGTATCCTTCTATCTATGGGTATCTTTTTTATTTAAAGAGCTACAAGATCGATTAAATTATATAAAAGCTGCTTTATTACAAGTTAATTAAAATGACATTTAAAATTAAATTAAAAAACGAAAAATTATAATAAATAAGGTAAGAGTCCAAAAATAAACAAAATGTTAAATTTTACCATTTTAAATTCGTAAAAGTAATTTTTATTCATTCTTGGTGCATTCTCATTTTTGTCCCTCAACTGAGTGGGCTTTAATAATATGCTATTTGTCGGAGATTACACAGAACAAAAATATTTGTTAATTTTAACCAAATAATAACCAGATTTTATGTTATCCAGATCCACATAAGTTTATGTTAAGTTTAAATCCAACTGTAAATTGTTAAGTAATAATTATTGAATGAGTAGTTTTGTAGATTTAATAGCAAAATCCTATATCAATAATTCAACCATAATTCTTCTAATCTTCAAAAAGAACCCTATTTTTACCAACCTTTTTGTAGAGCAATTAATAAAAGTATTTGTTAAAAATTGGGAATCTAAAGAAAAAGAATTTTGATAAGAAATGTTTCTTTATTAATCAATTTCCTAAACATTAATGAAAACAAAAATAACATACACACAATTAAAACACACCATTCTAAAATCATCAAATTTGGTAGAATATAACTCAGTACTACTACAACACTTACTGATGTATTTCGTAACTTTAACCTTCTGCATACCCTAATTTCAGTTTGAAAACAAGTGATGGCATCTTTTTTCTGATACTTCGCACACTCGTAAAAGAGGTATAAGGAATCCGAATATATTGTTTAGTTAGAATAAAGTAAGCAGAAACATAAGTTGCCGACGCTGTATTGTCGGTGGGCAATGTTTTGATTGACTACAAACTCATGTTAACAAATCTCATTTTTATAACAGTGTATTTTTTTATTCAAATTGGTCGTTTATAATCTTGAGTTGAGCCCAAATTATAAAGCAGTTTTCTAAAAGAACAAAAAAATGCAATGACTATTGATTATAAGATTAGTAAACATATTACACCGACGTGCTCTATGTATTTTATGCATTATTATTAACATTTTTTTTGCTATTTTACAACCCCTTTGCCGTCAAATAGACTATAATAAACAAGTCCTAAACACGTGAGCTCAGGCGAACTGAACGTTTTTAACGTTTAAAAGTTCAATATTTGCTCGAGCGTTTTCAATATCTGCCGGCTTCCATCGCGCCCCTAAAACGCATTTAAAGACTCGACGTCGCCGTTTTCGAACAATAACTTACTGTCAAACCGAACGGTATCGCGAACACTTATCGCCGATCAAATTTATACAAAATTTAATTCAAACATTGCTGGAATAAGCGATATCATGGCCAATAGTCACGGAACATTCGATCTACAAATTCTTTTCTGACATCTATGTTAATGCCCCTAACCGTGCCTGCGCTATTGTATACTGTTAAATATACTTTGTGTTTATTGCCAGCCGAAGCTCTAATCATTAAATAGTTAGAATGGAAAGTATTGCGGCATTATACGAGGGGGATCAATCAAGTACCCGTGTTTGAAGACAGGTGGCGTTGTTTATAGAAGTTGGCATTACCATTGTGTGCTACCACATTTCAAACAACTTCAAACCAAATTTGATTTATCGGTCATTTTTGACTTGATTTGATATAAGGCAGTACACAGTAAAAAAATATTTGTTAATGAGTACGAGTATGAGTATAAGAGACGTATAACCAGCCCCATTTCATCATCACTCCCGGACCCCGTACAGGCCTATGTTTACTTACGCCGATTTTTGTTCGCCCCCAGCAACTGCAAGGCTTCACCCGTGTTAGCAGGGTGCGAATGTCCATTGCGTTCCGTACTGTCCCCTATTTGGGGCTCGAGAGCGACATGCGAATAGTTTTAATAGCCATTCTCGGGTTCGCCGAGTCGATGCTATACGCCCAGTAGGGTATAGAGGAGGAGGGACGGGAGGGATAGACGTTTGTTGGTTTTTGGGGGACAATTACGCCGACTTAAAACTAAGTACGACGCGGAATCACCCTAGACCATTCGATTAGTATTACTCCAAACATTTGGGATTACTATTTGGAGTTGGGGAGCTGTTATTTTGCTGCAGGGGTGAAGTTTCCTAGTCGAGGTCTTCGTCTTATTCGTTATTGTCATTGCCCGTGTCCTCAGTCTTGATGCCGAAAACCATCAATAGATAGTTCAGTAGCTGGATGTAACTTGTAGCTTTTGGTGTTTTTTTTTTAATTGTTTATTGCCGCAGAAGTGCGAAATTTCTAACAATTTTTTTTAAATTATTAGTTATTGTGTTGCCCAAGCACGTTTTGTTGTAGAGTTTTGTCTTTTTTTCTTAAATTCCAAAATTAAGTAATGCATTTATTTTATTAGTTAAACAAATGACAAGCGCAATTATTCTGTTATATAATGTTTACAAATCCAGTAGAGTTTGGTTATTATGCTTTTTTTACTATGTTAGGGTTATAATTAATGTGTTAGTTTATTCTGTGTGTCTAGTGTTTATTATTGGTCTCGTTTGGGTTTGCCTTATTTGTTGTTGACAGATTTATTGTTCTACGCAGTGTGCCTTTCTTAGGGTTTTAAAGATATCGTCGTGTTTAATTTGCAGATTATGTGTTAGGTCAAGAATATGCTTAAGGATACTTATCAATTTTTTGCGGATGGCCACCTCCCTTCTTGATTGACCTCCTTTGTTTGTCCAGTGAAAAGCGTCCAATGACAGGTGGCACTTAACTCATTCATCACTTAACACTTTGCACTCTATAAAAATTGTTTGTTTCACTATAATTGGTTTGCACATTTTAAAAATTATTGTTGGTTTTAATCTTTAAACTTTTACGTTTCAGGAGCACTCGCTATCGCGTGGTGCCTTCCAAGTCCTGGAACCTGACAGTAAAAAATATTTGTTAATTTTAACCAAATTTTAACTAGATTTTATTTTAATCCAGGTCCACATAACTTTACGTAAAGTTTACAACCAACTGTAATCTGTTAACTAATTGAATTAGTAGTTTGTAATTGTAGATTTAATAACGAAATCTTGTAACAATATTTTAACCATAATTCTTGTAATTTTGTATTTTTACAAACCTTTTTGTAAACCCTGTAACAAAAGTATTTTATGTAACTTTCTATAAGTTAAATGAAAAGAATTTTGATAAGAAATGTTGCTTTTTTAGTCAATTTTCTAAACAAAAAAATTAACAATGAACTCAAACACAATTAAATAACATAATTCTGAAATCATAAAATTATAAAGATATTTGGTACAATATAATTTATCACTACTACTACAACACTTACTGATGTAATAATTTCATCTCCGCTTTTCTTTAATTTCGTTCGTGTTCCTCACCAGCAACGATAAACAGCTGTTTCTCTTTATTGGAATATTGTAAATAAGTACCCAGTTGCTGTATGGTGCGGAACACAAACGAAATTGATTTCTAGTCCTTATAAAAGTTTTGAAATTATTCACTGCGGTTAGACGTAAGTAAATGGTGCCATCTACCGTCTTAAACATATAACATAAAGAACATGTCAAAAGACGGTAGATGGCACCACTTTCTTTCGTCTCACCGCAGTAAATGATTCCAAAACCTATATAAGGACGAGGAATCATAATTTCGTTTGTGCTCCGAACCATACAGTTAGTTAAACTTGTTAATGCGTATTCTAAATGGGAAATGTTTTGATTGACTGCCTGAAATCCCATACTTTTTTAACGAAATAATTTGTTAAGCATTAACAACATAGTCTGTATCCTTTAAAATTCACAAAATGCTTACAAAATACATGCTTACAAAATATATGCATATTACCTTTACAAAACTTTCGGTAAAATATTTTTCTTTGTTAAAATAATTACAAACCCTAGTTTTCTACAAAAAATTTTGTTAAAATTTTACAAAATAAAATTAACAAACTACAAACTCATGTTAACAAATCTGATTTTTATAACAGTGTAACACGCGATATTCGTATTTTTGATACAGAAGCTCGGCTTTTTTTAATAAATGCTGTTTAGTTAAACCTTTTTAAGGAAAAAACCAGATATGTAGACCAAATGCACAAAAATACGGCACCATACACTTAAAATTTCATTAAATGCAGTATTTAATTTACTAAATTCTTAAACCAACCATTGTAATTGTGATACCATAGAGATTTCTTCATTTTTAACTCTTAAATATAAGCGGTAAACGCATATATATGATTTCTTTCGTTGACTATACTTTGACAGATAGATAACCTAAAATGACTTAAATGCCAGATTTTTAAAAGACTGCGTTCCGTACATTGTCACGTGGTGGGCCTTTGAGGTGTGGAGCATAGTCAGAGCTGGGAAAGTTACTTCTGAAAAGTATCTAGTTACTTTTCTAAACAAAATAACTTAGTTACCTCTGGTAACTAGATACTTTGAGTTAAAAGTATCTTTAGTTACAAGGTACTTTAAAAAGTATCTAAGATACTATCCGAAATTATCTAAGATACTTTTGAGTAACTAAGTTACTTTTACACAGAAATCTCTTGATTTAAGAAAATGCATTAATTTGAAACAGGTTTTCTTGTATGAAGTAAAATTTTCTTATTTGTAGTAACTTGTTGTTTACAATATGAAAATACTATTATTTGGTTGTAAATCATAAGTTTCTTAAAAACAACTTATTGTTGTGATTAATTGTAAAGAAATATTTATTTAGAGCAATTAATTAAATTGTTTGGATGTAGGTTTTGTTTCTTTAAGTAAGCTTCCACTAAACCTGAGATAAAAAGTCAACTAGATATTTACTTGTATTAGGGCCGGTTTATCAATCTCTAGTTAAGTTCCAGTTAGTCCATCTGACAGTTAAATTCCATATCGATCGTTGCGAGTACAATGGTATCTATAGAAATTATCTACCAGATAACTAACTGCAACTGTATCAATGTCCAGCTATAGCAGGACATTGATAAACCGGCCCTTAAGCAAGTATCAGTTTAAAATTTCAAATAAACCCAAGTTTTCCACTAAATAAATATCTTCTTGTAGATATCGAAATAAGTAATTTATTTGAGCCAAGCTAAATATAGTAAAATCAAGAGGTTACTTTTCTATGTGTAAGTATGAATAAAAACTATAAAATTATAAAAATTCAACAAGGTAATTACTTTGAATCAATCTGGAATTCCCCCAATTTTCTCTAAGAAAGTATCTAAGTTACACTGAAAAGTAGTAGTATCTTAGTTACTTTAAAGTATCTAAGTTACTTGAATGAATCTTGGTTACTTTACCGAGTAACTTAGATACTTTTTTAGATACAAGTTACAAGATACTTTTCCAAAGGAACTTAGTTAAGGATACTTTCTGTACAATATAAAAAGTATCTAAGATAAAGTATCTTAGATACATTAAGTATCTAAGTAACTTTCAAGTATCTTTTTTTTTCAAAAAAAAAAAGATACTCCCAGCTTTGAGCATAGTACAGTGTATACCTAATGTAAGGGAGAAGTTAAAAATGTATACATATATATACTATAACTGTTTCACTTATTAAAAATCAATGTTGTTAATTGATGACCCCAGACGTGTACAAATACATGTTCTTAACGATGAGGGGTGTCTCATCATTTACGCGGGGTGGCTCGCGGTACGGTGGCGGCGGCATCGGTGGCAGGGGGCGGCATTAATAGAGGGTGGGTATCAATAACGCGTCGCACGTGTGGACAGATCGCTTATGACAGCTCTACCATCTGTAAAATCATTGTTAAATATTGGTATTGTCAGCGGGCAATTACAAGGACAAATTTGGTTAATTTCCTGTAAACATTTCGACGTTCGGTTTTTAATCCACAACAAACAGTTTTCACTCCAATTTCACTGTTAAAAATTTTTAACATGATTTTGTAATTTGTAAAATTTTAACATAATTTTTGGTAGAAAACCAGGGTGTGTAATTATTTTAACAAAGGAAAATATTTTACCGAAAGTTTTGTAAAGGTAATATGCAATTTTGTAAGCATTTTGTTAATTTTTAAGGTTACAGATTATTTTGTTAATGTTTAACAAATTCTTTCGTTGAAAAAGTACACGTGATTTCAAAACATTTCCCAGTGGAAATACCCATCAACTGATTTTTTTATGAAATAATTTTTTTAAGAAATAATTTTTTTATCAACTTATTTTATTATGAAATTATGTTTTTATGAAAGTATTTTTTTATGAAATAATTTTTTTATCAGCTTATTTTTGTATGAAATTATTTTGTACGAATGTCCTTGTTGGGGATTTAAAATATATGATACCATAGACATATTAATATATCCATGTTATAATACGAAATGTAAACTAAACTAAATGTAGGTTATATCAAATTTTAACCATCTACATATTATTATGTCTATAATAAAAATAACATTGCCAAATTCTTGCTGTTTTAAGCATGTCATTATAAAATCCAAAATATCATCATTTTATTCTCACTTTCCCTACTTCCACTACTTTAATACCAATAATAAACACATAAAATGATGATATTTTGAATTTTATAATAGCATGTTTATAACAGCAAAATTTTGGCAACGTCGTATTTTGACCACGATAATCAAAAGGTTTTTATTATAGACATATAAATATGTAGATGGTTTTAATAATTAACCCATTTTGTTTGTGTTCTGTAGTATAACAATTGTTTTGGCATTGTTTTTTACATTGTCTCTACGAGATTTTCAGTGGCTTTTACATAACAAGAATATTATGACATTTGATATATGTAAGCCTCGATATAACCTAAATTTAATTTAGATTACTATTCGTATCATACATGGACATATTAATATGTCTATGGTATGATATATTTTAAATCCCCCACTTATGAACTAACTATGGTAGATAAGGTAGATCATATGCCAAATCGACAAATTTTCTATCAAAAAAGGAAACAAGACAATCCATACTCTCTAAAACTGAAATAGTGAAAGTTTCACTATTCAAGATAGTGACGTCTAAATTCACTCTCAAAATAGTGAACTCAAATTACTGTCACTGCCAGAATAGTGAGTCCCCCGATTAAAGCCGTATCGCTAGTGGCGCCTCCCAGCAGTTTTTTTACTTACTATACTTGTCAACCTAGCCAGCACGTTCCAGCGCGTATGAGTATATAATAATAAAATAATTAAACATTATCTTTTATTAGGTAAGTTAATAATATTCTTTTAATCACATTTCCATCAATGCAGAGTAAATTATTAATTATATATGTTACGGCTAATGTGCAAACTTGGATAGCCAAACTGTCAGATATTTGAAAACGTATTTTCAACTAAATTAGCGGCTAGTTTACAAAATAACCAAGGATCTTGGCTAATTTACTTGAAATTATTGGGGAAAATAAAATAGCTGGATAGTTTGTATACTATCCAATTCAGTTTGGCTAATTTATTTAAATAAAATAGTGAGGTTACGACATTGTTTTTCTTTTTGCCGGCTTAACCGGATTTTTTTTGTGCATTTAACGTTTTTAAAACTGTATTAACAAATTAAAATAAATCATAAGCAAAATTTTAATGCTTACTTATTATACCTTTATGTTAAAAAGCCAACAACTCGTTGTTACCGCAGAAATTGGATATGCAGTGCAAACCCAACCATTTCCAGAGTATTAAATCAATATCCTAGATTATTGGATTATAATATATATATATTTTTTATATATTTTTGGGTATCTATTAATATTTGTAATTTTCAATTTCAAATCGAAGGAAGATTTTTCTTGAATTTTAAATTACTGATTTGTCTTATAGAAAACTTTCGAGCTTTACTACTTCTCATTGAACTACTCCCAGTGTCAAACGCAAGAAAAACGGTTAAAGGTAAAGGAAAATGTAAAGAAAAAAAGTAAAATTAAAGAAGATTACACTGAATATAAGCTTGAAGATGAGGAGGAAAACAGGCCTTTAAAAATTGAATTTCCAAATAAATTTCTTCAGTTTCCAGTTTTTCTATGTTTTAAACATAAAATACCCAGAAAGCTTACGTAATTTTTATAACTTTATTGAATCTTACGTTTATGAGATGCTTGCGCAAACTTTGCGCCGCAAAGCACCGCGCGACGCGTCGAACAAGGTTCTTTTGTCAGCTGGGTGCTTTGCGCAAGCTTATGTAACATAAGTTATGTTCTGCGATCTGCGACCTGCGACAATTGTAGACCTTGCTTTATATTGTGTCTTCTGTCCATATAAATATTTCGAATTTTAATCCTAATGACGATGCATGATAAGGAGGATAATGATAAAGCGTTATATTCTGTTTTAAATGTGTTATTTTTAAAATTTCTTCCCACCTATTTTATTATATATATACATATATATATATATATATATATATATATATATTGATGAAATGTACCAAGTCACTTCCGAAATAGGTACGTAACATTCGTTGTGACTTCCAAAATTGGAAGTGGGAACGTATATATGGAAGTGACAACGTTTCGCCTTGTTGTCAGCATATTTAGCCACTAGAGGGCACAAGGAGCTCAAATCCGAAAAAACGGGTGGAAGTGACTACGTAGCTTTCGTACCTTTTCAGTTTGGCACTTAGTTCAGGTATATGCCGCTGGCGCCACCATCGATATATGCATTTCATATATAGCGACGGTGTCACTTCCGTAGCATAGGCACGACTATGTCACTTCCGAAATGTGGCAACATGGCAAAGTGCACGAAAGAATTAAGGATACAAGCAGAGACTTTGATATAAGTTACGCTTTGTTCATTGCGTTAAAAAACGCAAAGCGCAAACCTGCGAAATTGTTTTGAAAACGCCACACTATGTTTTATCGGCGGAAAAAATACATTTTTATAAACCATTTTATTATGGGTATTTTTATGACGATAATTTGTTAAAAACATTTTAAAGCAATAAATTTGGGTAAAGAATTATTTTTAAATAATTATGTTTTTATTACCTTAAAGTAAAATGTTTTTAAAACAGTTAAACTATATCTTTTAATCGAACAAAATATATCTTTTTTAAATAAGTTTAAAGTAGACCTTAATCTACATATATAAAAATTCGTGTTTAAAAATTAAAATTAAAAGTTTAAATGTTTTAAAGATACATTAGTAAAATTAGTAGAAAAAAATTCATATAGGCATTTAAATACGATTGCCTCTGATTTTCACGTTGATAAAGTTGTTCAGTAAACTTTACGTTATAAGTACACAAAAAATTAGCTGCATATACGCACATATGGAAAAGTTATGAATTTTTATTTATCGCGCTGCATGGCTAAATCGCGAGCGCTCGTATATACATAAGTAAGGCATTGTCTACCCACTCAAGATTTTCGTACAGATCTATGCTCATAAGTTTTAGTTGAATTTATTAATTGTTATAAATATTTTAACATGTATTAAATTTTTTATAGGATTAATAATTAATAACCTATTCATAACAAATTATGAATTAAATAATAGATAATCCTTTGCTTTGTAGGTTATCTTAATTTTATAAATTAATTAATAATCCCTTGTTTTGCATCTTTTTGAGGAAACTCAAGAATCTAGACATAAGGATTTTAAAAAATTGTTATATAATATATTATGTTTTCGAGAAAAACAAATCGAAAATCAACAAACGAAAATATATTTCATCGTCTTTTAATATCGTCTGACCCCCTAATAACGTTACTAAGAACGGCTACTTAGGAGAAATACAAAATTTGTAAAATATGAGGAATTATTATAGGAAAAAATTTTAAAATTTAAATTATGTTTATTTATTTCTTAAAGTGTGCTGAGTATGTGTATAATATGTATTTATTTACAATAAAAAAGTTATTGAATTATTTTCGCCATCATTTCACCGCGAACATTTAAAAAAGGCATTTAAAAAATAAAGACCTTTATTTTTTAATTAAAGTATAGTTAATTATGCCTATTAAGTCTTATTTAACACAGTTAAAAATAGAAAAATAAATATTTCATGCAATAAAAAAGTTTGATTTTTTCCTTAATTGATGCTTTAATTAGGACCACCTAAAACGCATTTAAAAATTAAAATTCGTTATATTTTTCAATTAAAATAAAGTTAATTATACCTAATAAGTCTTATTTAACAAATAAAAAAATAAATATAAAAAAATTATGGGGTTATTATAATAGATATTTATTTATTATTTATTATTATTATACATTATAATGCAGTAAAAAAGAAAAAAAATGGATATTTATTTGTTATAAAAAAAGTTTGTGAATTATTTCTATAAAACAGTGCTTTTTGATAATCTAAAAACGCATTTAAAAAATAAAAACCTTTAAAATTAAAAGTTGGTTTATTATACGTAATAACTCATTTAACACATTATAAATAAAAAATTAATATTTACAAAAAAAAATACAAAACAGTGCTTTTTGACGTGCGTTGCAGCACAAAAACAGAACAGTAAATTAAAGTTGTCTTAAAAAGTGTGTAAATTCAAAAAATGCAAAAATATAGTAAAAATAAGAATTTTAGTGTCGTTCCAGGAAAAACCGAATACCCTGTATAAATAAAAACATAATATAAAAAAAATTACTGCATCAAGTTAAAGGGGCCGACATTATAGGGGATCACCCTGCAGATACTAAAATTTTTACAAATATATTTGCAAAGTATATATGTCTTAAAAAGTGTGTAAATTCAAAAAATGCAAAAAAATACTGAAAATAAGAAATTTAGTGTCTTTCCAGGAAAAACCGAATACCCTGTATAAATAAAAACATAATATAAAAAAAAATACTGCATCAAGTTAAAGGGGGCGACATTATAGGGGATCACCCTTTTTACAAATATATTTGCAAAGTACATATGTCTTAAAAAGTGTGTAAACTCATAAATGCAAAAAAATACTGAAAATAAGAAATTTAGTGTCGTTCCAGGAAAAACCGAATACCGTGTATAAATAAAAACATAATATAAAAAAAATACTGCATCAAGTTAAAGGGGGCGACATTATAGGGGATCACCCTGCAGATACTAAAATTTTTACAAATATATTTGCAAAGTATATATGTCTTAAAAAGTGTGTAAATTCAAAAAATGCAAAAAAATACTGAAAATAAGAAATTTAGTGTCGTTCCAGGAAAAACCGAATACCCTGTACTTAAAAAATTTCTTTTTTTTTATACGTAGGAGAAAAGTATTTTTTACTCCCTACATAACCACGCTTTTAAATTTTTTGGGACACAAGTTGAAGGGGAGCGACATTATAGGGGATCACCCTGTACATACCATTTCTTTGAGTAAATTAAAGATTAAATATTTTTTTTCAAATGTAGACAGTTGCCAACAGGTAAAAATAGCCAAGTAAAATTATTATTTTTTATCATAACAGCTATTATTTTTTTCATTTTAAAGTACAAGTTGGTAGGTAATATTAATAAAATTGTTTTATACTGCTAGGTTTAAGATAGGATCTATCGTCCCAATTATCACATAAGGCCGTATCTCAAATTTAACAATTTTACAAAGCATTTTAAAGATTAAAAGTTTTTAGCTAATTTAAATAAAGTATATTTAAAAAAAAAATGTCCCACTAGGTATTACATTAAATGTAATACATATTAGCACATTTTTTTATTTGGAAAAATACGGTAGTGGATAGAACTTGCATAACTAAGAAGAAAAGTTAATATGAATTTATATGCTTTAAAATTTTTGTTTTAAACATTTAAAAAAATTTATCAACCGACGAAAAATATTTATTTAAAAAAGTGTCGGACTCGATAATTATTTCTTATAAGATCTACAAACTTTATTATGTTGTCCACTTTGATAAACACCCTTATTAATTCTATAAAAATATTAATTTTAACATTTTTATGACGAGAGAAAAAATTATATTAAAAAATACGTATGTAAGTAGGTACTATTTTTTTAAATTCGTAAATTTTGACATTTTATTTTTTAGTACCTTTTGTAGATTTATTACAGTTTATACATTTAGCCACAGCGCAGTTTGAGATTATAACCCAACACATAAAATAACAAAAACAAAATAAAAATAATAAATTTGGATGTCTTACACTTAAAATAATAATTATTATAATTTTAATTTGGAAATAATATAATAATAATACACGCAATATTCTCTCCACTCAAAAAATATTAAATTATTATTATTATTATTAAAACATTACCAAACATAATTTAACATAATAATATTATTAAACAATGCAAGTTTAATAACTAGTTTCGAACGTCGAATGTGCCGTACTTACGCTTGGCGAACGAATCGTGGTTACTAAGTGTTGCACATAACAGAATATTTACTTTAAGCGTTTCGAATTAAAAAAGGTCCGCATGAGCAACGGAGAGAGATAACTAGACTAAATCTATTTTTAGACTCGAAAATCTGGCAACCCTGTCGGAAGTGTCTACGATGCAATTGTCTCTATATATGATGGAAGTGACTAAGTCACGGCCATAGTACACAAATATTTATTTGCGAAATCCTTTCCCCTCTCTAGAGATTCGGATTACGTAGGTTCCCCTTCACTTATATATAGTTTTAAAATGCTTGTATAAGCCTTCGTTCATGTGGAAGTTAGGACGCCCTGTTTATACTACGGAAGTGACAACTTAACAGGCATCGATATATATATATATATATATATATGTATATATATATATATATATATATATATATATATATATATATATATATATATATATATATTGAAAACTTGACAATTTAAATAAACAATAAATGTACTAAATTTTATAATTAACATGTTTCTTATTCATTTCATAGGATTTCTGAATACTTTTTTGCTTCCCTAATTAATCATGTAAAAATTCCACTATTTTAACTAGTGACTAGGTCACTAATTTAATAAGAGACTAGCCACTTCTTAAATAAGTGAGTAGTCACTATTTGCAGTAGTGATTCGGTCACTATTTTAATAAGCGATTTAGTCACTATTTGAAATAGTGATTATTCACTAATTGACAGTGGTATACTTTTAACTATTTTAAACAGTGAATATTCACTGCCAAACAGTGACTTTTCACTAATTCAGATTTAGAGAGTACAAAATTATTTCATAAAAATAAGTTAATAAAAAAATAATTTGATAAAAAAAGTAAAAAGTTGATAAAAAATCATTTGATAAAAAAAATAATTTGATAAAAAAAATTTCATCAAAAAATAAGTTGATAAAAAAAATATTTAATAAAATAATAATTTGATAAAAAAATTATTTCATAAAAAGTCATAAAAAAATAATCTCAAACAAAAATAATTTTATACAAAAATAAGTTGATAAATAAATAATTTGATAAAAAAATAAGTTGATAAAAAAATAATTTAATAAAAAAATAATTTCATAAAAAAATATTTTAATAAAACAATAATTTGATAAAGAAATAATTTAATAAAAATGCATATAATAATTATTTATAAAGCAAAATAAGTATATTTTGGATTTTTAATTTTGACACAAACGGCGCCTCATAGATCTATAGAAGTGGGTTAAAGTTACAAAATAAACCAGTAAGTGGTGTAGTAGTACTGATAATTATATTGTACCTTTATAATTTGATGGTTTCAGAATGGTTTGTTATTTAATTGTGTGAATGTTATTTTTGTGTTCATTTATGTAGGTATGTGTTAATTTGTTTGTTTAGGAAATTGATTAAAAAAGCAACATTTCTAATCAAAATTATTTTAATTAAGTTCCCAATTTCTAACAAATACTTTTGTTAATGAATCTGTAATTATAAAAATATGGTCCTTTTTGAAAATTACAAGAATTATGGTTGAAATATTTATGTATATAGGAATTTGTTAATAAATCTACAAAATGTTTGTTATAATTACAAACTACTTATTCAATTAATTAACAGATTACAGTTGGTTGTAAGGTTAACATAAAGTTATGTGGACCTAGATTAACACAAGATCTGGTTAATATTTGGAAAACACGATTTGAGGAATGTTTTAACAAAGGTTTAATATTTCTCCATTTGAATGGCTTTGAATCGTATTGTTTGAATATTTTTTAAGATAAAACGAAAACATTTGACATTGCATATATGTATAACATCGCACACACATAGACATATGAAAGTCGTGGGATGATAAAACTTCGAAAATAAACATGTATCGTTGAATATCATAAATGACAGACGAAAAGATGAGCAGGCGGTGGCTGCACCAGCAAAATCTGAGTCGGCATTGTAATGCCTGTCAAAAGTTTTTCTTACTCGTCACACGTACGATATGAATAGAACTGGGCCACGCTCCACGGAGCATTCACTATAATGGGAACTTTTTACATATACACACTCACGATGCTAACGAAATTTCAAATAAATTTATGCTAATGTTTCTAGACGGAAACGGATGCATATTTGCTGTGCGGATTTCAAAACTTTTCTTGATATTTTGATTTTGATTTTTTAGCACAGTCACTTGTCTGCAAGTTTATTGGACCAACTCGCACTGTATCACAAGGAACAACTTCTCCAAGGTACACTGAATCAAAGAATGACCACCATTTTTTGCTTTTCTTGAAATGTTACAAGAATACATAATAAGTGTGAGTATTACAAGAAATGTAAGACAAAAATAAATTGAAAACATTTATTCAAATAATTATTTATTAATAATCATCTTGACCCTTTTGAAACAAATTTTTGCGGAGCACTTTTAACATATTTTTTCCCTTTAAAGCATTTTTTCGGATTTTGTATTTTTCTGAAGCACTTTTAGTTATTTTGGCACTTTTATTTATTCATAAGAAATAATTGAACCTTCCCCTCGCCGAAGTTTTTGGTTTTGAGTGCGTTCCACCAGCACAGCTGTTTTTGGGGGTTTTGGGCTAATTCTAGATTCCTTTAGGCCATATTAGTATCTGTGATACAATTTGCTGTGTGCAGTGTTGGTTGCATAGTATGTACCGATTGCGGCAAAGGCCACGTCGTTAGACGGTGCGGATCACGTGTGCTTACATCTCGCCTCTGTTGACTTATCAGCGCTGTATAAAAGCGCAAGTGTTTTGGGTGTGTTCCACTAAACCCGACACTGATGACTCAAAAAAGTTTTTTAAGTTTTAAGTTATCATCACTGATTAGACCCAATATAGGTCGAAACAGCTGTCTGTCGGTATTTGAAGTTGGTGGAACGCACTCAAAACAAAAAACTTTGTCGAGGTGAAGGTTCAATTCTTTTTTATTTTGGTAAGTACTATTGTACCAAATTTCTTCATAATTTGGTGATTTCAGAATGTGTGTTATTTTTGTATTCATTTATGTAGGTATGTGTTTTTTTTTACTAAAGCAACATTTCTTATCAAAATTCTTTTCATTTAAGTTTCCAATTTCCAACAAATACTTTTGTTAATGGGTCTACAAACAGGTTTGTAAAAATAAGGTTCGTTTTGAAAATAACAAGAATTATGGTTGAATTATTGAAATACGATTTTGTTATTAAATCTACAAAATGTTTGTTATAATTACAAACTACTTATTCAATTAGTTAACAAATGGCAGCTGGTCAATATTGGGTTATTTACAACCATAGATAACAAAGCCTTTACAACTATTTTTTTACTGTTTGAGATTGTTGCTATGAAATTATAAATCATGAACAATTTGTCAAAAAATAACCAAAGTGTCAATATGGAATAGGTCGAAATAAGTATATTGTTTACCGAGCGTGGAATCACAGCAATTACTCCCGAGGATGAAAGTTTCCTAGCGAGCCGATAGGCAAGTGAAGAAATTCATTAACAAAATAGCATACTCTTTAAAAATGAATTAGTCAAAAATGACTAATTACTACAGTTATTAGTGGCTGCATTTTCACTTAAACCACGGTATACCATGGGATACCATGGTATCCCAAAATTTAAATTCTTATGTAAAATTGTCCCCTGAATTCAAAAATACTGTCAAAAATTATAAAAGTAGAGCAGTTTTTGAGATATAGTTAATTCCATATTATATGGAAAATGGACTCTATCTCAAAAACTGTCACTAATAACTGACCAATTCATTTTTAGAGAGTAGTGTTTACCTCAGTGGAATCGCAATTACTCAATTGCGATTCCATATACTTTTTTGTCGAGTGAAATCGCTTACAAATTGGATTACCCGTAAAAAAACTTGTGTAAAAATTGAAATCTGAAAAATTTAAAAACTGAAATCTGACGTTTACATTTAATGTCAATCACATTGCGGGAGGAAATTAAACATTTCTTACCTGATGACAGGGAGGGAATGAAAATATATACAGGAAATAGCTATTTACATACCATAGGAGGAAAATAATGCTTTTCCTCCCGTGAATAGTTTGATGCCCGACGCGAAGCGAAGGGCATTAAATATTCAATGGAGGAAACGCATTTTCCTCCTGAGGTATGTATATGGTTTTTTCTATTACCTTTTAACGGTTTTAAAGACATTTTAAGGGTTCGGGTTATTTTTACTAACCAGGTATGGGGCTATAATATTATGACAAAATATTAAGTAGGTTTTGCGTCGCCGACGTTGTGTTGACAACGCTTTGTTGCTATGGTATTTTTGGTAAAACAAACATAACAGTTGTTATAAGCTGTCAGGTTATCATAAATTTGAAATTCTTCCTACGTTTTAAAAATGAGTTCTAGCGAAGAAGACCTGCCGCAAGATCTTGCTGAAGAGGCAAGAGTAGTTGAAATTAATCTTCTACCTCAAAAATCGAAAAAGCGATGTAAAAAGGAATATAATCATGTTTTTTTTTGTAACTTTGACACTGCTAAAATATTTGTTATAAGCAAAAAACTAAACTAAACTAAACAAAGTATGGTTGAACAAGCGCGGAGTAAATCTTTTTCGTACAAAATCAAATAGGGCTAGACAAGGTACAAAACTCTTGCTAATGTAAAATTGTTAAAAAAAATAGAGGGAGAAAATATTTTTTTCTACTACCTTAATGGAAAACTTAATTTTCCACCCCCGAGCGAGGGAGGAAAATGCCTCTTTTCCTCCCCGGGAGGAAAAAATATTTCCTCCCCGGGAGGAAAAAATATTTCCTCCCTATATTTTTTTTAACAATTTTACATTAGCAAGAGTTTTGTACCTTGTCTAGCCTTATTTGATTTTGTACGAAAAAGATTTACTCCGCGCTTGTTCAACCATTCTTTGTTTAGTTTAGTGTTTTAGCAGTGTCAACGTTACAAAAAAAAACACATGACTAGGTACATTCCTTTTTATATCGCTTTTTCAATTTTTGAGGAAGAAGATTAATTTAAACTACTCTTGCCTCCAGCAAGATCTTGCGGCAGGTCTTCTTCGCTAAAACTCATTTTTAAAACGTAGGAAGAATTTCAAATTTATGATAACCTGACAGCTTATAAAAAATGTTATGTTTGTTTTACCAAAAATACCATAGCAACAAAGCGTTGTCAACACAACGTCGGCGACGCAAAACCTACTTAATATTTTGTCATAATAATTAATACCGGATTAGTAAAAATAACCCTTAAAATGTCTTTAAAACCGTTAAAAGGTAATAGAAAAAACCATATACATACCTCAGGAGGAAAATGCGTTTCCTCCCTTGAATATTTAATGCCCTTCGCTTCGCGTCGGGCATCAAACTATTCACGGGAGGAAAAGCATTATTTTCCTCCTATGGTATGTAAATAGCTATTTCCTCCCGGGGAGGAAAAGAGGCATTTTCTTCCCTCGCTCGGAAAATTAAGTTTTCCATTAAGGTAGTAGAAACAAAAAATTGTTCAAAGCGGGAAACGAATGCCATTATTTATTGCGAATACAATATGCGCATTATTAACCACTGGACAACAAAGATTATATTTTTTCAGATATAACCAAAGAAGCCCAATAAGCGTGTTTGCAGTTGATGACAAGGAAGATAAAGCTGGCATACAAAAAAGTATTTTGCGAAATTTAAGGGGTATGGGAGCAATAACAGAGGATCTGCTGCTGACATATTTTCTAAATATGAAGAAAAAATTTGCATTGCTCCAATAACGAAAATTTTGTTTGTTGACATTTCCATTAAGATAAAAAGTCTTATCTTCGCTGAAGAAAATGTTTTTTAGTATTTGGATCTGATTTGTTATTTTATTGGTCATGATTTCATAAAATTCTAATCACCAAGTTCTTGTATAATATGCATTTTGAATAGGTGGAACTTGTGATGTTTCAACTCCTTTCTTACAGACTCAAGGCAAAGCCATGTTAATCTAACGGAGTGATTGTGGGATTTACACCAAATTGACCAAGAACCTCAATATGGGTGGCTTCATTGAGTATCCTAGGTTGGTTTCTTTTTCGATTCAAATTTTGCAACCAGCTTTTGAACAAATTTATGACGAACAATTTTCCACTGCAAATAAATAGCTATTTACATACCATGGGAGGAAAATATTGCATTTCCTTCCACGAATAGTTTGATGCCCGACGCGAAGCGAAGGGCATTAAATATTCAAGGGAGGAAATGCATTTTCCTCCTGAGGTATGTATATAGTTTTTTCTATTTCCTTTTAACGGTTTTAAGACATTTTAAGCGTTCCGGTTCCTTTTACTTACCCGGTATGGGGCTATAAAATTATGACAAAATATTAAGTAGGTTTTGCGTCGCCGACGTTATGTTGACAACGCTTTGTTGCTATGGTATTTTTGGTAATACCAACATAACAGTTTTTATAAGCTGTCATAATGTTTATCATAAGTTTAATAGTTGCAATTAATTTCCTTCTTTAAAAATCTAAAATAGTGAATATGAATATAGTTTGTTAAAAGAATGTAAAAAGAATGGTTGGACAAGCGCGGAGTAAATCTTTTTCCTACAAAATCAAATAAAGCTAGACAAGGTACAAAAACTCTTGCCAATATAAAATTTAAAAAAAAAAGAGGGAGGAATTTTTTTTTCCTCCCGGGGAGGAAAAGAGGCATTTTCCTCCCTCGCTCGGGGGTGGAAAAATAAGTTTTCTAGTAAGGTAGTAGAAAAAATAATTTTAACACGTTTAGCCGCTGCACAGTCGAAATTTTCGGCAAAATATCAAGGAGTAGTTGGATTCTCCTAAAAATCCGTATATAGAGGTTTTTAGGGTCGCTGATAACGAATCTGGAATCAGAATTCCAAAATTCAAAATGGTACATCCAAAATGGCGGACATAATTGTCAAAAAATTGACGGAATAAATTGAAAATCACCATACAGGGTTTTTGGGGTAGCTGATAACGAATCTGGAATCAGAATTGCAAAATTCAAAATGGTAGATCCAAAATGGCGGACATATTTGTAAAAAAATTGACGAAATTAATTGAAAATAACCATACAGAGGTTTTTGTGGTCGCTGATAATGAATCTGAAATCAGAATTCCAAAATTCAAAATGGTGGACCTCAAATGGCGGACATTTTTATCAAATATTGTCTAAATTAATTAAAAACCCGTAAGAGGTTCTTTTTAAAATGTAATAAAACATCTTTTTATAAAATAGCTTAATTTAGTTTATTATAATAACATTTATATGATATTATTTAATACCTACATATATATTAAACAATCTCCGTCACTAGATTTGCTCGTTGTATCATTAGTAGAGCATGGGAAACCATCAGAAGATAGCAACAGTTATATTGCTTTGCGGGACAAAGATTTGCTCTTTTTGGGAGCAAATTTTCTAAAGCTAGAAATATACAGATCGGAAGATACCATAAGCCAGTGGAAAACATCTTCCATCGTTTTTTCCCGAAAAAATTTCAAAATTTATTTATAATATTTAAATATTTATACTAAGTATTTTAAATTTGTATTATTTCTTTTACTTAATATTTTAGCAACGATTTCTTAATTCGCTAAAAAAATTGTCAACACAAATAACCACAATTCAAATTTGACATTAACACACTACAATGCGCATGCGGAGTTGTTTTAACGCACCTACAAGAGGTGGGTTAAATATGTAAAATCGGTGTTAAATATCTTAGTAGTCACGAACGATTTACGCAAGTAAAAGTCTAGACACCGCTGTTGTAATAAACGTTTTGAGTTAAATCCGAGTGAATCGAGTAAACGTCATGAACGCAACCCAGAAATAAAAAAAATTCTATTTTGTAAAGCAAAAACACAGATACGCGCTCGACATAGGCTTAAAATCGCGAGGTTTTTTACCACAACCGTGCCTGAGCGCCCAAGAACATCTAGTTTTAAAGAGCCGGGGCCAAGTTGGGGCAGCTAATTTATTGATGGCTTGATAGACAAAACTCTAAGCTATTCAACGAATCTTGAACTGATGCCTTACAATTCATTACAATTTTTGTAGCTCCATTGTTCTAAAAGCTCGATTCAAAGTTTGCGATTTTAACAGACCGATCTGGTCGGTTACTTTAACCCGTTGTACAAGCAAAATCTACAAAAAACAAATACATATCTGAATTTTATAAACCTTGAAGATTACCCTTCATCAAACCGCATAACAATTGGACACACCAAACACAAGTTATTCACTTTTAAACAATAAACAATTTTTCGCAGCGATCGCGTGTTAAGTACCTTCAACTGTAAGCGTCAAGTTTAAACCGATGTACAAGACAAAATATACGTATTTTATATATATTTTTTTCAATACAGAATGGAGACAGGCATTAACTACCCATCTATAGATTAGTGAAAAAAAATGTCAATTTTTGAGGTTTTGTCGATATTTTCCAGAATTGAAACACTGTGCGCTGTGTAAACCATTTTGGTTTTAAAGATTTTAAAAATCTGATACAAAAAATCCACCAAAAACATACACATTCCATTGGGGATTTAAATAATTTATTATTATTGTTTAATAATGCCAATATATTTCGGAGCAAAAAGACTTTTTAAAAATAGTCCTAGTGTCAGAATTGGTAGTTACGGTAACTGGTAGAGGGTGTATGACTGCTTAAATAAATCATGTTTTGAAGAACCTTATTTAATTCTAATTACCTTCCTTGGTGCAAGACAAAGATGACCGATAGTCGCATAAGAAACTCTCATAATATTTATATTGTATTTGTGTGGTGAGGTTGCTAAGCAATTATAAATAAATATCGATTATTTCCTGAAAGATATGCAAATGAAGTATCGATCAGCGTGTTCAGGATAATTTAATTGTTTTCTTGTTTCGTTTTTTTATGTGCCTGCAATTTTATCGGTTAGATTCGATCTGGAATTGTTATTTTTAACCCCCTTTTTATTTTATTTTTTAACCCCGTTCTCGCTCAGACTGGTGGATTATTACTCATTACTGATTGCTATCGCCGTTTCAAAAAGTCAGCTTTATTATTGATACGTCGGGTTAATCAGTACCTTTCACGCGGTGTGTATTGTTTTAATTTTAAGGGCAGTACATTTTTTGTCACGACAAATGCTGGGGTGTTATCGAAGGAAAATGCAAGGAAAAATCAATTATCCAACATACACTTTTTATTACTATAATAACTTGGTAAATGCAAGCTTAGACGTTAAAATAAATTGACATCCTGTTATAAAAATCAAATATATTAATATGAGTTTGTAGTTTGTTAATTTTATTTTGTAAAATGTTAACATACTTTTTTGTAGAAAACCAGGGTTAGTAATTATTTTAACAAAGGAAATATTTTATCGAAAGTTTTGTAAAGGTAATATGCAATTTTGTAACCATTTTGTCAATTTCAAAGGTTACAGATTATTTTGTTAATGTTTAACAAATAATTTGGTTAAAATCATTTCCCACTGACAATACGCATCAACAAGTTCTACTGACTACAGCGTCTGCAACTTATATTTCTGCTTACTTTATTTTAATTCGTAACGTTTTCGTAACAAGTGTCCAGTGTGTTTATAATATATAACATGTGTTCGAAGTATCCAAAAAAAGATGCCATCACTGGTGTTCAAACCAAAATTAGGGACTTGGTGGTGTAGGGTTTGCTAGCTATACACGAATTTTCTCCATTCTTTTCTGTTTTTGGTTAGTGTTTTTGCGGTTGTCCATGTCATTCCTCTCTTTTCCAGTGTGTCTGATATTACCTTATTCCAGCTTTTCCTAGGTCTTCCCTTCTTTTTTTGGATGATTTTTGCCTCCCATACTTTTTTTTACTTGTCTTTTGTTGTTTAATCGCTGTAGGGACATCTAGCTAAGTTGTCTCTTTTTTATAAATTCTATAGTGGCTTCAATTTCAAGTTCTTCTCTTATGACTGCATTTCTGATTCTGTCCATTCTTGTGACTCTTTTAATATCTCTAAGAAACTTCATTTCTATTGCACCTATTTTGGATTCTTGTACTTTATTTAGTACCCATGATTCGCAGCCAAACGTTAATATCGGTCTAAATACTGTTTTAAAAACATTTAGTTTGGTTTTCTTTGTTATTTCTTTCTTCTTTATAAATTTGTTTTTCATAGCGTAGTATAAGTTTCTTGCTTTTTCTATTCTTTTATTTATTTCTGCTTCTTGTCCTCCATTATGTTCTAACTCCACCCCTAGATATTGGAAACTTTCAACTTGTTCTATTTTTGTCTTGTTAATTATTATGTTTAATTCTTCCTTTTGTCCTTCACCTATTACCATCACTTTTGTTTTGTTTATATTTATCTTCATGTCGTAATCTTGTAAGGTTTTATTCCATATATTTATATTTGCCTGTAGATCGTTTCGGTTTTTTTCCATAATTACTATGTCATCTGCAAACGCTCCCTCTGATATTTCAATCCTTTGTAGGTTTTTGTGTCCTACCAGAACTTTTTTATTTGTAGGTTACATTTTTTTTATTATCTCATCCATAAAGATTATAAATAATAATGGACTTAACCCACCCCCTTGCCTTAGTCCGTCTTGCGTTTTAAAAACTTTCGACATTCTATTATTGTTAATCACTACGTTATTATTATTATTATTATTGTATATTGCTTCAATCATTCATTACTAATAATTATATTGTACCAATTTGATTAATAAAGAAACATTTCTTATCAAAATTCTTTTCATTTAAGTTTCCAATTTCCAATAAATAGATTTGTTACTGGGTCTACAAATGTTTGTAAAAAGGTCCGTTTTAAAAATTACAAGAATTATGGTCAAATTATTGATATGGGATTTTGTTTTTAAATCTACAAAATGTTTAAACAAATTTTAGAAATATTTCCCAACACCAAAACAAACACAAAATGCTCAGAAGGGTTAAGGTTTAAAGTTTTTGATTATGTTTATTAGGAAACAATATTTGTTAGTTTGGGAGTGCCATTGAAAGGGCGTCATTTGATTAAAAATTGCAGTGTCTTTGATTGCCATGCTAATATTAGTTGAATATTTATAAAATCATTACAAATAAAATTCATTATACTAATAGAAAAACTGCATTCATTTAATTTTATCACATGGTGTGTCAGTGGGGAAAGACAATTAACGACAAATAATAATAATAATAATCGCTCAGCGAACGTCACAAAACAATTAATCTTTCGACACACCTATATATTGCTAATGGCCTTTTCCACCAAATAAATGGATATGGATTTTTATTATGAATGTTTTTGTGTGTTTCATATCAAAACTAAATTAATAACCTGGTTTTATGCTAAATGATCTTTCATCAGTTATGTTTGTACACCAATGCTTTTAATTAATTAAATTTTAATCACCTGTTTTTTTATTTTTGAACAGTAGTGTATATTTAAATTTAATATATACACTTCTCTGGTCACTACAGTGTTCAAAAATAAAAAAAACAAACATAGATTTGTATGAGGAAATTTGAAAAATATATTATTTGAACCAAGTATTATTTAAGTGGCTTTTTGTAGAGGACTAGCTGTCGAACCCTTTTTTTAAGATAAAAAAGTGTAAAAAATAATTAGGGAACTTATTTAAATTCATGTTTGGTTTTTATTTAATCGATAATTATAATTATTATAATTATTTGTATATTATATATATTAGGTTTTAGAGAAAAAATTAACCGATAAGTATCCTTGCAAGCCTGAGTATCTTTTTTATTTGAAGAGCTACAAGGTTGTTTAAATTGGAGAAAATATGCGTAATGAAAAATTAGCGGTTCTCACATTCAAAAAATATTTAGTATGTTAAAAAAATACGTCAAGCTGCCGGTCTTAATTGAAACGCCTTATGTTTTTAAAAAACATGCAGTTATGACGTTAGCCTTAGTGATTATTGCCTATTATTACACACCTTTAAAAAATAAATATTTTAAAAATTAGAGACACTATTCATATGTACAAGACAAGACAAAGAAACTACATTGTCATGCCTTGAAAATGTCCTTAACAAATTTTTAAATACACATTGACAAGTTGTTGCTTTTTGGCGTTTTAGTCACGGGCTTCAGTTAGTTAGTTGTCAAATGTCATACAATCATTAAAATAAAGTGTCTTTTTTTAAAATATTAATGAGGAAATTATTTTATTATCTTTACACAAAAATAAAAAGTATTAAATAGTTTCTCAACGCCAATATCTATTTTAAAAGTTTATGTGCAAGTTTGTACGCTCTATACAAATATTTAATTTAAATCATTTTTTCTACTTTTAAAACACTCTTTATCGTACATGTTTCCATGATACTAAGTGACCTTTTAAATACACATTGACAAGTTGTGGCTTTACGGCGCTTTAGTCACGGGCTGAAGTTAGCAACAGGTTTTTAGTGACGGGCTGAAGTTAGTTTTAAGTTAGTTGACAGCTGTCAAATGTCGTTAAAATAAAGTACCTCTCTTGTAAAATAATATTAAATGTGAAAATTATTTTATTATCTCAATACAAAAATATTAAATAGTTTCTCAACGCCAATATTTGAAAAGTTTATATGAACATTGTACTGACCTTTTAATTTCGCCGGCAGTAAACTATAACTTCAATTCGGGCACGGACTCTACTGTAAAGTCCTCATAAAACATTTCCTTTACTTTCACTGTGAAAAACTGTCAATTTTCAAGATACATTTCGATTTATAACCTTTATAATCTGTGTGACATTTGACGGTGATACACAGATTCCCCTATTGTTTTATAGATGGCGCTCTATACAAATTTTTAATTTAAATCATTTTAAGGTTAAGTATTTGTCGTAGAAAAAGTACAGTATGCACCTCGTTTATAAACTTTTCTATAAACTCATTAATTTAAGCACTCGCTCGCAAGCTCGATAGTGCCTAAATTAAATTCGTGTATAAAATGGCGTTTATTAAACTTGATACATAATATACTATTAAAATAATAATAAGTATTTGTCGTAGAAAAAAATCCTTTTTTCTTCTTTAACATTAACAGCCGCTTATTGTAAATAAGTAAATTAAGGACGGCATGGCGAATCGATTTTAACATTAACTGTCAAACCAATGACTGCGATACCAACTATCTTAAGTAAAATTCGACCAAATTAAATTTAAGGTATAAAATTATTTTTTTTGGAATTATTGCAAAATAGATAAAATAGCATAAAGAACTCATGTCATAAGACCTTTTGTCGCACTCGTCCATTACAAAAATCACTCCTTCATCGGTCGTTTTATAAATTGCTTGCGTGCGACAAATTGAAGTCTTATGACATTAGTTCTTTAATATACTATTTTAGCACTTTTTAAAATTGTCCTTTTAAATTTTAAACCTTAATTATGACAGTTTATTTTGTAATAACTACATTGATACCGCTAAATTGACATGCTATAGTATATATTAGGTCAAAATTGCCTTGTTCCCGTTTTGTTCTAAAACACATTCATAACAAATTTCATCAAAATCTGTTCAGCCGTTTAAAACTAAAAAATGGCGAATGCGCCGGGATTAAACCAAATTTTCCCAAATTTACCCCGTTAGTAATAGGTAACATTAAAAAAAAAACTTTTTGTAGTTATCCATGTCATTATATGAATGCCCTTTAGGTCCAGCAATTTGGCTTGGTTAATTTTAGTCACGAATTTTAATTAGGCCCGAGCGAGTTTGTTTAATTAAATGAGTGTCTAGAAAAGTTTATAAACGAGTATAGTAGGCAATACCTTTTCTACGACAAATACTTATTATTAACTAAAAATGATTTAAATTAAATATTTGTATATACGGCCATTCCAAGCCCATGGACAGGACACATCAAAACATGTCTAAATTATATTCTTGTTACTTCCTTAAGTTTACTTATTTTTTCTACGAGTATTTATGAGAAGTATTAGCCAAAGTTGGCTAATACTTCTCATAAATACTCGTAGAAAAAATAAGTAAACTTAAGGAAGTAACAAGAATATAATTTAGACATGTTTTGATGTGTCCTGTCCATGGGCTTGGAATGGCCGTATAGCGACACACAAAACAATAGAGTAACCATTATTGGTTAGCAACGGGAATAATAAACACATTATTCACATTGGTTTGCATCAGTGATTGGCTGATTTCAATATTCACTCTGATTTGAACCAATTGGGAGAAGGTGACTATAATAACATTTAAAATTGGTTAGTAAGGTAAACTATTTGACAGATGTCAGATTTTATTTATTCATTTTTGAAAATCATTTAATTATCTACTTATTGAAGTAAATAAAGTACTCTCTTAAAATGAATTAGTCAAAATAACTAATTATAAGTCATATTTGACTAACTAAATAATTAGTCAAATTCTACTGAATGAAATAGTCAAATTAGTAGATTTAAATTTAAAAAAAGTTTTGACCCAGCCGGGGATTGAACTCAGGTCTGTAACTTGTCAAGCTTGTCAAGCTGCTGTCATAACCCATTTTTTCTTATAAAAATCAATTTTATTTGTCAATAAATATTGTTCATAATATTTTGAGCTAAACTTTTTGCATCTTTATTTGGTTTTATGGGCCATTTAACCATTACTAATTCAAATAGAAGAATTTTGACTTTTTCATCTTTAGAGAGTATAGTATTATATAATAATGTACCATTTCACATTTTAGTATTATTTATATAAAAGACTAACAAACTATACAGACTACATATTTTTTGTTTGGGAAATTATATTCTTAGCACTTGTTAATGTCGATGTATAGTAGTAGGGCAAATTAATGATATAACATGTTGTAATTAGGATAGTAAAGCGATGAGCGGTGGATAAGAAGCAAGAACAGATTCCTTTGGTTTGTCGGCACTAAAAACCGGCAAGCGTTAAGACATCGAACGACAAGCGATAAGCCGAGCCAAGAAACCGGAAGTCGTCTTTCAATTGTTCCAAACTCTATTATAACATTAAACACGTAGTAAAAGCGGGACGTACGGGACAATAAAGTCAAATACACACCCTCCTCTCGGCAAGTCCGCAATATTAAAGATACCGTCGGTTTTCTTGCCGGGGATATTTATGCACGCGAGTTGGCTGTTAATCTCTTAAGTTGGTAAGACTGGTGGCGAGAAAAGGACCATCGCCTACTGCGGACAATGGATCGTGAATTATGGTTGCGCTTTTGTTTGGCCCTCTAAGATGCTGCTGCTGCCGTGGGTGTGCTGATTTCTTGTTCGCCAGATTATGTGACGAAGATAAAAAGCCACAACCGACAGACCGGTGCTTTATCGAGCCAAAACTTTATAATTGCGTAATATGTTTTGTGATTAATTGTGTAGGGTCCTTTCAACAAGAACCTTTAGAGTGACCGTACCCAATTATTAATTTTTATTATATCTATAGATATACAATATACTGCAAACAGTAGAGCACTCCCTTAGACAGTAAAAAAACATTTGTTAATTTTAACCAAATCGTCCCCAAATTCACGAAGTGGCGTATATGAAGATTTAAGTTATACAAAAAAACAAATTTCTGATTTTAGCATTTTAAACGTTTATTCCAGAAAATTGGTTTTTTTGCATAACACAAAACTTCAAACACCCGTATCGGAAGATTTGTGTTATGCAAAAAAGCAAATTTCTGGAATAAGTGTTTAGGATGCTAAACTTTTATTTCAAAAAATTGCTTTTTTGCATAACTTAAATCTTCATATACGCCACTTCGTGAATTTGGTGACTAAATATTAACCAGATTTTATGTTAATCTAGGTTCACATAACTTTATATTAACCTTACAATCAACTGTAATCTGTTAATTAATTGAATAAGTAGTTTGTAATTATAAAAAACATTTTGTAGATATAATAACAAAATCCTATATCAATAATTCAACTATAATTATTGTAATTTTTAAAAAGGACCTTATTTTACAAATTTGGATATATTTTAGATATTTGGTACAATATAATTTTCAGTACTACTACAACATTTACTCATGTATTTCGTAACTTCGCACATTCGTTAAATAGGTAAAAGGAATCTGATGTATCAACAAAAATTTCTGGTAATATATATACAATATACCATATACCATATACAATATACAATATACCATATACAATATACAATATACAATATACAATATACAATATACAATATACAATATACAATATACAATATACAATATACAATATACAATATACAATATACAATATACAATATATAATATATAATATACAATATACAATATACAATATACAATATACAATATACAATACACAATATACAATATACAATATACAATATACAATACACACAATATATTATACACTTTGGATAGTTGATATGAACACGTTACGAATTTATAATAAAGTAAGCAGAAACATAAGTTGCAGACCATGAAGTCAAACTTGTTGATGCGTATTGTCAGTGGGAAATGTTTTGATTGACTGCCTAAAATCACGGGTACTTTTTCATCGAAATAATTTGTAACCTTTGAAATTAACAAAATGCTTAGAAAATTGCATATTATATTTACAAAATTTTCGATAAAATATTTTCCTTTGTTAAAATAATTACAAACCCTGGTTTTCTACAAAAAGTTTTCTACAAACTACAAACATGTTAACAAATCTGATTTTAACAGTGTAGGTGGTGATTATTAGCTCAAAACTAGTAATTTGCTTAATTATCACGTTTTTAAAATATTTCTAGAAGGATTTAACGATTTTTTAATTTCTTCCAAATGTTTTGTTATTTAATTTTTTTACACCGTTCCGGTAATTTATTTACATTCGCCGATGAATATAGTATATTACACTACAAGGGCAGAACGTGCGCGCAGTTCAGGGCTCTCACACTTTCTGCCCGTGTAGTGTATACTATTTTTCTTGCTACCCGGCCGAAAATACGGGAAAAAATTAAATGTGTATATCGAAACATATTGATGCCTGCCCCGACATTTGCGGCACGAGCGATATTATAGAGGTCGGTGGAGGTGGAATCGGGGACGAAACAACGTATTTTCAGCCGAGTTAGTAAGAAAATTACATTTTCTTACTACCTCGGCCGAAAATACGTATAGCTTGACCAATGCATCAAACGTAAACTTTCTGCCGTGGAATCGGGGACGAAACAACGTATTTTCAGCCGAGGTAGTAAGAAAAAATGCTTTCTGCTGATTTTTAAATTGTCTACCTTATGCTATAATTGCAAGAAAATTGTTACAATTAGCAAAACAAACTTATTTTGTAGTAACTTCTCGATCGTTTGATGTGTTACTTTCTTTATTTTGACAGCTAGTCAAAATTTACCATGTATGCCAACGATTTTATAACAATTTATAAAAATAAAGATTTACAGAGTAACTGTTGTAGTTAATGATTTTTTTCAAGCGTAAAATAATTTTCATATAATAACACTTATAAGTCTATATAGAAAGACTAGCTCAAACGTCAAATTTTTATTAAACTCCGTACAGAAATAAAACTAAAATATCATTATGCCTGTTCAACTTAACCTGAAGATTATGTGACAAAATCTTAAGAAATTTATTAATTAAATGCTTGAAAAAAAATTGTATATTAAACCTGGCGACTTAAGCTTGCATCGCACACAATCTACTGTCTCGACTATCGCCTCGGCAGTTTCTACATGAAATTGATCAAATGGCTAATTTTTTGAATAATGAGACTAAACGCGAGACTTTATATTTTTTATTACTTCTTTATATCGATATCTGAAATTTGTTGAAAATATTAACAATTTATTTAAACAAATAATAGTTTGATAAACGCCATATTAGACACGAATATAATTTAGGCTTGAGGGGGCTTGTGAGCGAGTGCTTGATTAAATGAGTGTCCAGAAAAGTTTAATAACGAGCTGCATACTATACTTTTTCTACGACAAATACTAATTATTATTTAAAAATGATTTAAATTAAATATTCGTATAGAGCTATATCTATGCAAAAATAGAGTAACCGTAAGAATGGGAATCTGTTACGGGCGGCAAATGTCAAATTTTCTATGTATAGCGAAATTTATAAATTTTCAAGGGATATATCCCTTGAAAATGGACTATCAACCGTTTGAATTGGATATAAAAGCAGTTTTAGGGTTATTTTGAAGGATGGTGAATTCATTGTCGTGCATAAATTTTATATAAATCCTTAAACATTTACTCTCAAAACTGAAATACACTGAGAGAAAAAGTGTAGTTTATAGTTAACAAATCTTTATTTGGATAGCATTTATTTACAATAAATAAAGTAAATTTATTGTTAATCAACCTTTTTAACTATTAATAATCTGCGTAATATATTTTATTTAGCAGAAACAAATACTTTGTTTGTTGCCCATATGTTTATTATTAATAATGCAAATTTGGGAATAATAAATACCTATTTGCTTAGGCGATCTTTAAAAGTTATTTATTATAAATTTCGAATTTATTTTTAGGTAGGAATCAATATTAACAATGAATAAATATTTATTTCTTGTTTACTGTACTCAAACTTCTGTCAAAACGCACACTGAGAAAACAGTTTGTTTTTTATAAAGCAGTTTTATTTATATATAATAAATGCTTTATTGCATATAGGGTTAATAAACATCCCATTTAAATGTAATAAAGCGTTTGTTTTTGTATGTTTCTTAATAAATTATATATTTATTTTTTACTACGATCTTAAAATATTAATAATTAAAATACATTTATTAAAAGTAAAAAATTTATTTATTTAAAACAAATTTATACCATATTGCATAAAAATAAAACCTGTTATTAATAAACAAATTTAAAGCAATAAAAATTAAATATTTATTTATTGTAAAACAATGAATTTGTTAATAAATAACAAATTTTAAATAATAAAAAATGTTTCAATATTTATAATAATAATGTATATAGTTGTTCTTCTAAATACGCCAATGTTATTTGTGTTTCCTGTCTTTAAGATCGGTCATTTGATTTTGTACAAAATGACTATTTAATGTCATGACTTAAAGTTGGTTCGTTTAAAGGGTTTGCCAATTAACGTTTGGAGTATGGACAACACTGGTTGGCCATCCTCATTTATTGTAAACAGCAGGTTGATAGGAATCTTCTGTTAAAAAAACAACTGACGCCTCTTCTATTCTAAAATAAAAATTTGGAAATAAACTAACTAAGAATATCACAACAGAATGTAATCATTGCAATGATGCATTAAAAATCACATTTTAGTTGCTACTTTGGAAGTTTCAACCTGATGGTAAATATTCCGTCATAAAGCTTTTCATTTATTAAAATCATTGTTAACATTTTAAAGAAGAATAAAACTGTTATAAATTACCTTTACAATTGGACAAAACATCACTTAAACCGAGATCGATAAGAAAGTCCTTTAAATCCATTTTTTACAGGTACTTCACTACTTCACAACATAAAACTAAAACTAATGATGCTTACGCGAGGGCGTGAAATAAGTAAATAACGTATTTTAGGGCATATTTAGCAAATTTTGCAAAATATATTTATTAATAAAAAATGATTTATTATTTTTTACTTAACACAGCTTTATTGTACACTGAGAGAAAAAAATGGTTTTTATTACCAAATCTGCATTTTTATAACCAAATGCTTTATTCAGTATTTGACTTACAAACGGCTACGTTATTAAAAACAAATGATTAGCTTCAAGACATTTGGTCATATTTACTTAATAATTTGTTTTTGGTTATTAAAACCAAACCAATTAGTCGTAATAAATAAGTTATTTATTTATAAGAATCAAATTTTTATTTAAAAAAAATATATTTATTTATAAAAAACAAATGATCTTTTTTTGTTAACAAATCGTTTTGTTTTAAAAAATAAGTAATATACAGGGTATTTTAGACTTGTGGTGCCAAAAGCTCAGGGGAGATTCCTCTCAAGTATGAAAAAAAGTTTTTATGAACATGTGTCCGAAAATGATTCGTTTCCGAGATACAGGGTGTTTGTTTTTTTTTAATTGAGTTTTTTATTTATAGCTTAAAAACACTTTTTTATACATTATTATGATTATTTTTGTAACAAAAAAGTATCAAATTTAAACTTTTTTTTTAAATAAAACACCCTGTATCTCGGTAACGAAGCATTTTCGGACACTTGTTCATAGGAACTTTTTTTTCATATTTTGATGAGAGGAATCTCCTTCGAGCTTTTGGCACCACAAGTCTGAAACACCCTGAATTATTAAAACAAAACATGTATTTTTATAATTTAGCGTTTTTATAAAAATTAGGGTTTTCTATATTAAATAACACTCGGCCATTGATAACAATACATTTTATTTTAATAAAAAATAAAAAACATTTTCCTTAAAAAACATGTTTGCAAACAAAAACTTTTTTTTTGGTAAAGTAAACTAAACATCTTAAACTTAAGTAAACTAAACATCTTAATTTAAAATTCATAAACTTAAAAAACATAACTCTGTTAAATTATTTTCAATCAAAAATGTATCCATATTTACCTAATTTAGGTATAAACTATACAGCACGTCCGGACGCGTCCATTCCCTTTGCACAAACTAACACAATGGCCGAACTAAAGCATCTACGGCGAATAATCAACGTGTTTTATCCTGCATTTGTTTTTTATAAGCAAGCAACAACTCGATTTATTCATACAAACTCTATTTGAAAATGGTTTGTTATTATTAAACTATGTTTGTTTTTTATAACCAAATACAGTGAACCAAATCATTTTTTCAAAATAAACTTAAGTAATTCTGAATATAGTTACTAAGAAGTGCTGATTTGGTATATAGAAGAATTATTTATTATATTTTACCAAATATATTAAAACAAATCATTTTTTAACTATACCCAGACTATTTCTCTCGGTGTAAACAAAACGTGTAACATTTAATAAAGAAAACATATTCAACAATAAACATGTATTTCTTACAAATGCATTATTTATTAATTAAAATTGTATCATTTGTTTTATGGAAGTTGGACAAAATATATTTATTTATTTAAAAATATGATTTATTTTTAATTAATAGATATATCTATGTTTTAAATGTATTAATCCGTTTGGTTTTTATAAAGAAATATTTATTCCTTTTAAGCAAACTCAATAAAACAATTGGCATATTAAATAAAAATATATTAATTTTGCCGTATTGAAATAATAAACAAATATTTGTTATTTAGAAACAATATTTTTTAATTATAACTGAAAACTACCAAATATATGATTTGTTTATTATAATAGTATGATTTCTCTCAGTATAGACGTTTCTCGAATAGTGCATGGTGTACCGCGTGCGTATGGTGTACCACTTGCCTTGCCAAGTTTACTGATTCTGTTCTGTGTACTGTTAAGTTTAGTGATTCTGTTCTTTGCACTGTTATTTATCTATGCATCAGTGTTTCGTTTGCAATCTTTTTATAATAGCATTAATTTAAATTGTACCTATAGTGCTAGTGTAAAATACCGGCTCTTTCCTGTGTGCCGGCTAGTGTATCTCTGCGATTATTAAATCCAAACATGCATGGAAGATCTGCAAACCATGGACGAGCTATGCAAATTTTTAGGAAGGAATGAATTCAAGGACTTGCTGGATACATTTATAGTATATTAAAGTATAGGGTTTACAAATGAAGTTTTATGTCTTCTAAATATTTTAGTATTTATTATAAACAAGCATTTATTTATCACAAATATAACACATTTATTATAAACAAGCATTTATTTATTAACAAAAAACATATTTATTATAAATTTTTCTTTATTTTTTAATAAAAAGATTTATTTAAACAATTTTAATCAATGCGTTGTTTGTCCTAAATAAATGTTTATTCCGCCATAATCGAATAAAGCATTTATTAGTTATTGATAAATCTAGTTAATTGTTAATAAACTGTTCTCTCAGTGTAGTACACTTTAAAACAAATTCGGTTAAAATTGCACAGTAAATTGTAACACAAGATCGTGAATTAAAAAACGTAAAAAATTAGGATTTAAACTCGACCACATTGTTGATAATTTGTTTCTATGGTAACGCTTTTTGCTTTTGAGAGTGGCAGTGACAGTTCTATTTTTAAAATCTAATAATGAGTGGTGAAAACGAATAAAGTCCCATACAAAGAAAAAAATTATTAAAAAAGGTTTGATAACAAAAATAAAGCAACAGAAAACATGCAGTGTGTTAAATGCAGCGAAAGTTTAAAGAGAAGAGCAGAAAACAAAGAAAAGGAAACCATGGATGGTAGAAGGATTTTGTAATTAAATAAAATAAATAACTTATAATAAAAAACGAAATTATGGTAAATATAGTCACCAATAATCACGTGTTCAGTAATCCGAGAATGACAGATTGATAATTTTGGTTTGACGCAGTCAAAATTATCGTTTATTATTGCAAAACTGCGTGGTAAAAGTTAACAACAATTAATAGACGGTCAATCTTTCTAAACATTTGTAAATGTCTTTTAAGGAGACTCTACTATAACCAATAATTTTCTTATAACGAACCTCCTTAAGCAATTCCTTAACTTTACGTTTACTTCCATAACGATTACACGTTCCATTTACTTCTTAGTTCGACTCTTAATCTGTGATGATTCAAAATAAAACATAAGTATAATCTTAGCAAAATATAATCTCTATTTTCTTAAAAATTCAAATCCAGCAAAAGCACGAAGGCACAATAATAATAATTCCATGTCGAAACGAATGGCGCATCCTTTTTAAGGCGAATAATGTTGCGAGAGGGGCGCGAAAGGGGTAAAATAGAAACAGGATAAGCGACATTACGTACTGATTTGCTCCTCAGATACTCTCTCGGCATTAATCCGGAATAAGGAATAATATTCCGCTTTTCTTGGGAAAAAGCCTGGTTATAGAAGTTTGAAGAAATTTGCATCCTAACGATCTAGTGGTAATTATATATAAGTAACGCGATACGCCGATGAACAGACCCATGCTTCCTAAGATTGTACTTGCTGTCTTTTTCTTATACATTTGATGTGTGTAGAGGAAGAAAGAGATGCAAAGTGGGGGTGTGTTGTGTTTATAAGAAACAAGCAAATGTGGAAAAGAGGTGTCGGTTTGAATTCGAATATAGACAGTGGCGGAACAATCCTTTTATCTTGACTTTTAAAGACGGTTATATCTAGTTAAAGTTGACCTTCTTAAGACAGTTCTAGGTACAGGGTGTTTTTTATAAATGGGAGACCCCTATAAAATCTTTATTATTTTTTTTACACAATTTAAAAACAAAAAAGCATAGGTAAATTTAATAAAATAACATTGACATTGTTTTTGTTTAATAAAACTTATTTTTTTCTTTGGGTTTAAAAATTATATAGTGGGTATATGTGTTGTATTTTGTTAATAACTGACCCGAAAATTAGCCTAAATTTAAAGCTAGAATCATGTTTGCCATACAGAACTTTTGCCCTATAATAAGCATGGCGTTTGGAACAATTATTAGCGTATTGTTAAAAATTAATAATATAAACAATGATTGTGTTCTTTATCCATGATTTTAACCAGGTTTTCGATTTAATTTTTAATATAATGTTTAATTCAAACATATACAAAGAATATATTTTTGAAATTAGAATAAAAAACTCTATCTAAATATTCAAAAATTTACAGGGTGTTCCATTGAAAAAAACAATGTTAAATCTATTTTATTAATTTACAGATGCTTTTTAAACCATGCAGGATGGCAAATAAAGATTTAAGAGGGGTGTCCCATTTATACAAAAACACATAGCTTAAGTTGATATTTATAAAACAATTATAAAGGTTTTTCTGCTCTCACAATTTAATTCATTTAATAGACATTTTCTACCTGTACTATAATAAGATTCATTATCATACAAATTACAAGTTATTGTTTAGATAAAAAAAATTTAACTTTGAATTTTTTAATTTAAAATTAGTCAATATATAGTATATATTATATACGCTTCTCCAAGAAACTAACGCACCACCAAAAAATAACCAAAAGTTTTAAGTAAATTTTTGTCAAAACCAGTTGTCCTATTTGAACGTTTTTTTTTAATAATAGGTTGTCCCTTTTACAATGTTCTCTCTAAAAATGAATTAGTCAAAAATGACTAATTCAGTAGTTATTATTGGCTGCTTTTTCTTGTACCATGGTTAACCATGGAATACCATGGTATCCCAAAATTTAACAGCCAATTATTATGTAAAATTGTCCCCTGAATCCGAAAATACCGTCAAAAATTATGAAAGTGGAGCAATTTTTGAGATATAGTCAATTCCATATTAAATGAAAAATTGACTATATCTCAAAAACTGTTTTACTTTTTTAACTTTTGACGACATTTTCGGATTCAGGGGACAATTTTACATAAGAATTAGCTGTTAAATTTTGGAACACCATGGTATTACATGGTTAACCAAGGTACAAGTGAAAAAGCAGCCACTAATAACTATTAAATTAGTAATTTTTGACTAATTCATTTTTAGAGAGTTGGTATACTAACTGTATTCCGATTGAAACCTCTTTTTACAAATACCGGGTGTAGCAATTATAGCGTGTTTTTTTCATAAAATTTGTAACACCCTGTAGAGTTAAACAGCTACAATATCAAGTTTTAATTGAAATCTAAAGTTTTTTTACATGTTGTTTTTTTATTTACTTTATTATCTTTTAAATTACACGAGTAGCAATATTTTATAGGATAACATGATTTTATTGGTTTTAATGAGCATTTTACTAACTAAGGTAAGTCAGGCTATGAAAAAACACAAAATGTCAAATTCTGATGCCTATTGTCAGTATTAATCCTTTTATCTATCCTTTTATCGATACTCGCGAAGAATGTGCCCAAGCATTAATATTGTTTGAGGAAGGTTGGGGCTTAGGGACTATGAAGAGTTGTGTTTTGGGGCAAAGATGTTTGGTCTCCAAATTCGCCTGATTCGAACCCTATCGTCTATGAGTGTTGCCAATCTTGGAGAAAAATGTTTTAAAAAAACCGTGGCGTCTTAGCAAATGTATGTATTTGAGGTAGATAAAGCACACTTTAAAGAATGATGTGAATTTTTAATTGAATAAAAATGTTACTGTTTTAATAAAGTTCTTCATCACGTGGAAGTAAATTTTTATTCACTGATGGAGCTAAAATGTGTTTTTCTACTCCTATTACGGAATATGACCGTTCTAATATCACTTTTTAATGTGGAATGAATATTCCTTAAATTATTACAGAATGAATTATTCTATCATCGGATGACGGAACAAACACTGGTGGCGACATCTCTAAATTTAATATCTAACAAATTTTATACCAAACCAACCTCAATTTCTCCCAATTAAATTATTTTTATATATGTTATTTTTTGGTAACGTACACTGAAAGAAATATATGCTTGTTTTAGCAATTTTATGTGGTTCATATATGGACTACCACATACATTGCTAAAACAAACATATATTATATTTAGTTTTAACATAATATGTTAAAACTAAATATAAAAATGGTTAAGGTAAATATATTTTATGTGGTAGTCCACATACATTGCTAAAACAAACATATATTTCTTTCAGTGTAGAAAAAGTATACTTTGAAATACGTTTGGAATTGCAAATTCGAAACTTGTTACAGAATATACTATTTTTTATTAATTTAACAAGAATATTTAACCCTTTCGGTGCCACCACTGCGTTTGGCGGCCATAAAACGTCGCCTCGACTTGCGCTTATATCGGTACGAATTTCGTTTACTTAAATTTTCAAATTTCGATGTAAATAAATGTGCACGTTCGGGGAATGCTAATTGCGTTTAGCCCTTCATGTGTTCTTAGTTTATGCAGAGACTGGATTAGCGAAAATTGTTTAGCTTCGCAAAAATTTACGATTATCTTAGTCTCTTCTCTCCCTCTAGCTGCACGAATAGATAAATACACTATAAAAGATAATGGGCCGCGCTTACTTTATTAACGGAATTTAATTTGGCCAAGAATATAAGTGGGTTTATTATTTGTATATTTACCAGGTATATTATTACTGCATTGCAAAATATAGTAATTATTTCTACCGTTACACTGTTATAAAAATCAGATTTAATTACATAAGTTTGTAGTTTGTTAATGTTATTTTGTAAAATTTTAAAATATTTTTTTTGTAGAAAACTAGGGTTTGTAGTTATTTTAACAAAAAAAAATATTTTATCGAAAGTTTTGTAAAGTTTTGTTTAACAAATAATTTCGTTACGTACGCGTGATTTTTGGCAGTCAATCAAAACCTGTCCCACTGACAATACGTATCAACAAGTTCAACTGACAACTGAGCGTCTGCAACTTATGTTTCTGCTTCGTAACAACTTTCCAGAGTATTTATAATATATTACCAGAAGTCTGTTATTATTGTTATTCGGATTTCTTATACCTATTTAACTAGTGTGCGAAGTGCGAAGTATCAGAATCTAATTTCAACTCGAGGGCTATGGTACGGCAGCTTTTCAGCGGAGAGATAGGTCGATGGGCAAATGTTGTTTTTCGATACTTACGTGTATACAAAATATATTTAAAATATTTAAATAAAAATTGGGCGCCAGTGTCTATTTAAGGCCAGTTGTTAAAATAAAATTAAGCCAGACACAAACTTATTGGTAAATAAGGAAATTAAAAGTCAAGTTTAAAAATATAAATTATAATTAACTTCAATCAGTGTTGTTAACGTGATGGTGATCGTATAGATATATATATTATGTTTAATGGTTTAAACATTTAAGGTACCCTTATATGGCCATATATGGTTTACAAAAACCAAAGTCTAAGAGACTAAATTACATAAAAAATAATCATCAATGATAAAAACTATGTTTATTAAAACGGCAAATTAAAAGTTGAAGACTACGTGGAATGCTTGATTCAAAATTACACAAACATGTAATGGAGTGTAGTGAACTATGTAGGAGTACGACCTGTTCGCAGTTGGGGCTCTGGTAGATGGTAGGCTTTCGATATTGAAATCTTCTAGCATGTCAGATTGTCATCATGGTTGTCATAGTTAACATAACACAACAGCCTTGTTGGATTCCATAAACATGGATAACATAGCCAAATAGTCTTGTTGGATTCCACAAACATGGTTAACCCAACCAAAAAACTCAAGCAAAAATAAATGCATAAATCCCATAAAAAACTGATTAGCTCCACAGAAAAACTATACTCCATCTTAAAAACCCTAAAAAGAAATACGAACCCGCTTTAGCACCCTACAAAATCCGTTTACATTAGCATTAGGTCAACAAAAAGTACGTTGGAAAATTACGAACACCTAAAATGGAGACCGCGTGGTTAAGAATATTCGACCACTATTTTAAAAGTTATCAACTCACCTAGAGCCTTCGTACGACACAATTAATGCTTTAACCGACCCTGAGCCATTAAACCAGGAGAATTACTACACATCTTTGGAATTCTATCCAAATTCTAAGCCAAAGCTTACTCCCAACCAAACGGCTTCAGTGATAAAATGGAAAAGAAAGCATAAACCTTGTTAAATGCGTACACTCAGAAAAATGTACATGCACTGATAATAAAACTAATTTTGTAAGCGATTAATAAAATAATATTATTTAACTTAAATTTAAAATTGTAATGGCTATAAAAAAATGTACCATCTAAGGTATCTTTTTTATTAAATTTTCAGTGTCTTATTGGGACAAAAACCTACGATTTGTCAAAGTAATGAGATTATTTTTATTTACAGAATAAACTTTTTTTACTGTTAATAAAATTCTCATTTACTATAATGAAGCAGCAATGTTGAGCTTTTATAAAAAAAATGTTCATCCAACAAAGAAATAGTTGTTATCATATTGTCATGGCAATAAGAAATACTTTATGTTTATATTAAATCTTTGTTGAACTTAAAATGTTTTTGTTAAATCTATAGTTGTGTGTGAATTGCGCTTACAAAAAGTAATGCGCATTATAGTAAAATTTGTTCATTTTACAATGGCATATTTGTCTTTTTTAAATTATTTTCGTTGTAATTCAAATTAATTTTATTTCAGTTAGAAAATCTTTGTTAAATAAGAACAATAACAAAAATATTTTATTGCTATAAAAAGACTTTTTTAATATTTACTATTGTTTTGCAATGGTAACAAAATTTTTGTTAATTCCCTTTGAAAGAGAGGGAAAGGGCCAGCGCTCTCCTTGGTGAACATAATTTTATAATCCAGTCTGTGTTATAATCTTATTGATTGCACTTGTTTAAATGAAGTGTGGTAAAATTTAGTATGATACAAATATCAAAAAGACCAAGAAAATTAAAATTTCGACGATTTCTTAAAGAAATTTTTAAGGTATATTCCATATACGAAGCAGACTTGTTGTTTAAAAAGTGTATTGGTAAGTAAATTTGCATTTTCAAGTCTAACACATGGCGTAGCTTTAAAAATTAACAAAAAAATCAAATATATTTTTGCTGCTTATGCAAAAAGCATTTGAATAATTACTTTTATAACTATTTGAGGCGTTTTTTGCAAGAGTGGCCTATGTGAAAAATATTTGTTGTGTAAAAAAACCTAAAGTATTGCTTAACTTAATATGATGATAATAAATTTAAATTCTTATTTATTTGTTTGTTGGTTAAGCCTATCTTGCAGTAAACGCCTTATTTGAGAAATTACTTTTATTAATATATTTTTTTCCACAAAAAAACTAAATTCAAAAAGGCATAGTTTTTTATGCTTATTGGGACTTCTGTTTTTTGTGAAAAAAAATTAATTCAATTCAACTTTTTTATTAAAAATATATATTTTTTTTTACCTGTAAGACTTAATAGATATAATTTACCCTATTTTATTTAAAACAGAGGACTTTAATTAAAAAAATAAGTTTAATAAACATATAAAATTACCACCAAAAAATTGTAAAAAGGTATTTTTGATATTTTGTAAAGGTATTTTTTTCGTATAAAAACCGAAGTGCGGCCCTGTGCATTGTTTACGAGAATACTCGACATAGACAAAACATTTGTATTATTATAATAATACTATTATACGCAAACTACACAAGCTTCGCGATGCTTCGGTTTATTTCCGCCCACACCTCTGTTACCCCTTATTTTTATGAGGCTGGTTTTCTTTTTCTATATACATATAGTATATATGTATTGTTTTTTTATACTTTTAGATCAGAAAATCGATTTGAAGGCGTTACTTCTCATTAAACCACACCATATAAAGGCATTTTGTTTAGAAGATCCTCCAATCTCTTTAAGAGATCGTATCCTATTTCAAGAGATAGTAAGGCAAATTCAAGAAAAAATAGGTGGCAGGAGATAGGTAATCTACCCAAATATTTCTCAAAATGATTTGTTTTTGTTGTTTAAAAACTTTTGCTGATCTTTATACACTAGTTAGACATTTTAAATTACAACACGGTTTATGTACACATAATAATTTTAAATGTTTAGAAGAAACCTGCTCTCAATCATTTCCAAATTTAAGTAGTTTTAAGAAACATGTCAATAAAAAACATCCTAATTGCAAAATAAATATTGAAGTAAATAAACCGGCGGTTAATAGTAAAAAATTAAATAACGTTACCAACAATGTCAAAATTACTAATCATAACTTTGAGGGCAACTTTTATCCCTACCTCGACCCTAACTGTAAAGCAGTAGGCGAAGTCTTACAATCGGGTGACGGTGACAACCAATTTAATATAAATCAGTGCTTAAAGTCTATACAAAACGCTGCAATTCGCTTTTGTTTAAGTCTTCATGCAAAAAACAACTTTACCAAAAAAGACGTTTTCGTGATTCAGGAAAATGTAAAAGAATATATCCTAGACTCTTTAATATGTACTATCAAGATAATCTTAAAAAATAGAATTCACAATTTTGACAAAGACTACATTGATTTAGATGAAACTCTAAATATGTTAAAGGACGCCTTCAAATTCTGTAGCACAGATTATAAGTTAAATTCTTGGCTTCAAGACAATAATCTTTTAAAAAAACCTTTTGAATTTACTATTGACACAAACATCGCTCCTATCTGCAAAAATGGTAAATTTGAATATAGCGAAAAGCTCTCTACAGGAGTAATGTTGCCGTTGCAATTTCAAATGAAGAAAACACTTGAAAAATCTAATATAATTAAACCAGTACATGTGGCAGGTAGTTTAAAGAATACGCAAAACAGTTGTTTTTTAAATGGAAAATTATGGCAGGAAAAAATTCAAAAATTCCCAAAATCCAGAATTGTTGTTCCTTACTATTTATACGTCGATGATTTTGAGATTAACGATCCACTCGGCAGTCATTCCACGACTCAAGCCATTACTGCTTTTTATTATACATTTCCGTCTATTTGCGAAAATTCTAAACTCGATAATATATATTTAGCTGCTCTTATTAAATCTACTGATATAAAAACATTTGGTAATAGTGAGTGTCTAAAATTCATAGTAAGAGAAATAAATTTATTGGAAAATGAGGGCATTATGATTGAGACAAAACATGGGCCACTTAAAGTTTATCCTGTCTTAGGTCTTATACTGGGGGACAATTTAGGATTAAATGGTACTTTAGGTTTTACCAAAAGTTTTAACTCAAACTACTACTGTAGATTTTGTAAAATGCACAGAAACATTTGTCAATCAAGTTCTAAAGCAGACATATCATTACAACGAAACATAGACAATTATAATACAGACGTAGCTTTAAACAATATTTCGGAAACAGGGATTTTAGAGAACTCAATTCTTAATACCATCGGTTCGTTCCATGTGGTAACTAATTTTGCAGTAGACATTATGCATGATTTTTTTGAGGGCATATGTCATTATAATTTATGCCATATAATAATCTACTATACTGAGAATGTAAAGTTGTTTACTTTAGAGCAACTGAATTTTAGAAAAAGGTATTTTGATTATGGTCGTACCGAAATCGGCAATATTTCTCCAGATATTAAAGTTGAACATATTAAAAAACATCACCTAAAAATGTCAGCCCGTGAAATGTTGTGCTTTGTGCATTTTTTTCCTTTAATCATTGGCGAATTAATCCCAGAAAATGACCCGGTGTGGAATTTTTTTCTTGAATTTATGCAAATTATAGACATTCTTTTATCCTACAACATTTCTTCGGAAACCTTAAAATTATTAGATTGTTTAATTCAGCGTCATTTAGAAATGTACTGCAAACTTTTTCATGATACTTTAAAACCCAAACACCACAATCTTGTACATTACACAACTGTTATAAACTTCTCCGGCCCTCCAAGAAACTATTGGTGTTTTAAATTTGAATCCAAGCATAAAGAATTAAAACTTTACGCTCATGCAATCAATTCAAGAGTTAATATTCCACTTACGCTATCCAAAAAATATCAATTAAAATTTGCCGATAATATCATAAATAATATACACCAAAAAAATATGTTTACTATGACTGAAAAAAATGAAACTGAACCTATTCATAACGATTTCGTTGCAAATGTTCTGGGACCAAAAAAAATTAAATTTTACAACAAAATGCAGTATAGGGAGATCAAATATAAGGTAAACGACTATTTTTCGCAGTTTCTTGGGAAACTTTTATTATATAAGATAATTGTGTTTATATTAGTATCTACGGATGAAGCTTATGTCCTTTGTGAAGAGTGTAATGCTGAATTTAACTTACATTACGAGGCCTACGAATTAAAAACCAATAAAGCTGAAGTTACTTTAAAATTAATAAATATGATAAGTATATCCGGCCCACCAATCCATGCTTCTAAACTTGGCAATTTAAAACATTTAGTTCGATTAAAGGAATATTTCTTTTAATCACGTTTCAATTTACACATTAAAAAGTCTATGATAATATAAATTAAAACTGCATTGAATTAACTATATCATATTGTTATATACCTGTCACATTAAATAAATGAACATTATGGTATTGTTGCTATTTGAACATACTAATAATTATTATAGACTCTTTTGTATGTATTTTAACACCAAATCAATAGTTTTTTTTGCTTGCACTAATTGTTATAAAATATATTGCTAGCAGGTTTTTTATATATAATAATTTTTAGATTAATTGTGTTTTGTATTAAATACTTTGTAAGAACATGTGTGTCGACTTTCTGGCTAAGAGTTGATCGACTGCACCATCTATCATCTTTTGTATTTTGTATAGTAATAAGTTTTTTAATGTGTAAAATAGTTAAATTATAAGTTATGGAGTCAATAAGAAGCACCTGTGAATTATATGATTACCAAGTGGACAATCCTTCGCCAGGGACAATACTTAGAAATGCTTTTAATTATCTTAATGATTCTGATCCTTTACTGTCTTCCACTGCTGTAATAACAGATGATCTAGACTTATCAAATAAAGAAAATATATGCCAAAATAAAGATATGTCAGTTAGTAACTTACTTGACCAGTGGGAACTACCTGAATTAAAAGAACTTTTTAAAAGTAAGCATTTAACGTTCTTTTAATAAAGTAATTGTAAATCAAAAATGTTTTATTTTAGAAAATTACGTTGACTTAAAGGCTTTAGCATACGCTCGTCATGAGCATTTGGAAGAGCTTAAAAAAGAAATTCCATGGGGACTGAGAATAAAGTTTGAACACGAACTGTTCAAATGGCAAAAAGAGATGGTAAAATAAAAATGTGATAATGATGTGGTAAATAATTTGGATATTTAATTTCAGAACACCTTCACGAACGACAAAGAGAGTACAAATATGCAAAATTTGACAATGCAAAAAAATGTCATGGACAATATTGGGTCCGCTCCAGAAGGCCCTGGTGTCTCTGATAAAGGGGCTATAGCCTCCAATAATCAAAATAGCGATGGTGATAACGTAGGTGGCTCACAATATATATTTGAGGATTTAAACACAAATGCTGCCTTATCAGTGAACCCTGAAAAAGAAACTGAAACTTTTGATCCGATACCAAGTACGAGCCGAGAAGCTTCATCAGTGGTTGATTTAAAATCAATTTTAAATAATTATGCTGAGGGTAGAGCCATCCTACAGTTGTGTAACAAAGGCAAGAAGGAAATTCCGGAATCCCATAAGCAAATATTAGTGGATAAAACCGTAGATTATTTTATTCAAAATGGTTTAAAACTAAATGTGACAGCATCGGATACAATCTCCCAGCAAATTAAAAAACTGTTTCCCGATGAAGTGGTGGTATTAAAATTCTAAGATTGAAAATACTTTTTAATTTATTTATATATTTTATAGGAATACTACTTTGCACCTCAAGGTGGTAAAGCTCCAAAAGGAAAGCTGTTGGCTAAATTTTATAATCAAATTAGAAAGCTAAAAACTTGTGGACTAGTGGAAGCAAAACTACTAAAAAGAAAGCATTCCAAGTCGCCCAGCGAACGTAAGTAATTTTACTTAAGTAAAAAATCATGGTAATGGTAATCTGTTTGCTTTAGCTTTACCTGAACCAGAAGAAGACTCTGAAAATATAAAAAAGAGATTAAAATATGCACAAGAAGGGGAAAGATGGGAAGAAATAAAAACGTTGTGGAGGTCTTCCCAAAATTATAGAAAAAGAATGTTACTCGAGAGCAATGCCGAAAATGTAGTGGATTTTTTAAAGGAATGGCCCGCTTATAAAAATCCCATGGGATATACCTTGGTGGGTAGTGATTTTTTTGTTCTGAATGTATTTATTTTTTTTTTTTTTTGTTTTAGATTGAAATTGACTTTAAACTTACCTTTCCTGACGCTGAAAATAATATTTTTACTAAATGGGTGCCATTTTCTGACAATGTCTTGGATATTTTTAAATCTAAAATAAAGGACAAGCTGTGCAAACAAATTCTTGAAAAATATTTAAATGATGTTGAAAACATTTCAGAAGGTTTGTTTTCCACCGTTTTTTTTTAAATATTAAACATAATCTTTTAGAAGGAAAAAATGCTGTAATACTCCATACAATCCATGCTGCCTTAGTTCCTACGTCAAAAAGAGTTATAAAAAGTGGAAAGAAAAAAACCTTGGAAAAATGTACCATAACAGATTCTCAAGACTCATTTATGCTAACGGGACATAGCATAACAGAGATAGAAGAAAAACTTCTCAGACAGAAAAGTCGTCAACTGCCAGTACAGCCACTTTTAGTTGTTCTCTTAGAGGATACACTTTTTCAACCAAAACAATACCTTGTATATTTTGATAATGTAAAGTACAAATTTTTTTCAGTTATATCGGCGCTAAATTGCTGTTTTCAAATATTACATGTTTTTAATTTAAAGTACCCAATAGAATGTCAAGCTGTATGGCTTTTCATACAAAAATTTTTGTACAACATCAAAACAGAGTACGACGTTGTACTGCCAAATGTAACAATTTTTATTAATGAATTAAACAAGCGCATTAACGCTGATTAAATAAGTTTTTAATCAACTGCGTTACTAAAACCCCCCACCACAGTGTTTTTTATCGGACTTTTAAGTTTGTATAAGATCTTTTAGCCTAGTTAGTTATCTTAATCCTATTAGGTTTAAGTTTATATTAGAATCTTGATGTTAAATGTTAATATCATATCCTCCTCATTATCACATAAGGACCTATCTCATATGTTAGAGAGCATATTAAAAATTTAAAGTTTTTAACTAATATAAATGATTAAAAAAAAAAGTTTTACTAGGTAGTTCAAAAAATAAAAACAAAAAACTTCAAATCTTTAAAATGCCCTGTAAAATTGTAAAATATGAGATACGCCCCTATGGATATAACATTAAATGTACTACCTAGTAAAATATTTTTTTTTTTTTAATTATTTAAATTAGCTCAAAATTTAAGTTTTTAACATGCTCTATAAAATTTTAACCTATAAGATAGGCCCTTATATGATAATGAGAACGATATGAGACAACTTGTATTAAAAATGTACATTTTTATAATAATAATAATATAATATTTCTATTACACGGTATTAATTTCATTTACATATAAACAAAATTAATACCGCTTGTAACAGAAATATTTTTATTAAATTATATTTTATAATATTTGTATACATATATATTTTTTAATACTTTTACTAATATTAAAAAATATATATTGGTATAAAAATATACCTATGTTGTATACTTTTGCTTTGAGTTCTTAGTTTTTTATTTTGGTCATTATATAATAGGAGTTTTTTTTGTTATAATAAATAATTTGTTTTAATACCTTGCATTATTTAAAAAAAACTACCCAACACCCAACAATAGGTTGAAAATGTGACCATTGTTACAATGAAAATAGTTTATTGAATTAACAATTAATTTGTTGTTAAATTTACAAAAATTTTATTAATATTATAAAAAAAGTTTTATTTTAAACGAAAAGGGATTTGTAAAATTTACAAAATTTCTATGAATAATACCATTGGGTTTCATTAATACTACAAAACGTTTTTGTAAACGGTATGAAACTGTTTTTTAGGACAAATAATAATAACTATATTTATCAATGCGTTTCTGCATCTGGTAGAGTGTTATTTTTGTAAACATAACGTAAATTTACTTTATAATTAATACAAATGCTATTACTGAAAGCAGCGTTTATAGATAAATAATTTTTATAAAAATGATATTTTTGCCGTAACAAAAGCAATTGTTGGACGAATAGGGATCTTTACTTTATTAAGACAAACTACTTTTTTTGTTATATTTATTAAAAATTTTTCTGAGTGTAGAAGATTATTTAAACAAAAAAACACAATGTTGCCAATGCTGAGAAAACTAAAAACAAATGAGGAGTGTCCTGGGTTGCATACTATCAAAACAAGGTAATAAACAAAAGAATAAAACTAATTAAATTCTTTTGGAAAGAGGCAAATAAACAAATATCCTTATTAAAAATATACTTAACAATAAGTCAAACTAAAAATAAACCATTTAACAGTTCACATCTATACTGTTCTAGATGTACAAAAACTAATAAAATAAAATCAATGGGTAACTGTCAAAATGACGGTTACAAGAAAAAGGATGCCATCACTGGTTTTCAAACTGAAATTAGGGGATACAGTGAAGTGGAAGTAATAATTATATTGTACCAAATTTTTTTATAATTTGATGATTTCAGAATGTAATTTTTGTGTTCATTTATGAAGGTATGTGTTAATTTTTTTGTTTAGGATTAATAAATCACCATTTCTTACCAACATTATTCTCATTTAAGTTCCCAATTTCCAACAAATACTTTTGTTACTGGGTCTACAAAAAGGTTTGTAAAAATAAGGTCCTTTTTAAAAATTAAAAGTATTATAGTTGAAATCAGGGCCGAGCCTAGGGTATCTGCCGCCCGGGTGCAAGAATTAAATTTGCCGCCCCCATTAATGTAAAAAATTAGGTTGTTGGTAGGGAAGGAGTTCATAATTTATCATTCTCAATAAACATATAACAAATTTTATAGTAAAATAACAAAGTATTTATTAACAAATACATAAAAGAATAAAATAAAAATACATTCAGGAAAAAAAAACAAAAATAATTAAACTAAACTAAAAAACTAAAATCCACTTTTCTCGCTTTTTTAATAGCAAATTCACTAATCAAGACGCCTACATCCAAGTTGTTAGAAATATCTTCTTCAATATTTATAATTGCTAAATTTGAAAGCCTGAATTGACTTATATTGGATCTTAAATAGGTCTTAATTAGTTTTAATTTCGAAAATGACCGCTCTCCATGGGCAACAGTAACTGGCATCGTTAAAAATATTCTTAAAGCTACAAATAAATTCGGAAAGATGCCTTTTAAATCATTAACTAGTTTTTAAGTTTAGCATTAAAAGACAAAAGAAACTACTATGTTTGCATCCTATTTGCCTTACGTTAATAGAAAAACTAAAAATTGCTGAAATACGCAGCCGTCAATTTGGAAGAAATTATGCTTTAACTTAACAGTTCAGCTTTTAAACAATATGGTTTCCCGTAAGCCCGCTTCCGTAAAACATGAAACTTGACGAACTCGAAGCGGACGGACGGAAAGCGAAGCGGGCGGGCGGTAATCTATAAACCGGGCTTTAAGAAAATTGTCATCATAATTTTTTGTGGCTATCGCGCGTTCGATTATGTCTTTTTTATCATTGCCGACTGACAGCACAATTTTGGCAATGTTTTTATGTGTAAAATAAAAACGATGATTCCTTGAAACGCCGACATCAATAAAACGCAAGTGATTTTTAGAAAGTTTTTTGCATATTGCAAGGTGGCTTTTTTATTCTTGATAATTTGATACAATTTTTTTGATGATATTTTGCCGCCCTGTGTTAGTGCCGCCCGGGTGCGATGCACCCCTTGCACCCCCGGCACGGCTCGGCCCTGGTTGAAATATTGAATTAGGATTTTATTATTAAATTTACCAAATGTTTGTAATAATTACAGACTTAGTAGGTGCTTATTCAATTATTTAACATATTACAGTTAACCAACTGGTTGTATACAGCTTATAAACTTACCATAAAGTTATGTGGACCTGGATTAACATAAAATCTGCTTAATATTTGGCTAAAATAAACAAATATTTTTTTAATATATTTGTTTAACTACAGTTTATTAAGTATTGTCGAATTTACTTTGTAATAATTATCTTAAATTCATCCAATTAAGGAAATCACTGCTTTCACGTATAAATAGTTATACAGTCACACCTTTTTCGACCATTTCTTTAGTATTTTTAATCACGACGTTTAGACTAGTTAGTAGGCTTGTGTGGTTAAGGGGTAGGAACGGACCGCGGGCTTAAAGTCCCCTCCGAAGGACTAATATACAATAGAACAAACCTGTGGGTAAAAGGCATAAGGGGTTAAGTCAAAAAAAGCAATTTTTCAGTAGAGCCTTAAACGTATTCGCATTAATTCAGGAAACATATTTATGGTTAGCCTTTTGTTAGTCCATGCCTTTTGTTAGTCCATGTCATATGCTAACAAAAGCGTATACCCGCTAAACATAAATATATTTCCTGAATTAATGCGAACACGTTAAAGGCTCTATTGAAAAATTGCTTTTTTTGACTTATCCCCTTATGCCTTTTACCCACAGAAACACAAATAAACAACCATATTAATGTGGGATTCGAACCCACGACCTCTCGGTTTGTAGTCAGCAGAACTGACCACTAGTTCACCGTCGGCGGTCGGCGTATTCAGTATTTACCTAAACATCATTGTAAGGGGTTTTGAAAGTGAAATTTAACAAGATGCAAAAAAGGTAACAAATTTGTTTAACATTTAGATTAAAGAACATATTGTGACACCAAATAATTACCTTAACTAATTTAAACTTTTGGTAAGCCTGTTTACATAAAATTCGAATAAAAAAGCAAAAACTGAAACAAATGACACAATGGATTATAATATACTTACTTCTGGGCGACCAGTAAATGGCAAGCTATTGGGTTAAAATTTGGTTTTCTTTATCCAATTGGACCATTCTTATACCTTTAGGTAGAAGGTAGATTTTGAGTAAAGTTTTAATTTAGAGTCATTCCAAATAAAAACACCAAATGGGGTGTGCTGCTTGATTTTTTATTTTGATAAAAAAATTGAGGATGATCTTTTAGGTATCAAATATAAAAATCCGTTGCCGTTTTAATTTTTGGATTTTTTACTTTTAATCGGCACCCTTGAGAAATCTGAAATTGTGTCAATTTCTTACTCTCTTATAGTGGGCCAGAACTTTTTTTCTGTGACAAATATTGAAATGATTTTAATTTTGTTTTACTGTTCAGTAAGTCTGTTTTCGATATAAATTATTATTATCCAATTAATTAACCTCATAAAAGAATGGTAAACCACTAAAGATTCATGATAATTTGCCAATTTTTGTGATTTTTGTCTGGCTCCTGTGCCTATTCTACTAAACATAATGATTTCTGAGGGCAAAGTTGTCTAATTTTAAAAATTATCAAGATTCAATAATTTTTTTAATAAAGAAAATGATAGTATAGAAACTTAAAATAATAGTTACGTTTTTTATTGTATAAGTGATACCTGAAAAAAGCAACTTTCTAGATTTAGGAGAATAGGCACAGGAGCCAGACAAAAATCACAATAATTGGCAAATTATTACAAATCTTTAGTGGTTTACCATTCTTTTATGAGATGAACTAATTAGATAATAATAATTAATATTAAAAACATACTTACTAGGCAGTAAAATAAAATTACAATCATTTTAATAATTGCCACAGAAAAAAGTTTTAGCCTCTTATAAGAGAGTAAGAAAATGACACGATTTCAGGTTTCTAAAGGGTGCCGATTAAAGATAAAGCAACTAAAAATTAAAACGGCAACGGTTTTTCATATATGATACCTAAAAGATCAAACCCAAATTTTTTCATTAAAATAAAAAATCATGCAGCTTTTAAATTTATTTTTGGTGTTTTTATTTGGATTGACTCTTTAAAGATATAATTTTGAGAATTTTAAAGCAAAATAGCTAAAATTTAAAGAGAAATTAATAACGTCCAAACTTTGTTTTAGGAAAAGAAATGTTGTAGTTTTGTGAATGCGATGCTTTTATAACTTGATACATTAGTAGAAATTAAATTAGAAATCTTGTCGTGAAGGCTGACGATGCAAAGACAGGGTGCGAAAAGGCGAAAACGTAAAAGATATTTAATGTTAATAACAGCAAACAGCCGTTAATTCCAATTAAAATAACAGGAAAACTGTGTTGGCTCTTCGAGATAATCCAAGTAGTATCGAAGTGTATTCCCCAAAACGACATATATTAAAATTAAATCCGGCCCCTATCGCTTCTAAGACTTCTAAGACAGCGCCCTGTTGAAAGCTCCACCATGTGATTTTATAATGACTTTTCCTTTATTACCCCTTTAGTTGACGATTTTCTTACCCCTTGCACACACACCCTTTTCCTACTTCCACCTACTCTTTACTTTCTTAGCGTGCTCATACAAAAGTCCTAATCTTAGTTCAACCTTTTGTTCTATTGTAATCTTTGATTAAGCCTAATTGTTTACTGTGTACCTCTATAAGGGTTCAAATTATGTGGTAAACACAATAATTGTTATTTGATTCTTAAATGTGTCGACACATGTCAAAAACATAATAGTTTTTTATTCCATGACATCTAAATGAGTTTGAAATTCCGAACATTTTACTGGACCGCTTAAGCGCTCTTATTTACAAATTTCGCTTTAAGAAGCTATTTTCTTTAAAAAATATAATTTTCACTGTTATTTAATAGTTTAGATAATAATAACAATCTTGTTGTTTTTTATTGGAAATTGTTAATTAGTCATACACAGTAAAAAAAATCAACTCTAAGCAACACTAATTAGAGTTCACACAGGTCCACACTAAATAGTGTTGTTTTATAACACTACAATTAGAGTTAATGTGTAGTGTAATTTTTCCCAAGTAAGCAAGTATGATTTAACACTATAGCACTAAGGATAAAGTAATTTTACACTGTATTAAAAGGTGTTAATTTACCTACAATCGTGTACTTCTACACTTCCTGGGTAAAATCCCACTTTTGTTCAGTGTAAATTAACACTACTTTAGAAAAGTTCTAATTTTAGAAAGGTACTTTTACTCTTTTAGTGTAAATTAACACTATTATTTGAGTAAAACCTACTGGTGGTAGTGAATAAAACGAAAAGGTAAATAAAGAGAAACATTTATTTGGAACAAAAATCTATGACAATTATCAAAATCGGTGCCTTTAAAATATAATTTTATATTTGAGTCGAATGGCTGGCTTAAACAAAATGGTTTCTTAAAACGTAAAAGTTTTGGATCAATGCAATATTTTACTGGCTTTCAACTTGTAACCAATGAATTATCTTGAGAATTCATCAGTAATCCATTTTTCTGTTATAAAAAATGGGTGATCCCATTGGTAAAGAAGCGTCAGGTGGCTGGATGTCGGGGATTTACCCACACGTGTACAAATTTTCCATAATATTAATAAAAATATAGGTATAGGTTAATATAACAACCATTACGCTTGAAAATAAAAGTAAATTAAGTGTGTATGTATTTATATTATTAATGTTACAATTGTACTTAAGTACCCGACCTACTGCCGTAAATTATTCATATATAATATAGGTCGGGTATGGACATCCTTTTAACATATTGGTATTTATTGAGTATTAAGGCTTAAAGAAAAAGGAAGTATAATACTTACCAAAAAATAAGAATGTCCTCTTATGGATTCACCGCAATTAAAATCTAACTGAACTAAAATGCCACACTTCCACAACGCGGTATCTCTGGATATATCCAGAGATATATGCACTGCGTAGGTAGATAGGTACCAACCAAACATTTTAAAACGCATTTCGGCTATTATCAGGTTTTTCAGTCTATTTTGCCACTATTGGTGTAATTTAACTTTAATTGTGATACAATGTGCACTAGTAGTGTAAAGAAAAAATAGCTCTTAGTAACATCAAAACAGACAAAGAAATTGGCATGCACTGTAGTGTACATTTTGTCACTATTTAACACATTAAGGGGTAATAAACACTCGCATTAAGTGAGGCGTTTCTCGGAAAAACATCATTAGTCCAATATCGTCGAAATTTAGATATTAGCACCAAATGTTTCCTAACCTCCATATATACGTATACAAATAAGTGTTTCTCGTAAAAATGTCATAGGTTCCATAATAATTAAATATGAAATTTAGCTTGTTCTTCTAAAAACATCACAAGTCCACTCCGTTTCGTCTAAGAAAGTCACATGTACACAACATGTGACGTTTTTGGACACTCTAGAAAAGCTTCTACCTCTTTTACATTACCACAGCAATAGAAAATTTTATGATAACTTGATAAAAGAGCAGAAGACCATAGCACCTGACAGTCCTGATAACACGGTCGACAACGATGATAACAGCAGTGGATGAGAAGACTGAGTGTGGCAGTGATACAGTTTTTAGTTTTTTCATTTATTTTGTTACTCAGAGTTAGTATTTAGTTTGTAGTGTTTGTAGTAAGGAGAATTGTTTGTTTTTTTCTTCTAAAAACCTCACATGTTCATATATTTTTTGTGTTTTTTTCATATTCGTTTGAAAATACAAACATGAGGAATTCTGGACAAAGTATCTTACATTTTTTTACATGTAGTAAATAGGTCAATAAAGTACTTTGGTCAAAATTGGGAATGTCGGAGAGTTTTTTTCATTTTTCCAAATATGTTAATTTTGGACTAATGATGTTTTTCCGAGAAACGCGTCAAGTTTTTATACCCTTTTGATTTATTTTAATAATAAATAGTGTGAATGAACCAATGAATAATGTTCATATTCTTTAAATGAGTTTAATAAAGTTAATAAGCACTAAATGCTACCTAGTGTATTTTGTAGTGTAACTTTTACACTTACAAATCAACTCTAATATTTTTACCCCTACACTAAAAAATTTACACGGGCAAAATTTTGTACTGTGTATAATACACAAATCAAATTATCATCCATAAAAAAATATATCTACAAAGGAAAAAAACAAGAATTTCGTTTTGACTTCAACTTTTACCTTAAATAACTTTTGATTTAGTGAATTTAGCCACAAATGTTAGGAAACTTTTTTTGTACAGCATTTGATTTCCCATAGGAATATCTACTGATTTTTACATGAATTACAAAATTCCAAAGTTAAAAGATCAAATTGTAAAACTATACCAATTTTTAAGGCATGATTTTAAGGAAACGGTTGATCTGACGGAAAATTTCATTTTGACCTTTTTTGTAGAACATTCAATTTCCTTAAAAAAATATTTCTGAGTCAATTTTGTTAAACTCAATTGTTTGGGAGTTCTGACAAAATCTTGCTCAGGATTTTTTTTTAATTGCTTAATATTAATATTATGGACTCAAACTTTACAACAATTTTTTTTTGTCAAAATAGTCGATTTTTTTGGCCAAGTCTAATAATAATATATTTTTTTTTATTTAAAATGAATTAAATAATAAGTAAGGCAACTACCACACATTCTTTTAAATTTAGACCTTTACTAAATGTAATATAATTTCTGAAATTAACGACACTCAGGAGTAACAGGTCCTGAAAAAAGCATTTCAGCGATTTTTACGCCTGAATCGCGTGACGCGTAAAAAAATTTAGCACCTGAAAAATCACATACATAATACTTGATATTAAATTATTTTATTTTTATTTTCGTTTTTAGCTGGGTTGGCATGACTTTTATTCATAACACCAAATTAAATTACGTGATTTTTTTTGCTGATAGAAACCTATCGGGATTTCTTTTATTTTTACGACGCTTATTTTACAGGATGTTTTTTAATTTTACTAATTTGTAATGGTTTTCATTTTAGTTTATGGTAATGGGGTGTAATATGACAGAAATGAGTTTTTCTATAAAAACAAAAATGACAAGTAATTTTATCTAAAAAAGTTTCTATAAACAAAAATGTTCCTTTTTGAGAAATTATATTTTCATTAAAAATTTCCAAAATCTAAAGAAAATATATTATTAGTTATTTTGGTTTTTAATACCTATTATACCGGGTGAATAATTTTTTTTTATCATGAAACAAACCAATTTGTCATTAAAGCGTCAAAAAATGGTTTAATTAGATATTGATAACGAGAAATTGGAATAAATAATTGTAATAATTATTTTGCGTAAATTTTCACAAATAAACTAAGTATTAAAAAGCATTTTTGTAGTACTGTTAAATAGCAATTTTTAAAAGCTTTCCAATGAGGTGTTGCCATTAAAAAATAATAAAAAATACTATATAATATATACTATACTATATAATATATAAAATTAAAAAACATTTGAATTCTTATTCTTATTTTATCTGAAAATTTATATTATTTCAAACTTGAGTTAATTACAAAAAAGAGCATAAAATTTGCTACAAAAATCATTTTGCAATTTTTTATTCACGAATTCCTATACAGGGTGTCCCAAAATATTGTACAATAAACATTATAAACCTAAATCAATGGTAAAATAATTTTGGCCAATTTTTTAGTCAAACAATTTCTGTAGGCTCGCCATTACAGTGAAGAGCATTGCAATAATTTTTAATTTTTTTTATGATTATGTTTTTTTTCAAAATGAAATTAAAAATGTCAAACTTTAAGGATTTACGTAGTGTTTTCGTTCGTGTTTTTTTTAGCCTGAAGGACACATAAAACTGGGAGAATCCTTTAATGATATGTTTTAATTATAAATCAAAAGCAAAGCAGCATAATGTACTTTCGTGTATTAAGAACATAAATAAAAAGAAATTATGTTATTTTTTGAAGGATAATCCCCTTTGGAATATAATATAAAAGGTTTTTAATACTGTATTATCTTTTAATTTTATTATAATCATGTTTTATATTTTTGTTTCAGTCGACGCACCTTTATTATAATGAATTAATTTTGCATGGAATATTTTTAATTAACGTTGTCAAGATATATTATACCGGCATATTTATATTATATATACATATGTATCAGTGACATAATTCTTTTGTATACATTTTTATTTTTTATTTTTATGCACAGAGCAATATTTACTAGGAAATAATTAATTAAATCAAATACACCACTTTATATTTTTTGTATAACAAGATGATACCTGGGTATGAAAAGAAAAGCTGATAAAATTGGTTTGGAGCCAAAAAGGTGTGATATAAATAAAACAAAAAATTCCATAAGAAATTATTTGTTACGTTCAAAATGTGCTCCGTTATTTGCTAAACAATAATACAATCATTCAATTTTCTTAGCTTCTTTAAGAAACTTTCTTGACCCATTCAAAACAAAAAACTTTGGCTAGGTGTAGGTTTAATTTTTTCTTAATAATACAATCTGTTTTCAAACTCTTGTCGAACTTTTTAGAGTTATCTGCCTACATTCTTGAAATATTCTTCCTTTCCCTCTAAAAGTGAATCAGTCAAAAATGAGTTAAGTGGCTGATTTTTCACTTGTACCATGGTTAAGAATGGAATACCATGGTATCCCAAAATTTAACAGCCAATTCTTATGTAAACTTGTCCCCTGAATCCGAAAATGCCGTAAAAAGTTAAAAGTAGAACAGTTTTCGAGATATAGTCAGTTTTCCATTTAATATATTTAATATATGGAATTGACTATATCTCAAAAACTGCTCCACTTTCATAATTTTTGACGGTATTTTCGGATTTAGAGGACAATTTTACAAAAGAATTGGCTGTTAAATTTTGGGATACCATGGTATTTCATCGTTAACCATGGTACGAGTGAAAAAGCAGCCACTAATAACGATTAAATTAGTAATTTTTGACTAATTCATTTTTAGAGAGTTGAGTTCTTGAATGTTTTCGGGTGATGAAATGGCGTTAAATCTGGAGATCTTGCCGGCCATTCCAGAACACCTCTTCTACCAATCCATTTATCGGCAAACCTTTGGTTCAACCATTCCCTGACTACTTCAAACGAAGCAAATAAAACAGTAACAATTATTTTATGGAAGTCTTTGTTTTATTTATATCACACCTTTTTTGGCTCTTACTCGCGAATTCGTGATCGGATTTAACTTTAATAAATCATAAATTGCATTTGCTTTAAAATGATGTGTAACAAGGTATAGGTTGCAATTTAAAAAATTTAGTATGGGTAGCTGAGGCGACCTGTTTTTGCTCAAGAGTATATTTACAATAACTCAAAAGTTATTAAGGGTGGCTAATTTTTATTTAAAAGCCCTGTAAAATATATTTTATGGGCCATTTAGGAATATAAACGAGGTTGAAACCATGGTATTACTTAAAAAGTTTTAGGTTGGTAAATACATTTGTCAAGTTGGTCGCATTGATTAAAACAAACTAAGCTAGTTATAAATCTAATTGTGGTTATGTATAAATTATTGTAGGTTACATTGTGCAGTTATCAAGTTGAGTTGTCGAAATTTGTAGTTAAAAATGCAATTAATTTGGATTTGGTGGTGCTTGGATGAGTAAAATCATATAAAAAAAGTAGTTAAATATAGGTTTCTTTACGGCCCAGAAGAGAAAGTATTCCTACGGGTAATAATCTTCGCTTTGAAAAGAATTTATATAAAAGAAATTAAAATTTTCTGTGAACGTAAATGTTGTTCAAAGGTGAATAATGTGAAAATAATGTGTGATGTAATATTTATAAAACCAAATTCGTTACTTTTTTACCCCAAAAATGTCCATAAGACGATGTAGTTTTGCCCTCAAAAGGGCTTTTACATTCGAATTCGTTGCTATTATTTTTGGCATAATTATCTTTTTATTTATTATTGACAAGTAAATTATCAATAATAAATATTATTGTCAATTTGACAGCATCAAAGTATTTAATTAAATTCTTTAGCAGAAGTACCATTTTTAAATACTAAAAATAGTCCAGATAAAAAAAATGAACTGTATCGGGACAATTTGTTTTTATTTCATTAAGCGAAATTTCATCGGTTTGGGAGAATTTATTTTAGGCATATAAAAACGATTTATATTTAAAAGTCGACACCATTTTCTTGAAATAGAATATAATTAAATTTATCTAATTTTTTTAGAATTTGTAGTAAAATTATTTTGATGCATCCACAGACCATAATTCGTGAGCGAAAGGGTTAAAGGGATTTTAAACGTTTTTAAAATTTAAAATCGATGTCTTTTTGTTTCCCAGAAACTTCTAATGGACCACTAATGTGAAAAACCCTGTATATACTAATCAATTATTTTTAATAAATCGTAATGAAATATGTCGTAGCTGACATGACAGGATTTTTTTATACACATAACCAACAGTACAGGGTAAAAAAATAGTAAGTAAGTGGTTTCATATTTTTACTAAATTTAATTAAATTAGTACAATTTATTGTATACCTAATAAATTATTTTGAATAAATGGTGATAAAATATGTCGTAGCTGACATCAGAACTCTAAATATCTGAAAATTTAATATTTTATTACATTTTTTTATAGACACAACCAAACTTATATGGAATCAGTCAAAAAAAGAAATAAAAAAATAAAAAACAATTTATCCAAACCAATTTTATTTAGTACCAAAAAAAATTAAAATAAATTTTATATTAAATAAATAACAAAAAATTGAATTTCTCTAAGAATAAATTCGACGGTAAATTTGAATTTAAGAAGAAATATTAGGTTTTTGTTAATTATGTAATCCGTGTTGCCACCTACAGCGTCAATGCAAGCACAGGAACATTTCTCTACTCCTAAACTCCAAAACTTCTATTAGTTGCCCTGCGGTGTCAGGCAATTTTTGGCAACTGGTATGTGGAGTACTCTCTAAAAATGAATTAGTCAAAAATGCGAAAAAGCAGCCACTAATAATTCTCGTCAAAAACAATTTGTATCCCGAACATTTAGCAGTCAATTTTCATGTAAAATTGTTCCATGAATCCGAAAATGTCGTCAAAAGTAGAAAAGTAGAACGGTTTTTGAGATATAGTCAATTTTCCATATAATATGGAATATATCTCAAAAACTGCTCAACTTCATAATTTTTTATGTTTTTTTTCGGAATTGGGGGACCATTTTAAATAAGGTTTGGCTGTCAAATGTTGGGATACTACTAATAACTGTAGTAATTAGACATTTTTGACTTATTCATTTTTAGAGAGTAGGGTGTTCGTTATTTTTTTTTACTTGGGTATCATCTGCATTATTTGTTTACAGTCTAAAAGCAATTTTAAATGTCGTTTAACCCTTTCTTAATGACATTTTAATAATTTTAATTTTAATTTTAATAAGACATATTTTTGTAGAAAAATTAACGCTTTAAAAAAAGGTAATTTAGGTTTCTGTTTAAGTTTAAATCGATTTTTAATAAATAATAGTAGCGCCAAAGGTCAAAAGAACTTGTTAGAAAATAAGAGCCCTTAAAGATTTTTTTATAAATGGATCTCTATTTAAATGAAAATTCAGTTGAACCTGACCTTAAAATGATGTGACAGAATCTTGAGAAATTCTTTAATAATTAATTAATTATTAAATGCTTGAAAAATAAAATAGTATGTAAATTTCAGCGGCGAAAGCTAATTGCCTCGCACACAATGAAATATATGCTCGGCGATAATAATAATAATTATTATTATTGTGCTATTAATAATTACTGGATAATTCCATATAAGTTTGGTGGTGTGGATTTTGAGACGTAGCGAAGTCGCGGTTATAAGTGGGAACTTTTAAATCTTAAAATGTAAAGGAATTCGTTAGATTAATTGCAAAATTTTTTAAACTAAGAATCTCAGAAGTCGGTAAAACTTTTGAAAACGCCGACTACTTAATTTACTTTTATATATTTATCCATCTTTATCTAAATAATTTTCGGAAAATGCCGATTTTCCTATTCATTGGAAATACTGGAATTTTATATCGAAACCCCCTACACCCTTCTTGCTACGTCCCTGTATATTACCTTTATAAGCACTTGGTGGTTTATAAAAATTAGGCCTTTACAGTCAAATTCCAAAGGTTTTTGGGAATGTTGTAACAACCAAATATACAGTTTGGAATTTTGTTTGTTCCACACTGCCCAATCTGTTTGTAACAGTAATAAGTATAGTTTTTCGTGCTAAAACAAAAATAAAAAAAAAAATTCTTTTGACTCTTTAGTCTAAGGTTACTTTACCTCGTTAAAAATTTTTTGTCCTATTTTTGCCACCATTAAACTGGTGGTTAAAAAAGACGTTATTATTAAAAAAATTCTCAAAAAATTTAAAATTGAGTTCTCCTAAAAAAATCTTTATTATTTGATTTTTTATTAATGGTAAATTTTACCATAACGATAGCAAAAATTAGCACCATTGGCAGAACAAAGCTAAATGTAATGGCTACAATTGTTGCACTATTTGACAGATACATATTTAGTGTATTAATAATTCTAAAATTTGAATAACATATTAAAACCATTAACTTGTATATTTATTCTTTGTCTTATAAAGGGTTTACCAATAAGCGCACCGTGGACAAAAAGTATCATTTTGCGGAAATAATTAAATAACTTTTTATTGTAATAATATAGGTATTTGTATAGGAGAGATAATGCTCATAATCTCGAGTGTAATACTATACTTTATCTACTCTAATAAGTAGGTACATAATTAAATGATTTTAAAAAATAAATAAATAAAATCTGACATCTGTCAAATGGTTAACCTCATTTTTTACCAATTTGCATCCCTATTGATAAACCTTTATAAGCAGTGTATTACCCTCTAATAACCATGTGATGCTTAATTACTTTAATTAAATTTTCATAAACTTGTTTTTGGTATTTATCATTATTTATTAATCTTATATTTATTTTGTGCCCTTTGGAAATGTCATTTACCATATCCATACAAATATAAATTTGAAAAATTATGTGATACCCGTAATATAACAACAAAAATAATGCTGACGTCATGATCTGCCCTCCATGAATAAGATAAATTTGAACAACAAAAGTTAAAGAAAAAAATATAAAACTATTATTGTTATAGAAAATTGGTAGTTTAGCAAAAAGATAAAAATCGATATCCTGGTATTTCCATGGAAACAATAAAAATAGAGTTATAATTTCCATGAAAACCATAGTAACAAAAAATAGTTTTACTGAAGCTACATTTTTTTTAATTTTAATTTTTGTAGATTCACTAGCTTTTTTCCAATTTAAAAACTGTTTAAGATATTGCTTTAAATAGCCATTAATCACATAACTGTTTAGGTAATATACCATCCCAGTCACCGCGGTATTCTAAAATTTAATATTAATATTTATAATACAGGGTGTGAGGCAGGGACGTAGTGAGGGGGGTTTCCCTTAGTTTTCCGAAGTCGACATTGCTAGAGGTTCCGATAATACATACGAGGTGTGTTCAGAAAAAAACGGGAATTGTTAAATTACGCGGGTTCGGAGGGTCCGGTTGTCATAAAATTTTCTTTATTATGTTGGTACATGCCCCCGAAGTATGATAAAAACTCTAGCTGTTTTCATTGTTTACTTTGTCTGTGGCAGCCGCTAAGGTTAGACGTGTTTTATGAGCTCGGCGATTTTTCGTTCGTTAAAAGAAATGGATCAAAGAATTTGTATCCAATTTTGCTTAAAAAATTAAATAAATTCTGTGAAATTTTAACAAAGGCCTATAGTGAGTCTGCTATAAGTAAAACAAGAGTTTACAAGTGGTATAAGAATTTCCAAGATGGCCGCGAAGACGTTGAAGATGACAAACGCCCCGAACGCACAAGCACATTAACAACCGATAAAAACATGGAAAAAGTGGAAGAAATTGTTATAAACCATCAGAGAAGTCGCTGATGATGTTGGTATATCGATTGGCTCATCCCATGAAATTTTTTCGAATGTTTTGTGGATGAAACGCGTGGCAGAAAAATTTGTTCTAAAATTGTTAAATTTTGAACAAAAACAATACTGTAATGATGCCCCAGCCTCCATATTCGCCAGACATGCCTCTGTCTGACTTTTTCCTATTCCCAAAAATAAAGAGAACCTTAAAGGTCCGTCGTTTTGCAAGCATAGATGACATTAAAAGCGCATCGCTGAAAGAACTAAAGGCTATCCCAAAGATCGAGTTTTAGAAGTGTTTCGAGTATTGGAAGAGGAGCTGGCACGCAGGCCTGTTCCTGGCGAGCGTGCAGTGCATGCACGCACACAGGCGCAACATTTCGGGGGCGCAAAATCAAAGAGTCAATCAGTACTTTGTAACGTTGTTCTTGCATATGATACTTAAACATACATTGGATAAAGGTTTCTGCCTTTTTTGCGACGGATGCTCTTTTTTTCGGTCGCTATAAAGCGCCTTTTGCCGCTTTGATATTGGCTGCTTATTTTGTTTTGATATGAGGATCAAAATAAAAGGAGAGAAATGGTCATATTATCTTTAGTATTTGTTTGATAGTTGCAGTTGACGGTAGCAAAGTTTAACACTAGTAACTCTCTAAAATAGAATTAGTCAAAAATGTCAATTAGTCTAATTGCAATAGCGAAAAAGCAGCGACTAATAATTATTGTCAATAGCAATTTGTATCGCGGATATTTAGCAGTCAACTCCTATGTAAAATTGTCCGCTGAATCCGAAAATGTCGTCAAAAGTTATAAAAGTACAACGTTTTTGAGATTTAGTAAATTTTTCATATAATATGGTATTGACTATATCTTAAAAAATGCTCTACTTTTATAATTTTTGACGGTATTTTCAGATTCAGGGGACAATTTTACATAATAATAAGCTGTTAAATGCCCGGGATACAAATTGCTGTGAACTAAAGTTATTAGTGACTGCTTTTTTACTTTGAAAACTAGTCATTTTTAGAAAGTATGTCACTAAAAACCAGTTGTAGTTATATTTTTTAGATTGTTTTTTTTGTTTTCTTTAGAGTATTTTTATCACTGACTGTTTCCCTCGTCTTAATTTCCACCAATCACAAACGCGAAATTTTGAACTATAAATGGTTTCTACGTGGAAAAACTGTATGACAGCACCTGTCAGCAGTTTTTTCGAGTTTACCTGCGGCAAAACTTGACAGCTCTTGTCACCAAAAATTGCAATTTATATTTTAATTGTTAACTGTTACTCATGAAATAGTCTTGTGAAATACCATTCGGGCATCTAACTTTTCCTGTGAAAAAAATCAAATCGTTAAAACACAATGCTAAGTAATATTTTTTTAAAAAATGCATTCGTGCAGATGCAAAAATCTTCGTCTTCAACTAGGATTTTTGTTGCCACCAGCACTCATGCTTCTTGTTAAAATATTACTTAGCAACGTGTTTTTTCGATTTTTTTCGAAAAAATAGATGCCCTTATGATATTACTTGTTTGGTAATTTAATAAATATTTTTTATACTTAATTTAAGCAGTTTTTTTACATTTTCAATTTCATATTGCAAGTTTGTCGCAGAATATATATTTTTTAAATTTTACGGCTTAAATTCAAATATTTAATGTATTATATTTAAATATAAAGGGGGCGCACCAACGAATGCTGCACGCAGGCGCCAGACACCCCAGGAACGGGCCTGCTGGCACGTGTGCATAATATCCAATAGGGACTATTTTAAAGGCGACAACATTAATGTAGACAAATAAATAAATATTTGTTTCAAAAAACGAAAATTCCCGATATTTTCTGAACACACCTCGTATACTCCAATATTTCCAATGAATGTGTGAATCTTTTTGTAGTAATTTTAAACAATACATAGACAGTTCGCAGTGATTTCCCGGAAACTAGGCTTTTTATCTTATTTAATTTTTTAGTCACAAAAATAATGCTGCTAAAGTTAATTTTATTTTAAAATATTATGCAATCAATCTAACAATGTCATTTTAACATTTTAAGATTAAAGATTCGGCTAAAACTTCAAAAAATCGTCATTTTAATAAAAATCCCACCCGGTAATATGAACCTTCGCTACGTCCCTGATGTAAACACTTACATATAAACTTAGTGCATTAATAAGTAAACAAGAAAATTCAACTTTATATCTTATCAAATCCGGAAATAAAAATAATAGTATGTACAAAATATTAAATCCCAAGTAGAGAAAACATGCAACAGCATCGAAATAAAGCCATATTGGTTTTCGGAAAAAAATTGTAGAATAATTTATTAAATAAAAAAGTACGTCTTCTAAAAAAACAACAAAATATAAACAATATGTTAAATATTAATATGATACCTGTTATAGATGTTTCCACTTTACCAAAAATTATAATGTAAATATTTTTTAATTTCTCTCTTAACATTTTTATACATGTATCAGACCCTTTACAAATAAGTCTTAAATTGTAATAAATTAATTTGTTTGCAATTAATTAATTATTAATTAATTGGTTTATAATGTTTGTTTAAATTATACCTAATTCCAATAAAACAAATATTAGTACAAGATTTTCTTTAATATCTTTAAAAAATGTACATTTACGAGGGTTGTTATTTATTTTTTAGTAATAAATAACAAAAACCAAATTTAATTTTCACAATATGTTTTTTAAAATATTCTTAATATGGATCTATACCAGCTTGTCTAGATTATATAATTATTAAATTATTTAATAAGTATATACTATAGTAGTTCAATATTAATATTCGGGTCTATGTTTAAATGGATTTTTCTACTCCCACGTTTGAAAGGCCCATTATCGTACATGTTTCCATTACACCAAGTGATCTTTTAAATACACATGGTTGTGACTTTTTGGTGTTTTAGTCACGGGCTGAACTTAGCAACATGTTTTTAGTCACGAGCTAAACTTAGTTTTAAGTTAGTTGACAGTCAAATTTCATAGAATCGTCTGGTGTTTAGTGGTGTATTTCCAAGTAAGTGGAAATCTTCAATTGTTATACCAGTACCAAAAGTAAATAACACAAAACAAATTAATGATTTTCGTCCAATAAATACCGTACCAGTATATGAAAAACTCCTTGAACTAGACGTGAAAGAAAAACTTTTACATTATTGTGATAAAAACAATATTCTGTCGAATCAATCGGGTTTTCGTGAAAATCATTCGTGTGAGACAGTGGTTGTCAACATTTGTGATGAATTTTTAAGGGCAGTTTTTGGTGATTACTATTTGTTAGCTGTGTTTCTGGATTTTAAAAAAACGTTCGAAACTGTGAACCGTAATATTTTGTTAACTAAATTGGAAAAGTTGGGTTTTAAAAGTAGTGTTACAATCGTTTAATTCGTATCTATCTGGAATAGTTTAGAGTGTAAAGTACAATGGTTATTTGTCTAAATCCATATTTGTTAATTTTGGGGTACTTCAAGGAACTGTCTTGGGTCCTATTTTATTTTTACTGTATGTTAATGATATTGTAAAGATTATCAATTAATGTAAAATTGTGTTATTTGCAGATGACACTATGTTGTATGTTTGTGGTAAAGATCTGAAACAAATCATTAGAATATAAACAAAAAACATCTTTTTATGCAAAAAATCTCCTCTACAATGCTTTTGCTGCACCGCATCTACTGTTCTGTTTGTGTTTGTAAAGATGTTACCAAATTTTAAAATTAATCAATATTAAATTATTTTTCTACTCCCACCTTTAAACCGCCCTTTATCGTACATGTTTCCATGACACTAAGTGAGATTTTAAATACACATTGACAAGTTGTGGCTTTATGGCGCTTTAGTCACGGGCTGAAGTTAGTTTTAAGTTAGTTGACAGTTGTTAAATGTCATACAATAGTTAAAATAAAGTGCCTTTCTTGCAAAACAATACTAAATATTTAAATTATTTTATTATCTAAATACAAAAATACAAAAGTATTAAATACTATTATTAAATGTAGTTTCTCAGCGACAATATTTGAAAAGTTTATATGAACATTGTACTGACCTTTTAATTTCGCCGGCAGTAAACTATAACTTAAATTCGAGCACGGACTCCACTGTAAAGTCCTCATAAAACATTTTCTTTACTTTCACTGTGAAAAACTGTCCATTTTCAAGAAATACATTTCGATTTATATCCTTATAAAACATAAAAATTTGACATTTGACGTTGACACACAGATTCCCCTATTCTTTCATAGATGGCACTTTATACAAATATTTGATTTAAATCATTTTAAGATTTATTATTTATTATAATAAGTATTTGTCGTAGAAAAAGTTTATAAACTTTTCTAGACACTCATTAATTTAAGCACTCGCTGGCAAGCTCGCTAATTAAATTCGTGTATAAAATGGCGTTTATCAAACTTAATACATAATAACTATTATCTACTCCCACATTGACCAGCTGTGACTTTATGGCGTTTTAGTCACGGGGTGAAGTTAGCATCAGTGGGTTTTGGGCATTTTAGTCACGGACTGAAGTTAGCTTTATTATAAATTGGCAAAAAGTGAGGTTAAATCTGTTGACAGTTGACAGATGTCAAATGTTTAACAAATAAAATTGGCTTTAAATAATTCTTTGTGTTCGTCGTAGAGGAAGTATACTATGCAACTCGTTTTATAAACTTCTTCAGACACTAGTCTTTATTAAACACTCAAGCTTCGCTCGTCCCTAATGAAACTAAAATGTCGTTTATAAAAGTTAAAATTATGTTTAATTTAATTTTATTTATTTTTAAAGATAGAAATAAAATGTTGGTTGCCCAATTACATTTGTGAAAAAGATAAACTTTTTAAAGATGTTCAAAAATAATGAAGGCAATGAAAGGATTCTCCTTTTTGGTTCTAAGAAAGTCTTAAGCCTGCTGTAACAGCGCATTAAAGTACAAATAGCTGTAAGATGTACCTTTAAAAGAGGCTCTATCGGTGCTGTTACAGCAATAATAAAACCTAATGTGTTACTTGTACTGGTATTAAAAATTGACACTAGACAGTGGGCGCAGTACCCTTTGTGAGCCAATTGAATTAAAATTTGTACAAGATAAAAATTAATATCACAAAAATATGCTGTTAAATTTTAATAATGTTATATTTATTATTTTTTATCAAACTTTTTTCATTCTTTTATTCTAAAAATATACTCATTATTACAAAATAAATAGCAAATAATTTTAATACTATAGTATATATAGTAGGGTGTTTCAAAAAAAAAAAAACAATTTTTTTTTTCTAAGGGTGTTGAAAAATTGAAAGTACATCTAAAAACAAAAATTTTGGTGCCTATTAGAGCCCTTAATATTAATATTAAGGTTTGCCTCTATTCATTTGTTGTTTTTCCATTTAAATAACACGTAAAATTTATTTTTTTATTTTCGAATTTTTGTAACTTTGGACTGGTTGGTTTGCGTAACACCCAAGCGAGAGGATTTATAGGAAATTTCACGCTCTACAAAAAACGTCTGAAGGACAAAGTTCCTCAGATCAACCGTTTCGAAGATATCAGCGATCCAAAGTAAAATCAATCAAAAATTTCAAATATTTTTCCATAAAACTACATAAAAATATCATACGCCATGTTTATATTATTTTTTATGTTAAATCACTAAAATTCTGTTAACCTGAGATTGGAAACTTTTTTTTCTTACTAATTAATTCAATACTTAACTCACAAAAAGCACAAATACATAAATATAAAGGTTATTCATGTATTTGTGCTTTTTGTGAGTTAAGTATTGAATTAATTAGTAAGAAAAAAAAGTTTCCAATCTCAGGTTAACAGAATTTTAGTGATTTAACATAAAAAATAATATAAACATGGCATATGATATTTTTATGTAGTTTTATGGAAAAATATTTGAAATTTTTGATTATTTACTTTTGATCGCTGATATCTTCGAAACGGTTGATCTGAGGAACTTTGTCCTTCAGACGTTTTTTGTAGAGCGTGAAATTTCCTATAAATCCTCTCGCTTGGGTGTTACGCAAACCAACCAGTCCAAAGTTAGTAAAATTCGAAAATAAAAAAAAAAGTTTTACGTGTTATTTAAATGGAAAAACAACAAATGAATAGAGGCAAACCTTAATATTAATATTAAGGGCTCTAATAGGCACCAAAATTTTTGTTTTTAGATGTACTTTCAATTTTTCAACACCCTTAGAAAAAAAAAAAAGTTTTTTTTTTTGAAACACCCTAATATATAGTATATACAGGGTGTCCCACAATTAGTGCGACAAAATGAAGGTGTATTATCTAAAGACCCCCAGGAATTCCAGAAAATTGTTTAAAAAATTCTTTTTTCATTATTTAATAAGATACAGGGAAGTCATATTTTCTTTATAAGGCAACATTGCCTCATAACAAAGTAATAGTTTAATTCTTAATCATCATGACAACAAACAACAATGTTTGAAAATGCCAAATTTAAATGTCAAAATTTGTTACTTTAAGTTATAGGTTATTTATTTAACGTCAAAATGGATAGAAAAAAATACAGGGAGTCCCTGTCTGACGTAAAATAAATAACCTATAACCAAAGATATCTTTGCCTATAACTTAAAGTAACAAATTTTGACATTTAAATTTGGCATTTTCTAACATTGTTGTTTGTTGTCATGATGATTAAGAATTAAACTATTACTTTGTTATGAGGCAATGTTGCCATATAAAGAAAATATGACTCCCCTGTATCTTATTAAATAATGAAGAAAGAATTTTTTAAACAATTTTCTGGAATTCCTGGGGGTCTTTAGGTAATACACCTTCATTTTGTCGCACTAATTGTGGGACACCCTGTATACTATTTTTCTTTCTAAAACCTAAAACACCCTGATTTAAAGAAAAATGGTATATGAATTATTTATAAATAAAGACAACTTTTTAAGCCCTAAACTTTGAAATATGATTATTAAAACATTCATATTGAATTTTAATATTACCTTTATTCGTTTTCATATTTAAATATGAAACGTCGTAAATCTTTGGGGTTTTTGATGTCTAGCTTGCTCCCCAATACGCATTGGTTTCGAACGCAAATCTTCCAAATATTTTTTTAATATTCAAACTCGAATATTTTATTTTTAAGCCTGGTATGGGGTGGATTAGATATATCTGTCAAATATCGTAGCATGGATAAAGGTTACATTATATTGATATCTTAGTGTATGAAAATATGTTGATATGGAATAATAAGTGATTTATTATGCAATTTGTTTTATTTTTTTTTTGGAGTTGCTCCATCTTTTTCCAACATTAAATGGTATTCAAGTAGCAGTCATCGTTTTCAGCAATATCGACTAGTACACAGTAAATGTTAATTTTAACCAAATACCTATTATCCAGATTTTATATTAATCCAGGTTCACATAACTTTATGTTAAGTTTACAACCAACTGTAATCTGTTAACTAAATGAATAAGTAGTTTGTAATTATAACAAACATTTAGTAGATTTAATAACAAAATCCTATGTCAATAATTTCACAATAATTCTTATAATTTTCAAAAAGAACCTTATTTTTACAAACCTTTTTGTAGACCCAGTGACAAAAGTATTTGTTAGAAATTGAGAACTTAATTAAAAAGAATTTTGTTAAGAAATTTTGCTTTATTACTATTAAATAACACACCATTCTGAAATCATTAAATTATAAAGAAATTGAGTACAATATAATTATCAGTACTACTTTATGAGGCGTTATATGTTCCATAATTATTTTATTCGATATATAAAATGTTTTGCAGAAAAAATAATATATAAGTAAAATTTACTACAGGGCGATTGCTGATGGGACAATCGGAAAAAAAATTAACTATTTTTTGATATTTGTTGCTATCAGTAATGGGCTAATGACGGTTATATTTGGGTAACTATTAAAGCTAGAGTTTGTGTAAAATTTTCAGTATCAGAGCTATTAAAATGTTTTTATTTTACGAACTAGAAATCAATAAAATGTTGTTACTGATGAAAAAGGTAAAAAAAATTTCTGGTTACTAGAAGATAATAATTCTCTGAAACAGAATAATGTTGAAGAAAAGTATAGATGAACGAAGTTGCAGATGCAGTTAGTATAACTTATTTTGACATCACTCAATTTTCAGTGTAATCTAGTAGGCAATGCATTTTGATTTCTCGTTACTGACGGGACATTTATTATTATTATTTATTATACACTGAAACAAATGTGTAATTGGTTAATTTAACTAAATAACTTCAACAATAATTTTAACATGATAATAACAACTGCAAAAAATTTAAACAAATTTGATTTTTCGGATTCATAGTGCTTCTTAATCAACATATGAGTACCATCAACAAACTTAAAATAGTGTGAACTTAATATATCGGGTATTGCTGAAACACCTGACCATTTGGCATCTAATTGTGTCTTAATTTGTTCAATTTCCTCATTCTTTACGTATATATTAGTAATGTTTTTCAGAAGTCTACTTACCTATATCCACTTTGAGATAAAAACTTTTGGATCTAATGATTCTAATATTTTTGTCAAAACACATTTTTTTTGTTTTTTTCTTTTGGCATCATCGTGTCTGCCCTTCTTACAGCTTTTTCTAAAATTTTGGAGTTTTGAAGGGTATATTCTTAACAGTTTGCTGCTTTTTATTTTCTCTAAACTTTCATTTTCCTTTCTCTTTCATTAATTTTTTGCTGCATTTAGCGGTACGAGGGGTTTTATTTTTAATTATTTTGCATGAAACTATTTTCCAAAAAGAAAAATCAAATAAAAAACTTACTGAGCATAGTTTGACAGATTAAATTTATAGGTTGAGTGATATACGTCTAGATTATTTCTCGAATTAAAGGAAACTATTTGACAATTCATAAAATCTGACGTATCTGTCAAAATTTATAAATATTTTTTTAAAGAAAATTCCATTAATTTAAGGTATTTAATAAGTAATAATTGATATTTCGTAAACTAGATAACTTATTTTTTATTGTTTTTTAAGAAATGTTTATTAAAACTTGTAAATAACACCATAAAATCGTAAACAAAAATCCAATATGAAGGCTAAAATTTAATCGCTATTGTTCTAGTGATTTAATCGCTTATTTAAACGAAATTTATTCGAAAATTCAAGGCTTTTGATTGGTTCATATTATAATGAGGGAAATAATCAGTCATATTTTCACTATTAGTGGCGTCTAATTAAAACTGACGTTTTCGGAAGCGTCACTTACTGTTATAGGTTAAAGCCACCTTGATAAAAATGCTACTTTGCATATAATTTTTAACATCGGCAAATCGCTTATTTTTGATCATATTTTTAGTAGTACCTGAGATAAACATTTTTAGTTTTTTCAACTAATTTCATTATTAATGAATAACTTTAGTATATTTTTGTTTCATTGTGCCCTGCTTAAAACTGATGGAAAAAATTACATTGCGCTTGCAATCGCCCTACAATTTTATATATATATATATTTAAAAATATAAGTTTTATATAAGTTGATACGATTCAAAAAAATATATATATTGAATTTAGCACCATGCAAAGTTCGATATAAAATTTTTTTAGTTTGAAAAGTCCCCGAGCGATGGCGCATGATTTTTGTTTGTGTAGGTATACAAAAGTTTATATACAAAAGTGCTCTTTTAGTTCCACCCTTACTTCCTAAGAAGTCCCAGAAGCCAACTGAATGGCTTGTGCGGGTTAGGGGTAGGAACGGACCAAAAACAAAATGCCTACTAAATTGCATATTACCTTTACAAAACTTTCGGTAAAATATTTTCCTTTGTTAAACTAATTATAAACCCTGGTTTTCTTCAAAAAATTATGTCAAGTTAAAATTTTACAAAATAAATTTAACAAACTACAAACTCATGTTAACAAATCTAATTTTATAACAGTGTATGATTAGATACATCATTACACACATTTAAATGTTTTTATATTTTTCTTTAAACATAAACTCAACGTTCTATAACTAAGTGAAATTTCCAAACATACAAAATTGCGCCTAATTTTCTAAAGAGTCTACAATGTTCAATAAACTCCCCTCCTTGTCACTCTCCATATATTTTTTGCTCTTAAACTGCTCTAAACGTCAAACATAAAATGCTTTTCCAAAGCATCAAAGAGCTAATAAATTGACAAAGACCTAAATGAATAATCAATTTTTCAAATATTTTACATTGAAGACGAAATTGGCTAATAAAAGTATAAGCGCGGTATAAGGGACAGACAAGTTTTCGTTGTCATATAAAGTCGAGGTGGCGGATTATTTGTCTGGTCTATTTGTCTCAAAGGATCCTTGGATTTAGTCTTGATAAGTCGGCTATTGACATTTTAGAAATCTCTTTTATTAATTTATAAATATGCAAGGATAATACATATTCTTCCCGATATTAAACTTAGTCTTTATCACGTTTAAAAAAATCCTTCAAGTACCTCAGAATTGACCGGTTTTCTTAGAATTTTGCGAAAAGTGTAAGATGAGATGATACTACCGAATGGGGAAGCAGTCTTATTAAAAAATACAAGCACTTACTGACCAAGGAAAAGATGCATTATACTCTTTTCCTAGTCGCATATAACCGAAAATAGTTTTCTGAGCCATCAAAAGAATCCCTTGTTAGAGTTTTTGAGTTTAGTGTTTTATACACTGTTCAAAATTTTATAACCATTTTAACACCAAATTAACACCATACATGGTCTATATCGATTCAAACCAAAATGGTGTTAAATATGGTTCGTTGGTCCAGTGTAAATTCAAATACTAAAATAGTGTAAATTTAACTTTCACACAGTATCAAAATAAATTTTACCTGGTGTATATTGAACTTCTTTTCAGTGTTAAATATTATGTGTTTTTATATTGAACCAAGGAAAATGAAGTTAATGAAAGCAGTTCATTAATATTATGTTCAACATTTTTTTGAGTGTAGTCAAATTAAATGCGTGTTCTTATGCTATGGTAAAGGTATGGACATTTTGTAACCGAATTTAACATAGAAATGCAGTCAAATATCTCATAAGTTAAAAAAATCAATTAAATACCTTCTGCTTTTTATAAAAATGTAGTTTATGCTAATTTTCCACAAATTTCTTGTTTAGCAATTACTGCCTTTCTACATAGTAGGGCAGTATAGGTGTAAAGTGTTCTTCTGAGTATTCGAAAAGATAAAATATTTTTTAGATAAACCCCATTTTGGTGTTTGCTGTATAGAACATTTTCAACCATAATTCATGGTGTTTATATTAACACCACTTGGTGTTGGATTTTGACACCATTTTTAGATTACCCTTTACACCACAGATATTTAAACAGTGTTTTATTAATTTTTTCAATATACAGGCTGATTTACCTAACTGATTCATTGGAGGTTTTATAGAGAACTAATTTGATCTATTTTTATAAAATATTTTCAACGGTTGAACCGTGTGGTTTATAAAGAAAAAAATAGGAAGGAATATTAGAAACATAGGTCGGCAAATGGCCCCTGAAGGAGCTGCAGCCTCTTAAAGGAGCGCCCCTGAATATGTTTTTTTATTATTATTTCGGAAACAGTCTAAGATCAAATATTGATATTTTTTATGCTGAATTTAACAGGAGCGTTCTTTTAGCCCCAAATTTTTTGTGTGCAATTTTTCTCATGTAGAATATAAATATTTGGAGTTTTCTACCTAAAACATAAATAAAATACACCAATTTCGAATAAAAATAACAAATTAAAAAAAAAAGTTTTTTCCTTTTCAAACTAACTAAAATGTCTGTATTTCCAAAAATTGTTATGTAGGAAAGTTTATTCTTAGTATACATGTATACTAAGAATAAACTTTCCTACATAACAATTTTTGGAACTTGCAAGTTAACAAAAGAGTATCCTATCAGGAGTCATTGATAACAATAATAATACTTTATTGATGTTTAAACCTAAATAAGTATGTATACACTATTTAGTAAATAGTGTATACATACGTCAAAAAACTCATTAAATGTATAGAATGTGCTCATTGAATGTATAGAATGTGTTCTGGTTTTTAAAGGCGTTTATAAAAATCAGATTTGTTTACAAGAGTTTGTAGTTTGTTAATTTTAATTTGTAAAATTTTAACATAATTTTTTGTAGAAAACCAGGGTTTGTGGTTATTTTAACAAATTTTTTACCGAAAGTTTTGTAAAGGTAATAGGTAATTTTGTAAGCATTTTGTTATTTCAAAGGTTACAGATTATTTTGTTAATGTTTAGCAAATTATTTCGTTGAACAATTAGACGTGATTTCAGGCAGTCAATCAAAACGTTTCACAGTGACAATACGCATCAACAAGTTCAACTGACTTCAGCGTCTGAAACTTATGTTTCTGCTTACTTTATTCTAATTCGTAACGTGTTCGTAACAACTGTCCAGAATGTTTATAATATATTTAAAGAAATCTGTTATTATTGTTAGTCGTATTCCTTATACCTATTTAACTGTCCAGAGTGTTTATAATATATTTAAAGAAACCTGTTATTATGGTTAGTCGTATTCCTTATACCTATTTAACGAGTTTGCAAAGTGCGAAGTATCCGAAAAAAGATGCAATCACTGGTTTTTAAACTGAAATTACAGTGAAGTGGGTTAAAGTTACGAAATACATCAATAAGTGTTGTAGTAGTAGTACTGGTAATTATATTGTACTAAATTTATTTATAATTTGGTGATTTTAAAATGGTGTAATTTTTAATTGTGTATGTTATTTTTTGTTTAGGAAATTGATTGATAAAGCAAAATTTTTTTTAAAATTCTTTTTATTTAAGTTTCCAATTTCCAACAAATATTTTTGTTACTGGGTCTACGAAAAGTTTTGTAAAAATAAGTTCCTTTTTAAAAATTACAAGAATTATGGACAGGATTTTGTAAATAAATCTACAAAATGTTTGTTTAACCTGTATTAACATTAAATCTGGTTAATATTTAGTTAAAACTAACAACTATTATTTACTGTTTAAGGTATTTTCAAAATACAGAATTTATTCCAGTTAAGGTTTTGACCCTGTATATAGTGTTCAAGGACATACTTTTATTTCATGTTCGGTTAATCCGATTTAAAAAAAATGTTGTGGACTACTGTAGAGTACTTAACTCCATCTCATAAAATTAAAAAAAAACTTGTGAAGAGAAAATATTTAAAGATTTTTTTTTAGACCACCCTGTATTGTAGATTATATAATTATACATTACCTGAAAACAACAAAAGACGTTTGGTAGGCCGTAACTGTACCGAAGAGAGTAAGGGAAGAGGCCTTAAATTTTATCCGTCGAGATTAAGTTTTGCCTCCTCACTTGTCAAATCGGCTTGTACTGAGCGCGATATTAAAATAACGGGCCGTTAAAACTTAACGGCCAAACTTTCTTACCGCCGCGCGTTACATATTCGTTCTGTCCTCGATGGCTCGTAAAAAATTAATACCTTTGTCTTATTGCGACAGAAAACTTTCCGTTTTTAATTCCGACCGAGGTGTTTATTTTATGTTTTAATCATGGAAGTGAATATAAGGCACCTTTATTTTAGTTTTGAACAAAAAACGAGATTTCCTTTTATAAAATCTAGGCAAGGTTCGATAGACAAATAAGGCAACTTTTCTATCTCGGAAAATATGCGAGATGGCAAAAAAATTCTAAAAAATCTGGTAGTAAATTTTGTAAAAATTAGTTTTATCGGTATACCGATAAAACTAATAATTATTATCCTTTTTAATAAAATTATAATTTTATTATCGATTAAATAGGAAAATATAAAAAAATGTCAAAACGTCTTTGTAAGCAATGCATTTGTGCTATCAGTGTATGCACGCTACTGGTTTACCTTCTAACTAGTTTAAACAAAGTGTCAAAGTTAAAAATAGTGATCCTTTAATTTTTCTCTACAGGAATCGAGTATCCTCAAATAGGCTTTTTACATAGGCTTATATATACATAGACCTGTAGCTACTTAACTGTTTCCTGAGGACGACTTAAGATACTTACCAGTCGAAACGACGAGGTTAAAAGTATCAAAGCAATGTTGTTTATTTATAGAGTCATTTATCTTGTTAAGACAGATTTGATTCTTTTATTTATAAGGAAAATATAAATTGTAAGAATAATATTTTAAAATGGAATGTCTTTTAAACATTTTAAAAGTAAATTTTGCGTTTGTGAATAAAGCAAATCTCTTTTAAGCAAAAAAAAAAATAAATTAAATTTTGTAAAAATGCTTGTTTCTTGCAGTGGTTTTTTGTACAAATTTAATGCATTGTATTCATATTACCACACATGGTTACACATGCCTTGGCTTACTAAACCTGGACATTTAATCAAACCCAAAATTATTAACCTAACCTAATACCTCTAACATTACTTACAAAAACGGTTGCTTATTAATAGCCTCTCACAAATATGTAATAGTTATTTACGATATAAGTGGGATAAGAGCTTTATTAACGTACGCATGCGAAATTATGTATCAAGTTTGATAAACGCCATTTTAGTTACGAACTTAATTTAGGCACGAGCTAGCTTGCCAGCGAGTGCTTAATTAAATGAGTGCCTAGAAAACGACTATACTTTTTCTACGACAAATACTTAATATTACCTAAAAAATGATTTTAATTAAATATTTGCATAAAGCGACATCTATAGGAAAATAAAGTCACCATCCCAATAAACATTTTTGACGTAATTTTCACCATTAACATTTCCCGTTAATATTTTAATTAAACTAAATTATTTATATTTTAAAATTATTAAAATATCTTCAAAATATGTTACCTTGTACATTTTTATTAGGTAAAATAATTGCAAAATAAATATTATCACAAATTATTAAAAATTCTTACACGGGAAATGTTAAAGGTACAAAAAGTGACAGTTGTATTTATTGAAATTATCGTTAGAATTTCTAACTTGGGAATCTACTTGCGTTAAAATCTTAATCTTTTCTGTGTAAATCAAAACTTATCCCTTGAAAATAGACTAACAATCGATATAGAAACAGTTTTTCACATTAACAGAGTACACAAAATTTTTAACGCTTTATCAGTTAAATCTAGTTAACTGCACGGCGAATTCAAAATGTCAGTACAAACGTTCATATAATTTTTTCAAATATTGGCGTCAAGAAACTATTTATTACTTTTGTATTTTTGTATCGAGAAACAAAATATTTTCACATTTAGTATTATTTGACAAGAAAGGCACTTTATTTTAACGATTGTATGACATTTGACAATTGTCAACTAACTTAAAACTAACTTCAGCCCGAGACTAAAAACCTGTTGCCAACTTCAGCCCGTGACTAAAGCGCCATAAAGCCACAGCCTGTTAATATATGCCATAAAAACATGTACGATAATAGGTGTTTTAAAAAATGAGTATTGTACCGTTGAATATTATGATAGGTTGTTTTAATATTTCTCTCCATTTGCGATTTGTTTACCCGCTAAAGACGTAATTATTAAACTTAACACTGACGTATGTGCATGTGTAAATCTCTCAACCCAACATAACAGAACATAACACAAAACCTGACAGGCGGCTAATTACCGTTCTGGCCTTTCGGTAAATAGGGAAATCTTTGAGCCTCGTCAAGAAACAAATTCCATGCACCTTTGTTATACTTGATATATTACAGGATTCCTGTCTGGTCTCGGTGTATCCTTAAGGTATCTGTTTGTTGAATTTCATTACTAATTGTGTAACATTACAGACTATTAGGGTTGAAAATTATAATTGATATGCTTTATCTTGATGGGTATGGGTATGTGTACGTTTTGTGTGTGTTTGTTACTAAAGTCCAAAGTGGATTTGGAGAAATTTCACGTTTTATGTTTCTTGTATACAAGGTGTCCAGAAAACTAATGGGCTGATGCACAAACAGGACACTTAGATTGTTTTGTTTGAAATATTTTTTTTTTAAATATTTTGTGTTTCAAATTCTAAAAATATCCATACATATACATATAATGTAATATTTTCAGAAAATAAAAAAACACCGACCAATAGATAACCTCAATTATTTGAATTTAAATGTCAGGTGCGACTTTTGGTAGTTTTGCACATAAATTTTTTAGGAACTGACGTTTTATTTAGAAAAAAAATATATTCAGTCATATTCTTTTATGAAAATAAAAAAAAGTTTTTTCTGATATAAGCTAAAGAAGTATCGGGTTTTCGCAACGCGCGCGCCATCTGATGGATTTCGAATGCATTGCGTGAATTTAAGAATTGTCAACAATACATTTAAAGCACCGATTATACATCATTTTTAAATAGATAGGTAGGTTTTTTTACAAAAGAGAGGAAGGCAAAATTCTTACTCGACAAATTTTGTTCAATTGCACAGCTAAATCGCTCACGATATTTGTGTTTTACGTTGCAAGGAAAAAATTAAAAAACTTTTTTATTACTCGATTTTGATTAATTATCCCTTATATCAATGATTAAGAAACTCAACGCTTAAATGCTTACGTTACGTTATAACACTATAGTGGGTGTATTTTATCAAAAGGATCATGGTGAATTATTGTGTTTTTAATTGTAAATAAAATTCAAGAACTAAATTGTTGCATTTTCATGTTTTGCCAAAGGATCCAATTCGGTAAGTACCTACATTTGTTGGTGCAGAATTAACTATTGATGACATTTTTAAGAAATTAGTTAAAATAATTTTTGCACAAACATAACCTAAAATCAATCATTTTTATATTTGAGTTCTCTAAAAAACGCCGACAACTGCATTTTAAACAACAAAATATACCTACGAATTCATGGCAACATAATATTATATATAATATATTGTAAAATACCATTATATTATGTATACATAATATAATGGTATTTTACCGTTGAGTGGACTTTCTTAATCAACGCTTTTAATAATGCTAAATGCTGTTTGACGATTTTTACTGAATTGAAATGTTTACACTTTTCACGTTAATCACTACTTAAATGTGTATTTATTATATCTAATAGGTACAATTTATATTTACAGAGACTGTATGCAATTTATTTCTTCATTCAGATTAACACTGTTTATTGGAAAACCGGTAAAAACTCAATCCAGGATTTCCTCTGGAAATACACCTAACAACACAACAAATCGAGCCACGGTTTTTTTTCGACATTTTTTTAACATTTTCTGGCTTTATTCTCAAAAACACTCGTTATTAAAAGTTCTACTTTTGTTACGATAACAGCCGAGTGGTGGCGCTACTAGCGATACTTCTTTAGCGTATACTGAAAGACAGTATTTTTTTACGAAAAAAGCTAATTTTGTCCTATTTTTTGAAAATAATACAATATAATTCATAATAATATTATGTAGGTATTATATTTTATGTTTCAAATTTTTACACAAAAAATACAGAATAGGTATTACATTTAATTATTGACAGATAGATAACCTCAATTATTTGTATTTAAATGTCAAGGTGAAATTTTTGTGCAAAAATCTAGAAAAAAACTGGTTTAGACGTTTTTGGTTTACGATACAAACAAAATGTTGTAATAACAACGTGGTATATATTTTTTTAATTTCGACTTATTATTTCAGTATCTATTTGTTACATTATTACATTAAAGCATCAGTGAAATATTAAGAAAAAAAGAAAAAAATGCTTCGATTAGTCAGTTAAAAAAAAGTACCATTTAAAAAAATCGGCTATGTAAATAAATTTGATCAAATTCCAAGAAATGTTTTAACCAAATCTAAAGCGGTAAACTTTAAAAGTGGTTGATTTGGCGTGGAATGCCCCATACATACATATACAAAATATCACAATGTGTGGATTGTGCAAAATATAATATAATATATTATATTATTATATTATAATATATAAATATTCATCGAAATTATTTTGAAAGAATTAAATATCAATAAAAAACACGTGCATAACTAAAAAAAAATTCTTTCGCATGCAAATAATTTATGTGTACACTCTTAAACCCGAAGAGTGAAATCTGTCCTCAAAAATAAAATGAAATCTAAAATACTCTTTTTTAAATGAAAACGAATAAAAAAGAATGGAATTTACTAAAACAAGGTGAGTTTTTTTAAATTCCACTCTTTAAGTTTTAAATAAAAAGTCGTCTTTTCTTAAGTCGTAAATTCACTCTTTATAAAGGTTAAATGTGCTTTTTAAACTTGAAATTTCACTCTTTAAGTATTTAAATAAAAGTACTCTTTTTTTCAATCAAAACATTCTATCTTTATAAAAGTTAGATGTATTTTTTTAAATTGAAATTTTATCTTTAATTAATTAAATAAAAAGTACTCTTTTCTGAAGACGTAGGTTCACTCTTTAAAAAGGTCATATGTACTTTTTAAAGTTAAAATGTCACTCTTTAGATATTTAAATAAAAATACTATTTTTTTCAAACGAAAATTCTGTCTTTATAAAAGTTTCATGTAGGTATTTTTTAAATTGAAATTTATTCCTTAATTATTTAAATAAAAAGTGCTCTTTTATTAAGTAGTAAATCATAAAAATTTTACTTCTCTTTTTTAATATTAAATTTAGTCTGTTAAAAGTTATGTAAATATTTCAAAGTTGAAATTTCAAATATTAATAATTTAAATAAAAAGTACTATTTTCATAACTCATAAATTCACTGCTTATATACCTAATTTTTAAAGTAAAATTTTTACAATTAAAAATCCTTCATAGTAGGTATGTGCATTTTTTGCAATAATGAACCTAAATTCATTGTAACGTTTGTGTTTGTTTTGATTTCATCTTAAAGAAAGCGGTAGAAGGGGCGCAAAGCGTTGTGATATACTAAACAAGCCATTTATGCATAGAGTCTCTATGATAGAGAGGCTTCGACGCGAGGTGAAAGTGTTTTAAGTGATAAAATGGAAGAAATATTAAAAGATCAGGGTGTGGACGATGAGTCAATTAATCGGCTTAAAGGTAAGTTTGTTTGTAATAATTATATTTAACTTTATTGAGATTCTAAGTAAAATATTATGGTTCCAGCCTTAAAGGAGTGAAATTAATTCTTTAAAGGATGAAATTAATTCTTTAAAGGATGAAATTAATTCAAAAAGAGTTTTTTAAATAATTATTATTTTTAAATTGTAATTCGAATATAACATACTTTTAATCTCGCTCGCTAAGGTTAATCTGTAAAAAAAATTGTTTTATGCTTGGAATTCGGTTTTAGATGACATTTAATTTTTGTCCTCCATAACTATAGTTACCAAACAAATTGGGGTAATATTTAACGTATTATAATAGTTGTGTAATATTATATTATATTTAACGTATTATAATAGTTGTGTAATGCCATGCTAAGCTTAATCTGCAATATTAAATAATTAAGAACAAAAGATAAGTTTTATTGTTTGTCCTTTATTAGGGCAGAATTATTTTAACTAGGTATTATAGTACACAAAGCGAGAAAATTTCCGAGATGTTAATTGTAATTTTACAAAGATTTTGTAAAGATTTAATGGAAATTTTTATTTTTAATATACAGGGTGTCCGAAAAATGACGGAACCACTTTTCGAATTAGAAGACATCTTGGAATATTCCAAAAAAATGCAGCCGGAGCCATACATCATCCAATATGAGGGAACATTTTATGTTTCCATTGACAGAAGACCAATTGAAATTGGGGATATCAATAAAGCATTTAATGTACTTTATAAAGCACATTATGTTTTAGACTTGGAATACAATCCTGTTTTAAAAAAAAATTCAATTTTTTTGATTACTTTATATTTAAACATTCGACATTATTAATAAATAGCTCAGCTGTAAGCTTATTTGCTGCTTTAAATAATTAATTAATTTGTTTTATAATTTATAATTATTTAAATTTAAAGAAAAATTTATTTTTGTTATAATAATTAATTAATTTAATAATTTATTATTATTTTAGTTTAAAAATAAGTATTATTTTATTTTTGTCATGTAAAGAAAAATTTATTTTGTTATTTATTAAGTAATTAAATAGATACTTAGGTATATAATATATGATTGGGGTTATAAAAACAAAAAGAAAATTATAATATATTATATTATAATTTTCTTTTTGTTTTTATAACCCCAATCATTAATCTGTTACAGCCTATAGGTAGGTATATTATATTACTTAATTTTTACCTTTGTTTATTTTTATTCTAAAGTTTTATATTACAATATGTATATGTATATACATTGTATACTATACCTATACCTATACAATGTATAGGTACTGTATAAAGTAGGTCCCCTTTATAATACGGAACGTTTTTTATTATTGTTTTTTTATGAAAAGTCATTCCAAATAAAAAGATTTGCTCGTGGGAAAAATAAGATTGATATTTTTTTTTTAGATTTTATATACAGGGTGTTCAAACATTATGAAAATCGGTACCTTAGAATGACAAGAATTTAAGTGCAGCTGCCTTGTTAAGCAAAAATGCCTTATCTGCAATATTTATATTGTATATTAACAGAACCTTAGAACCTTATCATTCCAAAGTACCAAAATATAAGTTTTATATAAGAAAGAAGTAGCTTTATTTAAAAAATCAACATTTTTATAAGAAAAATTTGTTACGACGGAAAATGTAACTTTAAATTTTTCTTTGTTTTTTCCAGAATCAAGTTATATAAATATAAATATAAATATAAATATAAAATATAAATATTTTTATTGTCAAAAAAATAACATTAACAAAGTTAAATTTGGGATTTAAAATGTCTTGAATAGATTTTGTTTCCTAAGTTTTAACCAAAGGAAAGATCCCAAATTTTACTAAGTGGATGTTATTTTTTAACAGAAATGACTCAAAAATAAAAATATAAATAAACTCGATCGTAGAAAAATCAACTTTATAATTTCCGTCATAATTTTTGTATTCAGACTTCGTTTTTAATTACAAACAGTTTTTTCTTACAAAAATTTTCAAACAAATTAAAAAGAAAGGTACCCACTACTTCTCTTTTAAATCGATTTCATGTTTTCCTAATTTTTGAACACCCTGTAAATAAAATACCAAATTTTTTTGTCAATGTTATTTTTTCGAGGATCAACTTTTTATCACGAGAGACTTCTATGAAAACCCAAAAATAAAATAAAATGTTTCTTTTCCGGGGAAATACTTTATTGCTTAATTAATTAGGTTTGCACAAAAAAAGATTAAAAGTCAAAATACCTAATAGAAAAGTTTATAGTAAGTACAAAAACGAGAGAAATCAAAAATACTCGTCAAGACGTCAAGATAATAAAAGTAGGTAAGTTAAAATCACATAAAAGAAATTAAAGTCAAAACAACAAAAAAAGGGTGAACTGAAAAAAACTAAATAGGAGTTAATTTAAAATAATTATAAAAAGAGTGAAGTAAAAAACATACAAAAAGAGTTAACCTAAAACAATATAAAAAGAGTATAATTAAAACATGCAAAAAATAGTAAATTTACAACCTTCAAAAAAGAGTAAAAATGAATTAATTTTAAAAGAATGAAATATAAAATACACAAAAAGGAGTAAAATTAAAATCAATCATAAAAGGGTTTTAATATTCTTATTTTAAAAAATTTAAATTTAAATCACTCAAAAAAAAAATCAATAAATTTCACTCTTTAATGAGTAAATGGGTATTTACCCTTTTTTTCGCTCCTTAAGAGTAAAAAACTTTTTACGTGGCAAAGGAGTGAAAAACCATTCTTTATGAGTGTTTTTTCACTCCTTCTGAGTGATTTGGTTTAAGAGTGTAGGAAAAACGATAAAATGTTAAAAAAATATTGAATACAATAAATAAAAATTAATAAAATTTTTATTAAAAAAAAAACAAAATTTGTTTAAATACTTTAAATAACTTTCGAACATTTTGAAAAAAATTTGCGAAATGTTTTAAAAGTTTCATTTTTCAGAATTCACCTTGCCAATTTGTCCAACCAATTTTTAAATTTAGCCAACTGTGCAAATTTGTCTTATTTTTTTAAATTTAACATTCTGTGCGAATATTTCCTATTGTTTTTTTTTAATTTATGCCCTCGTGCGATTTTGTTCCACTCTATTTTAAATGTATGCCAAGGTGCGAATGTTTTCTCCTATTTTTTTATGCCACTGCGATTTAAAGATAAAATTGTAATTTGAGCCCAACTTAAAAAAAATGTAATGTAAATATAAATAGGGTGTATTTGTTTTGAAAATTTTAAAGTTTAAGATTTAGATGAAAAAAATTCCGGTATTTCGGTATCTGTGATTACTATTTAATAAAAACAATTTTCTTGCTTATAAGCCTATAGGTTTAAAAAAAAATTAGCTATGCATCGCTTTAAAAATGAAAACTAACAACTAACTAATGCAATTTTCCGGACCCTTTGTATAAAATGCTTAAAAAAATAATTAATTAAAGCGAATTTTATTTGTTAAACATTTGACATCTGACAACTTTCAACAAATTTAACCTCACTTTTTCCTTATTAATAATAACGCTAACTTCAGCCCGTGACTAAAATGCCCAAAAGCCACTGTTGCTAACTTCAGCCCGTGACTAAAATGACATAAAGTCACTGCTTATCAATGGTGGAGTAGATAAAATAGTTTTTCTACTTCCACCTTTAAAACGCTCTTTATCGTACATGTTTCCATGACACTAAGTGACCTATTAAAAACACATTGACAAGTTGTGGCTTTATGGCGCTTTAGTCACGGGCTGAAGTTAGCAACAGGTTTTTAGTCACGGGCTGAAGTTCGTTTTAAGTTAGTTGACAGTTGTCAAATGTCATACAATCGTTAAAATAAATTGCCTTTCTTGTAAAATAATACTAAATGTGAAAATTATTTTATTATCTCAATACAAAAATACAAAAGTATTAAATAGTTTCTCAACGCCAATATTTAAAAAGTTTATATGAACATTGTACTGACCTTTTAATTTCGCCGGCAGTAAACTATAACTTAAATTCGGGCACGGACTCCATTGTAAAGTGCTCATGAAACATTTTCTTTACTTTTAATGTGAAAAACTGTCAATTTTCAAGAAATACATTTCGATTTATAATCTTTATAATCCGTGTTTATAAAATACAAAAATTTGACATTCGACGGTGACACACAGATTCCCCTATTGTTTCATAGATGGCGCTCTATACAAATTTCAAATCATTTTAAGATAATAATAAGTATTTGTCGTAGAAAAAGTATAGTATGCACCTCGTTTATAAACTTTTCTATACACTCATTAATTTAAGCACTCGCTCGCAAGCTCGCTCGTGTCTAAATTAAATTCGTGTATAAAATTGCGTTTATCAAACTTGATACATAATATACTATTAAATACCAAAGACCATTTAAACATTTCTTAGGTAATTATAAGACAATATCAGGTGGATTTAAAACAGTATGACATTTTTAGACAGCTTTAGGACCCAAAAATACGTGTAATAAAATTAATTAACGTACGTATCGCAAGTACATTAATACCATCTTGTGCATTAGGCGTTCTAAAGTCTTGGAAAGTATGTAGAGAGCTAGCGGAGAGGAGAATTCTTGCGCGACCCTTAATTAAAGACGTCGTCCCATAAATCCCCGGTTCGGGCGAATTTTAATCCGGCAATATTAACATTGTGAGCATACGCGCATCTTCAGTATCATGTATCGAAAATTAAGGGGGGACGGGGGCGGTTTTTGCCGCCCCACGGTGGCGTTTAATTATGGATGCGACCGGGAAAGGAAATTTATTGGTCAACACGAGAGACGGCGCGGCGTCTTTAAGATATTTTGTGTCCCGGATTGTTCCAGCATCCACCTAATGCCTATGCAAACATGTATACAAGATGTTAAGGGTTTCGGAGGACAGGGCGGGATTCAATGTTTATAAAATTTGTGTAGTGTTGGAAGCAAAACTGCTTTACGTTGACACTATCAACATTTTTATATTTTACATTCCAAATTACCAAATCTCTTATACATAACTAATCTGGAACTGTTTTTTCTACTCCCACCTTTGGCGTTTTAGTCAAGGGCTGAATTTAGTTCAAAGTTCAAATGACATATAATCGTCTAAATAAGGTCTTGTAAAATATTAGTAAATGTGAAAACTATTTAACTTTTTTAATTTTATTATTTCAATACAAAAATGTAATATTATATAACAATAACATATACCTAACATTTTATATTACAAATTTTGGGTATAGTACCCATAACACATCCTTTGTAAATTCAAAAGTCAAGAGATAAATTTTGAACTTTACAGAAAACGGTAAACGGTAAAACAGATTCGCAGGTTACTCTATTTTTGAATAGATAATCGCACAAATATTTAAATTAAGTAGTAATAAATTGTTTTTTATAGGTACCTAATAAGATTTGTCGTAGAAAAAATATAGTATGCAACTTGTTAAACTTTTCTAAACACTAATTTTATAAAACAATGGCGTGTATCAAACTTGATACTTGATAACATTATGTACTCCTAATGCATTTTTTCGTAAATAATGATAAACATTATAAATTTCCTGCCTAACAACGGGAATAATAAACTTATTATTTACGTTAGGCATTAGTGATTGGCCGATTTCAATATTCATTGTGTATGAACATTTTGGTTTTAAATTGAAAGAAGGCGACTATAATAACATTTAAAATTGGTGAAAAGTGAGGTTAACCATTTGACAGAATTTAGATTTTATTTAATTATTTTTAAAAACCATCCAATTATCTACTCATTGCAGTAGATAAAGTATAGTATTACAATCAAGATTATGCGCATTATCTCTCGTATAATAATATACTATTACCTCGTCACTGCTTTTGTTTCAAGAATGCTTCACGAACGGGCATCGACAGACAGCCTATAAATAAATAAATGAATACATAAATGAATGAATAAATAAACAAATGAATAAATGAATAAATGAATAAATGAATAAATGAATAAATGAATAAATGAATAAATGAATAAATAAATAAATGAATAAATGAATAAATGAATAAATGAATAAATGAATAAATGAATAAATGAATAAATGAATAAATGAATAAATGAATAAATGAATAAACGAATAAATGAATAAATGAATAAATGAATAAATGAATAAATAAATAAATGAATAAATGAATAAATGAATAAATGAATAAATAAATAAATAAATGAATAAATGAATAAATGAATAAATGAATAAATGAATAAATGAATAAATGAATAAATGAATAAATGAATAAATGAATAAATGAATAAATAAATGAATGAATGAATGAATAAATGAATGAATGTATAAATGAATGAATAAACGAATGAATAAATGAATAAACGAATAAATAAAAAACGTAAAATAAACAAACAACACGTACGTTTATACTGGAAGGCTATTGGACAAATGACCCTTTGACATAATACAGGCGCGTTTAAAAAAAAACATAAAATCCGGGTCAATTTTACATATTATTAGAATTAATTTTGACCAACAAAACGTATAAAATCATAAAAAAGGCAAAGTAAAGAACATAATATGTTAATATAAAAATTTTATTTTCTTATCTAACGAAATTTTTGATAAGGCGAATTTTGGAATGACCCAACTCACCTTTTCTAAGACAAAAATTATTATAAAAAATAATTTATTAATAATTGAATTAAATTTTTGTAAAGTGCGACATCTACATATCGTCACCTGAGAATTATAGTGTTCTATCTGCATTTTCTTTTTTTTATTCAGGTTAGTCTTGTTTTAAGTCTTAAAGATGATATTGATCTATCTATATATAATTGGGGTAGAAATTGTAAAGTTTAAGGCTTAAACTGTACAATTTCTACCCCAATTATATATAGATAGAACAATATCCATCTTTAATACTTAAAACAAGACTAACCTGAATAAAGAAAAGAAAATGCAGATAGAACACTATAATTCTCAGGTGACGATATGTATAAAAATAAAAATCTGTTTTACCGGCATTCAAAATGTAGTATATCAAATTTTCCTGTCGAAATCGAAATTTTAGCATTAAAAATGGCCTTAAACTGTTTAAATAAATAGAAGCAGATTTTCAAAGTGAAAGTGAAGAGAATGTTTTTATGATACTCCTTTTGAAATTAATTAATGGTATAAAATAGATTTAATAACTTATACAATAATTTTCATATTTCCAGATTTATTTTAAGGATTGTGGACATTTAAATAACTGTTAACTAACTTAAAAGCTAACTTGATTAAAAAGTTCGTAAGTCACCTTAATAAGTTATTCATCCCGGCGCATTCGCCATTTTTGAAAGTATTTTAAACTTGCTATGATGGTATCTTAGGTATTGAAATAACACATAAAACTTTTTATTTCGCAAAAATAAACATTTCTTGTAATTCGTAAACCGATCTAAATCTAAACTGTCAAGGTCACCTTCTTATATACATATAGGTTCTGCAACTCTAAGTTTCGACATGTCGACATAACCTATTTATATCTTATATGGGTAATAAATAAGACCACACCTTTTTTTATAAACTTTTATAGACTTTTTAATATAGCTCTAAAACTACCTTATAATCGTCCAGAAGTCACGTGAAACTCTTGAAAATGTATTAAAATTGACCAAAACAGTCCTAAAACTTAATTTTTTGATTTAATAGATTATTGAAATTTTAGTAAAACTCTCCTAAGATACACAAATCTTTTTTTAACTACCTTTTGATGTTAATTTGTCACAAAAATGTCTTGTGTCGAAAATGAATAAAGAGAAAAAAATTGAAATTGTTATTAAAACATTTTGTGATCATACAGTATCACCTAATAAATTGTCATCCTTTGGTCATGGTAGAACACGCCAGAACAAGAATGTTTTTCCTCTATTATTTTTGCATTAGAATATTTCCCCGCTACAATGCGACACTAAAACTGCGTAATTTCATGATAATAAAATGTTTGTTTAAATAAAACAAGATACGTTAATATAAAAAAATAGTATACAAAATAAGGTATTTAACTCAAACAAAATGTCAATAAAAACTTGTATAGAAAACCTTTTATAACGTCATGAACGTTGGAAAATCTACAAATGAGACCAAGTTGGCTTCTAAAGTAATAATTTTTTGTGTAAAACTTGAATAGTAACCTTAAACAAGCACGTATTTTAAATGCACAATGCACGTATTTTAAATGCACAATATGTTCTCAAAATGTAACGGGCGCTACATTTGAACATTTTATCGAGTATTGAAACTCTTCTGTATTTATTCTTAATGTAAGCTTCTTAGCATCACAATGTACGAATATTTTAAGATTATAAATTACGTCGCAATTAAACTATTTGACTTCAGATATAGTTGTTATTTTGTTAAAACACATCTGATTTTTTGTAAAGGTGGGGTAAGGTTTCGTGGAAATACCCATTAGAGCTATTGTTTTTTAATAAAAAAAAATATGAATTTTTTTTTGACAAAACCAGGGAGCCACTGGATGTCACTGACCTATCCTATATATCATCATTGTTACCTTTAAAATCAATGATATCATTATATAATATTCATTACTACTCATAGTTTATGCTGCAATAGTGGCATAAAAATATTTTTGAAATGAATCCATAGTGCTACCACCGCTATCAGTGTTCAAATTCAAAAAATCAATTACCAACACAGAATAATTTTACTCCACCAGGTAAACATTAATTAGTCGCCAACAGTTTCCATAAGAACAGCAAGCATAGCCAAATAACTCATAAATAAGGGCTCACATAAGCACTCAAGTTCAGATAAACACTAGGCAAAAGAAACTCCTAAAGAAATAAACATCTGTAGATTACTTACTAACTAACTCGGACGGAGACCCGGACAGCTACGAACAGGAAGTACTTCAAGACCAGCAAGGATAGGTCCTAGCAGCGTACTAACCAACCATGAACCCAAATTGAATAAAACCAAAATGTTTTTCTTCCTTGTCCGCACTCCACTAGCCTAAATCGGGCGTATAGCCCGGCTCGGCGACAAAATTCCGAGTGACCTTAACCATCGACACTGTCATCCACAACCTCCTAGGCGAAATTTACCAGCCGGGGTGAAAATTCGGATCCACCAACCACAGTGAAGTGGCGGGATACGTAGGAGAACTAAAAGGGGGTAGAATAACACTGGGAAATCAGTGTAAGGCGTTGCCGATGGGGCCAGTCATACGTTCCTCATATTCATAATCAACAATAAAAGAATGAATAAATAAAAAATTGATCGACACATTTATAGCAATACAGACATATCTGCAAAATTCATGCACATATTTTCAGCAACACAGACATATCTCCAAAATTAATGCACACCTTCTTCGGCAACACAGACTTATCTACAAATAGGTCTTATTCAAAAAGAGTATTTTCTAAAATCTATTTTTTAAGTGGCTCAGAATCTTAGTGTTGCTCTTTCTTTGCAAAGAAAATACTGTAAGTAAATATAATTTTACAAATATGTTAAAATTTTATTATTCAAAAATCTTTGACGGTCATTATCTCGGAATTAAGGTTTTACTACTTATGACACTGTAAGAAAGTTTTTCCTCTTCCTAATTAGTGCCATTTTTTTTAATACACAACAGTTGTCGCCCATGTGCGAATTGTTATTGTGGTTTCTCTGGTCTACATGAACAGTCAAAGAAATTAATGATAACACAAATTTAAATTTTTAATGAATGTAGATTATTGCCCATTGTGCAGGCATATTTTGCGTCAGTTGTCATAGGTCAGGAATAACCAGTGGCGGCCCTAAATTTCTACTTTACTTATAAAAATTTTAATGATTTTTTTATTAAAAAAATGGCACTAATTAGGAAGAGGAAAAACGTTCTTATTTTGGCGTGTACTATCATCCCCTTAAAGGATGGCAACTTATTTGGTGACACCCTGTATACTATCAAAAATGTTAAGTCCTGAGCGAATATGGCGGCAATGTGTTCAATGGTGTTTAATTCCGCCTTAATTCACACCGAAATAGTGATAACAAGAGAGCGGAATCTTCGTTAAACACCTCGTAACGACATCAATAAAACCGAAGGCAAGCAGTCGAGTTGTTTGGTGTCCTTCCAAAGAGGACCCAAACACATCTCGTCTTGCTCACGTATACACGTTTATCTTGCTAGATTGGGTTTCTCTAAAGCGCGGACATAAATCCAAGCCGCCCCCTCCCGCTTTTCTTCAAGAGGGTCATTGTAAAGTGATGGCGGTGTAAATAACCGCCCCCCGTTCGCCCGTTTTTACTACCCGGCATCGTCTTAAACCCTTTCATTACATCGAAGATAGCCACGGTTCGCTCTTGATTAAATTTAGTGGCGGATTCGGCAAGACGGCCTGCCGACATTATAAGGTATAAACGAGGCGGCGAACATCATCACGCAGATTGTTATTGCATTGCCGCCAAGCCTTTCTGCCGCCTGCTCATATCTCTCTTTGTAAACACACTGTGGTCGACTATCATCAAGGATCACTATTTAGATCAAAGAATATATACCTATAAATTTTATAATACACATAAAAAAAATATTTGTTAATTTTAACCATATATTAACAAAATTTTGTGTTAATCCAGGTCCACATAACTTTACTAAACTAATTGAATAAGTAGTTTGTAATTGAATCGGTGAGAATAAGAACAGTACATGTCCAAATGTATGAATTTTGAGAAAACAAAATAATCTGTCTATTTTGATTAATAGGAATTTTTCAGGTTCAAGAGTACAGACAAGCTGTGGTGTACGAGGTGTGTTCAGAAAATAACGGGAATTGTTAAATTTCGCTGGTTCAGAGGGTCCGGTTGTCATAAAATTTTCTTTATTATGTTGGTATACATGCCCCCGAAGTATGATAAAAACTAGCTGTTTTCATTGTTTACTTTGTCTGTGGCAGCCGTTAAGGTTAGACGTGTTTTATGAGATTTTTCGTTCGTTAAAAGAAATGGATCAAAGAATTTGTATCCAATTTTGCTTAAAAAATGAAATAAATTCTGTGAAATGTTAACAAAGGCCTATAGTGAGTCTGCTATAAGTAAAACAAGAGTTTATAAGTGGTATAAGAGTTTCCAAGATGGCCGTGAAGACGTTGAAGATTACGAACGCCCCGAACGCACAAGCACATTAACAACCGATAAAAACATGGAAAAAGTGGAAGAAATGGTTATAAACCATCAGAGAAGTCGCTGTTGATGTTGGTATATCGATTGGCTCATCCAATGAAATTTTTTCGAACGTTTTGGGTATGAAACGCGTGGCAGCAAAATTTGTTCTAAAATTGTTAAATTTTGAACAACATTTTTGGCCAAAAACAATACTGTAATGCTGCCCCAGCCTCCATATTCGCCAGACATGCCTCTGTGTGACTTTTTCCTATTCCCAAAAATAAAGAGAACCTTAAAGGGCCGTCGTTTTGCAAGCATAGATGACATTAAAAGCGCATCGCTGAAAGAACTAAAGGCTATCCCAAAGATCGAGTTTTAGAAGTGTTTCGAGTATTGGAAGAAGAGCTGGCACCTGTTCATAATATCCAATGAGGACTATTTTGAAGGCGACAACATTAATGTAGACGAATAAATAAATATTTGTTTTAAAAAACGAAAATTCCTGATATTTTCTGAACACACCTCGTACACAAAAAATAAACTTTGACTTGGAGTGGTTTTAATCTCAATAAAATTCTGACACAGAATTCTTATAACAATCTTTAGAATTTTGTTTCAGAATTGAAAAAAATAAAACATCACGATATAGTAAAGCATTTTAATTGTACAAAAACCATTTTTATTAAACAAAAGCATTTTATTAAACAAAATAAACATTTTTATCGAACAAAAATATAAAATTATCAGTAGAGATGGGATTTTAGTTTGCCAAATTTATAAAAATAGGTACCTAAATAAGTAAAGTTTTTCTTGTTTTAGGTGAGAAAATTCTTAAATTAGGTTCCTACTTTAGGAAAATAAGTAGTGGACACAACTTTTAGGTGGTAATATAATTTAATTTATTACTGTATAAAATTCTATTGAACAAGATTAACTGACGAATATATTTTGTCAAAATATTATAATACCATCAAACATTTTATAATTTTTTAATGCGACACCATATTCAAAATGTTTTTATTAATAAGAATACAATTGCTGAAAATAACAAATTCACATTTATTGTGATAGAATTGATTGGAAAAACTTAAGATCTCATGAAAAAGCATGAGACATGGCAACATTGCACAGGAACGTCACATTCGCGTCGCTGTTCGCGATTTCAAGTACCAACCACTCCCAACCAACCCACAAACATAATCTAATACAACAAAAATAACTGCATGGAATTATGTCATCCGAATACGACAACCCCAATATTACAAAAAAGTATGTTTTTGATGATAAAATTTGAAAATTAGGTTAATAAGAATTTAGGTGAAATAGGTAAAATTAATTAATTAATTAGGTAAAATGAAAATTTAGGTACAATAAAATCAGGCTCAAATAAAATCATTTTCTTCAAAACGGATTTTATTCCATTGTACCTAAAGTTATGATTAGCAGGTAATAACACTAAAATCCCATCTCCAATAATCAGTTTTGGATACCGGCATCATCGTCCGTATTAGTGGTTGGCCAGGATGTTACGTGGTAGTAAAACTCTAGGTCTTCTCCCTTGATGTACTGAGAGCTTTCATAAGCATGACCACCTTAAACTTTTACTATGTGTATGATGTCCATAATCAACAAAGACATTTGTTAAGAACAAGAACAGTACAAGTCCAGGACTTGTACTGTTCTTATTCTCAATGCTCCAACTTGGAGCCTCCAAGTTAGCTCTAACAAACACCTTAAAAAGCTGGTTTTAAAAATGTTCATTTACTCCTTCGATGCCGCTTCGAATTTCAAACAAAATAGCTATTTCAGATGAAAATGTCAAATATTGGATTTGTACTGTTCTTATTCTCACCGATTCAATTATAATAAACATTTTGTATATTTAATAACAAAATCCTGTCAATAATTCAATAATAATTTTTGTAATTTTCAAAAAGGACCTTATTTTTACAAACATTTTTGTAGACCCAGTAACAAAAGTATTTGTTGGAAATTGGGAACTTAAATGAAAAGAATTTTCATAAGAAATATTGCTTTATTAATGAATGTCCTAAACAAAAAAAATTAACACATGCCTACAAGTATGAACAAAAAAGTAACATACACAATTAAATAACACACAATCCGAATAACTATAATAACAGATTTCTGGTAATATATTTTAAACACTTGGACAGTTGTTACGAACACGTTACGAATTAAAATAAAGTAAGCAGAAACATAAATTGCAGACGCTAAAGTCAGTTGAACTTTTTAATATAATGCGTATTGTCAGTAGAAAATCTTTTGATTGACTGCCTGAAATAAAGTGTACTTTTTCAACGAAATAATTTGTATCTGTAACATTTGAAAATTAACAAAATGCTTACAAAATTGCATATTACCTTTACAAAACTTTCGGTAAAATATATTTCTTTGTTAAAATAATTACAAACCCTGGTTTTATACAAAAAATTATGTTAAAAGTTAACAAACTACAAACTCATGTTAACAAATCTAATTTTCATAACAGTGTAGGGTGATATTTGCCACATTAATGGTATTACGTTTTTACAGAATATTACAATGCTCCGAGTGACGTAATTGGTGTTATAATGTGCCGAGTGAATGTGAAAATTGGTATGACTAATCACTCTGTATAAAATGATATTTGGTTGAAATTTATTTTCAAGAAATGTTTAGTTAAATTGACATTGGGAAATTTTAGCAAAATTTGTTAAATTTTAACATTTTTTTATCTCATATCGATCTGATAAAACAAATTTAAACAACAAAGCCCCGTATCGGGTATAATAAGCCGCAAAGGAGTGTTTCTTTTGTGTACTTTGCTGCGAGTTTAAGCCCAAACTTAACAGTTGATTTATCATTTGCTCAGAATACCGAGTTTAAATCTTAAATATTTACAAAAAGACTTAGACACCCCCCGATAATACTGTCTTACAATTTCATAATCGTATCTGGGGAATCTATTGAACAGGCCCGCTACGAAATTTTTATTTAACACATCATTAAGATTTTAACTCATGAAACACACGGCGTTGTTTTTTAACATTAAACAAACAAAACATACAGGGTGTTTCAATAAAAACTCCCAGGCCAATTATTTCGAAAACTAAAATTGACATTTAAATTCTGTAAACGTCAGTTTTTAGCCTCTATGATTGGCTTCACAACTGTGTAAAAAATGTTTTTAAATAATACAAGATGTAGGTGGCGCCACAATGCAAAGAATTTTTTCGATGGGAGGTACTTTTAAATTAATTTTTGATCAAATTATGTCCTATACAAATTTTTGATAAATCCGATATGAACGGTGATATTTGGGGTTAAGTTTTTTTTTTAAATAATTTTAACGAGTATTTTAATTATAAATATTTTTAATATCCTTTAGTAGATGTTCATTTAATTCTGGTAATGATAATTTTAGTGATAAAAAGCTCGTGTAGCGTTAACTAGATTAAAATTATTACGTCCAGTGACGTCTCAGGGGGGCCCTTAACAAATAATATTGGCAAAAAATAATACGCCACTGAGTGTCTGGTAATTTTTATATATTTTTCGGATTATGCAACTAAAAATATCCTTTTTTGTCTGTTGAATTGTTTTCATATCTTGCTTCGTTTTCGAGAAATAAAAATAAACCATTTCACTTCTTATCTCTATAAAACAATAATCATTAAATAAAAACAAATGAATGTTAGAAACATCAAGTAAATTTTTCTTCTTATAGTGTCAGTGTAAAAATTTGCAATTTCTACATTTCTAAAATAAAAATGGTTCACCACACAAATCAAGACAAATTGAACATACATGGTTTTAGTTTATGGAGAATGACATCAAAATGCTTCAGAAGCTGTGCGCTGCTATCGAGACCAACGCCAGATCGCAAATCTTTTGTAGCTTTGTGTACCAACTTAGCTACATATGGTAGCTTTAAAAAGGAAACAGTTCCAAGAAGAAAGAGGGATACGACTGACGAAAATGTAACTTTAGTCCTCCAATCAGTAAAAAATAACCCACAATCGTCATTACAAAAATTAAAAGATGAAACTAATATTTCAGTAAGTTCCTAAAAGGAAATATATTTTTTCCATACAAGGTTCATCTAGTGTATCATCTACAATAAGGCGATAACCAGCGCAGATTAAACTTTTTGACACATTATCATATTCTTTTGGAAGAAAATCCAAATTTATTAAACCAAATTATGTGGAGTGACGAACCCCGGTTTCACAATAATGGATTAATTAATAAACATAATTGTCGCTACTGGTCCCAGGAAAATCCTAACTGGATACGACAGACTAAATTTCAAACACGATTTGGGGTAAATGTTTGGTGAGGTATTGTAAATGGTTACATAGTCGGGCCCTATTTGTACCATGAACATTTAACTTCAGTTCGTTATTTACAATTTCTGCAAAACGATCTAACTTTACTGTTACAAAATTTGGGAATTGACGTAAATACTATGTGGTTTTATCAAGACGGTGCCCCAGCACACAATAGCAATATCGTTATCAATCTAACTGACGTTTCCAGGAAAAGTGATCAGCACAAATGGGGATCTTAGATGGCCAGCAAGGTCCCCTGACTTTTATTTATGGGGCGGCTTACAAAATAAAGTCTATAAGGAACCAATAGAAGACATGGCTGACCTGTATAACAATATCTATGTTACTATAGCCGCTATTAATCAAAATACACTATTGAGAGTTTGCAGAGCCGAATTATTTTATCGATTTGATATGTGTGTATAAAAACGGAAATAATTTTGAACACCTCATTCGACCTTATTAGTTAGTTTTTGGTATAATAATTTTGTATAATTTCTCACCAGTTCTTTCATAAAATTTAAAACATCCTTTAATTTTATTTTATTATGTTTTAATGTTTGTACCTTTGTTTTTAAAAAGCAAAAAATATAGCGTAAGTATTGATAATTTATCGTTTTGTTTCTTAATGATTTTTGTTTTCCAAATGGTTTTATTTTTATTTCTCAGCAAGATATGAAAACAATTTCACAGACAAAAAAAGGTTATTTTTAGTTGCTTATTCTGAAAAAAGTATAAAAATTACCAAAAACTCAGTGGCGTATTATTTTCTGCCAATATTATTTCTTAAGGGGCCCCCTGAGGCGTCACTGGAGTCCAGTGACTGGTCGTAATAATTTTAATCTAGTTAGCGCTACACGAGCGTTTTATCACCATAATTATGATTACCAGAATTAAATGAACATCTGCTAAAACATATTAAAAATATTTATAATTAAAATACTCGTTAAAATTATTTTAAAAAAAACTTAACCCCAAATATCTCCTTTCATGTTGGATTTATCAAAAATTTGTATGGGACATAATTTGATCAAAAATTAATTTAAAAATGCCTGCCATCGAAAAAATTCTTTGCACAGTGGCGCCACCTACATCTTGCATTATTCAAACACATTTTTCACACAGTTGTGAAGCCAATCATAGAGGCTAAAAACTGGCGTTTACAGAATTTAAATGTCACTTTTAGTTTTCGAAATAATTGGCCTGGGAGTTTTTATTGAAACACCCTGTATTGCACATTGTGTTTCGAATAAATGGGACACCCCTCTAAAATCATTACTTGAAGAGATTTAAAAAAATTAACCTAGCAGTTTAATAGTATATTTAATTTAGGCACGAGCGAGCTTACGAGCGAGTGCTTAAATTAATGAGTGTATAGAAAAGTTTATAAACGAGGTGTATACTATACTTTTTCTACGGAAAATACTTATTATTATCTTAAAATGATTTAAATCAAATATTTTTATAGAGCGCCATCTATGAAACAATAGGGGAATCTGTGTGTAACCGTCAAATGTCATTTTTTTTATTTTATAAAGGCAGATTAAAAGGTTATAAACCGAAATGTATTTCTTGAAAATGGACAGTTTTTTACAGTGAAAGTAAAGAAAATGTTCTATGAGCACTTTACATTGGAGTCCGTGCCCGAATTTAAGTTATAGTTTACTGCCGGCGAAATTAAAAGGTCAGTACAATGTTCATATAAACTTTTTAAATATTGGCGTTGAGAAACTATGTAATACTTTTGTATTTTTGTATTGAGATAATAAAATAATTTTCACATTTAGTATTATTTTAAAAGAAAGGCACTTTATTTTAACGATTGTATGACATTTGACAACTGTCAACTATCTTAAAACTAACTTCAGCCCGTGACTAAAACATGTTGCTAACTTTATCCCGTGACTAAAACGCCGTAAACTTGTCAATGTGTATTTAAAAGGTTACTTAGTGTCGTGGTACGATAAAGTGCTTTTTAAAGGTGGGAGTAGAAAAAAAAGTATATTTTTTCGACAAAAATTAAAAAAAACAAAAAACATCGGCAAAACTGATAAAATAGATAAACACAAATATATACAAGCTATATATTTTAAAACCAGAAGAAAAACTGTATTTAAATATTCAAAAATAAACAAGGTGTTTTAATGAAAAAACAATGTCAATTTTTGTCAATAAAATTACTTTTTTAAACCATGCAAGCTGGATTTTAAATTTGTTCGATATCTCTTCTCATAGATTTTATTGAAAAACACCCTGTAAATAACCAAGATCTCAGCAGACTTTAAAAATAACTCAAAACCATTGATTTTTTATATTTATTTTAATGGATTTTTTATGATTATTTTAATTTTTTTAAATTACATATAAGTGAAATTGTGTTAAAAAATATATACAATCAATATTAATAATTTTAATTATTTGCATTTTAAACACATACTTCATGTAAACAAATTTACAGCGGGCAATATAAATTGATGTTCCTCCAAATTTGATTCAGTGCTGCCAATTCCCAATCTGATTTGTCTTTCGTTTGTTTTACCAAAGACTCTCGAGAGCGATTACAATTGATATTTCCCACACAAAGGATTCGCGGATGAACGCACAATATCCTTTCAGTTTTAAGAGCGACCTTGTTTCAATATTTCCTCAAATAATAAGTCCCTCTTCTCTGCGAGCTTTCTTCATGCATTTTCCACCATCCTGATCGATATCGTTTAATTCCATAAGCAAACATCAAATACTTACCCAGACTAAGTCCGACTCGCTAAACAGGGGAATGATGTTTAAGAATAACCGAGGAATTGATGGTTGGCTTCGCTCAATTGATTATAAAATGAATAGGTTAGTAAAAATAGGATTTTACTTTACAAAATCCTAGTGAATATCTTTCTTAGGTATTTATTTAAATGGGTACTACCAGTGGCGTGCAGTGTCATTTAAAATAGGGTATTGTATTCTTAAAGGCTTTGTTTCTTGTTAAGTTAATATAAAAAATTTAAGTTACGCCACTGCTTTTTAGAATTTCATAAGTTTGAAATTATAATTAGATTACCTAAGAAATTAAAAATACAACTCTTTTTTCTATTGAATTTTTTCTATCTTGCTTAGTTTTCAAGAAAAAGATTAAATTTGTTTATCCGCCCGTCACCATAATTTTTTTTATTGGAAATTAAACAAGATGGAGAAAAAATGTAGAACAAAAATAATAAATAATATTAAACCTATAAAAAAGCAGTAGCGTACCAAAATTATTTTTAAATATCTATGTAGTGTGTATGCTCCAGCGCCGCATCTGGATTATTAGCAAGTCTACCGTTGTGAGAGTGTGCAATATTTTTAATGAATATGGAGCTGTATCTAAGCACATTTTAAAAAATATTAATGTAGTACCACGGCCAAGAAGAAGCAATGAACGAATTCAAAATTATTTCATCGAAAATCCGAGAAAAAGTTTAAGAATTGCAAGTTTGGACCTCCAGTTACCACGGGAAACAATAAGGAGAAACCTTAAAAAATACAGTAATACGAAGCCTTTTAAACCAAAATTTCTCCACACCTTAGAAGAAGGTGATAATGATAAGCGAATGGAATATTGCTTATGGTGCCAAGGAGAATACCTTAATGACAGAAATTTTCTAAAAAAGATTTTGTTTAGTGACGAGGCAACATTTACTACCAATGGGACGGTAAATTCACAAAACACGAGGCACTGGGCCCAAGGAAATCCCGAAACGTATGGTGCGGTATATTAAATACCAGAATAATTGGCCCCTTCTTTTTTGAAGTCAATTTGAATGGCCAAAGTTTTTTAAATTTTTTAAACAATGAATTCTCGGATGCTATTGATGAACTTCCACTTGCAGAAGTGGTTGGTCTACTGTTTCAGTTAGATGGCTGTCCTATTCACAATGCCAGGGATGTGAAAACGTGGCTGGAGGAAAATTTTCCTAATCGGTGGATCGGGCGAAAAAGTAGATTAATACAATTTCCTCCCAGGTCTCCCGACTTAACGCCCCTAGATTTTTTTCTATGGGGGTTTATTAAAGAAATAGTGTACAAAACTCGTCCAACCAACGCAGAAGAACTCCGCGAAAGAATAAGACATGCATGCACTGAAATTAGACCACACCAATATGGCTAACATTGAAAGATGATACAATAAATGCATTCAATTAAATGGAGATTTGGTTGAAAAATCTAGAATTTAAAATTAATTCATGTTTGTTAATTTAATATTATTTTAGAATAAAGTTGTAAAACATATAGATAAAAAGCTTCTTAATGGATAATAAACAACTTGACAGTAATTTAGTCATAGAATCGTTAATGTTGAATATTTTTTCGTGAAACTTGGTATAGATCTATTTCAGAGGACGCCAATTCCAGTGGCGTACGCGGATTTTTTCTAAAAAAATCGCTAATATGGAATCTGCATTTTTTAGCCTCTAAATGTGATCTAGTAGGCCTTCGTTTTTAAAAAAACTGGACGCCGCTTGGCTTTAAAATACACCTTTGCCCCCTCCACATTTCAAAAAAAAAAATCGTTAAAATCACTCCATAAATAAAAAAATTATGAGGGTGGCCCGCTTTCAAATGGGTCACTCTGTATATGTTATAAAATAAGCTAAAATATATATATTTTAGATAAAATATTTATATTTTAAACAAAATATATATTTATTTTAGAAATTATTATATATTTTACAAATCATAATTATGGCACAAACGGCGCCTCATATTCTAGACACTCATTTAATTAAGTTTTCGATCGCAAAATTAAATTCGTACAAAAATGGCGTTTAAAACGATACATAATATACTATAATATGTTTAAAAATTATTTTAATAAACTTTTTTTATTTAAATTTTAACCCAAAAAACCATTAAACTCTATCGAAGGTTTAGCAACTCTTAGGTAAATAATAAATAAATAATTTTTCAAAAAATAATTTTCATTAAAAAAATTGATCACACCAAAATTTTTATTTAATTTATAATAATAATATACAGGATGGCACAAAAGAAACCTTTAATAACGTTAAAATAATAATAATTTTGTTAATAAAAATCGACTGCTTATTTTAAAAATGTTTTTTTAGATCATTGGCGTACCCTTTCTAAATAGAGAATTATCACTCCCGTAATGACGCCACTGGTACCCAATAAAAAACAGAACTCACCAAATTTCATTAAAATATGTATGTTCTTTAGTTTAGGAGAATAAGAGTTTTCGATATATGTATGTAAATTTAGAAAATTAACTTAACACCCTGTATAGGTAGGTACTTGAGTTTTTTTAATTCAATAGTCGATAATGATTTTTTGATTGGAGTAATTAATTAATTAATTAAATCCTACTTGTGATTTAAAATTATACCTGAAGCTTAGGAAATTCAGCTTTATTCACAATCACACTCGGCTAGGTTAAAATAGTCGTAGGAAGGTAAGAATAATAAGTCGTCATTAGGTTATTACGTTATTGCAGTCCCAGTAACAGTCACGTACTTAAATAACCTATTTAGGCGGTAGTTCGCGCAATTGACGCTAATAGGCAGAGAAGAAGCCTCACTTTTAAGCGAAATAGAAACGCGTGTTTTTAGAGGGAGAAATTGAAAACTTTGCCTGAGAATTGCCAAGTTTAATGTCGTTTATTTCGGTGCGTGAGGATTTCTTACTAATGATAAAAGGAGGTGGAAAATGCTCTATAAAGTATTTTGAAAAAATATTAATTTTTACATGCTAATGTATTTTCGAAAACTTTTTATTTACTGTTATAAAAATCAGATTTTTTAACATGAGTTTGTGGTTTGTTAATTTTATTTTGTAAAATTTTTACAAACTTGTTTGTATACAACCTGGGTTTGTAATTATTTTAACAATGAAGTGTTTATAATATTTTACCAGGAATCTGTTTCTATTGTTATTCGGATTTCGAACCTTAGGGTTTGCAAATATATATCACTCGATTTATATTGGATATTTATTATGGATATATTGGATATTTGTACATATCATGATATTTTTGAAATTATGAAAATATTTTCCAAACAAAATGTTTTGATGCTTACGATATTTTGGCAAGAAGTCGTTGATATAATACTCGTATATATTACTCGTGAATTCCACGAGTATTTTTTACGAGTTCATTGAATTTGGTTTTTAAGTATTATAAATCAAAAATACTTATGAGTAAAAAAGTTTTTACTCGTAATTGAAATACGAGTAAAAGTACTCAGTAATTGGCCAGCTCTGGTCATTATTTGCAAAAGTTTTTAATCGACAAAATAATCAAAATTCACTTTATTTGCCAAGTTTTTAATCGACAAAATAATCAAAATTCACTTTTTTGCTAATTTCATCAGATTTTTGCTTCGTTGTTATATAAAATCGGTTAAAGAGTTATGGGTTATTTGCAAAACTCTTTTTTTACATCCATTATTGGTTTGCTGGTAAACATTATGAAGAAAACTGGATAAAACTACCAGAATAAGCCTTCTACAAAATTATTCGAGATCAAGCTTAAAGTTAAAAAAAGTGAAGATGATCAAGACGTTTGTCAAAACTTTGGGTTTGCATACAAATTTTTGTTTGTTTGTTAATAAATTGTTAATAAATTAACGTTTAATTTTACTGTGTTTACCTTTTTCTTTTCAAAACTCTCTATTTGCAAAAAGCAATTTTGTTTTTCTGAATTCATAATAGTTTTTAAATACTATAGGAGATTCATATGTACGATTATCATGTTTATTAGTCATGCCTATTTATATATGAGGTGTATTCAGAAAATATCGGAAATTTTCGTTTTTTGAAACAAATATTTATTTATTCGTCTACATTAATGTTGTCGCCTTTAAAATAGTCCCCATTGGATATTATGCACATGTGCCAGCTCTTCTTCCAATATTTGAAACACTTCTAAAACTCGATCTTTGGGATAGCCTTTAGTTCTTTCAGCGATGCGCTTTTAATGTCATCTATGCTTGCAAAACGACGGCCCTTTAAGGTTCTCTTTATTTTTGGGAATAGGAAAAAGTCAGACAGAGGCATGTCTGGCGAATATGGAGGCTGGGGCATCATTACAGTATTGTTTTTGGCGAAAAATTTTGTTCAAAATTTAACAATTTTAGAACAAATTTTGCTGCCACGCGTTTTATACCCAAAACATTCGAAAAAATTTCAAGGGATGAGCCAATCGATATACCAACATCATCAGCGACTTCTCTGATGGTTTATAACCATTTCTTCCACTTTTTCCATGTTTTTATCGGTTGTTAATGTGCTTGTGCGTTCGGGGCATTCGTCATCTTCAACGTCTTCACGGCCATCTTGGAAACTCTTATACCACTTGTAAACTCTTGTTTTACTTATAGCAGACTCACTATAGGCCTTTGTTAACATTTCACAGATATATTTCATTTTTAAGCAAAATTGGATACAAATTCTTTGATCCATTTCTTTTAACGAACGAAATATCGCCGAGCTCATAAAACACGTCTAACTTTAGCGGCTGCCACATGCAAAGTAAACAATGAAAACAGCTGGTTTTTATCATACTTCGGGGGTATGTATACCAACATAATAAAGAAAATTTTATGACAACCCGACCCTCTTTATGTAGGTATGCGTTAATTTTTAGGAAATTAATTAATAAACTAAATTTCTTATTAAAATTCTGATTATTTAAGTTCAATTTTAAATCAATAGCAAAACTTAAAATTTGGCAACGATTTTTACCTTTAAGCATCGTGCAAAGAAAATAGAGCAGCTCGGGCTTACATTTTTATCAAACACACACACACACACACACACAAACAAAAGAAGAGAAGGAAAACAATGTAATGCATGGGCTGCTGTCTTTTCGCTGATAGGGCAAATCAATTTAACGAATTTACTGACAGAAATGCCGTCGGAGAAATATTTGCCATGGGAATATGAGCGAGAGGCAACGTATTGTACCGGAGACGATGTTGCAATAATAAATACGCTTTTGATAGATTGTTTTTTGCCGAGGCCGGCTAGATTAATGATCAATAGGTCGGGATAAAAGAGAGACTGCTACGTTTACGTATTAAAGTACAGAAATGCGTGTGTTCTTTTTTCTATCTGTTTGTTTGGGGTGAGTTAAAGGTCTCTTATGAGATAAACTAAAATAATGAAATATTATATGGGGATGTCTATACATTTTTATTAAGGAAATTAGATATTTGGAGGGAATGCTATTATTATTTTATCGACAAGCTTTTTTTAGAAAACCAGGGTTTGTAATTATTTTAACAAAGGAAAATATTTTACCGAAAGTTTTGTAAAGGCAATATGCAATTTTGTAAGCATTTTGTTAATTTCAAAGGTTACAGATTATTTTGTTAATGTTTAACAAATTATTTCGTTCAAAAAGTACCCATGATTTCAGGTAGTCAATCAAAACATTTCCCACTGGCAATACGCATCAACAAGTTCAACTGACTTCAGCGTCTGCAACTTATGTATCTGCTTACTTTATAGAGTGTTTATAATATATTACCAGAAATCTGTTTCTATTGTTATTCGGATTCCTTATACCTATTTAACGAGTGTGCGAAGTGAGAAGTATCCGAAAAAAGATGCCATCACTGATTTTCAAACTGATATTAGGGGAGATAGTGAAGTGGGTTAAAGTTTCAAAATACATCAGTAATTATTGTAGTTGCTGAGCTGGGCACGAGTACTAAAAAGTATTTGTAAAATTTTAAGTACGAGTACTTAAAATATTTACTCGTAAGTACTTTACTCATAAGTACATTTGTAAAGAGAGGTTACGGTTGCGAGTAGTAATCGTTAAAACAAAAGTAAAGATTAGGAGTACTTTTGAAAAAAAATGTTAGTTATTTTTAATTGACAATTACACTCCTGTCAATTTAAACCTATTAAATACAGTCGAACATACGGTTTGTTGACGGATAAAAAGGAAGGAACACAATTGCAAGTGACCAAAATTGGCGATTATTTTTCTGTTTACCTTCTCCATAATAATAGATGTGTATAGAGAAATGTCAAAGTGACACAAAAATGACTTAATTTATTTATTCTTTCAATTTTCTCAACAAATATCACTCGAGGTGTGATTAAACATGCTGCAGGAAATTTTTTGGACTTTTAACTCAAACTTGGTGTTTTGTTAATCTGAAGAAATTTGGTCGATACATTATATGATTTTCCGCCAAAGTATCGCAAAAACCATAACTCAAGTTTCGAGAATTGAAAATATTTCTTGTTTTAAGTCTAATTTAAACTACACGGAGAGAAATGTATAGTAAATTTTAGATAGTAAAAAAAATATAGTAAAATTTACTTTAACAAATTTTTAGGGTAAAAATATTATATATTCGTCAATACAATATTAAGATTGTAATACAAAATACTATTTTTTATTATAAAATTTTAGTAAAGATTACAACACCAATATTACTTAATCATAAATATATGTATAATATATATTTTAATTTTTAATATGTTCGTATAGTAAATTGATTTTACTATCTACAAATAGTAATATTTACTATATGATTTAATCAAATGTAAGGTGTACATCTAATATTATAATATATTACTCATTAATAAAAAATATAGTAAAAATAAAGATACTTTTATGTTTGAGGTAAATAAACAATATATTTAAATATAATATATAATATAACTCTAAGCAACACTCGCATTAAGTTTTTCTACCCTTATGATTTATTTTAATAATAAATAGTGTGAATGTACCAATGAATAATGTTCATATTCTTTAAATGTGTTTAAGTTAATAAGCACTAAATGCTACCTAGTGTATTTTGTAGTGTAACTTTTACACTTACAAATCAACTCTAATATTTTTACCCCTGCACTAAAAAATTTACACGGGCAAAATTTTTTACTGTGTATTAATTTTTTTAATATATTCGTTTAATTACTACCACCACAAAAATTAATAAAATATATCGGTCGGTGATTCGATTATTTTTAGTTTTACAACTTTTGCAACCAGGATGGAAGTTTATAACTAAAGATATATCCCATATTGAAAAGTTGTATTCGAAAAACATATAAAAATTTTTTAAAAACCTTTTGAAATTTGTATTGTGATTTTTAAGTTGAGGCTAAATAACAATTTTAAATTTCATTAAATTAAAAAATTATATAAATATGAAAAAAATTAAAATAAACAAAAATAAAAATTAGTTGGGATCTCACGAAGGGCATAAAGAACAGCAGGATAAAGTGGCAGGAAAAAGCAGGGGCAGGTAGGCAGGACCGTATGGCGTGGACCGCCACGCCCCGCTTTTTAATTTTAATATGAAATTATGTCACGTAATCAGTACATTAAAAGGCGAGTGTATCTCGCAGGAATCAACGCTCCTGCTAATTATCCTGCACGGTGATTTAGAGAAACTCCTCCGCCGCAGCCGCGCTGACCACTTTACAAAACGTCAACTGTTTTTATTTACTTAATTTTTTCTGATTTATATACGCCCTCTGGATCGGTATGCGGACACGTATACGTCTACCTTATCTGGAGTCGTTGCAACGTTATCCTCACTGCCTCTCCTCCACGAGGCCCTCCTTTTTTTAAATTTATCTCTTTCACGTGCTAAATTTATTAATTTTTAAAATAATTTGTAGGCAACAATTTAAAAAACTTCATTTAATAATTTGTCAATAAAAAAATTCGGTTATATTTATCGACCGATCAGCATGGTTTCGTTTCGAACATCGACTATAACAAATCTTTCAATAGATAAAATTACTCTCTAAAAATGAATTAGTCAAAAATGACTAATTTAATAGTTATTAGTGGCTGATTTTTCACTGGTAACATGGTTAACCATGGGATACCATGGCATCCCAAAATTTAACAGCCAATTCTTATGTAAAATTGTCCCCTGAATCCGAAAATGTCGTCAAAAGTTAGAAAAGTGGAACGGTTTTTAAGATATAGTCAATTTTCCATAAAATATGGAATATATCTCAAAAACTGCTCCACTTTCATAATTTTTGCCGGTATTTTCAGATTCAGGGGACCATTTTATATAAGAATTGGCTGTTAAATTTTGGGATATCATGGTATATGTATATATATATATATGTATGTATAAATTGGCAAAAGATTTGCTTTAAATTTTACAAGGAAGGTTTTCCTTTCCTTTATTCATACGGGCAATTGTTTGCAAGAGTATGTGTTATTATTTCTATTATGTATTTTATACATACAGGGTGTTTCTTTTAACTTGAGACAGCTCAATATCTCGAGAAATACGCATTTTACGAAAAAAAATTTTGAATTAAAGGTTAATGTGACCAAAGGGGACATTATTTGGTGCTACCGCTATCCACCCCCTACCCCTCCTTAAGGGTGAAAAGGGGGGTAACTTTGGAAAGTCAAACGGGATGACCCAATTTTGTTCACAGATTTTGGTAGTACATAAAAAAATGAATAACATTTATTTAAAACTTTTTTTCAATTTATCAACAGATGGCGCTGTAATTCAAAATTTAAGAAAAATGGGTTTCCTTCTAAAATGTATTATTTGAAACTGTTAAAAAACAAAAATTAACATTAAATCAACAATAGTCGGCTCTGAAAACAGTTTATAACAAATATTCGAAATGTTTTACTTCCATTTCGACACTAAGTGGAGCCCCAGCGTCCCTGGTCGGTAAACGTTTGGTGCGGTACCTTTGGCGAACGATTAATCGGACCCTTCTTTATTGACGGTGCATTAAATGGCGAAAAGTACCGGAATTTTCTAGAAAACGATCTGCCGGACCTTTTGAAGGAGGTACCACTAGCACGGCTCCAAAACATGTGGTACCAGCATGATGGTTGTCCTACGCATTATTCGGCAATTGCTCGAGAGGTGTTGGATCGGGAGTTCAATGGCCGGTGGATCGGTAGAAGTGGTCCAGTACGTTGGCCTGCTCGATCACCTGATCTTACGCCACCACTTCTTCCTGTGGGGTTACTTGAAAGAAAAAGTTTACTCTGCAATTCCTACAACTCGGGAGGACATGGTGGAGCGGATCAGGAACGCCTGTGCGGCGATAACGCCCGACATGTTGGCGTGTTGTGTGCCAGAATTCATTACCCGCATTAAAAAATGTGTCGAAATGGAAGGACGAAATTCCGAACATTTGTTATAAATTGTTTTCAGAGCCGACTATTGTTGATTTAATGTTAATTTTTGTTTTTGAAACGTTTCAAATAATACATTTTACAAGGAAACCCAATTTTCTTAAATTTTGAATTACAGCGCCATCTGTTGATAAATTGAAAAAAAGGTTCAAATAAAAGTTATTCATTTTTTTATGTACTACCAAAATCTGTAAAAAAAAGTCGGGTCATTCCATTTGACTTTATAAAGTTACCCCCGTTTCACCCTTAAGGAGGGGTATGGGGTGGCTAGAGGTAGCATCAAATAATGTCCCCTTTGGTCACATTAACCTTTTATTTAAGACATTTTGCCGTGAAATGCTAATTTCTCGAGATATTGAGCTATCTCAAGTTAAAAGAAACACCCTGTATACATATCGTCACCCTAATATAACAAGGTGGTATGTTAAAAAAAACGAAAAATTTAAGTATATCTTTCTACAGGATTATACGTGGCCTACGCTTCACATACCACTTAAAAATAATTCTATAGAATGTATATTCTATGTAAACATATATATAGAGTTATTTTCAAGTTGTATGTCAAGGGTGGATTACATAAAACCTTGTAGAAGCATAAACTCAAATTTTTCAGTTTTTTAACATACAACCTTGTTATATTAGGGTGACGATATGTATTTTTTGTTTTATTTTTAATAAAAGGACCTGAATAAATGTTATGTTTAATCGTGTTGTTTTTACTTCATATCGCCTATTTTAGGCGGTTGAGGCCTATTTTAGGCTATTTTCGGCCTAAAATGTAGGTTTTTATTGCCTATTTATGTGTCCTAATTTCCAATTTTCAAGGGCCTAAAATCCGGTTTTTGCTGATAATTATATTTTACCAAATTTCTTTATAATTTGATGCTATTAGAATTGTGTTATTTAATTATGTGTAGGTACTTAGGTTATTTTTGTGTTCAGCTATGTAGGTATATGTTAATTTTTTTGTTTAGGAAATTGATTACTAAAGCAACATTTCTCAATTTCCAACAAATACTTTTCTTACCAGGTCTACAAAAAGTTTTGTTGAATTATTGATATAGAATTTTGTTATTAAATCTACAAAATGTTTATTATAATTACAAACTTCTTATTCAATTACTTAACAGATTACAGTTGGTTGTAAACTTAACATAAAGTTATAACACATCTATGTGGACCTGGATTAACATAAAATCTGGTTAATATTTGGTTAAAATTAACAAATATTTTGTTAAAGCTGTAAAAGTAAAAGTTACGAAAAAAGTGGTAAACCGTTTTGAAATATTATAAACCGCCTCGCAACAGCAGAAAGTTAGTAGCAAGCAGAATCTTCGACGGATAGTGTGAGAAATGATATCTGACCGCAGAGTAAACTTGGTTTGGGATGAAGAGAGCGAATTTCAATTAGAAATGGCATGTTGATGTGCCGAGTTAAGGTATTAAATTTAATCAAAGCAACAATGTCGGCGGTTGCCGAATGTTCGCTAAAGGCGCCGAGGGGGTGGGGGCGCCGAGCGCGAAAATATATAAGTTCTAATTCCTAATTTACAAAGTGCGTTTGTAACGTCTTGGAGCAAATATCAGGAGAGTCGTTAGCAGGAAAGTTTGCAGGCGCGTAAGTCGCCGTTTTGATTATTAGGAGGCGTCGGAACGGGCCTTATTATGCCGCTGCCGATGCCGTGCCGCCTAAGACCCATCGACACCGACTCCCGCGATGAAAAGGGATATGATTAAAATTATGATGGCACAGGATGAGCCGGATTGCTCCTTCTGCCTACTTCTAAGAATGTTAAAGGAAGGTGTCATGTTACACGCAGTGGCGTATTTAAAGTTTTTGGTTAACCCTATAATAACTTCACAGTAAAAAAAATATGTGTTAATTTTAACCAAATATTAACTAGATATTATGTTAATCCAGGTTCACATAACTTTATGTTAAGTTTACTACCAACTGCAATTTGAATAAGTAGTTTGTAATAAAGTAAGCAGAAACATAAGTTACAGACGCTTAAGTCAGTTGAACTTGTTGATGCGTATTGTCAGTGGGAAATGTTTTGATTGACTGCCTGAAATTACGGGTACTTTTTTCATCGAAGTATAAGGAATCCGAATAACAATATTAACAGATTTCTGGTAATACAGGGTGTTATGTAATAAAAGTGAAATATTAAAATGGGTACTTCCTTAGGGTGCATAAAGAAGAATTTAAAACTTTTTTCTTATACCTACATTCTAAAGACTAAAAATAATTTATAATATCCTTTATTCTACCAAAAAGTACGCTACTGATCGACTAGAAACTTTAGGCCAATCTGGTTGCCAAATTTAATTTATTGTGTTATGGTTGGAAACAACCAAATAAATCAAAGGTTGTTAAGAGTGGCTAGTTTTTAATTGAAAGCCCTGTATAATATATTATAATTTATAAAGCTGCCTTCGAAAAACAATAAAAAAAAATAAAAAATCATATCTTGCCAACCATAAAAAATATTGTAATTTTCGAGTTTAGCAGCCCAAAATATATTAGAAAAAAATAGTAACATCGAATAGTAAAAATTTTAATCGTAAATCTACAAGTTTATAAAAAACAATAGAGACTAATAAAATTCTGTAGAACTAAAGTTGACATCAATGGCATTCGGTGCGTGATTGGCTTGGGCAAGTGTCCGTGGGCTCCCCCATAGATAGATAATTCATTAAATAAATAGCCGCATCACGTGGCTGAAAGTTGAAAATTAATTTAATTAACAATGACGACGACGACGACAAAGTCGACCTGCGTCTACTTTGTATACCGCGGTTGCAGATTAAAGTGTATTTTGTATGATGCGTGCGTCCCGCTATCGCGGATTTATATGACAAATTTAACACGATACTCAACTGAGTCTTGATTTATTTTACGACTTAACGTGGTGGCGGTTAAAAATAAAGCACCAAAGTTTACAAATTAGCAAAATTAATATCCACATATTAATCCATTAGGGAAACTATACTCATATCAGATACAATCAATATTTTATTTACACTTTTTTTATTTATTCTTCATTTGGCAGAAAAGGTTATTGGATTTGGAAAAAGACCAAGCATAATAAATGGTTTAATATAGAGATAAAAAATGTAATTAAAAAAAAAACAGAAAGGTAAGAAAAGAAGGGAAAATTAAAAAAAAATGGAATAAAAACACAGTAAAAAAATATAAATATAATATAATCCAGGTCCACCTAACTTTATGTTAAGTTTACAACCAACAGTATTCTGTTAAATAATTGAATAAGTAGTTTATAATTATAACAAACATTTTGAAGATTTAATAACAAAATCCTATGTCAATAATTCAACCATAATTCTTGTAATTTACATTTTACATTTTTTGTAGACCCAGTAACAAAAGTATTTGTTGAAAATTAATCAATTTCCTAAACAAAAAAATTAACACACATATAACATACACACAGTTACCTAAATAACACACAATTCTGAAATCATCAAATAATAAAGTAATATGGTACAATATAACTATAAGTACTACTACAACACTTACTGATGAATTTCGTATCTTTAACCCACTTCACTGTATACCCTTATTTCATTTTGAAAACCAGTGATGGCATCTTTTTCGGATACTTTGCACTTCGCACACTCGTTAAATAGGTATAAGGAATCCGAATAACAATAGAAACAGATTTCTGGTAATATATTATAAACACTCTGGACAGTTGATATGAACACGTTACGAATTAGAATAAGTAAGCAGAAACATAAGTTGCAGACGCGGTTGAGCTTGTTGATGCGTATTGTCAGTGGAAAAGTTTTGATTGACTGCCTGAAATTACCTTTACAAAACTTTTGGTAAAATATTGTTAAAATAATGACAAATCCTGGTTTTCTATAAAAAAAAATATGTTAAATTATTAAACTACAAACTCATGTTAACAAATCTTATTTTTATAACAGTGTAACGTGGAAGAAAAAAGGGTAGAAACAGATGAGACAAATGAAAAAAGCATGGATTAAATTGAAGAAACCCCAACCTATGAAAACGTAAAAGAAGCGGTCAGTGAAAAAGGACATATAGTGTTTCAATTCTCGAAAATATCGGCAAAACCTCAAAAATTGACATTTTTTTTCAGGTAAATTTTGAGTTAGATGGGTGGTTAATACCTGTCTTTTTCTGTATTGAAAAAAAATTATATAAAATACGTATATTTTGTCTTGTACATCAGTTTAAACTTGACGCTTTCAGTTGAAGGTACACGCGATCGCTGCGGAAAATTGTTTATTGTTTAAAAGTGAATAACTTATGTTTGGTGTGTCCGATTGTTATGCGATTTGATGAAGGGTGATCTTCAAGGTATGTAAAATTCAGATATTTATTTGTTTTTCTTAGATTTTGCTTGTACAACGGGTTATTGTAACCGACAAGATCGGTCTGTTAAAATCGGAAACTTTTAATAGAGCTTTTAGAACAATGAAGCTACAAAAATTGTAATACATTGTAAGGCACCAGTTCAAGATCCGTTGAATAGCTCAGAATTTTGTCTATCAAGCCATCAATAAATTATCTGCTTCAACTTGCACCCGGCTCTTTAAAACTACATGTTCTTGGGCGCTCAGGCACGGTTGTGGTAAAAAACCTCGCGATTTTAAGCCTATGTCGCGCGCGTATCTGTGTTTTTGCTTTACAAAATATAAGATTTTTTTTTATTTCTGTGTTGCGTTTATGACGATTACTCGATTCACTCGGATTTAACTCAAAACGTTTATTACAACAGCGGTGTCTAGACTTTCACTTGCGTAAATCGTTCGTGACTACTAATATTTAACACCGATTTTACATATTTAACCCACCTTTTGTAGGTGCGTTAAAACAACTCCGCATGCGCATTGTAGTGTGTTAATGTCAAATTTGAATTGTGGTTATTTGTGTTGACAATTTTTTTAGCGAATTAAGAAATCGTTGCTAAAATATTAAGTAAAAGAAATAATACAAATTTAAAATACTTAGTATAAAATCTGTATTTAAATTTTATAAATAAATTTTGAAAGTTTCTCGGGAGAAAACGATGGAAGATGTTTTCCATTGGCTTATGGCATCTTCCGATTCATATATTTCTAGCTTCAGAAAAATTGCTCCGAAAAAGAGCAAATCTTTGTCCCGCGAAGCAATAAAACTGTTGCTATTATCTGATGGTTTCCCATGGTCCGCCATTTTGGATCTACCATTTTGAAATTTAGAAGTCTGATTCCAGATTCGTTATCAGCCACCCCAAAAACCTCTGTATACGGATTTTTAGGAGAAAATTTCGAGAATTTTTGCAAAAGGGAGTCCATTGAAAATAGCCATTTACAAAATAAAGTTAAATTACAAAATTATAAATCGATGTGACAAATAAAACGATAGTTATGTTAATACAGCACAACTTAAAATGTTAAGAATGCATTTTAGAATCTTAAATAATAAATAAGAATGTCAAAACACACTTAAATGTTAAAATCATATTATGAATAATAATACGATTGCCAAAATTACTTAATAACACAACTTAAAATGTTAAGAATGTTAAATCATAAATAAAAATGTCAAAACACATTTATATGTTAAAATCATATTATGAACAATTATACGATTACCAAAATTACTTAATAACTCAACTTGAAGTGTTAAGAATGCATTTTAGAATGTTAAATCATAAATAAGAATGTCAAAACACATTTAAATGTAAAAATCATGTTATGAATATTTATACGATGACCAAAATTACTTAAAACACAACTTAAAATGTTAAAAATATATTTGCGAACGTTTTGACAATGTCAAAAACTAATTTTGGAATGTCAAAACAATAAGATTGACAAAATTATTTAAAAACATAGCATAACATGTTAAGAATACCTTTTAGAATGTGAAATCATAACTAAGAATGTCAAAACACATTTTAGAATGTTAAAAACACATTTACGAAGGATATATATATATTATAATTATTCCTTTTTTCTTGATATTAGTGTTAATGATATTTGTTAATTTTGAAATTTACCTTTAAATTTTTTTGTTATTACCCTTTAATTAAAACGAAAAATATGCAAAAGTCAATTTTTTCTGAAAATTTTCTAGTTTTTCCGTTTTTTTTCCGGAAACAGTATGTATGAATAAAGACCTTTTTAGAGAGTATTATTATAATTATTATTGCTATTATGCTTTAAATATAATAGAACTACACAACAAATAGCTTAAAAAGGAATAACAAGTATGAAGTGACTAACTAGGTATGCTAACCACTAGATCTACGGACTCCGTAATACGGAGTATACTTATACCTGGTATTACAAAAAAAAATGTTTTTTCGTAAATATCTTAAATATTCTTTACTCAATTTTGTTGTTATTTAGCAGTATAGAAGCTAATTTAGCTCTAACTTGATTACATTTATTTAATCCAGTTAGCGAATATTTATTACAAAAAAAAAATTACTCCACAAACTTTCTTGTTATTGTTATATATTTCGAATTAATCAACCAAAAATATATCTTTTTGTCTTCTGAATTTCTGAAATAAGTGGATTTTTTTTCTAAAACTAAGCAAAATACCAACAAAATTTAGAAGATAAAAAGTTATATTTTTAGTTGCCTAATCCGAAAAAATAAAAACTAAAAAAAACTCAGAGGCGTACATTTTTTTATTTAAGTTAAAGCTAAATAAGCCCCTTAACACATAAAATAACAACAGAATTGGGTAAAAGATATTTAAGATATTTAACACCCTGTATCTTGAAAACAAAGCATACTTAAGTAATACCCTGTATATATATAATTTATTTATTTAATCTTAAGGTTTGAAGTTTTACCATTGAAATATAAAAAAATAATGTATAAGAATACATTACACATTATAACATTTAATAAAAATACCTTTTTGGTCTAAGGTCCAGATATGCTACGCTCCCTTCTCTACACCCCTGGAAAAGTAACGTATTACAAATGACATTCATGTCTCAAAAACATTTCCATTTTATAGCTGATATTAATTATTTTTCCACCCTAAACTACAAATATTTCTTACCACATATAAAATGTATATAATATACATACATATTTAGTAAATTTACCACAAATACCCATTACTCTTGCCTAATTAATAAATCCGGCTTATTAACTATGTATGAGGCACACCTATGAAAACGAAATAGAACGAAAAAAACGTACAATAGAAAATTTGTCGCAGGATTCTTTCGGGGGGCGCGCAACCTATAAATCTGTGGTGCCGTGACGTGTACAGTAAGTGCGGGGGGTTGGACGCAGCGGGAATCACCACGCCAGGTGAAAAAATCAACTGCCCCCTATTTACCTTCAATGATATATGTTTGTGCATTCAGATATGCGCGCACCACATGGACATGATTAATTACGAATAAGCAGGAACGAGTCAATGGACTCAAAATATACTTTTGTTGTTTTTTTATACATTGTTTTTAATTTTTTTTGCGATTTTCTGGTCCTAAACTTGCTAATCTGGCTTTCCTTTAGATTGTTGGCTTTTTTGAAGTAATAAAATCATATTTAACGAATATTCTTTGTATTTTTAAGTAAAGCATGAATTAAAAACGTCTGTTTCAACATTAAAATACAATGGTGGTTTGTTCTGCATTTGATTGTAAAAGTTATATTACTAAAAATTGTCTTTTTAAGGTAATAAATGTATTTTTCTACTCCCACCCTTAAAACGCCCATTATCGTACATGTTTCCATGACACTAAGTGACATTTTAAATACACATTGACAAGTTGCGGCTTTATGGCGCTTTAGTCACGGGCTGAAGTTAGTTTTAAGTTAGTTGACAGTTGTCAAATGTCATACAATCGTTAAAATAAAGTGCCTTTGTAAAATAATACTAAATGTGAAAATTATTTTATCTCCACGCGGTCTATAATTTAAACTTTATTGTTGTCAACATTCGATAAAGAAATACCTTGTTATGGCCTAGGCCGATAAAAAATTTTATGAGGCAAGTAATTAGTTCGATTTTTTCTCGCTAGGGGTATTGTTTTGACAAATTAATCCTTTTCTAAGAAATTAACGTACTAAACTGGTTTAATTTATTTATAATAAGCACTAATTTGTTTGTTTTACTGTTAATATTTAATATTTTTCATTAAATTATTGTAAAATTAAATATGAATAATAAAACAAAAACTGAGGTTAGCAAACCAAGAAAACGCACGATTCTTTTTCTACGATTTAAATTATCTTTAAGTTTTAATTTGCTTTAAGTTTTCAGTGAAATTAAATGTTAAACACAGCTTAAACATTCCAAACTACCTATTTTTTAAATAAAATCCAAACAAATTGAAATTAGATACCTACCTATTTATTAACCAATTAATTGAATTCAATGTAATAGCAAAAATCCTTTTCCATATAAATCATGTTGCTAGGTATTGTCAAACTATTACTGCTTCTAAAAGCAATAATGATTATTGTACATTTAATGTAATCTTTAGCTAATAAATAAATGAGATTCTAAAAAAGTGAGGTTAGGCTTTGATGTTAAATTAAATTAACCTATATAAAGTGCTTTGAAGATAAAATGTTGTATGCCATTCGGCCAAGAAGTGCCTTTTTGTGCTTCGCTCAATTGTAGGCCTCCGCTACGCGTCGGCCTTCAAACCTTGAGCTTAGCACAAAAAGCCTTACTTCTTGACCTAATGACATAAATAACTATTATTATCTCAATACAAAAATACAAAAGTATTAAATAGTTTCTCAACAACAAAAATATTCGAAAGTTTATATGAACATTGTACTGACCTTTTAATTTCGCCGGCACTAAACTATAACTTAAATTCGGACACGGACTCTACTGTAAAGTGATCATAAAACATTTTCTTTACTTTCACTGTGAAAAACTGTCAATTTTTAAGAAATACATTTCGATTTATAACCTTTATAATATGTGTTCATAAAAAAAAATACATTTAACGGTGACATACAGATTCCCCTATTGTTTCATAGATGGCGCTCTATACAAACTTTTAATTCAAGTATTAGTCGTAGAAAAGTATAATATGCACCTCGTTTAGTTTCTTAAAGCCAATATTTGAAAAGTTTATATGAACATTGTACTGACCTTTTAATTTCGCCGGCAGTAAACTATATTTAACATAATTTTTGATGGACTCCACCGTGGAGTCCCAATAAAACATTTTCTTTACTTTCACTGTGAAAAACTGCTTCTATATCGGTTTAAACGGTCAATTTTTAATGAATACATTTCGATTTACACATAAAACTTTGACATTTGACATTATTATATATACCCAATTAGATTACTCTATTGTTTTATAGATATAGTATGCAACTCGTTTATAAACTTTTCTATAGAAGTCTGTAGACGTGTTTAAAATTGGGCAGGGCCGGATTTAGCATGGGGCCAGCGGGGCCACGGCCCCAGAGCCCCCACCATTTAGGGGCCCCCACCAATGCAATATGTAGCTTTTTAATTAAACGAATATGAAAAAAATTGGCGAAAAAACAAAAAATTGGGTCGGTTATACCGCTCAAATCCTGTAATTTTCAATTAATTTTTCGTAGATCTATCTCTAATTTTTTATCGCTTGCAAATCCGAATGTAAATTATCACACTCAAAGTTTTGGCGCGCGAAGACGTTTTTATATAGTCTTTACTATATAGTCTATACTATACAGACTATATAGACTCTATAGTCATACGTAGTAGTATAAATTGATCTATGTTTTTTGTATTTTTATTACTTACCGCAAACTGAAAAAAGTGCATCAAAAGTCGTATTATTTGTCTGTTTTTCATATAAATATTTTAAGTACTTGAGTAAAATGTATATAAGGTTATGTTCGTATTATTCAAAGTATATAAAAACACAATTCTATTCTACTATCTAAGTTTTTATAGTTTTGCATACGAATTTATAATTTCTCAGACTTGGGTAAAATGTATATAAGATTATGTTCGTATTATTTAAAATATACAGGGTGATTCAGACTTGTGGTGACAAAAGCTCAGGGGAAATTCCTCTCATCGAAATATGATAAAAAGTTCCTATAAACACGCTTCATTATCAAGATACAGGGTGTTTCGTTTAAAAAAAATGAGTCTTTTATTTATAGCTTAAAAACGCTTTGGCCAATTTTATTAAAATTTATATGGTTTATTAAATAATAAATGATTCAAAGATAATCATAAAAAATCACGACCTCAAGTTCCTCTAGCTTAAAAATTTATATTCTTTATATATTCTTACTAAGCCCAACATTATAAAAACAGTTATATCTAGCTTAATTTGACATTTATAAAAGCCTAAGTTGGCATTCTTAAGACAGTTATATCGAGCCCAGGTGACAATTTCTAAATAAAATCCATGCTGTGTTATATATAACTGTCTTAGAAATACAAACTTAAGCTTAATATAACTGCCTTTAAAAGTGTTGACTTAAGCTAGACATAACTTAGATATAAGTGTTTTAAGAATAACAACTGGGGCCTGATAAAACTGTGTCAAGAATGTAACATTAAGCTAGATATCACTGTATTGAGAATTAAAACTAAGCTTTATATAACTCTCGACTTAAGCTGGGCATAACTTTCTAGGGATGTAAATTTACCTGTTTTATGGTTTCCTGGTCATAAACTTGGCAACAAAGCATCGATTTTGTTTTTTATCTTTCGTATGAGTAGGCCCTGTTCGAAATAATGGCAAGCTTTTGTTCGTTAATGATCCTTTGGAAGACAGACAAATGACAAACGTCATAGAGAAATCGTTTTGGGGGAAAGTCGTTCTAATATATTTTTGTCGAATTAAAATGGAAGATTATTAATTGGGAGATTCGTGACAACTCACGGCGACCATGTCTTTAACATTTGCGTTTATTTGCGCTTAGTACGCAGTAAAAAAGTATTTGTTAATTTTAACCAAATATTAACCAGATTTTATGTTAATCCAGGTCTACATAACTTTATGTTAAGTTTACAACAAACTGTCATCTGTTAACTAATTGAATAAATAGTTTGTAAGTATAACAAACATTTTTTAGATTTAATATCAAAATTCTATGTAAATAATTTAACCATAATTCTTGTAATTTTTAAAAAGGACCTTATTTTTACAAACTTTTTTGTACACCCAATTACAAAAGTATTTGTTGGAAACTGGAAACTTAAATGAAAAGAATTTTGATAAGAAATGTTACTTTATTAATAAAGTTCCTAAACAAAAAAAATTAACACATTAACATCATACACGCAATTAAATAACACACCATTTTGAAATCATCAAATTATAAAGAAATTTGGTACAATATAATTATCAGTACTACTACTAAAGCACTTACTGATGTATTTCGTAACTTTAACCCACTTCACTGTAAGTAATTTCAGTTTAAAAACCAGTGATGGCATTTTTTTCGGATACTTCGCACTTCGCACACTTGTTAAATAGGGATAAGAAATCCGAATTACAATACACTGTTTAAAATATCTGTGGTGTAAAGAGTAATCTTAAAATGGTGTCAAAATCCAACACCAAGTGGTGTTAATATAAACACCATGAATTATGGTTGAAAATGTTATATACAGCAAAGACCAGTGTTTATCTAAAAATATTTGAGAAGTGCACCTACACAGAAAAAAAGGAATAGTTCATTTAACTATATTAATTTAGTTAACCCATAAGTATTTATTTAAATCAACTTTGGGAAGGTTAATATAAACAAAGATAAGTTTCACGGTACTAAACCAGATAGTTAATTTTTTTTTTAGAAAACTTTAGTGAAACCAACCCGCTGTATGGTTCAGTTTACTAAATATGTTATTTGTAAAATAAGAGTTACTTCAACCTAAAGCACTCTGTTAAAACGATTAAAAAAATTTGCCGTGCATTCCTGGTTGCATAGTGTGTACCGATCGCGGCAAAGGCGGTGTGGATTAAGTGATGTTCTTAAATCTCGCCTCTGTTGACTTACATGAAGAGTATATAAGCTCAGGTAGTCCTTTGCTTGGGTGTGACACCACAAGTTGTTCGATACTAAAGAGACCGTAAATAGGTGGAAACAGCTGTCAATACTTGAAGTATTTTAAGTTGGTGGAACGCACTAAAAACATTATCTCTAGTGAGTTGAAGGTTTAATTTTCTGTTCTGAAATAATACCACTGGTAATATACTAGTAATGCGTCAAGGAACCTACTGTTTCCTTTTTTTTCTGTGTAGTATGATTTAATTTGACCAAAAACACATAATATTTAACACTGAAAAGGAGTTCAATTTACACCAGGTAAAATTTATTTTAATACTGTGTGAAAGTTAAATTTACACTATTTTAGTATTTGAATTTACACCGGACCAACGAACCATATTTAACACCATTTTGGTTTGTATCGAGACCATGTATGGTGTTAATTTGGTGCTTACAAAATAGCATATTACCTTTACAAAACTTTCGGTAAAATATTTTCCTTTGTTAAAATAATTACACACCCTGGTTTTCTACAAAAAAATATAAGTGTAAGCATTAAGTTTTACCAACAGCAGCAATGTAGTTTTGTTAATATAAAAAAAAAATCTTGTTAAAAACTTGCTTAATGGTGCTTAGTAAACTAAGCATATTTAATGATTTTCGCGAAAAATAAAAAGCACACCCGAAAGAGCTTTGAACCGTCAATCAATGTACTGAGGGATTTGGCGTCGCGACGAACTAAAAACGGCGTCCTTAAAAATCGTTTACGCATCGAAAAACCTCATAATTCCTTGGTAATTTTGACGATTACGCTCTTAAAATTCGCATTTCGTTCGTCCCGAAAATAAAAAGAAAAAACAATCGAAATACGGGCAAAACAAACGCCGTGCTCGCCTGCAAAATCGCAGATACCGTGTCTCGTTCGATTGTTTTAACACGTTAAACGCCACGGCGTTATTGGTGATTTTGTTTATGGGGCCAAGTTGATATTTTACTTGTATCATTTTAAAAAATAAAATCGTCAAAATACAGATTAAAAAATAAATAATTAAAAAACTCTTGTATCTTCGTCAGCCGTCAGGGCCAAGCGGTCCTATGCATGCTTTAAAATACCTTATACGAGCGGTCCGCTGGCCAGAAAATCATGTTAAACTGTTAAACAAAAAATTGACAGGCGGTCCCTAGGGACCGCCGTGGCCTGGATGGAAAGAGTATTAGCGGTCCCCTGGGACCGCCGTGGCCGTTAACGCGAGGTGGAACTGTCAACATCGCGAAGTAATTCAATTTGAAAATCTCTGGAAAAAAATTTCGTTTAGTAACGAAAACCTTAATTGAGGTTTTTGTATACATTTTTTTACTATTATTTTTGTTAATATTGTTAAACATAGTTTTTGTGAAATATCTTAAACGGTTTAAGAAAAGGAGTCTGGCCAGATCAGTTCGTGACACTAAAACTATAACTTAAATAAAAATATTTTAAAATATAGTTAGGATTTTTATCTAGTCTGTATCACTGTGAGGCGGTCTTGGTTTGTGGAGTTTGAACTAGATGTCGCCAGGGATACTATTAAGAGGATTTGTAAGTTGGTGTTCGAAATAAGAAAAAGAACAATCTATGTATATGAAAACGAATCTTTTTTCCCTTGAAACTACAATTTTAAATAATAAATTTGCGATTGTACATAAACTATAAAACTATTTTAATTATTAAATAAATAACATAAAATAATCGAAAAAAGCAAAAAAAATAGGCAAAAAATAAAACTCTAATGTTCCTCTACATTTCGTTTCACTACATGTATTGTGTGATCCAATTAAAAAAAAGTTATAATATTATAATTGTAATTGCGTAATGCGACGTAAAAAAACATTTGTTTATTTTTTTCACCGTTTCTTTTAAACTTTATTTTTTCAAATTTTATGTTTTTTTTTTCAATTTTTTTACTTTTTTTGCCATTTGAAACTGACTTTCTTTTATTAATCCAATCAAGCAAAAATTTATATTTTGTATACATTTAATAGTAGCTACACTGAAAGAACAGTATATTTACAATTAATGATGTTGTTTAACAATAAATAAAGGATTTATTTGATAATGGCGGAATAAATATTTATTTTTTAAAAACAAATAATTTATTAGTATTACTTTAATATACTTTTTTTTTGTGGTAAATAAATATTTATTTATTATAAACAAATACTTTATCTGTGAGAAATAAAATTCCAATAAAAACAACCAAACCCTTATTTATTATAAATATGCTATTTTAATAAGTAGTTAATAAATTATTAAAAATTAATAAACAGATGTTTTTAAAAAATTCTTATTTAAAGTGACAAACATCTTATTTATTATAAATAAACTAAATTTATTATAAATAACCCGGGAAGTAATTTTAATTTTGAGTTATTTTTTATAAATTAGTTTATTTATATTTAAAAAAAATTATTATAATAATTAGCATATTACTGCATTTTTTAAAAATATGTTTATATTTGCAATAAATATGACATATCCTTGTCAATCTCACAAAGGGACGTATTTTCTTTATAATTTTACAAGAGAGCATATAATAAAACTTACAGCATGTTAAAAATATACTTATAAAATTATTATGGTTTATATCTGTAATTTTATATGTTAATCAAAGTATATTGTTAAACCGAATATTGCAGTAATTTTCAAAATGCTCTTCTGTTAAATTATAAAAAATGGGATTGTGAGATTGACGTAGGTATGCTAAATTTATTGTAAATATATACATATTTAATACAAATCAGTTTTGTCTTAATTATTTACTATTAATCATAAAATTTGTTAACCTGAATATTGCAAAAATCTTCTCCAGTAAAATTATAAAAAATCTCTAAAATTATAAATCACTTTCTGAGGTTGACGACGATATGTTAATATAAAAAGTGCTTTAGATTGGGTGATTTTTAAAATAAAATACTTGTTTTTTTAAGATGATTTTATTAAGAAAGCGAAGTATATTTATATATTTTATAAAATCCAATATTTTAGAACTTGTAAATTATATTCATAGACCTATTATTTAAAAAACATAAGTATAATAAATATAATATAATAAGTATAATAAAAATATAACCTATAAAACTATATTCATAGCAGCGTCAAAGGCGATATCTGCTAATACTTTAAAAGAATCTACTGCATTATCTGAAAAAAATTTGTTAATAATAAATATAACCTGTTTTTCTTTAAAGTCATCTGATTAATAATTAATAAGTGAATTTATAGTAAATATACTTTATTTATTATTAATGCATCCCATGGGATAGTCAACACCTGGAAACATCTTGAAACAAACTTCAAAATTCAGCCAATAACAAGGCATCAATTATTTTTTTTTTAATAACTCATAAACTTACCTTAAAGTGTTAGCGAGATCTTCTAAACCGTATAACAGTTTAGAATCTATCATGTCCATGTCAACATCCATGTTTAAGGACCTATTTTTGTTTTGTTAGCATTCAACACCATAGAAAAATATTATTATATACTTATATACCACCACTTTAATGCAAACTACGTGATATTTTAAATTGAAGTGAATCGTCCGAGGTAAAACGACGCGTTACGATATTCCATTTGTTAATTATTAATATATCATATTTCTTACAAACAATATGATTTAATAGTTAGAAAATGTGATTTATTTATAATAATCATTATTTACAAAATGAAAATTTGGCAACTATTAATAAACAACATTTATTATTAATACTGTAAACTAAATCCGAATATAACAAATAAATTCGATCCAAATAAATAATTTTTTTATAAAAAATAATTTAAATTTCAGAATTTATTATAAATAAAAACGTCTCAAATAAATATTTATTAACTATCAACCCTAGTATTTCTTTCAGTGCAATTAAATTTATTTACATAAAACATGATTTTTAAATTAAATTTAATATTATAATACATTTTTTATATTCTCTTCTGCATTTTAAAGGATTAATACTCCCTTTTATCCTCACTCGAGGACCGGGCATCGGGAATTCGGACGCCGGATTAGATAATCCACTGGGCGTCCTGTTTCGACGCTCGCAAACGACGTCACGACGTCCTTCTTCGTTCGGACGCCTCCACATGAATATGCAGATCGTGACAGCTAGGAAAAGAGTGAACTGGATCTTTCTGAAAAGGCTTAGCTACTTAGATCCGATACTTTTCATTCTGACGGTCGACGTTATATGCGGGTTTGTGTTTTTGTTTTCGTTAAAATTCAATTAAAATTAATATTCATACTTTGGAAAGCTAGCGCGGAAATACGTTCGCGAGTTTATGAAAATATAATATACAAATCCAAGTATAGAAAAACATTTTTATTAAAGAATATTAAATAAGTTTTAGCAATATTTAAAAGTAGTCCATAACACTGTTATAAAGATTTTTTAACATGAGTTTGTAGTTTGTTAATTTTATTTTGTAAAATTTTAACATAATTTTTTGTAGAAAACCAGCGTTTGTAGTTATTTTAACAAAGGAAAATATTTTATCGAAAGTTTTGTAAAGGTAATATGCAATTTAGTGAGCATTTTGTTAATTTCAAATGTTACAGATTATTTTGTTAATGTTTAACAATTTATTTCATTAGAATAGTACACATGATTTCAGGCAGTCAATCAAAACATTTTCCACTGACAACTGACTTTAGCGTCTAATTCGTAACAACTGTCCAGAGTGTTTATAATATATTACCAGAACGAGTGTGCGAAGTGTGAAGTATCCGAAAAAAGATGCCATCTCTGGATTTCATACTGAAATTAGGGGATACAGTGAAATGGGTTAAAGTTACGAAATACATCAGCAAGTGTTGTAGTAGTACTGATAATTATATTGTACCAAATCTCTTTATAATTTAATTTAAAATTTAATTCTGTATGTGTTAATTTTTTTGTTTAGAAAATTGATTAACAAAGCAACTTTCTTATCAAAATTGTTTTCATTTAAGTTCCCAATTTCCAACAAATACTTTTGTTACTGGGTTCACAAAAAGGTTTGTAAAAATAAAGTCCTTTTTGAAAATCACAAGAATTATGGTTGAATTATAATAAAAAAAATTCTCTAAAAGTTATTTTTAGAACGTTTTTTTTTATTATTTAATTAAAGGCTTTAAAAATATTTTTTTGAAAAACCCTCGAACACGTAAACTGAGATATAAGTATAAGTATATAATAATTAATAATATTAATAATTATTGATATAGAATTTTTGAATTTAAATCTACAAAACTACGTATTCAAGTGGTTCAGATAAAAGTTGGTTTTGAACTTAACATAAAGTTATGGTGGACCTGAATTAATATAAAACCTACCCTGCTCGTCAAAATTAACACATAATAAGTAAAAAAATTCTAACTCTAAAACGCCTTTACCAATCTTTATGAAATTTTGTATAAAAATACTTATATATACTTATATCTCAGTTTATGTGTTCGAGGGTTTAATAAAAAAAACGGTCTAAAAATAACTTTTAGAGAATTTATTTTAAGTAAATTAATAATATGGTGTTAAAGACCGTATTTTTCTTAGTATAATCTAAAAATTTTGTACAAATCAAATGAACAGTAACAAAGATACAGCGCTTCAAAGTCGGTAAAAATGACCCCTTTTTGATTATTTTGCTGAAAAATGGTCATTATTGACGACTTTAAAGCGCTGTATTTTCGTTACTGTTCGTTTGATTTGTACACACAACATTTGCAGCGTTTACTAACAAAAATACGATCTTTCACAGGATATTTTTTATTTACTTAAAAAACATTTCCCTATAAAAGTTTTTTTTTCGAGCGTTTTTTCTTCTTTAAGGATATTTCTTAAAAAAAACTCTTGAACACGTAAACTGAGATATAAGTTAAAGTATTTTTATCCAAAATTTTATAAAGATTGATAAAGGCGTTTTAGAGTTGGATTTTTTTTACTTGATACCTATGCGTTAATTTTGACGCGCAGTGTAGTTAATATTTTGTTAAAATTAACAATTATTTTTTTACTGTGTAAGTGTGTAAATCAGTTACATATAAAAGAAATTAAGTTGGTCCTTATATTGACCCTTGAGGGATTCCCAATTACAAAGTTACTTTTTAGAAAAATATGCCGGTTTTAGTTGACAACTGATTTAATTGCGACCACCTAAAATTTATCTGATAAAAATTATCGCAACAAATCGAGACTAAGCAAAACTACAGGATTTAAGGAATAAAGAGCTTTTAAAAAGTCAAAATAAATACTACTACTTAAAATGTAGGCTTAATTTAATATTAAGATATACAAGGTGGCCCAACAAAAACTTGAATTTCGAGGGGGCTATAGATTTCACTTACAAATGTCCGCCACCAACTTCTATACAAAAATATAAATTTTGTTCAAAACGCCTTCTAACAGCAGCATCACTTCTGACCGGACGTCCGGTCGTTCAAGTTCAGATAAAAAAATTTTTTGTGCGCTACTTCGCTGAATTTGCTGTCACGGCCTACTGTTATTTATTTATCAAACTCTTCAAATGGATATATTACCTTTAAAGAATGATGAAGGTTTTCTTATAAATCAACAGTTTTTGACAAAAACTTTTTGTAAATATTTTTTTAATTATTTAGCATTTAATGGATTAAATGCTTGAAAAACATTTTATATGCACAACTTAAGAAGGTTTGGTTTTTTAAAGTAAATTATTAAAAAAAAACACAAATGTGTTAACCCCTTATTATTTATTATAAGTTAATTATTTTTCAAAAATAATTAGACAATCCTTCTACCTTCTATGGTTTTTATCTCTTTGTTTTCTGCTCTTTTTTTTTAGATTTCACTGCGTTCGACATGGTACATGATTTGTGTTGCTTTATTTTTTTGTTCCCATACCGGGTGTATCTGAGAATAGGCGCACCCCTGTAACTTTTTTATTTTATAGATAGACATATGAAATTTAGCATGGTTAATTAGGATATAAAATGCCACTTATAAGAGTACAAAATGAATTTTTTGAACTTCCAGTTTCGCCGGAAATGATACCAACTTTCGATTTTTAAATGGAATGCCCTATATATTTTTACATATTTGGAATCCTGAGGAAATTCTGAGTCAGACAGCATCCCCAAATTGACCTTTTTCCGTTTCGTCATCAGAAAATGCATCATCATAAAGATCAATCTAGAGTGCTTTGAACTATTTGAGAAAAACGAATTTTGACAAGGTTAGACTGCTGGGAATAGCTGAATAACAACTTTCTAAGGCAAGTTCCATTTTTCAGGCATTGTGTGAATCCATTAGAAGAAAATAAGATAGTTCAAAGCACTCTAGATTGATCTTTATGATGACACATTTTCTTATGACGAAACGTCAAAAGGTCTGAGGATGCTGATATATATATATATATATATATATATATATATATTAGGGTGGGGCTTATTTTGGCGAAGTCCGAATTTTTTCTATTCCCGGCCTAAAAAGTAATCAACACATCTAAAAAAAGTGTTGTGTAAAATTTTAGCCAAATCGATTAACATTAACACGTGCCGCAGAGCACTTGAAATTTTTAATGGGAAAAACATGCATTTATTTTTTACAGCCTTTTATTTATACTTTTCTCAAAAGTAAAATAATTAATAGAACATTTTCAAACTCTGCACAATTTTTAAGTACATTAAGGAGCATCGAAAACTATTTTTTCCAAATTTTTAAAATCATACCTTCCCCGTTGAGAGTATTTTTTTCTTCAATATTTTAATACACAGCCCCACAAAAAAAAGAAAAATGGGAACTCCGACGCGTCGCGAAGTACCTGAATAGTTACATATAATGGATTTTGGGTTGCTGAGTCCGAATCCGTGGTCGGAATTCCGCCATCTCCCCCAAGTTTTTTATAACCTCAAAAAACATTGTTTTTTGGTCAACTTTGCATTGTAAAACTGATTTTAAAAAACGCGTGTTTTTTTTTCGATTTCGACCAAAAATTCGGATTCAGCAGCGAAAAATATATAGAAAAGTGTGCCGTATTTTTAAGAGCCACTCATCAGCACTTAGTATAGATTCTTTTTAGAAAATAAACACAAAATTATTCATTTTTTTACTGCTTAAATTTTTCCGCAGAATGATCCATTATTATTCTTATATTTACCCAATAATGTTGCCCATGGTTAATCTTAATATATCCTTTGTTGTTTAGTATAGAATCTATACTAAACAACAAAGGAAATATTAAGATTAAATACAATATTTTAATATAATAAGTATCAATACTATATCTGATATAGTATTGATACTTATTGTATTAAAATATTGCATTGATACTTATTTTGTTATGAGTCGCTGTGGATACAAAATAAAACATCACTTGTCATTTTAAATTGACAGTTTAAAGTAAAAACATTGAAAAACAGAGTTTTTGGTTTTAAGCAAAGTTTGTTGAGTTTAAGTTTAATTTTAATTTTAAAGTTTGAGTTCCGCACCTAAATAAGCTTAAAATATTGTTTTATATTTATTTGCAATAAAAGATTTATTTTGACAGTAACCATTATCAACAATGGCTGTTGGTAGTTACGAATTTTTTATTGGGAATGCAGATCCCCAAATAATTGGAAATAAATTGCCAAGCAAGAAGCAGGTTCTGAAAGTTCTTTTTTTTAATACCCGTCAATTAAAAAAGAATTTGCGAGATAGTGCCATACTAGTCACAAAAGAAGTTGCTGTTTTTTGGGAAAAAGCTGAAATTCCAACACAGAACATTTATAAAATTGCTGGAAAAATAGAAAATTTGTACCGAGAGTGGCGAGCCATTCAAAAATGTTTATCTCGAACAAATAACAGACCAAATGAAGAAAGTTTTAAGCAAAATATCGAGCTGCTCTTTGATATTGCTGCTTCACCCGAACTTCTCCACGCAATTGATGAAAAAAAAAGAGATTTTTTAACAAACCAAAGAAAACCAGAAAGAATAGGATTCATTGGAGATATTAAGACCCTCTATGATGAAGAATTTACGGATGAAGAAATGAGTTATATTTTAGAACAAAGCGAAAAAGCACAAAATCGAAGGAAGCGCAAATTAGGTTTGAATTAAACAAATATTATATCTTACATTTGTGTTAAGTCATGCCTCGCATATTGTCTGCCTCCCGTATACTACAGGGTTTTTTCCAATATTGTCAATACAGTAGCTCATCAATACTTATTAATAATTATTATTATGTGCCTAGGTTATAATCAGTCACTTTAGAGTGTATAGTATAGACTCTATAGTATTGAGTCGAGTGTTGAAAACAATAAAATTTAATTTATAGACAAATTGAAGATAAATAAAATTTTATATGATCTTGCGGAAAGTTGTTACTTTCTGCACGCGATATAACCGTGCGGAAAGTTGCACTTTTTCGCACACAATTATTTTCCGAAAAAATGTTAAATTTAAAAATGAAAACTGATAAAGAACATTTTGTGATTTTTTTGCTTCTAGAAAAAAAATAATGCACCTATACATTTTAAAGTAACTTTTGACTGATGACCGAACTCCGCTAGCGTATAAAAAAGTAGTACTTTTCGCACTACTTAGGCAAATAACTAGTTTTAGAAGCTATTCATAAATTGGCTTTTCTGACAGTTGTTTCTAATCTTACATTTTGATTTTAATAAAAATTTTAAGGAAAATAAAAATTTTTTAAACATTATTTGTTAGTGAAAAAAATATATAAACTTCGGTTGTGAATTATACTTAAATCCTCGCATTACATCCCTCGGAGCTGCGTGCCTCGAGTATAAATGTGCTCTTCCTTTAATATTATAATATATAATTCACATCCTTAATTTATAATATCCTATTTTTACTGAAAACTATGAAGTGAAATAATTTTATAGTATTCATGTAGTGGGAGACTACGAGAATCAAAGTTACCGATGGTGGACAATGTGGAAAGCATAACTGTAAAAAAACGATTTTTTATGCTATTTTATGTAATTTTTAAGATTTCACCATTGAATTCGAAGATAGCTTTTCAAGTAGTCAACCTTTAAGTCAAGAAAGTAACTTTTCGACTGAAGTTTTATCAGCAAATACACCTGAAAACATTGGACCGCCATTGGCTAAAACATCACGGGGTTCAGTGAACATCTTAAACGATAAAGTAGGGGCCACTTTGGATAAATGCCAACTTTCAGATAGAAATGCTGTACGTATTATAGCTGCAGTCGCCGAATCATGTGGGCTCGACTTGAATACGCTTATCATTAACCCAAAGTCAATTCGTAATTATCGAAAAAAAATACGTAAAAATTTTACTGAGAGGATAAAGGACTTGTTTCCTTTTCATGAACTTAACGCAACAGTACTCCATTGGGATGGAAAATTGATGAACGATTATTTCAACAATAATAAGATTGATCGTTTAGCAATTATTATCTCAAATTCGGATATTGAAAAAATTTTATCAATTCCTGCTTTAGACAATTCTAGTGGTCTCTCTCAAGCAACTGCTTTAGCGGAGGTAAGATAAACATTTGTTCACTTTGTATTATATTGTAAAAATAAATTCATTATAAAATTAATACAGTTAATAAAAGGAAAAATGTATCAGGAGCAGTTACTAAATACTTTCATTAATTTTCTTATTGCATAAATGTTTCATTTTTAAATTCCACAACAGTTACTATAAACAAATTTGTAATTATAAAAAAATAATTTATTCCGTAGGCTCTTCAAAATTGGGAGATGTCTGACATTATTAAAAGTATTTGCTGTGACACAACAAACTCCAATTTGGGTTCAAATAATGGTGCGGCTGTGCATTTAGAACGAATTCTGGGTCGTCAGTTAATGTATCTACCTTGCAGACACCATATTTTTGAGATAATACTTGGAGGCGTATTTGACTTGCTCATGCCAGCATCCTCAACTGGTCCTTCTACTCTTTTATTCAAAAGATTTAAAAGTGACTGGCAAAATATGGATAAAAAAAAATTTAAAGTCGGCTTAGAAGATAAAAGGATTGCAACTGTTTTGCAAGATCATATTGACAAAATTCAATTTTTCGCAGAAAAAGTATTGCATTCTCAGATTCAGCCACGGGACGATTATCGCGAGTTTTTACTATTATCTCTTATTTTCATCGATAAAATTCCACGTAAACAGGTAAAATTTTACAAACCAGGTTCGGTTTCTCGTGCTCGCTGGATGGCCAAAGTTATCTATTGCTTAAAGATTTTTTTATTTCGTGATATTTTCCATTTAACAACATCAGAAATAAACGTAATTCGTGAAATTTGTATTTTTACACTTGTCGTTTATTTGGAGGCATGGTTTACAGCTCCATTCGCTAATTTAGCTCCTCAAAATGATTTAAATTTTCTTAAAGCATTACATAATTTTAGAAAAATTAACCAGCCTGTTAGCAAAGTGGGAATAAAAAAAATGTCTAACCATCTTTGGTATTTGAGTCCAGAATCGGCTGCAATGGCATTTTTTGATGAAAATGTTTCTGATGGTATTAAAAGGAAAATGGTTCTAAACATTAAAAGCAAAGAAATTATCGACGAAATAGAAAGACCAATTTTGAAGCGCTACGATGTTTCTCTGATAAATGATATGGATTTTTTTTTTAATTAAAGAAATCGATTTTTTCATCACTCCAGAATCCATAACTTTTTTCTAAAGATTTAAAATTGATTGTGAATTTCTTAATAAAGATCCTTCTGAGTGGAAATCTGATAAAAATTTTCAATTTAGCCTGAAGTTAGTAAAAAATATAAAAGTGGTTAACGACGTGGCTGAGAGGGGTATCAAATTAATTTCAGAATATAATCAAAGACTAAGTGCCGACGAAGAACAAAAACAATTTATAATACAAGTTCTTGATGAATATAAAAAAAGATTATTATTTTTTTATATAACACTGAACGAAAATTTAGACTCGTCATAAAATTAAAAACATCTTTTTTTGAGTTTAATAAGAAAACGAAAGCTTATTACAAAATTCTAAACTAGGATTCGGATTTAGCGATACAAAATCCATGGAAATTGACTACTCTGGTTTGCCGGAACATCCACTTTTTTCGGAGAGGTTATATGATATTGTACTCTGTACAGCCTATCTCCCACCAAAAATTATTGGGCCCAGCGGACCAAAAAAGACCATTTCTATATATTTTTTGCCGCTCGAGATCTAAAAAAAAACACGCGTTTTTTAAATCTATTTTACAATGGAAAAATAGATGATTTTGAGGTTAGAAAAAAACTTGGGGATGATGGCTGAATTCCGACCACGGATTCGGATTCAGAAACCCAAAATCCATTATATGTAACTATTCAGGTACTTCGCGACGCGTCGGAGTTCCAATTTTTCTTTTTTTTGTGGGGCTGTGTATTAAAATATTGAAGAAAAAAATACTCTCAACGGGGAAGGTATGATTTTAAAAATTTGGAAAAAATAGTTTTCGATGCTCCTTAATGTACTTAAAAATTGTGCAGAGTTTGAAAATTTTCTATTAATTATTTTACTTTTGAGAAAAGTATAAATAAAAGGCTGTAAAAAATAAATGCATGTTTTTCCCATTAAAAATTTCAAGTGCTCTGCGGCACGTGTTAATGTTAATCGATTTGGCTAAAATTTTACACAACACTTTTTTTAGATGTGTTGATTACTTTTTAGGCCGGGAATGGAAAAAATTCGGACTTCGCCAAAATAAGCCCCACCCTAATATATATACACATGTATTAAAATACAATATGATAATAAAATCAGTCATAAAATTGGCCGTTATTTAAATCAAGATGACAAAATAATTTTTTTTATCGCTATTTATGCATTAAGTATAGAAGCCACTCTCCTTACCCCTTTCCCCCCAAGTTACCTCCCGAAACTTCTTAAAAAAGTAAATTTAGCATTTTTTTCCTTTTTGTACAAACAAAATATTTTTGTAACAATTTTTGTACATTTGTTCTTAATATATATTTGTACAATTTGGGGCAATACGTGTGTATTTATAGGACCCGGTTTTTCGATTTAAAAATTAATAAAACCTTTTGATAATCTATGTTAAAAATTTCTGACATGTCACAAATTATTTATATGGTAACCAATGCTTACTAACCAATGGTTAGTGATCATAGAGAAAGCCTTGAACCAAATACAAGATGAGATATTAAAAACTAAAACTAAATACATCACATACAAATGTAATAATAAAAACTATTTAAATATTCTAAATGCGAGAATATTTTCATTTACTAAATGACTTTTGTAAAGGTTTCCCAAACGATATAACACTACAAAAAGCGAAAAAAAACTTTAAAGGCATATACAAAAAGGCAATAAAGGAAGCTAAAACAAATTATAATGATAACATTATCAAAAATTCAAAATCAAATATTAAAACTATGTGGGATATTGTAAACGAAAAAAGAAAAAGGTCTAAAACTAATGAAATCTGTGATATTTCACCAGACAAATTTAATAATTTTTTTATAAATATAGCTAAGAATCTTATGGAAAAATTAGAGCAACCACTGTTTAATTATAACGAGGGTTTTGCGTATGATGATGCAAGATCATCTCCAATACCATTATTTTCTTTTGAACCAATTTCAAGTGTTAAAGTCAGAGAAATTATAGACTCATTAAAAAGAACAAGTAGTAGGGATATCTTTGGGCTTAATGTGGGGGTCTTGAGGGCCGTAAGGGACATCATCACTGTGCCTCTTACTAACCTCATAAATAGGGCAATAGAGCAAAATGTTTTTCCTGATATATTAAAAGAAGCGGTTGTCATACCAATACATAAAAAAGATGATGTAAACGATTTAAACAATTACCGACCTATATCGCTACTACCAATTATATCAAAAGTGTTCGAAAAGGTCTTAGCATTGCAAATCACCGCACATTTTGAGGAAAAAGGACTGTTTTATAATGGTCAATATGGCTTTAGGGGCAAACGAAACACCTCAATGGCAATACTGGACCTTCTGGAAGATATAATTGGGGCTTTTGAGGACAAAAAATACACAATGGTGGTGTTTTGTGACCTTTCAAAGGCTTTCGATTGCGTACCCCACGACCTTCTTATTAAAAAACTAAAAATGTATAACTTCAGTAACTCTGCTACTAACTTAATACAATCTTATTTAAATAATAGATACCAGCGTGTAAAAATAAATGGAATAATGTCAAGTAAAGAAAGAATTATACATGGCGTACCCCAAGGGTCTATCCTAGGTCCACTATTATTCCTAATATTTTGCAACGATTTGCCACAATTTAATAATTTAGCCAAACATATTCTATTTGCAGATGATACTACTTTAACAGTCCATGATAAAAATTTAAATATGGCAATGGAAAGGTCAAGGGGGGCGCGATCGAGGGCACAGGAATGGTTTACAGGTAATAAATTAACTCTTAATAATGAAAAAACAGTCTCCATTTTGTTCTCCCTTATGAGGAGCAGTGATGATGTCAATCATGGCCTTCAGGATTTTTCAAAATTTTTGGGTGTCTATATTGACAAAACACTAAAATTTGACAAACATATTGATGCTCTCTCAGTTAAACTGTCAAAAAACATATTTCTGCTCAGAAGCCTATCAAACTGTTTGTCCTTCGATATACTTAAAAATGTTTATTTCTCATTGTGTCACTCTCTGCTATCATACTCAATTCTTGTGTGGGGACAGGCAGGGGAATGGCAACGAATTTTTAAATTACAACGAAGAGCTATAAGGGTAATATGTGGCCTAAACTACAGAGATAATTGCAAAACAAAATTTATAGAACATAAAATATTAACTTTTCCAAGCTTATACATTTACGAAATCTTAAAATATACAAAACTAAACTTTAATAAATTTAACCATAACATAAACCACATATACAATACCAGAAACAAGAATGATCTTAGGACTCCGCAATTTAGATTGACCAAATCTCAAAAGAGTATAAGTTTCTTAGCACCAAAGTTCTATAATAAAATACCTAAGAAAATAACAGAGCTGGATCAGAATGTGTTCCGGGGTATCATAAAAAGTTTTTTGTTTAATAGGGCGTTTTACTCGTTCGAGGAGTTCCTGGGGTGTGAGATTTCGATATCGCATTTTGAGGGGTTCTCGGACGAGTGAGTGACCTTAATTGTATTGTCATATACCTTAATTGTATTGTTATATATCGTTGAACGTATTTGTGATTTTATTGACCTGTGTAAACATATTTTTTTGTAATGACACCAATAAAGTATTATTATTATTATTATTATTATTATAATACAAAACAACAAAAAATAATATTCCAATTAAAGATTTAAGAAAAATTCCTTATTGTTTGCACATTGCATATAAAAATATCGAATCTATCTTACTAGTACTTATTGTACTATTTACACATAAAGTCCTATACTGGTAAAATTTTTAAAATATTTGTTTTTGCGCCTGGCAAATAAAAGGTGAAATTATTTTTCGACGTGACACGAGAAACTCTTAAATATATGTCTATACCATTAGTTTACCGAGTGATGTATGACAGGGCTTTAAGTTTACTTACTAAAACAATGCGTTTTACTTTCTTTATGTTAAGGATATATTTCTGGTTTTCTTATAATATGGAAAAAGAGTTATTTCCTAATATTCACCGCATTTTAAGGTAATGGTTAGCATTGTATTACTTTGACTTGAAGCTTAAATTATACCTATAGGTATAATTTAAGCTTATACTATAGTTAATAAAAATAACCCTTTTTTCATATTGTAAGTAAAACGTTAGTTTCTGTAAAGGCTTCGCATAAAGGGTCAGTTTTTGGCGATGCGTTGAATTTTATCCTTGCTCCAAGTGTTCCGCACACACAACAGGATAATTCCTTTATTTATATATAATGTCCAACGCTGTCTATAATCCTATTTCTGACCATCTGTAAGGGATAAGGACAAACAAAAAACATCGCCGGAAATATTGTTCAAAGGAATTAAATATCCTGGATTAGCTATAACGAATGGTTTTGTATTATTAAGTGAATGTTCTGTTCTCTCGCAGAGCCTTTATTAATGAAAACTACAAGGTTTTTGCGTCGTTAAGTTGCCCACCAATTAGTCATAGAGTACAATGGTAGATTTGGGGTAATTATGTCGTTTAGGTTGGTAGTACAGTTGTTTTGCCTACAATCTTATAACCAAGGTTTTGGCAAGATTAGCTTGAATAGGTATTAAATTTATGTTTTTGAACAAAATATTATTTAAGTGCGGATCTTTATACAGAGTGAGTTGTAAGTGTTCCACAATTGTTTAAAAAAATATTTTTGAACACACATTGAAAGGGACAAAATTACGAGTTGTTGATAGTTGGTTTCTTTTCGCTTAAAACGTTTTGACAGTGGCAGTGACACTACAAAGAAAAAATAAAGCAATTGAAAACATGCAGTGTGTCGAATGCAGCTAAAGTCTAAAGAGAAGAGCATAGAACAAAAAGATTGCATAATTATTTTAAACAAATAATTAATTTATAAAAAATAACTCAATACAATTGTGTGTTTTTTAAATAATTTACTTTTAAAACGAAATTATGGTAGTCACCAAATAAGTCAAACCAAATACCCCTAGATAATCTTGTAGACGAAAATGACAGATTGATCATTTTGGTTGGACACAGTCAACATTATCCTTTATTATTGCAAAACTGTGCGACGAAACTGCATATGAGTTATAAATTCATTAATTTTTCAATGTCACGTTATAAGATATGCATTAATTAAAAACAAGGGCTGTATAGGAGATTTATTTAACGCGTATCTTATAACACGACAATAAGAAATCAATGATTTTTTCTTGCATGCACTTGTAAAAGTGGAGTATAAACACAGTTTAGCAATAATAAATGTTAATAATTTTTTACTCGCAAACCAGACGGTCAATCTTTCTAAAACTTTGTAAATGTCTTTTAAGTAGACTCTATTACAACCTTTTACAACTTTTTTTAAAGATTTTGTTCGTGCCCGAAACGAAGCGTCTCTAATGACGTATTTTTTGATTTTATTATTAAATTTTCTAATATAATCGTTTAATTTTAGGAGACCTCTAAATGTTATCCAAATCCTAAACAATTTTGTGCATAAAAAACTTATGGAGACAAAATATTTTAAACTTTTATTTTGTTTATATTAATTTTTAGTGTTAATAATGTCCAAAAAGGCTACTAATGTAATAATTTTATTAAGTCGATTCCACTCTGTACGTTGTGCATGTACAGGGTGGTCCAGGTAAGGTGACCCATATACTTATCTCAGAAACTACTGGAGTCACAAAAAAAATTGTAAGAAAGAAATATTCACGAAGTAAAAAATATTTTTAAAATATTATATTTTCATTTATTCAGGGTGTTCGGTTTTCTGTGGGACGATACCAACTTTTTTATTTTCAATGGAACACCCTGTATTTTTTTGCATTTTTAGATTCTACACACTAATTGGGAAAATTTTAATACTTTTCGAGTAAAATTAAAATTTATTTATTAAAATTTCTCTAAATGTAGACATTAAATTTTGCTAAAAGTTAAAAATAACTTATTATTTTTTATATTATGTAGTATTCACCTCTTTAATAAAAACCAAGCTATAAGTTAAATCTTCTTTTTTTATAAAATATTATAATTTAATAATTTGATCATTACTTCCAAACAGGGTAACAGCATTAAGGCGAATACCAGCTATACAAAAACTTTCGGATTGTTACGTTTCTTTTACTTTAATTACACATTTCTTTAAATTTGAGAAATGTTTTTTGATTTTCTTTTTTGTATCATAAAGTCCATCAGTAAACTATCACTAAATGTACTTACAATTTTTATTTTAAATATTTACGGCGACAATTTTAAAATTCTTCTAAAATCCACTTAAATTGTTGATCAGTGTATATTATGCATATTATGTGAAATCCTATAAACAACTTTAAACCTAAGTGAGCTGCTATGTTTTAATTAATTTTCTCTCCCCTCGCGACACATTTTTTTTGTCAGTTATTGGGCCCTAACAAAAGATGACACCGACATAGCGCATAAAAAACTTAATAAAAAGTTGCGCGAAAAGGCAATTTAAACTTTTACTATGGGTTGTTATTCAAAAATCGAAACAAAATACCTGCCCGGGACTTTCAATGTATCCTAATTTACGTGGAAAGTTTTTCCGGTAATTTTAAGGACAATATTTTTCATCTACCATCAAAAGGTAAAGTTTATAGGCTCGCTGTAAAATATTTTATTATAATGATTTTTTAACGTTTTTGACTTAAAGAAAGTGGTCTCTGTAAATAGGGATTTTTACGTCAGTTATATTAATTAAATTATTTTAGTAACATTATGTAAGTACTATTATTCAATATATTTTTTTAATAATAAAGGGTAAATACTGAAAATGTTTTTTCTTTTACAATATAAGAATTTTTTATTATTTTATTTAAAATGAATTAGAATTCACTAAGCGAAATAATTATTAATAATATACACAAACGCTTTGAAACAGTGCGTGATAATTAAGACATTTTTATATACCTTAACCAAGTTTTGTACAATATACTATGCTCCACACCTCAAAGTCCCACCACGTGACCACGTACGGAATGCATTCTTTTGAAAATTTAGCATATAAGGCTTTTCAGGTTATGTATCTGTCTAAGTATACTCAATGAATGAAATAATATTTATAGTGTTACCGCTTATGTTTAAGCGTTAAAAGTTAATAAATCTTTATAGTATCAGAATAACAATGGTTGGTTTAAGAATTTAGTAATATAAATACTGCATTTAATGAAATTCCCGTGTAAGGTGCAATATAAGTGATATTTTTATGCATTGGGTCTACATTTCTCCATAAAATAGTTTTAACTAAACAGCATTTATTAAAAAAAATCCAACTTTTCTTTTATGAAATAAGAATATCTGTATCAAAGGTGGGTTAATGTATAAGAAGAAAAAATATCATCTAATTTTGTGTGTTTAAGGTTAGAAAAATCTATTTTGGCCAAAATAAATAAGTGGAATATTTGAAAGAGTGTCATAAATAAATATAGGTATACTAAATAATTGTTCAAATTCAATTGAAGCTTTTATACTTCTAACGACAAAACTTGTGCATACCTGTCGGCATACTTACTTTAAGTTAGATTATAAGAAAACAAACAATTTTTAGAGAAACTTGCAATGTGAAAATATTTAATACTCCCATGACATGTGATTTATTTAATTTTTTAAAGTTATAATGATTTTTTGATGTAGATCAAATTCAGTCGAAGCTTTTTAACTATTTGTATTGACAAAACTTTATGTAGGTACACTTTAAGCTGGATAAGAAAAACTACCACATTTTTAAATACCATATTATACAGTCTTTTAAATAATCCAAAATACTTATTTATTTTGGTTAAAATAAATTTTTCTAACCTTAAAATTACAAAATTAGATGATATTTTTGTTATAATATATTAACCTACCTTTAAAACACATATTCTTATTCCATAATAGAGAAGATAGATTTTTTTAATAAATGCTGTTTAGTTAAAATTATTTTAGAGAAAACCAGATATTTGGACCAAATGCACAAAAATATTACTTATTTGGCACCATACACTTTAGAATTTCATTAAATGCAGTATTTATATTCTTAAACCATCCATTGTTATTGCAATGTTATAAAGATTTAAACATTTTTAACGCTTAAACATAATATTATTTCTTTCGTTTACTATACTTTGACAGATACATAACCTGAAAAGCCTTAAATGCCAAATTTTCAAAAGACTGCGTTCCTTACGTGGTCACGTGGTGGGACTTTGAGGTGTGGAGCATAGTACATATATGTACATATATATATACATTAACCAAGAATGTACATTTATGCGTATAAGACCATCTTATTGGTTGACAGTCCAGCCTTTATATCATTTATGTACACAATAAATAGTCGAGGCCCCAAAATAGATCCCTGTGGAACGCATATTACCTGTTTTCTGATGCTAAGGTAGCTGGACACCAATTAATGTGTTAGTTTTTATTTGGGATTTCATGTGTAAGTCAAGGCCTTGAAAGGATCACAGAAATTGGAGCCCACATGCATTCCCTTCTCAAAGCCTTTCACTAACTTTTCACAGATATACGTAACTGTTTTACTATTAAATTATTCATGAAACTGTTGACATTTCAGAGTAAGTCAACATTTTTAAAACAGCCTTACTTTAAAACCTATTAAATTAATACTTCATAAAACCATTAATGTTAGACGCATCATTAACGAAATCGTAATGATGTTCTTTAATTTCGGAATGACCGTGGTAACTTTTACCCTGGCAAACATTAATTACGAAAAGTGATTTCAGCTGAAAATGGCTGCGAACATTTTTCAGTCGGCTGAAAATCGCGTCTTATCTGCGTCCGGGCCATAAATATTGGAAAAAGTCGCGTAATTAAACAGCGCTAAAATCGCTAAATTAAATTTTTGCTCTCCATCTTCAAACAAATGGTCATCAGTTTCTCTTATAAATGAAAGATTTTTGAGACGATATGTTTTGAGAAAAGAAACGCCAAGAAAATACTACGAGGGCTTCTCAAAAAATATAAAATCAGATTTTCTGGTGAGGCCCATTTTGGCTTAATAGCCAAAATTGGGGTTTCAAACAAACAATTTGTAATATATGGAATATTCAAAATATAACAAAACATTCCTTGAAATTTTGAAAATTTTGGAAATGTTCAAGTCTGTCTGTCTGTCTGTCAGCTCTCATCTGTCATCTTGACACCTGTCAAAGTGTTGCTTGATATTTTGTTGGGTCCACCTATAGATGGTTTGTCAACTCGACACCTGTCTTATTTTGCTGGGTCCCCACGCCATCTGTGCATATGGTTTGCCTGTCATCTGTCATCTTTTTAGGTTGGAATTAAAACTGTCGTGTCGGTTGGTTTTTCTGAAATAATTGCCCGTTAAAATTTAAAAAATCAGTTAGAAAGCACTGCACGTCATGATTATTTTGCGGTCAAGTTAATTTTCTAACAAAAATAGTATAATTTTACTACTTCCACTAGTGAGAGAAATGGGAGTTCGCCCACGGGGTAAAGTTAGCGGTAGTTAAATTTGAAAAAAAGTGAGGTTAAAACTATTTGACAGCTGTCAAATAAAATATCAAATAAAATTAGCTTTAAATTCATTCTGGTTGTTGTATAAAATATTGTGTGCAACTATTGGTCAATAGAGAAGATTTCACTCGCGTGTTGTCTCACTCGCTGCGCTCGTGCAGTCGCACAATATACTATTATTCAACACCCATTTCATTCTTAGCTTTAACCGATGCACCGATTGTAAATCAATTTTCTAGGGATAAATTTTAATTTACACAGACAAATTTGAGTTTTTAACGCCAGTAGATTCCCAAGTTGGAAGTTCTAACGGGAATTTCAATAAATACAACTGTTACTTTTTGTACCTTTAATATTTCCCGCACAGAAAAACGCTAGCATAGCATGAATCGGTGAGCCATTAAACCAATGGGATCTTGTAATCCGTATTCCTGAATAACAGTTCCTATAATACCAATACGTAGTTAGCACTTCGTTTATAATCGTTTACTGTTTTTAAATTAACAACAAAAGTTATTGCTCCTAAATCTATTGATATTTATTTGTTAGAATGTTGAATGTTGTTGCATTAAATACTAATTTGATTTATTTAATAACGTTACTATAGTATGTGTACTATGTATACATTTAACGCAATAAATTCTTTGACATTTAGGCAAAATGTTTCCCTATTTTGGTTTAATAGTAATTAATTGAGCAAGTAACAATTTAGATTGCTTCAATTTTAATGCATTAAATGACAGCGTTGTTCTTGGTACTATGTTAGATTTTTTTATGTGCGTGTAAGAATTTTTAATACTTTGTGATAATATTTTGCACTTATAGTAAAAAAAAATCAAAGGATAAAATATTTTTTAACATGATCATATTTTGAAGTTATTTTAATATTTTAAAGTATTAATAATTGTCAAGTTTAATTAAAATAATAACGGCCAATGTTTATGGTAAAAATTACGTCAAAAATGTAAATCAATAAGAAATAATTTTTTGAAGAGATATTTATTTCTACAAAAATATATTATAGTATTAGGTATTAGGTATTGCTTGTTCAAGAGAAAAACAATTAAACTAAAAAGTAAAAAAAATCATTTAAATTTAAATGAAAAATATATAAAATATATCGAGTAAGGTTTAATACATTATTTTTAAGTTAATTTTTATTTTATAATTTTTTTAAGGTATACACTAAAAAAGCCTCCTAACTGTTGAAGAAAAATTAACTTTGTAAATAACGGACACCCTAATACACAGGTAGACGTTGTCAATAGTGAAAATGTTTTAACCGTTATACAAGAACGTTAATCAAGAATGTAAAAAATGTCTTGTGATTTTTAATACATCTTTTATTTAATTTTTTCGTTCTCCCTTGTATTTACATGGTGCTCGATTTTTAATTTGATAGAAATCTCCCCGGGCGAAGGGTGGAAAAATGCGGCGGCGGCGGCCCATGAGCGCAGAGAAGAAAAATTAGAAACGAGTCCTTAATTTTTCATTTAAAAACTTAGTGGAAATAACTATAAATAATTTGCGATCGCAAGTCGAGATGCACATCCGATGGAACGGAACTTTTTGCCGGCGGCGGCCACTGTAATTAAAATTTGTGGCCTCTTATCGCTTTTTTTTCGCAGCCGCCCCTTGCTCTTATGTATCTACCAAGAAATCATAACAAATCAAATATGTTTCAAAATGGAAAATAAATTAAGAATGTTTAAAATTAATAAATGTTTAAATATTAATTTAGTGCAAGAAAAGTTCTTATGAGATGAGTTCTTTTTAATACATTTTATATTTGCCAAAATGCGAATTATATTTAAATAAATATATTATAATAAATGATTTTTTAAAATAAAAAAAGTTTGGACTCTTACAATATTAGTCCATATAAGAAAATGTTGAACAAATTCTAGGTTCTAGTTTTAGTTTAGTCTAATAATTATTAATTATTAAAAGACATTAAGATACAAAGTTTTAGAAAGATTGACCGTCTGGTTTGGTTTTATTTATAAATTGTGTTGTAATTGTTAACAAAAATTTATATGTCACTTCTACAGGTATACGTGCTTACGACAAATCATTGATTTCTAATCGTCATTAATTAAATACATCTCCTATACAGCCAATGTCTTTAATTAATGCTTATATCTGCCTGTTGCATAACGTACCAGTTATTAACTTTTACCGCACATTTTTTTGCAATATTAAACGATAATCGGGGTCTTGATCTATCTCTTGCTAACTTAGCGGATCCGTTAAAACAGTAACTTTTGCACAGTTTGGTTGGTAGTTTGCCACGGTTTGGAAGAAAGTTTGAGTCAGTGTCGTATCTCTGGTATACCTACACAGAATGAGATAAAAGGCCTTAGAAGAAGAAATATTAGTATTATTTATTATTTTTCTTTTATTATTTTTTATGTGGATAGGTATAATGCGAAGCAACAAGCAACAACATAAATCAGTGCTGCCAACATACATACAGACTATAATTACAAATGACATTTAATAAACATACCTATTACTAATAAAATTAATCAACACAAGTTATGTATTAAAAGTACATATTTAAATATAAATATGTGATTAAAGATAAGGTAATACCATTAATTTAAGAACTATATTGTTTTTTTACACATTTTTATTTATTTTTAGCTCCATTTTTAAGGTTATGATTTATAAAAATTGAAAATAAACACAAGTTAATTATGGTTATTAATTTCTGATGCTTAATTATATATGTATATATATATATATATATATATATTCGTCCATTAGAAAACTCGCTCCTTCGTCGCTCGTTTTATAAATTGTCCGCGTGCGACAAAATGACGTCTTATGACATTAGTTCTTTAATATACTATTATAGTATTTGAAAGCATGTGTTAATGTGGAAATAAACATTTAACAATCATTATAAGAGAACATAGCCCATAAAACATTTTCTTCACTTTTACTGCGAAAAACTGTTGTTAGTTCATTTTAAAGGGATACATTTCGATTTACACATACAGAAAAAGTATAGTATGCAACTCGTTAATAAACTTTAACTTATTTAATTAAACACTCGTTTGCAAGTTTGCTTGTGCCTAATTTAAATTTGTTACTAAAATGGCGTTTGACAAACAATTTACCATAAAAAGTTTGATTAATTCCCAAAATATTACTTTTCTACCTTGAACGGGTTTGGATATATTAAATAAAAACCATCTTCAGGGGCTCCTCTTTCGGGGGCTGTAGCTCCCTTGGAAAGCATTTCTCGACCTATTTTTATAGGAACTTTTTTATTATTTTTGTACGTAGAATCTGCTGTTAAAGTATTGCACGCTAATTATGGGACACCCTGTATTATCATAACTGCTAACTATAACTTCTAAGAAATGCAATATTTATTTTCCTCAATTCTTAAACTTGACTATATATATACTTTGACAGGTCATAACCTAAAATACCTTAAATGACAAGTTTTTAAAAGACTGCGTTTCTCATAAAATGTCAAAGTGTGGAACACAGTTCCCACAGTACCTTACGAAACAGCCAGCATTTGTTTAATATCCCGGCGCATCCGCCATTTTTGACAATATATAAATATATTAGAATTATAGCAAAAAGGCTATGTTTGTTATAAAAAAGAGATTTGTTAACATGAGTTTGTAGTTTCTTAATTATATTTTGTAAAATTTTAACATAATTTTTTGTAGAAAACCAGGGTTTGTAATTATTTTAACAAAGGAATATATTTTACCGAAAGTTTTGTAAAGGTAATATTTTGTAAGCATTTTGTTAAGTACAAAGGTTACAGATTATTTTGTTAATGTTTAACAAATTATTTCGTTGTTAAAGTACACGTGATTTCAGGAAGTCAATCAAAACATTTCCCACTGACAAGACTGTTTTTATGTATTTCCTTACAATTTGACGATTTCAGATTGGTGTAGTATTTAATTGTGTGTATGTTGTTTTTGTGTTCATTTAATTATTTTGTTTAGGACATTAATAAAGCAATATTTCTTAGTTGATTGTAAACTTTACATAAAGTGATGTGGACCTGGATGAACATAAAATCTGGTTAATATTTGGTTAAAAACATTTTTTGACTGTGTATTTGGTATAATTATTGAAAATTACTGGAAAGCAAAAGTAATTTATGTTGACAACCCGTAACAGTAAACACCAAAGTGGAGGGTCACTAGGAAGAACAGAGAGGGCAACCAAACACAAACATTTCCTTCGCTCTGCACGGGGTCCGAAATTTACTGGACAACTTCCTAAGATACGAGTCTCGTCCTCGCATCGAGTGTGTAGAGGACCTTTTCCTAATTGTCTTCTGTTTAATGATCCGAACTTCGAATCGTGTTTTACAGTTTTCCCTTTAGTTTGCCGGCCCTTCTCCGGCCCCGCCATGCACTGCGGGTCCGAAGTCCGGAATCGGCCGCAAATAAACTCGATTCGGTTTGCGGCCTGTTTATCTATACGTACTGCGTTGTCGTCTTCGATACTTAATGGCTCCCCCACACAAACTTACTTACATCAGTTAACGTTGGTTAACAACTTGAGATGCTGTGCCATAAAAATTTGTCTAAATGACCCTTAAATTAGATCAATTTTTATAATATATACCTAATATTTATATATTGTAACAGTCTGGTTTTTAAGAATTTAATTTAGTTTGGTTACCAAGTGAAAGTCAGTAATTTGCTGTGTTTGGGCTTTATTTTATAAATAGAGGTATAATGTGTTTATAACTAATCTTTGTGTTTTGGTTAAGATTTAATTTTTAATTATGTATAATTTTATTTTACTGTTTAACAAAGTAGACTGTATAGCACAGTCTGCCACTGAACAAACTAAAAATTTACTAGAATGGTCAGCCATTTGTTAATCTGATTTTGATTCGGCACACTTGAGGTCATGAGGTCAATTAATTGCCCAAAATCTAAGATATTTTGCTAATCGATTGTTGAAAATTGTGTAAATATTTTTGGAGTTGGTTGGCTAGTTTGACTGTTGTATTGACAGCAGTCTTAGATGAAACTTGGTTACACTTGATCTACAAAATAACATAAAATAAGTTGATTGGATAGCAAGGACTTCTTAAAAATACCTGATTGTGTAGTGGAATATAGTAACCAGCCTGTGGTGGACTCACATCGCAACGTTGCCATACCTTATAGTTGCCGGATTTGTAAGCTTTGTCTTAGTATTACCAACTTCAAAATTTGTACACAGTAAAAAATTTTGCCCGTGTAAATTTTTTAGTGTAGGGGTAAAAATATTAGATTTGATTTGTAAGGTAGCATTTAGTGCTTATTAACTTTATTAAACACATTTAAAGAATATGAACATTATTCATTGATACATTCACACTAATTATTATTAAAATAAATCAAAAGGGTAGAAAAACTTAATGCGAATGTTTATTTCCCCTTAATGTGTTAAATAGTGACAAAATGTACACTACAGTGCATGCCAATTTCTTTGTTTGTTTTGATGTTACTAAAAGCTCTTTTTTCTTTACACTACTAGTGCACATTGTATCACAATTTAAGTTAAATTACACCAATAGTGGCAAAATAGACTAAAAAAACTGGTAATAACCGAAATGCGTTTTAATATGCTTGGTTGGTACCTATCTACCTACGCAGTGCATATCCGGAGATACCGCGTTGTGGAAGTGTGGCATTTTTGTTCAGTTAGATTTTAATTACGGTAAATCCATAAGAGGACATTCTTATTTTTTGGTAAGTATTATACTTCCTTTTTCTTTAAGCCTTAATACTCAATAAGTACCAATATGTTAAAAGCATGTCCATACCCGACCTTTTTTATATATTAATAATTTACGGCAGTAGGTCGGTACTTGTAACATTAATAATATTAATACATACACACTTGATTTACTTTTTATTTTCAAGCGTAATGGTTGTTATATTAACCTATACCTACATTAATATTAATATTATGGAAAATTTGTACACGTGTGATAAATCCCCGACATACAGCCGCCTGAAGCCTACCAATGGGATCACCCATTTTTTATAACAGAAAAATGGATTACTGATGAATTGCTTACAAGTTGACAGCCAGTAAAACATTGCATTGATCTAAAGCTTTTACGTTTTAAGGAACCATTTTGCTTAAGCCAGCCATACGACTCAAATATGAAATTATATTTTAAAAGGCACCGATTTTGATAATTGTCATAGATTTTTGTTCCAAATAAATGTTTCTCTTTATTTACCATTTCGTTTTATTCACTAACACCAATAGGTTTTACTCAAATAATAGTGTTAAGTTACACTAGAAGTTTGCACTAAAAGAGTAAAAGCACCTTTCTAAAATTAGAACCTTTTCAAAGTAGTGTTAATTTACACTGAACAACAGTGGGATTTTACCCAGGAAGTGTAGAAGTACACGATTTTAGTTAAAATAACTTTATCCTTTGTGCTATAGTGTTAAATCATACTTGCTTATAAGGAAAATTACACTACAAATTAACTCTAATTGTAGTGTTATAAAACAACACTATTTAGTGTGGACCTGTGTGAACTCTAATTAGTATTGCTTAGAGTTGATTTTTTTTACTGTGTAAGACTTACCAAAATGTTTAGTGCCAATGAAAGAATTCATATTTGTAAGAGTTACTTGTTACTTGATTTACTTATCTGTCTGAGTTATTTATAAATTAACGATGTGGTATTAGTTTGGCAGCATTTTGTAATAATTTTAAATAAGATCTGTTTTAGTTGAGCCTACTATAACGACTGTTTCATATTTGACATTTTTCATGTTGTTATTAAGGGTTTTAGGTCGCCATTAATATTAAAGCATGTATTATTTCATACTAATTTAGGCTACATTTTTGTTGCAGTATTACTAGATAAATGCTTAGTTTTTCTTATGCATCGTAAATGTATATTAAACATTTTGCCGTTTTATTTTCCACTGAACCTATACTACAATTACGTGGTAGTAAAATTTTTTAAATAAATTTTTTTAGTGTTTCTCAATAAAAATGTGGTTCTTGTAAAAAATTAGTTGTTATCTTAAAAATAGACAGAAAAGTATAAGATTTTAAGTTACAAGTAATTTATTTGTAAAAATATGCAATAGGTTGAACAAAACGCTTTCTCATTCATTATGCCTCAACCAGAAATACGTGTCTTTTTTTATACCCTACATAAAAAGTACTTTAAGTACTTTTTATGTACTCAGTACTTAGTCCAGAGTACATTTAAAAAAAGTACTTGTACTTGTACTTATTTAATTTAAAAATGTTAAAATGGAAACGAGTACATTGGTTGTACCCGAGAAAATTTTTCGTACTCGAGTACATTTTTTTTACTTGAGTACATTTGATGTACTCGAGTACTTTTGTACTCGGCATCTTTGTGTTAAGTTAACATAACCACTACTATAGTGGCACTACATATTCTATATTACATAAATCCTCGATATGGACAAGTTGGTAAAATATCATTGTGGTGCCCTACTTTATAGAGATTTTACATATTACAGGAGGTAGTGCCCTTTTTATCTCTGGTAGTGACGTCATAATGTCATATGTAACGGTTTCTTTTTAAGAAATTTGAGATTATTCTGCAATATATATATTCTATAGAATCTGCATTAGTATTATTTTAAGTGTTTAAGTGGTTTTTGTTATACCCCAGTATACCCCAGTAAGTAAGATTTTAAATATTATTTTGTATTTGATTACCCACTCAATTAAGTTTTTGTCATATTAATTTGAATTTTGGAATTATTTTTTTTATTATAACATCATAACAATTCGTGATAAGCGGGCGCTACTGTATATAAAAACAAGTATTTGTTTTCCGCTCCAAGATCTAGAACACCTTTATTCTAAATTTCATAAAAATCCGTTAAATATTTGAGGAAATGGTGAATGCACCTAGATTTAAACAGAATTTTGAAGTGTATTGCCCCCTTATGGTTGGAAATAAAAAAAGTTATGTACTATGCTCCACACCTCAAAGTCCCACCACGTGACCACGTACGTCTTTTGGCATTTAAGGCTTTCCAGGTTATTTATCTGTCAAAGTATAGTCATCGAAAGAAATAATATTATGTTTAGGCGTTAAAAATGTATAAATCTTTATAACATTACAATAAAAATGGATGGTTTAAGAATTTAAGAATATAAATACTGCATTTAATGAAATTCAAAGTGTATGGTGCCAAATAAGTAATATTTGGTCCAAATATCTGGTTTTCTCCATAAAATAATTTTAACTAAACAGCATTTATTTAAAAAAATCTATGTTCTGTATTATGGAATAGGAATATCTGTATTAAAGGTAGGTTAATATATTATAACAAAAATATTATCTAATTTTGTAATTTTAAGGTTAGAAAAATTTATTTTGACCAAAGTAAATAAGTATTTTAGAATATTTAAAATAAAATAATCTTTTCCACCTTAAAGTGTACCTACATAAAGTTTTGTCAATACAAATAGTTAAAAGGCTTCGACTGAATTTGATCTACATCAAAAAATCATTATAACTTTAATATTTTAATAAATCACATGTCATGGGAGTATTACATATTTTCACATTGCAAGTTTCACTAAAAATTGTTTGTTTTCTTATAATCTAACTAAAAGTAGGTATGCCGAGAGGTATGCACAAGTTTTGTTGTTAGAAGTATAAAAGCTTCAATTTAATTTGAACCATATTCAACAATTGTTAAGTATACCTATATTTATTTATGACCATATTAACACAATCTTCCAAATAATCCACTTATTTATTTTGGTCAAAATAGATTTTTCTTACCTTAAAATAAAAATTAGATGATATTTTTTGTTCTAATACATTAACCTCCCTTTGATGAAATGTAGACCCAATGCACAAAAATATCACTTATATTGGCACCTTACACTTTGGAATTTCATTAAATGCAGTATTTATATTCCTAAATTCTTAAACCAACCATTGTTATTGTGATACTATAAAGATTTATTATTATATTAACGCTTAAACATAAGCGGTAAAACTATAAATATTATTTCTTTTATTGACTATACTTTGACAGATACATAACCTGAAAAGCCTTAAATGCCAAATTTTCAAAAGACTGCGTTCCGTACGTGGTCACGTGGTGTGACTTTGAGGTATGGAGCATAGTACTTATATGTATAGACAAATAATCCAAAGTACCAGGCTATTTTATTAAATCCTATATAAAAAAATATTCTTTAAATAAAAGGTCAAAATCACTCAAAACAAAAAAATTCAGGAATCGTAGCTTGCCGGGGTCGGCATCGAAAGCAGAGGCGGGGGGATGGGGCGACTTCGGACGGGAACTGGGGAGAGGTGAGCCGCCAAGCTTCGCGTACAGACTCGTCACATGTAAAGTCCTTAATACGTGCAGATACAAAGTAACTCTACTGTAAAGTCGCCACTGTTGTGTTTTTGACATCGCACTGCCTGCCTAATTAAATATATTATAATAAATATGCTCTTTGTCGGGTCTACGAGCGGTGCGAGATGGGGAAAGAAGAGCTGAAAATATATATACAAGATTATTCATTTTACACATGCCATATTCAGGAATTCGTTTTCTGCCTTTTTTGCGGCGGGTTTTTGACGTTTACTTTACATTAATGTCGTTAGCACTTTAAAGGCTTTAATGTAAATATATTATTATTTAGATGTATTTTTTAATTTTTTAAGCTCATTTGTAGGTACCTACGTCTAAATATATGCAAGCTTATAAAGCAGGATTTATAAGGATAATTAAAATATTTTAGAATGAAAAATTTCAAGATTGATATTGTTTTAATTTTGCTGTAACGTATTTAAAGTCCTTTTACCGTAATTGTATAAAATTTAAATACAAAAGCGATAAGCCTTTATTAAATCTATATTGATCGTATAATATTATCCCTATAAAAGATATTAAACACACAACGAAAGGGTTAAAATTAATATTCACCCCGTTTTTTGATCAAATAGCGGCTCATCTTATAAAAACCATTACGGCTGATGACAAAAAAGTAAACATATTAGAGAAAATTTCGTTTTAATTTATTTCAAACACTTTTATTCGAGAAAAACAAACAAAAATCCGTTCAAAAAATCGTCTGGGTGTTTAATTGGGAATTTATGAATATTAAATTTTAACCAAATTTTTAAAGTAATGAAAAGCTAAAATAATCGAAACAAGCTAACATAAACGCCATTTTAGTCACGAATTTAATTTAATTAAATGAGTGCCTAGAAAGGTTTATAAACAAATTGCATACCATACTTTTTCTACGACAAATACTTATTATTATCTTAAAATGATTTAAATTAAATATTTGTATAAAGCGACATCTATACGAAAATAAAGTAACCATCCCAATAAACATTTTTGAGGTAATTTTCACCATTAACATTGCCCGTTATTATTTTAATTAAACTTAACAATAATACTTTTAAATATTAAAATAACATGTTAAGAAAATATTTTAGCCTTTGATTTTTTTTATTACTATAATTGAAAAATATTATCACAAAGTATTAAAAATTCTTACACGGAAAATGTTAAAGGTACAAGAAGTGACAGTTGTATTTATTGGAATTCCCGTTAGTATTTCTAACTTGGGAATCTACCAGCGCACAGTGTTTCAATTCTCGAAATTTTCGGCAAAATATAGAATAGGATTCTCCTAAAAATCCGTACATAAAGGTTTTTATTGTCGCTGATAACGAATCTGGAATCAGAATTCCAAAATTCAAAATAATAGATCCAAAATGGGGGACATATTTGTAAAAAAAATTGAAAATCACCATACAGGGGTTTTTGTGGTCGCTGATAATGAATCTGAAATCAGAATTCCAAAGTTCAAAATGGTGAACCTCAAATTGCGGACATTTTTATCAAATATTGTCGAAATTAATTAAAAAACCGTAAGAGGTTCTTTTTAAAATGTAATAAAACATCTTTTTATAAAATAGCCTAATTTAGTTTATTATAATTACATTTATATGATATTATTTATTACCTACATATATATTAAACAATCTCCGTCACTGGATTCGCTCGTTGTATCATTAGCAGAGCATGGGAAACCATCAGAAGATAGCAACAGTTTTATTGCTTCGCGGGACAAAGATTTGCTCTTTTTCGAAACAATTTTTCTGAAGCTAGAAATATATGGATCGGAAGATGCCATAAGCCAATGGAAAACATCTTCCATCGTTTTTTCCCGAGAAACTTTCAAAATTCATTATAAAATTTAAATATAACAGATTTTATCCTAAGTATTTTAAATTTGTATTATTTCTTTTACTTAATATTTTAGCAACGATTTCTTAATTCGCTAAAAAAATTGTCAACACAAATAACCACAATTCAAATTTGACATTAACACACTACAATGCGCATGCGGAGTTGTTTTAACGCACCAATAAGAGGTGGGTTAAATATGTAAAATCTGTGTTAAATATCTTCGTAGTCACGAACGATTTACGCAAGTGAAAGTCTAGACACCGCTGTTGTAATAAACGTTTTGAGTTAAATCCGAGTGATTCGAGTAAACGTCATGAACGCAACCCAGAAATAAAAAAAAATCTTATATTTTGTAAAGCAAAAACACAGATACGCGCTCGACATAGGCTTAAAATCGCGAGGTTTTTTTACCACAACCGTGCCTGAGCGCCCAAGAACATGTAGTTTTAAAGAGCCGGGGGCAAGTTGGGGCAGCTAATTTATTGATGGCTTGATAGACAAAACTCTAAGCTATTCAACAGATCTTGAACTGATGCGATTTTAATAGACCGATCTTGTCGGTTACAATAACCCGTTGTACAAGCAAAATCTACGAAAAAAAATACATATCTGAATTTTAGATAACTTGAAGATCACCCTTCATCAAATCGCATAACAATCGGACACACCAAACACAAGTTATTCACTTTTAAACAATAAACAATAAACAATTTTTCGCAGAGATCGCCTGTAAAGTACCTTCAACTGAAAGCGTCAAGTTTAAACTGATTTACAAGGCAAAATATACGTATTTTATATAATTTTTTTTTCAATACAGGATAGAGACAGGTATTAACTACCCATCTAACTCAAAATTTACCTGAAAAAAAATGTAAATTTTTGAGGTTTTGCCGATATTTTCGAGAATTGAAACACTGTGCGACGGTAAAATCTCAAATTTTTTAGTGTAAAATAAAATGTATCATTTGAAAAAAGACTAACATTCGATATAGAACAGTTTTTTACAGTAAAAAGGAAGAGAATGTTTTATGGGCACTTTACGCAAAATTTTTAACGCTTTATCAGTTAAATCTAGTTAACTGCACTACTAATTTTCAGATTTAGAATTATTTTACTAGAAAGGAATTTTATTTAAAGATTGTATGACATTTAACAACTTAAAACTAACTTTAGCCCGTGACTAAAAACATGTGTGCCATAAAGCCGCAACTTGTGCGATTTAAAGGTGGGAGTATAAAAACTAAATTAACGACTTCATTAAACTTTAAGTTAAATAGTAACAACAAAAAATAGCAATAATATTAAATATTCAAAAGTTAAAATGACGATAAGCTAACAAGCCTAATGACAAGATTAAACGACGACAACTAAAATAACGACTGGATTAAACGTTAACCTAAAATAAAGACAAGTTTAATTAATTACACGCTAAAATAATAACAAGTTTAAAATGACAACAATGACTTTATTAACCGTTCAAGGATATTAAGTATACTACTTTTTGACGTCAAATTGATAGTTGCTTATTTAAGGAGTGTCATGTGGGCAGTATCAACTTAAAAATGTCAAATGGAAAGGGGGGCTTATTTGAATGGTAACTCGATTCTCTATTCAACGCATATCTAAAATGTAAAATCTGTTCAATGGTTACTAAGATAATTAACGTTTAAATAGAACTAATTATTAAATCAAATTTCCAATTATTCATCAAACTATTTGTTTAAAATCCTCCCCTTAAACATTTTGATACAAAAATAGTCTGTTTCTAATTTTAGTTTTCATATTTGCAACAATTCACGTCTAATCCGTTGTTTTGGATCATCAATTGATTCCGATTCGGTGACCTGTAACCCCATAAAAAATCAAGTGACGTTAAATCAGGAGACCGAGCCAGCCCTTCGGTAGGACCATGCCTACCAATCCACCTATTTGCATAAGCCGCTCATTAACCAAGTGTCTAACATACCTAAATTAATGTGCGGGCCCTTCATCTTTTTGGAATATTAAGGTGTCAAAAATGACAAGTGACAAAAATGACAGATTTTATGGCACTTCATTAACTACACGCTAGACGTTCTAAAACTGTCGTTTCACTTCCTATAATTACAATGCGAACCCATATGCTGATAATGTTGAATTATTTAATTGAATCTAAACAATATAGCATACATAATAATAATCGGTTAAATAAAAATAAAACGAATTTCATGAACTCCAGCAGTGTGGTCTAAGCGCAAAATTGTTTTTGTATTGTTGTATTTCTGCCTTCTTGGGCAGAATTTTGTCTATAGATGCTGTAAAATAGTTATTTGTTTTACAAGTGTTGAAAAGCGACTTTTTCATGCGAGTTTTTAAGTTGCCCACGAGGCCGTTAGGCCGAGTGTGCATTAACACGAGCTTGAAGAAAGCTTTTCTCACAAGTATAACACAATGTTTTTTCCGCGACCCTTTTATTTTTTATTATTTTTAAGTACAAAACAAAATAACCTAAAAACTTTTTTGACAGCTAAATGTCAAACGATGCTTTCCGGTTCTTTTCACATAGACCTGTCACTTTTCACACAGAAATGTCAGTTTACATTCGTGTTTTGCCTTGCCAATGAAAAGATTCATTTTCTAAGCAACGATGCCATCATGAAAAGTGACTTTTACATAGTGGTCGTAGAAAAAATTATTTTAAATCCTTTTTTTTAAATTACACTTAATATTGTTTGGTAATTTAAAAATTTTAATATTTTATATGATACAAAAGTGGATGTGCCATCTAAGACAGTCTTTTGTATAAAACAGGTCATTTTTAAACAGTACGTGAGAAAAATGTTAAAATTTATATAATCTAAATTTAAATTTAAATGGCTAATTGACACAATTATAAAAATTCATAAAAACAAAATAAAATTACCACAAGCCAAAATTACTAACAAAAAAAAATATGCTAAAATATTAGCAAGTCTAAAAGGATATAAGCTAAAAATATAATAAGCTTAACTGACATTACGCTATAATGACGATACGCCAAAATGGCTACAAACTATAATGACAACACGCTAAAATTATAGAAACTAAAATGGACACAAGTTAAATGACCACAAGCTTAAATAAAACAAGCTGACAATAAGCACTCTAAAATGATAGGAAGCTAAAATGACCAGAAGATAAAATTATAACAAGCTAATGATAACCAGCCAAAATAACTACAAGCTTCAATGGAAATAAAAATTATATTTAATAATAACAAGGTAAATGGCTACAAGCTAGAATAACAACAAGCAAAAATGACTACATGTCAAAATGATAACAAGATATGAAAATGTATTAATAAATCAACTAAATAAAATTTTTGGCACTAAAAACGTTCAATTCTTTAAAGAGACCTAAAGAATACCTAAAGGATACTTTAAGGATACCTAAACAATATCACATACATAATGATTATCAATTAAATAAGAATAAAACGAATTTAATGAACTTGTAAAAAAAACGGTTTTTTTTTCAGATGTTTTTTTTTTCAAATCCGCTACAATAAAGCAAATTCTGTCAATAAATGACATCAATCTTGGATGGAGTAATTTTTCAAAATGAAATTTTCAGTAAAATGTATATTAATAATAAAGTGAAATGTACAATATAGGTATTACATTTTTCATTATTGAAAATTTTGACCGAGACTAAAAAATCTAAGTTCTTATTATTTGGTAGTTTTCACATAAGAAACCAATAGCAATGTAAAACTACACTACTAGAAAAAATTAAAGGATAAAAAAAATTCCAAATTTTTTGCGATTTTTCGGATAGCTTTATCTGCGTTAAAAATGGTCGTATTGGAGCCGTAAAAAGCAATTTGAAGCTTTAAGTTTCTAGTTTTGAGATTTTTTGGGGTTCTTTTTTGGTCCACGGAATGTTCTGTTTTTTTTTTAAATTCCATACTCTATATGAATTTGAAAAATTATGAAAAAAAACTTTAAACATGAAAAAAACTATTTGAAAAAAAAAATTAAAAAAAAAACGGACCGTTTTTTTTAAGTTGCATCTCTAATGGTTTTTAATTTTTTCTGCTCTAACAAATTATTTTTAACCTTATTTTTTTTGAAAATTAGAATTAACATTGTTTGGTAGTTCTAATCTTTAATCTTTTTTATGATACCAAAGTGGATTTGCCATCTAAGACAGCAAAGCACGGGATTTCTTGCATACTTAAAGGCCATAAAAACAGGAATTAATTAACCTGCCGTTAAAAAATCTTCTCGGAAAGGGTTCGGAGATAAAATCTGAGAGCCAAAATTAGCATAGTCAATTGTGAAGACGGCGAATCTCGCGGGTGCGTATCTCCTCGACTGGTGGATATTATTTAAGATTATGGATATTTTAAATACTACTGACTGTTACCCTCGAAACGTCATTCCGACGTTGTGAATATTCATGATTCGATGATGGCATAGCACAAGATCACCCCTTTTTACTTAAATATCCGACAAATTTAGCCAAACTTTCCTTTAGTTTTGTATTTATCAATAGCAGGAGTAAAAGGATATAAAGTTAAAAATAGTTAATTTAATTAACATGCTCTAAATTCGATACTTGCTCCTTTTAGGGGACGGTTTATCTATTATGTATCACTTTTGCTTTAAGAAAACCCTTACCCATCTTATACTCGAAGTAAATAACAAAATTAGCAAATTTATGCAAATTTTCATTAAAGTTTGGATGGAGCCTCTTTAAGATGACATATCTTTACTTTTACGTTTAATTATGAATTTTAAAAGCATACAGTTGATCTTCAAAAATTCTCACAGTGATACAGAAGTTTACCTTTGTCAAACATTTTTTTCCACTCTCATACTTTAATTCGTTTATAATACAATGTCTACCTGTACCATAATAAGATCCATTATGATACAATTTTTTATCACACGGCAATATTAAGAAATAGAAATGCGATATACGGCAATATACTGTCAACCCAAGTAGCATAACTGGTTAAATTAACGTTAAATTTGAGTTATGCCTGGTTAATTCATTTAAGTAATAGTGTACCATAATGTTAAATTAACCTAACGCTATTTTGTAATAAATATGGAATTTAATTATGGTAAAATTAACGCTATGTAAGTTAAATTTAACTTCTCGGTAAATGTACCTTTTGGTTCAAAAGAAGTCAACTTAAACTCTAATTAACCGGTTTAAGTTTATATTAACTATATAGTTATAATTTACCAAATATGTTTATGTATATTTATATATATGACTAATAGATCCTTAAAATAAAATGTCGCCCCTGAATATTAATACTCATATATGTATGTATATACAGAAACTTTGAAATATCTAAGTTAGTATGCATTTTACGAAAAAATGATTAAAATAAAAATTAAATAATTCGAGGGGGGAAATCATTCAGTACTAAAATTGGTCCTCATACTCTTCTCCTTATAGGGGTAACTTTAAAATTTCCAATGGAACACCCTATTTTTTATTGCAGATTCGGATCATTCGACTAAAAATAGCTAGATATTGTCTAAAAACATTTTTTCATATTTGTAATAGATTGCGCTGTAATAAAAAAAAATCAATTTTGTTTAATTTTTCTTCTGATACGATTCTGCAATAATTTTTCTATAAAAATATCACTTTTTTTGGTAATAATTATCTTATTAAATTAAATCTGATTTTTTTAAGTACCCACGATTTTTTAACTAATATTTAAGTTTCCTTTGGTTTAAGTTTTATACATTATTTCATTCGGTGACTGCCAGCATTAAATCCTTTAATTTAAAAGGTTATTGTACTATTGTACTATTTTTAATAAAAATACCTCATTTAAGGTAAAAAAACATTATTTTGTTAATTAATTAATTTAATCCTACAGGATTAATTATAATTGAGGTATTATGGTTTTTAGTTATAAATAATAATTATTATTGAGGTGTAAAGAAATTAGTTCGAGGATTAATTTGCAAACAAAAAGACCTCCTTTCGTTAAACAGTTATTCCTATGGATATTTTAACAGTGGAAGAAAAAATAGAAATTATTTTGATTTATGGAGAAGCAGGCAGGAATTTTGATGATGCTGTTAATATCTACGCTCAGCGTTTTCCGGAAATAATTCGATCACGTACTTCATTTCACAGTACAGTCAAGCAGTTTACTACAAACGGGAGTGTTCAACCGAAAAAAAGAGTTCGTCGAGCAAATATTTAATATTGTTATTTTGAGCACCTACTTTAATTAGAATTTAAAAAATAAATAAATAAATTTAAAAAATAAAACCAAGTATTTTATTCAAAAATTATTGAAGAATCGTATATAGAAGAAAAATCTAACAAAATTGATTTTTTTCATTACAGAGCCATCTATTACAAATATGAAAAAATGTATGAGGACCAATTTTGGTACCGATTGATTTCTCCCCTCGAATCATTTAATTTTTAATTTAAGCATTTTTTCGTAAAATGCATACTAACTAAGATATTTGAAAGTTTCAAGTTAAATAACTCACCCTGTATATATCAATTGATATCTTAGAGAGATGGTTCTAAGGGAACACCCAAAGGGACATTTTTTTCTGATAAAGGAGTACATAATATTTTCATATTTTTAATGCGCTTTAAAAAAATAGAAATAAAGAAGCTAAAAATTAAAAAAAATCTTTAATTCGTTTTAAATAAAAATATTATTTTTTATTATTGGTTTGTTTAAATTAAGCAAACAATATATGTAACGATTTTAGGATGCTATTACTTATTGGTTATATAACCAGTATAAATTAACCTGCAAGTTTATTTAAACTCTTAACTCTTTGGTTTTGGTTTAAATTTGGTTAAGGTAACACATTATAGTTAATAATTACCAAAAGTAGGTAAATAAACTAAATTGTTTTATTTTTAAAATAATTAACCTAAAAAAAATTGCCACCTATCTTACGTTCTGATTTTAGTTGCTTTATTAAAAAAACGCATATGTTATCTGATAAACCCTATAGATGCTTACCAAATTAATTAAATGTTTTAAGATTTGTAGATAAATAATTATTTACAACTTTTTTAACTCTTCTATAGTACCTAAATTCTATATATATAAAGTATATATTTTTTTAAATAATTTCTTTTAGGATCCATTATCACACAAAACTCAAAACCTTTAGGTTTAAATATAAAGCTGTATTGAGACTAATTTTTATATGCAGGTAACAACGAAAACTGCAAAACCATCACTTTTTTAACCAGTTTATTAATTAAAGTTAATTTACAGCCGAGTTCAAATTTGGTAAAATATAACTTGTTGGTTAAAAAAATATATCCAAATTAACCAACACTGTGGTTAATTTATCAAAAAGTTAAACTAAACCAAAATATGTCTAAAAAAATTACTAGTCTTAACGATTTTTAAAGGTTAAAACTAAAAGTTAACAATATTAACTTAATATAACGTTATTTTACTTCTAAAATTACCTACTTTTTAATTTATAAGTAATATTACTAACAAGTTAAATAAATTTGGTTTATTTATAGTAAATTTAATCTCTTAAAATATTTAAATTTAGGTTAATTCGAGAGTTTAAATTGACTATAAATAAACCAATTATTTAACTAATTAGTAATATTACCAATAAAATTATTATTATTATACTAAAAATAACCTCACGGTTATAGAAATCGGTTGGTAAATTTAAAGGGATTTTTTTAGTTCATAGTATCCAAAAATTTTAATGGTTGAATACAACTAATTGGTTAAAAGACAAGTTTAAAAAAACGTTATTTTACTTAGATTTTGGTTAATTTACTTAGAATGGTAGTTATTTAACCAGTTGTGTTACTTGGGAATATCAACTAATCCCTTGGACAATTGATTAATTTTTAGTAATTAATTAAGTGTTTTTTAAGGTTTATTTTCTACTTTATTACTCTAATTAGGCCCATTGCCCAATTGCTTGAGTAAAGTGATGGTCGTTTTTGGATTAAGCGTGCCCAAATTTCTCTGGAAAAGTTGTTGACTACCCTGCAAAAAAAATGGTTGTTGCCAGTATTATCGAATTAGCAATTGAACTAAGACTTCCTTTTAACCAGGTATTCCGTCTTTGGTTTCGGTTTTCGCGGATCCGGGATTTAAGACGTCTGCGTCGAAATAAATCCGACCCGGTTGTCCGATTAGCCGACCAACACTTTATCTGATTTACGCCGTCTTACTTGAGGATGCGATCCTTTCATTATTAATCCTCCACATCGCGCCGCTAACTAACGAGAGAAACGCGTTGATTAATTTTGAGGTTAAGCAGCTACTGAAGCGAGATGGTTGCTAAATAAATATTGCATCTTACCGGTGTTTGTTAATAAGTATTTTTTATAAAAGAAATCATTTTTAAACAGAAGGTTAGACAAATATTAAAATATAAATAAGCTAAATTTAAATGACTAAATGACTAAAATCTAAAAATTCTAAAAGTCAAATTAAATTAAAAAAAAACAAAATTTCTAACAATACAAAAAGATATGCTAAAATGACTATAAGCTAAAATATTAGCAAGCTTAAAAGGTGATAAGCTAAAAATATAACAATGACGATACTTAAAAATGGCTACAAACTAAAATGAAAACAAGCTAAAATAATAGAAGCTAAAATAGACACAAGCAAAAATGACTCCAAGTTAAATGACCACGAGCTTAAATGACTACACTCTAAAATGACCACAAGCTAAAATAATAAGATTACAAGCTAAAATGGGAATAACAAATAATAACAAGCTGAAAGGACAACATGCTAAAATAAAAACAAGCTAAAATGATAACAAGTTTAAATAACGACGCGCTTAAACAAGCTGACAATAAGCTAAAATTATATCAAGCAAAATGACCAAGCTTAAATTGCAATAAACTTTAATGATAATAAGCTAAAATGGCCACAAGCTATAATTAAACTAGCAAAATAGCCACAAGCTAAATTAACTTTAGGTTAAAATGACCACAAGCTTAAATAAAACAAGTTGACAATAAGCTAAAATGACTTCAAGCTAAAATGATATCAAACTTTGATAATCTTAAAAGGGAATAATAAACGATAACAAGCTTTAAAGAACAACATGCTAACAAGCTTAAATGACTTCAAGCTAAAATAACGATACGCCAAAATGGCTACAAAATAAAATAAGCAAACAAGCTAAAATGTTAGAAGCTAAAATGACTACAAGTTACATGACCATAAGAATAAATAAAACAAGCTGACAATAAGCTAAAATTACTACACTCTAAAATGACTACAAGCTTAAATGGGAATAAAAAATAATAACAATCTTAAAAGTAACATGCCAAAATCAAAACAAGATAAATGATAACAATTTTAAATAACGACGCGCTAAAACAAGCTGACAATGAACTAATATTATATCAAGTAAAATGACCAAGCTTAAATTGAAATAAATTTTAATGATAACAATCAAAAATAGCCACAATCTAAAATAACTACAAGGTATAATCAAATAGATAAAATATAAAATAACTTTAAGTTTAAATGGCCTTAAGCTTAAATAAAACAAGCTGACAAAAAGCTAGAATGACTACAAGCTAAATGATAATAATAACAATAATACTTTATCATACCAAACTAAAATGATAACAAGCTATTCTGATAAGCTTAAATGGGAATAATACATGATAACAAGCTCTAAAGAACCACATGCTAACAAGTCTATATGACGCCAAAATGACCATACGCTAAAATGGCTACAAACTAAAATGATAAGAAGCTAAAGTGACTTCACGCTAAAATGATAGAAGCTAAAATAGACACAAGCTAAAATGACTAAAAGTTAAATGACCACAAGCCTAAATAAAACAAGCTGATAATAAGCTAAAACGACTGCAAGCTAAAATGATACCAAGTTAAAATGATAATAAGCAAAAATAGCCACAAGCTAAAATAACTACAAGGTATAATCAAATAGACACAATATAAAATAACTTCAAGTTTAAATGACCTTAAGCTTAAATAAAACAAGCTGACAAAAAGCTAGAATGACTACAAGCTAAAATGATAATAATAATAATAATAATAATAATAATATAATACTTTATCATACCAAGCTAAAATGATAACAAGCTATTCTGATAAGCTTAAATGGGAATAATAAATGATAACAAGCTTTAAAGAACAACATGCTAACAAGCTTAAATGACATCACGCCAAAATGACCATACGCTAAAATGGCTACAAACTAAAATGATAAGAAGCTGAAATGATTTCACGCTAAAATGATAGAAGCTGAAATGACTACAAGTTAAATGACCAAAAGCTTAAATAAAACAAGCTGACAATAAGCTAAAATGACTGCAAGCTAAAATTATAACAAGTTAAAATAATAACAAGCTATTCTGATAAGCAAAAATAGCCAGAAGCTAAAATAACTACAAGGTATAATCAAATAGACACAAGATAAAATAACTTCAACTTAAAATGACCTTAAGCTTAAATAAAACAAGCTGACAAAAAGCTAGAATGACTACAAGCTAAAATGATAATAATAATAATAATAATAATATAATACTTTATCATACCAAGCTAAAATGATAACAAGCTATTCTGATAAGCTTAAATGGGAATAATAAATGATAACAAGCTTTAAAGAACAACATGCTAACAAGCTTAAATGAGATCACGCCAAAATGACCATACGCTAAAATGGCTACAAACTAAAATGATAAGAAGCTGAAATGATTTCACGCTAAAATGATAGAAGCTGAAATGACTACATGTTAAATGACCAAAAGCTTAAATAAAACAAGCTGACAATAAGCTAAAATGACTGCAAGCTAAAATTATAACAAGTTAAAATGATAACAAGCTATTCTGATAAGCAAAAATAGCCACAAGCTAAAATAACTACAAGGTATAATCAAATAGACACAATATAAAATAACTTCAAGTTTAAATGACCTTAAGCTTAAATAAAACAAGCTGACAAAAAGCTAGAATGACTACAAGCTAAAATGATAATAATAATAATAATAATAATATAATACTTTATCATACCAAGCTAAAATGATAACAAGCTATTCTGATAAGCTTAAATGGGAATAATAAATGATAACAAGCTTTAAAGAACAACATGCTAACAAGCTTAAATGACATCACGCCAAAATGACCATACGCTAAAATGGCTACAAACTAAAATGATAAGAAGCTGAAATGATTTCACGCTAAAATGATAGAAGCTGAAATGACTACAAGTTAAATGACCAAAAGCTTAAATAAAACAAGCTGACAATAAGCTAAAATGACTGCAAGCTAAAATTATAACAAGTTAAAATAATAACAAGCTATTCTGATAAGCAAAAATAGCCAGAAGCTAAAATAACTACAAGGTATAATCAAATAGACACAAGATAAAATAACTTCAACTTAAAATGACCTTAAGCTTAAATAAAACAAGCTGACAAAAAGCTAGAATGACTACAAGCTAAAATGATAATAATAATAATAATAATAATACTTTATCATACCAAGCTAAAATGATAACAAGCTATTCTGATAAGCTTAAATGGGAATAATAAATGATAACAAGCTTTAAAGAAGAACATGCTAACAAGCTTAAATGACATCACGTCAAAATGACCATACGCTAAAATGGCTACAAACTAAAATGATAAGAAGCTAAAATAACTTCACGCTAAAATGATAGAAGCTGAAATAGACCCAAGCTAAAGTAAGACTACAAGTTAAATGACCACAAGCTTAAATAAAACAAGCTGATAATTTGCTAAAACGACTGCAAGCTAAAATGATACCAAGTTAAAATAATAACAAGCTTGTTGATTGTTTCGACCTTTACTTGATGAAACTCCATATTATTAATACTTAATTAGTGAAACTTTAAAACAGTGTTGTTTTTATTCATATATTAATAATAACAAGCTATTCTGATAATCTTAAATGGGAATAATAAATGATAACAAGCTTTAAAGAACAAAATGCTAACAAGGTAAAATGACGATACGCTAAAATGGATAAAAACTAAAATGATAAGAAGCTAAAATGACTTCACGCTAAAATGATAGAAGCTGAAATAGTCACAAGCTAAAGTGAGACTACAAGTTAAATGACCACAAGCTCAAATAAAACAAGCTGACAATAAGCATAAATGACGAAAAGCTAAAATGAAATATATCTAAAAATGACTAAAGCTAAACTATAAGACCAAAAGCTGTTAGACCAAAAAATAAAAACCAATATATCAAAATAATAATAACGAAGAATATGAAAATTATATGATTAATATAAAATGTAAATGAAATTATATTTTGTGTCACATCATCTAAGGACTCGTCATCATTCAAAGGATAAGGATAAAATGATAAAAGTTTTAATCAATTTGGTGAGGGAGGTCCTCGAAAACGGAACCGAACCGAACGCCGCAGAGAACGAACATGCATAAATATAAAAAGGTCCTTCGGTAGTAAATAGGAGTCGACGTTTCGTTGTTTCGGCTAACATTTATCATGCAAATTGAAGATACTCGAATGTGATATGCGGTCGCTAAAATTCCCTTTGTCCTTGTTATATTTATATCGATTATCCTTTTGCTCCTGTCGTACTCCTCCACCCTCCAGTCGTCTATATCACGTAGACATTTATTACTTTTGTACTTTAAAGAAGGATAAACAACATAAAAGCCATTGATTTTGCTTTTGACAATGCTTTGATGACAACCTTTATTATCAGTTCGTATACTGAATACAAATGTTTATTAATTCAATATATTGGACAAACATTTTTTTTTAATCATAACAATATAATGTAAAAAAAGAATTTAGAGTTTTTTTTTCCGTCACCCTTTAAGCTAATCTTGAAAATATTTCCCTGGCAGCACTAATGAAACTAAGACGGTTCCAATTAGTTGAGGCGCCACCTCATTTTTTTGAGATTTTAGACAATGGCTCAATAAAACCTATAAGTATATGTGGATTGGACGAGGAGTACCTATAGCATGGCCTGCGCCATCACCAGACTTACACAGTATAAAATTTCTGGTAAAAAAGACACCGAAAGTAGTCTATATAGGTCCACACTAGAAATGGTATATCCACCACATACAATTCGGTAAATTTTACCCGTACTATTCGTACAAAAAACTCGTAACAGTGTAAAAATCATCAAATATAATACACTCTTAGGAGTAAAAGCAACACGCACTCTTGGTAAAAGAACTCCATTCAAGAGTAGAAAATGCTCAATTTGGTGTAATTTACTACACAGGTAGGTGTTACGTGTAGGTGTTAAAAATGGTGGGTGTTTTAATATTAAACACAGCATGTAATGTAAAATAAGGTATATTTTATATTACTTACAAACTATTAGATATGAATAAAAATAGGCTTTGGCATAAAATTAAAAAAAAATTATTAACACTATTTAGGTGTAAGTATTCTTATACCCAAGAAGTGTTAATATATTTTTTTAATTGAATGAAAAGTAGTAATATTTTAAGTTTTTTCCAGTTGGTGCAAAGCCATATTTAGCTTATATGGGTATATAAGTTAAATATGATTTTTCACTAGCTCAAAAAACTTAAAATATTACTAAATTTCATATTTCACTTTATAATAACAGGTAAAAAAAACATGTTTTATCACAAACATAAGTTGCATCCACTGTCACATTGCACCACTTCACCAGACCACTGAATTTTAATTTAAAAACCTTGGACTTAAATTAAAATAGCATGCATAGGTACACTACCATCAACTGCACTCGGAATACTGATCGCGCCCTTGCCCTTAGCGAATGGTGATGACTACGTGAGTTTTTTTACCACAAATTGTGTAGCTGTCAACACATACAAGTGTCAATTGTACACCGCGTCGAGTTTATTTTTAAATTAACACTAGATTGACACGGTGCTGTGTTAAATAAATTTAAATTAACACCAATGAATTTTACCACAATTTAAAATAAATACTTAATATTTTTGACCAATTTTAGTGTATATATTAACACCAAATGATTTTACCACTCCATTTGGTAACTTAACACCGAAATATTATATACTGTGTAATGTTTCTGAGTTTTCTAAAGTGTTACAAGGGGTGAAATTTTGGTAAACTAATAGAAAGGGGGGCATATTTAAACATATTTTTGACAACTATCCCATTTCCCTATCTTGGGCGGGGGGGAATTTTTAATAGGGATGATTTTCTTTTTTTTGAATCTACGGTTACTGAATTATGATTTATTAGTTTATAAGATAATAAAAATATTTACAATTAAATACAACTAATTATCGTATGTCATGTCTGAGAATTTTTTTAAAATGTCCCCCTTTAACTTCCAAACACTGTATCACTCTTTAAATAAATGAATTTCCTACACTTAAAAAAAAATAAAAATATTTTTTAGTATTTTATAAATCATTCCGTAAGGGAAAGCGCAAAACATTTTTTTTTGGAAATATACCTATTTTTTTACAAGGATTTGATTTTTTACATCATCCCTGTTAAAAAAAGCTACCCCCCGCCCCTCAAAATGGGGAATGGGGGTAGATGTCAAAAATATGTTTAAGTAAGTCCACCCACCTCTATACTAGTTTACCTAAATTTTACAAAAAAAAATTAAACCGTTTTTGCAATATCCGTTCGTAACATTTACACTCACCCGGTATAAATAAATAAATAATAAATAAATAAATGTTAAAATACAATTTTTTATTTCGTATTTAGAATTATCAACGACTTTATTTTAAAAAAATTTATAGTTGCATACTATACTTATTCTTAGAAAAATGCTTATTAGTATCTAAAAATGATTTAAATTAAATATTTGTGTAAAGCGGCATCTATAAAACAATAGAGTAACCAAAAAAAGGTAAAAAGTTAGTAAAATGTTCATATAAACTTTTCAAATATTGGCGTTGAGAAACTATTTAATACTTTTGTATTGAGATAATAAAATAATTTTTACATTAACTAATACATTACAAGAAGGGCAATTTATTTTAACGATTGTACGACATTTGAAAACTGTTAACTGACTTAAAACTAACTTCAGTCGGTGACTAAAAACCCGTTGCTAACTTCAGCCCGTGACTAAAAGGCCATAAAGCCACAACTTATCAATGTGTATTTGAAAGCTCACTTGTTGTCATGGAAACATGTACCTACTCTCTTAAAATGAAATAGTCAAAATTGTACTAAATATTTGAATTAGTACCAGCATTTTTTAATAAACTAATAAAATAGTCGTTTTCACTTTTAAATAGTTTTTTACTACTTAAATAGTTAAAGTTTGACTAATTTAAGATTAGTCACCATCTTTGACTATTTCTGAGAGTTAAAAGTAGCCAATTTCTTTAATCGTTTGCGGCCAACAACAAATTAGTTAAGTGCATACCTATAGGCTCCATGGTTAAATAAATACAAAAAATATATTCAACATTAAAATATTATTAACAACATTTATTGGGTCAGAACTTTTTTAAATTGAAATCTACTAATTTGACTATTCATTCTGTAGAATTTGACTAACTATTAGTGACTGCTTTTTCTATATGACAATTAGTCAAATATGAGTTAGATATTTTTGACTAATTCATTTTAAGAAAGTACCATAATGAGCGTTTTAAAGGTGGAAGTAAAAAAAGAAATGTTTCTTCAAATTAATTAGAGTACAAAGTAGTGCAGAGTATTACAGAGTAGAGTACAAAGTTCTTCCGTAACGTAACGCCAAGTTTTGTCCGCAAAAAAGTTTTACATTAAAAATTACCCCTTATTAGTAAATTCTTTAGCCATTTTTAAAGACATTCCAAGAAGCCAATGTAAACAATCGAACACTTAAATAGAAACACTGATAAATCCACTGTACACAAACAGTGACTTCCATTAAGCAACCCTTTAGGTTTGGAAGGGTGTCTCTTGATTTGAATATACACCACGCTCGTTTTAGCCACCCACCCCCCCAATTTATAGATCCACCGGAGTCAGATATTAGATATTAGTCCGGCACTCTCAACTCTACTACCATTGCTGCGATTGAAAGGCCCCCCATCTGAGAATTTGCATATCGCCTGCCAATAAGTGACATTTGATATTCCCACCGGATCGGAAAGACCATTCCAGTTTGATATATGTCTTTAATTATTCGAAGGGGATCTCTAATTAGAACAATATAAATCGATTGACTTGACGTTACGTAATGGATACTAAACATTTGAGCTTGATATGTTTGGATTGTTAGATTTGTACCAGAAGGTGTACAAATTGCTTAAAAATTAATTTTTCCTTCCACCTTTAACAATTGTCAAATGTCATACAATCGTTAAAACTATTGTATTATCTTAATACACAAATACAATATTTATTTGTTTTACAAGTGTTTAAGTTGCTCACGAGGCCGTTAGGCTTGAGGAAAGCTTTTCTCACAAGTAAAACACAATGATTTTTCTACGACTCATTTATTTTTTATTATTTTCAAATACAAAACAAAATAACCTAAAAACGTGTTTGATAGCTGTTACTAATCATTAAATTTTACACTACTCTCTAAAAATGAATTAGTCAAAAATGACTAATTTAATAGTTATTAGTGGCTGCTTTTTCACTTGTACTCTGGTTAACTATGGAATACCATGGTATTCAAAAATTTAACAGCTAATTATTATGTAAAATTGTCCCCTGAATCTGAAAATGTCGTCAAAAGTGAAAAAGTGAAACAGTTTTTGAGATATAGTCAATTTTTTATGTAATATGGAATTGACTATATTTCAAAAACTGCTCCACTTTCATAATTTTTGACGGTATTTTCGGATTCAGGGGACAATTTTACATAAGAATTGGATGTTAAATTTTTGGATACCATGGTATTCCATGGTTAACCATGGTACAAGTGAAAAAGCAGCCACTTATAACTATCAAATTAGTCATTGTTGACTAATTCATTTTTAGAGAGTAGGTAAGTTATGCGGTTCAAGTTAGTCCAGAAAAATTTTTACACCAAATTGTAGCCCAAAAAACGCTATATATCGTTATTGATACATATTATACACTTAGGGAAGTTATAATGGTTTATAAAATCATTTAATAATAAATTGTGTTATGAACATTTTCTTTGTTTAGAACAAATCATATAGGTAGCTATTTGTAATCCTTTATAATGTATACATTTTACTACATTGAAGTAAAAATGGTTTATAGTAATAAAAACCTAATATAATCCTTTTTTTTGTATTTTTTGTAGGTATAATTTATATGTACTATCGCTAACAAAAAAAACTCATACAGCTATATTGTGGCTGTGTGAATAAAACTTTTCCGTCAATGTCAAGCTGACATCGAGCTCTGTCACATCCATTATGACTTTTTTAACATTTTTAACCAAACAATGCAGACGAACTCTGGCAAGCCATTGAAGCCATTTGGAACGAGATAAAGCAAGACGGCGACTTCCATGCTTTGCCATTTGCGGGCAGTAATTGACAAAAACAGAGGGATGACGAAATATTTTTTTTTCAAACTTCAACCTAACTTTGTATTTAATTTTAGACCTTTCAAATGTGACGTATCATGTTAAAAGCCATAATTACTCCAACGAAATGATAAAAAATCAGGAACACTAGATTTTTAAGCTGTATGAGTTTTTTTTGTTAGCGATAGTATATATACATATATTAGGGTGATTCAAAAAATCTACTATTCTTTTTTTGACTTATGATATCAAAACATTTGTTGCTGGGCACCTCAAAAGAAGCCTATCTACGTATAACTGCCCATCTATGGAGAAAGGCAGTAACTGCTAAACAAGAAATTTGTGGGAAATTAGCATAAACTACATTTTTATAAAAAGCAGTAGGTATTTAACTGATTTATTTAACATAAGATAGTTTACTTCATTTCTTTGTTGAATTAAGATACAAAATGTCCATAGCTTTATCATAGCACAAGAAAACGCACTTAGAATTTTTTTGTAGTTACTGCCTTTCTCCATAGTAGGGCAGATAAGCTCTTACTATTAAGAGTAAGATCCTTCTCATTGCAATTTTCCATTTTAACATTAGTCCAATGAAAAACATTTTGTATTTGACTAACAAATGAATAAAAAGCTAAGCCACATAAATATGTTGATAGGAAATCGAATGCTGTATAAAAAGGTGTCCTATGATTTTTTCGTAAACCGAGATATTCAAAAGATATATTGGGACAAAATTGTATAGAATGTTATAACTCCCAGAATAGTTTGGATTTTTAAATAAGTAGTAGGTATACATTTTTGTTGGAAATTAACTGATCTATATACCGCGGAAGTTTTCCAGCCATTGCATAAAAATGATTATATTGTGATATTAAAATTATTTTTGCACCTGTATTAAGATAAGTGTTTACTTTTTTAACTCTGGTTTTTGTAAACATTTTGACGTCATCGCTGGAAAAGTTCCGCGGTATACTGATCTACAAAAAAGGAATCCTTAGTTTTTATGATAAATGTAAGAGTTTTATATACATATAATAATAATATAAAGTTTAACTAATACTTTTTTTAATAACTAGGTACCGCAAAAATATTAATTTTAGCTCGATTTTTTAAATATTTTTATAAATTTGTGTTCTTTTAACTACAATTTTTTTTTCAAAATATTCATTTTTTTAAAGTATTTCGGTATCCAAGCCTCTTGGATGAGACATTTAAAACATTTAATTGTCATATAAATTATTCAGGGGAAAAGTTAAAAAAAAAACAGGATTGACTTTGAAAACGGTACACACAACAAGGTCTGTTCTATCACGTTTCGCGCATATCTACTAAAAATTACGAAGATAGGCACCCATATGCTCTAACTACGGCCATTTTTATGTTGTTTACAATTCTTGTGCTTTGAGTTTGTGCTGTTTATACAGATTAAAAATCGTTTTGTACGTTGTGTTTCTTACAGAGGCACTTGTAAGCATCAAATGAGGCATTAAAGTGCTAAGGACAACCATTTTACTCCTTATAATAAATATACCTTACTCTATCAGGGCAGTCTTCAAACTGTCAAATGTCAATTTTAAGGTTAATTTCCCATAACCCACAAATGGTACATACAGCATAAAAATGTCCGACGTCATAGTCTGGGTCATAGCCAGTGGGTTGCCTAATTTCATGATTTTTAGTATGTGCGAAACGAGATAGAACCTTGATCTAAACATTGAATGTTTCGGTATAATAATGACATATCGTGCCAAATTTCTAAAAAACATCCCCTATCTATGTGAGCATGAATGAAAGCAAATGACAGCAAAGTACGCAGATCCCTAAAATACTTAATATTTTTTTTGTAAATTCACCCGAAGGGAACACAAATTAAGTGGAGAACAATTGAAACGAAAATTTAATTCGTACTGTTGTATTGTGACGTAGTATACAGTAACTACACACACAAACGGTTTATCGAGCGTTAACGAATTTTCTAATTACGTATTTTCGGTCCCAAGTAATTAATTAATGTTTCGTGAAAATTCTTGTGTCGATTGGATTCGCGAAAACTACGAACGTACATATGGCCGAAATTAAAGGAATAGTTGAAACAAAATTGAATTCCATCCTTCCCTTTTGCATTATTTTAACTTGACCTAAACCCTTTTATTACCGCTGCAATTGCTTTTATTTTTAACGACACTATATCTCTGGAAATACCAAAGTGTATTAAACAATATTGGTTTAAGGGAAATATTTCAATAAAGTAAATTTTTATTATTACTATGACAGCTACAATAATTGCGAGAGAGTGATTAATTAAGTATAGAGAAATGTTTATACTATACTTTTTCTACGACAAATACTTATTATTATCTAAAAATGATTTAAATTAAATATTTGTATAGAGCGGCATCTATAAAAAAATAGAGTTACTCGCGTAATTTTTATCTTGGAAATCTGTTTTACCGGCGCGCCGGTCAAAATATCAAATTTGTATGTGTAAATCGAAATTTATCCCATGAAAATGGACTAACAACCGTTTAAATCTGGCATAGAAGCAGTTTTTCACAGTGAAAGAGAATAGAATGTTTTATGGGCACTTTAAGGTGTCTCCACCCGAAATTTTTAATACTACATAAAGCCACAACTTATCAATGCGTATTTAAAAGATCACTTGGTGTCATGGAAACATGTACGATAATGGGCGTTTTAAAGGTGGGAGTAGGCAAGAGTATTAAAAGGATTTAATTTAATGATAATAGTATATTATATATTATATGAGAGATAATGATATTATTCACGAGGACGAGGTTTGCATCTCGAGTCGAGAGACTCAAATCATCCGAGTTAATAACTTAAATTTTATATTATCTTACTAATTTATTAGTGTAATTTTCTTCTGGACATATTTGATCTTAAATTCTTTATTGTTTTAAGGGTGGTTCTAATTCCCCGGCAAAAAACCGGAATTATCATCCTGGTATAATTAAAAAACTGTTCAAGATCAATTTCTCGATATTAATAAATTAAGACTTTCAACATCTTGTTGGATGTTTTCTTTTTATAATACTAAGGGCTGCCTGAGTAGTTAAAATGGTAATTACTGCACTTATTATAATGTTCAACTTCCATTAATAAAAACAAATAAAGTAATAAAATGACAGAAAATAAAAGTAAAGGTTAAAACAGAATATAAACAAAACAAGTGTAAACTATTTTGTTGTCAACACGCATGCTTACGGAATGTGGTACGGGAATCTATAAATTGACTGTTTACAAGACAGAAATCGTACGGGTAAGCGACCGGAAGAAAGGAAGGAAGGCAATCTATAAATCAAGCTTAAGTAAGATTTTTTTATTTTATTGTATATAATATATACATATTAAATATTATACGCTTAATAATAATAATAATAATAATATTAATAATTTTATGAATCCAACGACTTACATTATATAGTATAGGACAGGTGTGTTTACAAAAATGTTTGAGATAGTATGAATATAAAAAAAATACTTAGAATTAAAATGATTTATACATTATATAATAAATAACAGATATGGATGGGACAAGATCTTTACACTTTAAAATTACACGGAACAAAAGACAATCATGAAAATTTATTAATATATTCATCTATGGCATAAAATATGTGCTCGGGCACTATTCTTTTTATTTGATTTTTAAACTTTTTATGTTGGGGAATGTTTTTTATATTATTTGGCAATATGTTATAGAGTTTAGTACCTACCCATATAGCTTGGTGACGACCTACTTAGTTGAACTACGGTAGTTCTAGTCTAGGTCGGGTATAGTGATTATGCGTTTCATTATTTTTTATTAAGTTATGTTTATTATAAAATGTTAGCAATAGTACTTCGTAGACATGCAAAGGAGTGAGAGTATGTTAAGTTCTTGTTTTGCAAGAATGTGTTCGAGGGACAGAGACAAGGCATCGCATTAGACGTTTTTGTGCTTTAAATACTTTGTGACTCCTTAGTGCTATCCCATATGCCATCCTAGAGAGACCCTGAGCGTAGTAGAAATTTTTCTTGACTGTCTAGCACATATTTCAAGTTTCTAAGTTGAAAATGCACTACATTTAGTGCGTTAATTAACTTATAACAATGTATGTCGCATTGAAGATTTTCATTAAAATATATAACTTGGTGGTTGGGCACATTCAAGGGGTGTCTGATTGATGTATGAGTTCAGATTTAGATTAGCAGAATTTTATCTCGGTTGGAATATGATGTAGTTTGTTTTACTGGTGTTCAGACATAATTTATTTAGAGCAAACCACTTAGACCTGCGATTTAGAAGAATATTAGCCGTATGTATTATCAGCATACATAACTAGGTTCGCTGAGATATTACTGAGGTCATTAACATACAAAATGAAGAGCACAGGGCCAATAATAGACCCTTGTGGAACTCCAATTTCTACTTCTGTTGTTTCCGATCTACGGACATGTGTATTTAGCAATAAGTTATGGTTCACAAAGTCGAATGCCTTGCTGAGATAAAAAAAACTCCAGCTCCAGTTATTTTAGTACAAGAATATTTTTATTATTAATGTTTTCGTTTTGATTTTTCGAATATTACGTAGTGCTAATGCATAGTAATAATTTTAGGTCGTCTGTTAAATGAAAATACTGTAATATTGGAAGGTTAATTCATTCCTACCATTGACCATTGTTTATACAATTAAGTTGAATATGTTTGCTCAATCTTTGGCCAATTCTATCCCAAATTTTGTTTGCCAAGACGCTTCTTCCTTTCTTATTAAAGAAAATAAGGAACGATGACACCAAGTGATTCACAAACAGAACTTGAATGCCGATAATAAGTTTCGATTTTGTGGTGACATAAAATAGGCCATGGTTTGAACATAACATGAATAAATAAATGTCCATAAAATCATAAAACATTTTTGTCATTTCGTTCATATCTAAAGTAGTAATTTTAAAGAATAGCATCTTATTTATTTGTTATGCAAATGCCTCGCGTTTGGAAATTTATATCGAAATTGGCTATTGTTGCGCGATGAAGATGACACCCCAATATCAGATTCGAGCATTTGTCAAACATTAAATGATCTTTATAATAGAACGGAAATTCGGCACAATATAACTATGTTGCGCTCAGGCGACGCCATAAATGGGAAATAAGCCATAAATTATGGAAGATGTTTTTTAGCGATTTTTATTTTTATTATTGCTTCATGCAAATTTTTGATAAGTCGATATATTTGTCAGTGGGACTGAAATGTCTCTTAAAAATGTCGTTAAAATTTTATATAAGACTGACTTCCAGATTTAAGTTGTTTTTTATTTATTTTTACCAACTAAATTTTTACCTAATTTAAGCCCTTAGTAAATAATAACTAACTGATTTTGCAAATCACTTACATTAATAGGAAATTATTCTAAAATAATACTAAACGAAGATATAAAAATAGCATATTATGTATCAAGTTTCATAAACGCCATTTTAGACACGAATTTGAGTGACTAGAAAAGTTTATAAACGTGTTGCGTACTATACTTTTTCTACGAAAAATACTTCTAGAATGATTTAAATTAAATATTTGTATAGAGCGACATTTATAAAACAATAGAGTAACCAACTTGGGAATCTGATAATGTCAAATTTGTATGTGTAAATTGAAATGTATCCCTTAAGAAATAATAATAATAAATATAATAATAATAATATTAATAATAATATAATCCGTAATAAGCCATAATTAAGTTAAATCTAGTTTACTGCCTGTCAGTTCAATGTTCATATAATTCAAATATTGACGAAACTTTTGTATTTTTGTATTCAGATAATAAAATTAATTTTACATTTTGTATTATTTTACAAGAAGGGCATTTTATTTTAACGATGTATGACATATAACAACTGTCAAATAACTTAAAACTAACTTCAGCCCGTGACTAAAAGGCAATAAAGCCACAACTTGTCAATGTGTATTTAAAAGGTCACTTAGTGTCATGAAAACATGTACCATAATGGGCGTTTTAAAGGTGGGAGTAGACAAAACAAGTACTGCACATGGTTAAATTTCGGAAACAAATTGTTCCAATATTGAACCTACTACAAAAATGATAAAACCCATGTCAACATTAATAGGACAATATTTTTGACATCTAGCTTAGGTGGACATTTTTAAGTTAGTTACCTATGCGAGGGGTTAACCACTTTAAAATCATCGAGACCAACGTTCAATATTATATGGACGTTGTGTTCTGATTTTTCCTTGGAATTACATATATATATATATATTTATATATATATATATATATATTTCTTAGTGTTACAGAATGAATTATTCCATCACCGGATGAGAATGAGAATGAGAATAGGCGCACCCCTGTAACTATTTTATTTATACAGAAGACACATGAAATTTAGCATGGTTAATTAGGATATAAAATGAATTTTTTGAACTTCTGATTACCTTGGGTATACCGATATCTCAATTATTATATATGGGACGGACACCAAATTTATATGAGTTTATAATGACATTAAATAAACAAGTTCTGAGCAAGCAGAATTTAAATTATAGTTTGCGAAAAAAAGATAACCGAAACATCGAACATGGAACTGACGACACGGTACTGATGAATGGGATACAAATTTGAGATTATAATTCTGAATTAAGTATTTTAATGATATTTTTTTATTAGTGGATGCTACTTATCAACAAATCACTTATAGCCTTATATAAATTACAATGAAATATATACAGGGTGTCCCAAAAGTCAACGATATCCTTTGGAGGACTGATAGACCAACTCATGACTAAGCAGAAAATCAAAATATGACATTAGTAAAAAATCGTTAGTTTTTTAGAAATAGTAATTTTTATGAATTTTGTAAAACTTGACAACTTAGATCAGTTTTTCGAGTGCCACAGCTACAAAATCTACTATTAATTTAATTTTGAATTGTAATTAATAGCAGTCCTATTCAGGGTTACGCAAAATAAAATATAATCTAAGAATATGTTGTAGTTGTGGCACTCGAAAAACTGATTTTGTGTCAAGTTTCACAAAAATTTCTATTATTCGAATCTATGATAAATTGAATATATTTTAAAATAAAATCACTCAAATATTTGATTCAGGAGTGACACGCAAAGGTACTGATGTTTTGAATATTTATTATGTTTTTCTACAAACGTGCTTTTGAAAAAATACATTAAAATTGGGTGGACAAGTTAAAAAACCTGGATCTTTTGTAATATACTAAAATATTTACAAAATATCAACTTTTGTAGAATCCCCCATATGCATTTTTAGGCAATGTTGTTTTATTTAATATAAAGTTTTAAATTATTCGGGTGGGTAATTAAAATTTAAAATCCCAAGTATAGTTTGTAATTCCCGTGTCACTAATTAAAAAAAAAATATAAAGAAAATCTAAAACCAAGCATATTTAAGCAAGTTCAACTTCACACAATAAATTTAACGCTTCTTTTCAAATTGAATTGAATTATTACTTAGTATCTATATATCTAATATTATATTATTATTAATGTATTATATATATAATGTATTATTCATTATTAAAACTAAAATTTAGTGTACATTTAATGAACAAATTAAATTTCGTTATGCCCAATTGTCGAGGTTCATATGACGAACACAACTTCGGGACAAATTTTAAGAGCCTCCTCTAAATTCGTTCCATTTTAACTCATTTAACTTTATATTAATTTACCGAAAACAGTTGAAAATAGTGACGACTTAACCTTAGACCAACCACTTCTGGACCCAGCATCACATGCTTATTAGAGTCCCTGTATGATTTTTTTGCCTTTTAACGCAATAGAAGCAATTTTTGAGTATGTTAAATTTACGTGTAGTTAGTAAAAAGTTTTAAAGGTTTATTTTGATATCATATTTTTTGTTTGTTTTTTCAACAATAAATTAAAACCACAATTAGTACGTTAACGTAAAAACATCCAAAATAAAATGATGGTTTTAAATAAAGCAAGATTAAAACTTGCTCTATCTAGAAGTGCTTGGTCTAATGCCTAACCCTTTAGCTCTTCGTTTCTAATTTCGACATACTTAAATTCGCGCGAGACATGTCAAGATATCTATGAAAATGAACACTTCAAATTTCTATTTCAGACAATTAACAAATTCTTAAGGCGCGAGAAACAGACCCTTTTGGAAACTTTATATACTAGATTATCCTTAAAACGTCAGACAATAACTTCCGTATCGGATTCCGAATAGTTTATTTAATTAAATGCTCGTCCGTATTAAAGGCGCCTTCAACACTTTTGACACGACTTCATCTCACCGCTTTTGCTATTTAAAATTCCATCATAAAACATTTTTTTTTTAAATTTCAGTCTTTTTTTAAACTAAAACTTTTACAATGAATTCAGAACAAACCACCATTGTATTTTAATATTGAAGCCGACGTGTTTGCTTTAATATGTCTACTAGTCTAGGGTAGTTCTTATTTTACCGATGTCGAAATTTTAATCGTGCAACCCCCTCATTTGTTTTTAAAAATGTAAAAAAAATGTATGCCAAATTTAAAAGTCCTAACTTATTTCCTTCTATTGCCTGTAACAACGAGAAGTTTTCCAGATAGAGGATTTTTGCCTTTAATGTATTAATTTTTTAAAATTACTATTAATCTATGAAAAAGTATAATTTTTTGAGAAAATTTAGAGGATATAAGTTACTTTAAAACAAAAAAAAATAAATCCTGTATTTGTATCCTAAGGTCTTTTTTACTTCGCTTGATTATTACTTATAGTTTTTCATATAGGGGATTTTTGTTTTAAAACGCAATAATTTTATAAAAACATTAATAATTAATGAATAATTCTAATTTTTTAAGGAAATGAAGAAAAAATATGGTACTTTTAAACAAAATAAAAAGAATTTATGTATGTCCGTAGTAAGGTCTTTTTTACTTCATTCAATTATTACTATTATTGTTATTTTATTGAAAATGGCATAAAAAACAAAATATCAGTGATAATTTGCATTTAATGCATAATTAGTGTGTTTTGAAACGTAATTTTGTACTTTTCTAATGTTGGCGCTATCAAAATATCTTTTAGGCAATCTTAAATTATTTGTTTTATAAAACAAATAATTTAAGATTGCCTAAAAGATATTTAGTAAGCACCAACATTAGAAAAGTACAAAATTACAATTACGTAAATAATGAAATTGATTTTTGGATTGTTTTCGAACAATTTATTTTTAAAGAAAGTAGTAACATTGGAAAAAAATAAACAAAATAAAACCCAGATAATTAGGTTTTTGGTATTTTAAAAATTGTTTACAACAGTCTTTTTTTGCGTCGGGAAATGATTTCAAAACTCTGTCACAAGTTGTACAATAATATATTATAACACCATAAGCAAGAAGATTCTTTCAGCGATGGGATATCGATGACACTATTTTGAAAATCGATCCGACTATGTGGCATCAGGACGAAAATTATCAAAACGGTTTAAAAACTGTAACTCAGCTGAGAATCGTTAACGATGTTGCCGAAAGAGCTGTGCATTTATTTGACGAGTATAACTCCATCATAACACACAATGAAGACCAGAAACAATTTGTTGTACAGCTTGTGTCAGAGTTTCGAAAAGCATTTCCCGAAGCAAAAAAAGACTGTTGTAAACAATTTTTAAAATACCAAAAACCTAATTATCTGCCATGGGTTTTATTTTGTTTATTTTTTTTGCCATTTTAATTTACTTTCTTTAAAAATAAATTGATCGAAAACAATCTAAAAATCAATTTCATTATTTACATAATTGTAATTTTGTACTTTTCTAATGTTGGTGCTTACTAAATATCTTTTAGGAAATCTTAAATTATTTGTTTCATAAAACAAATAATTTAAGATTGCCTAAAAGATATTTAGGTAGCACCAACATTAGAAAAGTACAAAATTACGTTTCAAAGCAAACTAATTATGCATTAAATGCAAGTTATCACTGATATTTTGTTTTTTATGCCATTTTCAATAAAATAACAATACTTAATAGTAATAATTCAGCGAAGTAAAAAAGACCTTACGATGGACAAAGATGAATTCTTTTTTTTTGTTTAAAAGTACCATATTTTTCCTTCATTTCCTAAAAAAATTAGAATTGTTCATTAATTATTAATGATTTTATAAAATTATTGCGTTTTAAAGCAAAAATGCCTTATATGCAAAACTATATGAAAAACTGTAAGTAATAATTGTTTAAAAGTAACTTATGTCCTCTATATTTTCTCAAAAAATAATACTTTTTCATAGATTAATAGTAATTTTTAAAAAAATAATACATTAAAGGCAAAAATTCTCTATCTGGAAAACTTCTCGTTGTTACAGGCAATAGAAGGAAATAAGTTAGGACATTCAAATTTGGCATACATTTTTTTTATATTTTTTAAAAACAAATGAGGGGGCGGCACGCTTAAAATTTCGACATCGGTCAAATAAGAACCACCCTAATGTCTACGGCTTTCTCCAAATTACTATGCATAAAATCCCTTGATTCATATCCCTTAACCAAATGCTTCATGTTTACCTTGAAGGTAATCAAATAGCAAATCACTCAAGTTCGGATTAATTGACGAAGGGCAATCGTCTTAAAGTATGTGGATGTCTGTTAGGTGTTGAGTGCCTGCTGTTCAATTGTTTAGTAATTAAATTTCTCGACGCCCGAGTATCTTTGGATGTCGACAAGTTGTATCAACCAGATGCTTTGGCAGACGATTCGGTTCTTGAGATTTGATATCTACTAAATAAAATAACACGGTTGTAATACTTTAAGTTTGTTAATTTAATCAATTAAACTTGTCAACAAATAAAAACTAAATTAAAAATTTAAATTACATTAAGGTGTAAGAAGCAAAAGGGTACAAGTGTACGTTGTATTATGAAAATAAGTTAAGTGGAGAATTGGGTCCAAATTTTTTTAAGAATTTTCTTATAACGTGAAATGCAAACAACAATATTGAAACAAGTATTCATTTTTGTATATATATGGGTGATTCTACAAAAGTTGGACAACTTGATGTCATCAGTCAATAGATTAGGTATTTTAATATTTTTTGTAAATATTTTAGTATATTACAAAAGATCCAGTTTTTTTTACTTGTCTACCTAATTTTAATGTATTTTTTCAAAAGCACGTTTGTAGAAAAATATAATAAATATTCAAAATCAAATATTTGAGTGATTTTATTTTAAAATATATTCAATTTATCTTAAATTTTTCAATTTCACTACAAACTATAAAACATTAAATAATGTATTTTTCATATTTTATCATAGATTCGAATAATAGCAATTTTTAAAAAAATGATAATCTTTGTACTCACTTTTACCCGTCAGTTCTATGTCCAATGTTAAAATTCAAAATTCCTGCGAAATATTGAAGTTTAAACGTCAAGTCCTCGTTTTAACTCAAGTGTTGGTAAAAAATTACCTACAGAGCCCGCCCTTTGCACGACAGTCATCTTGAAAACAATGCAAGCGACGAAGTTGTGGTGAATGCACGTATAGTTCCAGTCAAAATTTTAGTACTGTGGTGAGAAGTTATTTTATTACGTATACGTATTACGTATATATATATTTCATTGTAATTTATATAAGGCTATATGTGATTTGTTGAATAATAGCTTTCACTAATAAAAAATATCAGTAAATATAACGTATAGATAAACGTTATAAATGAGGCAAAAACAATCTTTATTTTACGTTATTAATTAATAGAAGTATATTAAACGTTGTAAATGTAATATTTCGAAACGTGTAATGATCGTTTTCTTAACGCCAAAATTAAACGTTTATTTATTAGTATTCTTAAACGTTATAATCTGCGACATTTAAAAGTTGATTTTACGTTAAAAATATACGTAAAAACAAAATGGTGTTACGGTTAAAAAAAAACGTTTAATTTACGTAGGTGTGTTTACTGGTATAACATAACAAAATATGTTTTTTTTCGTGTAGTTGTTTAAATATATTGTTCAGCTTCGATATATCATTGCAGCTATTTCGTGTAGCTAGCTGCACCGCGGCGGGCTTCTAACGCTTGAACGCCGTTAGCGTAAGTTCAATGGCGTGTTAATAACGAATTTTGAATATAGTTTGCTTAACTATCAGTTCCTTGTGTGTATGTGTTAGTGTGCAAGCACTAACCGAACCGAAATCCATTGCGCGAATTGATACCGAACCATGATAATTGCATTAAAGCGGTTAAGTTTTCGGTGAAACTTACTTACTATACACACGTATATATTGAATATTAAGTGCTTGTTTAGTAAGTTACAAGAAATTGTGTTTTATAAAATTAGATTTATTTGTCAATTTAAAAAAAAAACTACTAGAAGTATTGTTTCAAAATTCCAACCTTTAGTGAAGCAGAAGATCTTGTGCCGCATTCATTACTTGCAACATGTTATTAGCAATTAATCAGTTCATTTGCATTTAAATTATTCAGTTTAACTTAAGAAATAGGTGCATTAGTTACGTAAAGGTTTACCTCGAGAAGAAGTTGCTATGAGGTTAAATGCTTAGGACCGTTTAATTGTCCTGACTGCCAGAAGAAACCAAACATTTACAGCTTGAAGAATTAACAGTTTCTTCAGGCAAGCTACTGGAAAGGTGATTTCTCAAAAGAAGGTTGCATGCACCAAAATTGGAATTTTCAAAATAAGAGTATTGTCTTTTTTCTGACGAGTTTGTTTTTTCTCTTTTAATTAGTGGTGCTGCCTAGGCAAGACAAGACAAGAGATACTTACTCTTGTCTTGTCTTAAAAATTTCAAGAGAAGAGTTGTCTAAGTCTTGATTAAAAAAGCTTGTCTAGATTAACTAGTTTAGATTATTATTTAAGAGTCTAGATTATTATTCAAGAGTATAGATAGAAATTATGCGTCTGCGCAATGTAACTCTTACTCTTGTTTTAGAACTAGTCAAAACAAATCACTTCCGCCACGTGCAGACACAACCCTTGCGTTTTGTTTTTGCACTAATAAACACACAATAAAAAAAAATCAACTCTAAGCAACACTAATTAGAGTTCACACAGGTCCACACTAAATAGTGTTGTTTTATAACACTACAATTAAAGTTAATTTGTAGTGTAATTTTCCCCAAGTAAGCAAGTATGATTTAACACTTTAGCACTGAGGATAAAGTAATTTTAAACTGTATTAAAAAGTGTTAATTTACCTAAAATCGTTTACTTCTACACTTCCTGGGTAAAATCCCACTTTTGTTTAGTGTAAATTAACACTACTTTGGAAAAGTTCAAATTTTAGAAAGGTACTTTTACTCTTTTAGTTCAAACTTCTAGTGTAAATTAACACTATTATTTGAGTAAAACCTATTGGTGGTAGTGAATAAAACGAAAAGGTAAATAAAGAGAAACATTTATATCTTGAGAATTCATCAGTAACCCATTTTTCTGTTATCTGTTATAAAAAAATGGGTTATCCCATTGGTAGAGAGACGTCAAGCGGCTGTATGTCGGGGATTTACCACACGTGTACAAATTTTCCATAATATTAATAAAAATGTAGGTATAGGTTAATATAACAACCATTACGCTTGAAAATAAAAAGGAAATCAAGTGTGTATGTATGTATATTATTAATGTTACAAGTACCCGACCTACTGCCGTAAATTATTGATATATAATATAGGTCGGGTATGGACATCCTTTTAACATATTGGTATTATATATTTATTGAGGATTAAGGCTTAAACAAAAAGGAAGTATAATACTAACCAAAAAATAAGAATGTCCTCTTATGGATTCACCGTAATTAAAATCTAACTGAACAAAAATGCCACACTTCCACAACGCGGTATCTCCGGATATGCACTGCGTAGGTAGACATTTTAATACGCATTTCGGTTATTACTAGTTTTTTAAGTCTATTTTGCCACTATTGGTGTAATCTAACTTTAATTGTGATAGAATGTGCACTAGTAGTGTAAAGAAAAAAGAACTCTTAGTAACATCAAAACAGACAAAGAAATTGGCATGCACTGTAGTGTACATTTTGTCACTATTTAACACATTAAGTTTTTCTACCATTTTGATTTATTTTAATAATAAATAGTGTGAATAAACCAATGAATAATGTTTATATTCATTATATGTGTTTAATAAAGTTAATAAGCACCAAATGCTACCTAGTGTATTTTGTAGTGTAACTTTTACACTTACAAATCAACTCTAATATTTTTACCCCTACACTAAAAAATTTACACGGTCAAAATTTTTTACTGTGTAAAAATATATTTAGGAATATTTTCTGAAATTTTCAAACGTTTTCCTTGTAAAATCATGAAGATATCAGCTGCTGCGCATTTTAAGTCGCCAGCCAGCTGTGTACATTCTGGAGATCACACTTTTTGTCAAAAAAATTTTCAAAAAAAAAATAACTTTTGTGTCTTCTATTTGAACTTAAATTCTAAACAATATCTTTATTTTTACTGATTTTTTATTGAAAAAAAAGGACAAAAAATGGTCAAAAATCGTACTTAATTTTCCCATTCCTTAAAAAAATAAATATTTTTGATTTTTTTGTAGTGTTTAAATAGAAGAGATAAATTTTACAATTCCCGTTTTTTTCTGAACACACCTCGTATTTATACGAGGTGTGTTCAGAAAATAACGGGAATTCTTAAATTTCGCGGGTTCGGAGGGTCCGGTTGTCATAAAATTTTCTTTATTATGTTGGTATACATGCCCCAAAGTATGATAAAAACTTTAGCTGTTTTCATTGTTTACTTTGTCTGTGGCAGCCGCTAAGGTTAGAAGTGTTTTATGAGCTCGGCGATTTTTCGTTAATTAAAAGAAATGGATCAAAGAATTTGTATCCAATTTTGCTTAAAAAATGAAATAAATTCTGTGAAATGTTAAAAAAGGCCTATAGTGAGTCTGCTATAAGTAAAACAAGAGTTTACAAGTGGTATAAGAGTTTCCAAGATGGCCGTGAAGACGTTGAAGATGACGAACGCCCCGAACACACAAGCAGCAACCGATAAAAACATGAAAAAAGTGAAAGAAATGGTTATAAACCATCAGAGAAGTCGCTGATGATGTTGGTATATCGATTGGCTCATCCCATGAAATTTTTTCAAATGTTTTGGGTATGAAACGCGTGGCAGCAAAATTTGTTCTAAAATTGTTAAATTTTGAACAAAATTTTTGACCAAAAACAATACTGTAATGATGCCCAAGCCTCCATATTCGCCAGACATGCCTCTGTCTGACTTTTTCCTATTTCCAAAAATGAAGAGAACCTTAAAGGGCCGTCGTCGTTTTGCAAGCATAGATGACATTAAAAGCGCATCGCTGAAAGAACTAAAGGCTATCCCAAAGATCGAGTTTTAGAAGTGTTTCGAGTATTGGAAGAAAAGCTGGCACATATCCATATCCATAATATCCTATTTTAAAGGCGACAACATTAATGTAGACGAATAAATAAATATTTGTTTCAAAAAACGAAAATTCCCGATATTTTCTGAACACACCTCGTATATGTAGAAAATAAGCCCAAAATTTCAATAAAATATATATATTCCTTATATGTTAAAAAAAAATCATGAAAATTATGCCCCCCTTAAAACATATTAAACGTTTGTAAGTTCTTTTTAATAAAAAATAATAATTAAATGAAGAGTTTTTAATATTTTTTAAAAAGTTAAATTTAATCTAGTCTTGAAAATAATCAAGAGTTTTGGCTTGTCTTGTCTTGATAAACTTAGACAAGATATGTTGACGGTCTTGTCTTGATATTCTAGACAAGACAAAACAAGAGTCTAGAATATGTTAGTCTTGACGGCAACACTACTTTTAATAACATAAACAATTATATTTCTAAGTTCTTTGTAATATTTAAAGTCTCCATCAAATTTTGACCAAAGATAATGTTGATAAACTTTATAATATTAACTTAAGCTAGTTTAAGAATGTTGTATATCTTGTCATCTATAAAAAGGGAAACAATATTAAAATTGTTTCCCTTTTTATAGATGACAAGATTAACAACAATGGTGAGATGAATTATACATCTCGCTATGATAAGTGCTTCCGACAAGAGTATAAGTAAAACTGGTTTAAAAATTAAAATGGTGGAATTGTCGAGGTAAAAAACGAGCGAATAATTGAATATCGTTTGGGTATGCTTGGCACAGTTGCCTCTGCCGCCGTGCAACGTTAAAACATTTCGTTCGGTGTTAAATTCAGCGAAAATATTTGGCTGAGCGGCGACAATGTCTGGAGCACACGTCTCCCGTTTCCAGATGGGCTGATTTGCGCGAACAAGGACCCCGGAAAATAATATAATCACGTCATTTTGTCATTTTCAATATTATTTTCGGTTTCAATGGAAAACAACGTGTACTACAAGGTTTTCAAACGTTTTTGACAATGCAATTTTAAAACACTGACAAAAAGTTTACTTGTCAATAAATCTAACGACATTTTAAATAGAGACAACCCAAAATTAAATCAGGTTGATGATTTTTTAATGTAGCTTGTCGACCACTATTATACAGGGTGTCTATTTAAAACCAGCAATACTCTATAAGTCTGTACCTAAAAAGATATCAAAAATTTCTGAAAACCGTCTGAAAAAGTCTAATGGTGTCAGATCTGAAGATCTTGGAGGCCATTCTATTGGTCCTCTACAAATCCACTGTTCTGGATAATTCTGATCCTGCCAAGACCTAACAGCTACTACATAATGAGGTGGTGCCCCATCTTGTTGAAAATGTAATAAATTTTCATGCAAAGGTAGTTCATCATCCTCTCTTTGATGTTCTAGTTTATTTATTATTAGTGGCTGTATTGTTCCATCTAACATTTCAAAATAAATTTGACCATTCAAATTTTGGTCAATAAATAAGGAACCCATAATATAATCTCTCAAAATTCCTGCTCAGGATTTTTATTGCTCCAATAAAGACAATTTTGTTTGTTAACATTTCCATTAGGATAACAAAATATTGGATCTGATTTGTTATTTTATTGCTCAAGATTTCACAAAATTCTAAACGCCTGTCTGCATCATCATCGCCAAGTTTGAATGGGTGGAATTTGTGATGTTTCAACACCTTCCTAACAGATTTAGAGCAAAGCCCTGTTAATCTAGATGCCGAACGAATATTGTATAATCTACACCAAACTGACCAAGAACCTCAATATAAAATCGTTATTTTTCTTGCACTGATGGACTCCCCAAGCACTACATCGTTCAAAATTTTCTTATATCGGTTTCCAGTTAATTGACCTTCTACGATATACATTCCAGCAGCCCATGCCCACACGGAAAGGAAAACCTTTTGCTGTTGTCATTTTTGTGAAGGCATTTTTAATCACTTGTGATTACTGGGGCGATAAAATCGCAGTTGCCCATTGTAGCCCATTCAAAAAATTATTTTTAAATTCTCCTCTTGCCTCTTTTTTAACATCCGTCAGTCGAGACTTTTTAGCACTTACAGTTAAACAGACCTTGTTCTTGCAATTTTTTTCTTCCCATCATAACGGATGCTGGGGAGTTAGTTTCCTCTTTGGCTTGAAAGGAGCCACGTCCTACGTCATTTATTTGTTGTGCGGCTTCAATAATTCAGTTTCTAAATTCATTTACATTATGAATTGGGCTGCCTATGAAGGGTTTCGAGGGTTCAAACCCACCCAAGGCTCAGATTTATCAAACAAAAAAGTGAATAAATATATTTTTAATTACCAATCTTAGATTTTTTCTCCCCTCCACCCTTTCAACCCCCTTCCATTGGCTTAAAATTTCTGGACACGTCACAATTTTTACTACTTATGGTAACGATAAATTATATAAAGGTTATATAAGAGTTGTCAAATTATATAAGAGTTTAACAATGATTTATAAAATCGCCATTTAGTTTACAAGTTTTATAATGGTCATATAAGGATACTGCAAACTCTAGAAACATTTTATATAACCTTTAGTAACCGTTACCAGTGGGTTTATAAAGGAGTTTTATGAGGTCTCCGGTTACCTTTTATAAAACTATTGTGTCTTTAATTTTTTTAAATAAAAATTGTGAGTTATTAATTATTTATGTTTTTAATAAATTAAAAATATATAGTAATTGAAACAGAAATTAAGCATAGGATTATCTTTTAATTAAAAATTGGTTGAAAAGAAAATATTTAGCATATAATATATAAGTAATATAATATTATTAACATAAATATTTTTAAAGTGGATTCAATCGAATGTTTAGTGAAATAAGTTGATTCCATTGCGTTAAAAAACATTTTTACTGCGGACAAAAATGGCAAACCTGATAACACTAACCTGAGCGGTTGCCTATCAAAAGTTTTATAACATCACTTGTAGTAACGACAGTTACTACAAATTGTAGTCTACAATGTATATAAGAGTTTCAAAATTTTATAATAATACTTTAAGTAACTTAGATAGTCCTATAAAACTGAACTAGTACCTTAGGTTATATAAAGTTACCATGAGCAATATAAGAGGGCTCAAGGTTGATACATTCTTTCCGCCATGATTGTTTTTTACATTGTATACAATTCGATTAACATTTATTTTATTTAAAAAACAATCATGGGGGAAAGATATATATATAAAAAAAAATTAACTACTTTAATGTATGCAAAAGAAGGATTTTAATGTATTTAAAAAACAAATATTTACTTAATACTATAAAAAATATTTATGTTTTTGAATTTTGTTGTCTTATGGTGTTTTTCGAAGTATTGTGTACATATTTACAATAAAAATTACTTTGCACTTTAAGTCATATTGAGTAAAAATCTTAAATTATATACCTTTAATATTTTCGCCATGCTTGGCTTGTCAAAATATTCACTTGGTTTAAACAAGTTAATGAATAAGATGACAATAAGAAAGATAGCGTACCTATGAAGAAATATATATTTTAAATGTGCCTTAGCAGTTCTTTAGGAAGTTATATAGTGGTTTTCATAATATTCTAGTTATAAAACTTGGGTGTTGTAGTGTTACTTAAATAGGTACTGATCACCTTCATAAACTCCCCAAAGAAGCTCTTTAAGGGGTATATAAGGGTGATATAAATATTTCTGTAACCAAATTAAGAAATTTAGGTTTTATAATTTGGATGATATAACATTTATGGACACCACTATAAAAACAAAAATGTTTATTGGTCTGGTTCCATATACTTTTTTCTTTATTTAACGCCAGAAGGAGAAGTTGAAAGGATTTAAATCCAGAAACCTACTTTTTGCATAGTAATTCTTTTATTGATTGTTTTAGGATTACTGGCAACTTCTTCCAGGATTGTTTCTTCGTTTTCCACTGTTCGAGTTGTTCGATTTTTTCCGCAATCACCTTTGCTTACCAAAATTGCCAGTTTTACACAGTCTTTGATGTATACATGTTGGTCATTTCTTTCAATATCAGGAATTAAAAAAAACACAAAAAGATTTTTTTCCGCTTTGACACACCAGATGATTTCTTGCCCAAAACATACACCAGATTTTTAATGTCAAATTTTTAGACGCTAATGTTGGATTTTACAGAACTGAATACACATTATTCAAATATAAAGTAATTTTCTTTTGAAAATTTAATAAACCCTTTGCTGCGACATATTTCCCCAAAAACTTTCAACTTTCATTTGGAATACTTAACGCCGTTGTATATCATCCAACACACAACTATAAAGGTGTAGGTACCTCATAATTTATCCAAACACCTTTATGACTAATTAGGAAATCTTCATCTTGGAAAATGGCAAAATTTTCTTTGACTATTTATCACCTCTTAGAGCGCCTCTTGGCTCGCCCGTGGGACATTTAAATTAATTCTCCGCCCCGCTCGAACATACAGATGATCTTAGTAAGGTATCCATTAAAAGTCTAAGGCCTAAGTTTAGCCATTCTCTTTGCGAATATAAGTCGTAAGGACTTTGCACGTGTGTGAAGCATTAGGAGAATTTGACTCCTTTACTACATTTCCTTTCCCCCCTTTTACCTCCCTTCGTGCCGTTAGTGTTCTTATTCTTGGCGAGGCGCGTTCTATGGAAATCATAGCTAGTGTTGTTTTAATTAAGAATAAGAAGGTGATGCACTGTTGTAGCAGCGATTTCAGGCACTCAAAGTGGCTAAATCTTGTTTTGTTTTGCACTCGTATTAGCTGCACTATGGGACATATGAACTTTTATCATTTGTAAAGGGTTTATAAATATTCGCGTCAAAAACAATTTGTTTTTTAAAAATTATTCTTAAAGTTAAATAAGATTTGTTAACATGAGTTTGTAGTTTGTTAATTTTATTTTGTAAAATATTAACATATTTTTTTGTAGATTATTTTAACAAAGAAAAATATTTTACCGAAAGTTTTGTAAAGGTTATATATAGTTTTGTAAGCAGTTTGTTAATTTCAAAGGTTACAGATTATTTGTTAATGTTTAAAAAATTATGTCGTTGATTTCAGGCAGTCAATCAAAACATTTTCCACTGACAATACGCATCAACAATTTCAACTTTAGCGTCTGCAACTTATGTTTCTGCTTAATTTATTTTAAATCATAACGTGTTCGTAACAACTGTCCATAGTGTTTATATAATATTACCAGAAAACTGTTATTACTTTTATTCGGATTCCTTATACCTATTTAACCGTGTGCGAAGTATCCGAAAAAAGATGCCATCACTAGTTTTTAAACTGAAATTAGGGGATACCTTTAAGTGGGTTAAAGACTTTAACTTAAAGTTATGAAATACAACAGTGAGCGTTGTAGTACTGATAATTATATTGTACCAAATTTCTTTATAATTTGATTATTTTAGAATGGTGTGTTATTTAATTGTGTTCATTTATGTATTAATTTTTTTATTTAGGAAATTGATTAATAAAGCAACATTTATTATTATTTTTTTTTCATTTAAGTTCCAAATTTCCTACAAATACTATTGTTACTGGGTCTACAAAAATGTTTGTAAAAATAAGGTCCTTTTTGAAAATTTCAAGAATTATTGTTGAATTATTGATGTAGGATTTTGTTATTAAATCTACAAAATGGGCGGGGTCGGTTGGGTTGTGTTGTTGAGTTTGGGTTGGTTTGGTTTTATGACGAAACTAAAGTGCCCTTAACATGTATACAGGTCCCGGGACGGGAGCCACAGCGAAAAATCTATCGTAAATTTATTAGAATTTGACAGTGACAACTTAAATTTCATATTCAAATTTAGAAAACATCAATCTAGCAAAACCAATGCTTTTATAAAGAAAACTTTGATAGCTATTCGTAACGGTTGTTTATTTGTAAAATTCGTTAAAAACAACGTAATGAAATCAAAAAAAAAAAAAATTTGGAGATTGCCGCCGCGAGGAAATTGCTTCTTTGACAATTAATAACATTTAAGACGTTGGACGCTTTATAATGGTAAAACTACAAGACAAAAAAATAAATCTTCCAGGAGCTCCACAAAAAATTGCAAAATTTTTGAACTTGGAGAATTCTGAATGTAAAAAGGGCATTGCTTTTGTCAAACAGTATGTTAGCGGAAAACGGTGGCGATCTCCTTACCTTACCTTATATACATAATCCAAGAAACCTAAAATTTCGAAGCAGCTGCTCAAATTAACGGACAATGATTCTATAACATCATCCTTAAGTGATAGTGTAGTTTCAAAGAAAAAAGCAGAAACTCTTTCTTATATTAACAACTGCGTAATTAACTTAAACACTTACTTTCATTGTACCTAACTAATTTTGTATTGTGTGTGTTCTGTTGTAAAATAAAATTGTAAATAAATTTTTACTAAAAAATACTGTTTAGCTTAACGCCCTAATATAATTATCAATACATGGTCCGATATAGGTGTCATTTCGTTGAAGGAGATAGTACTGTTATGTCACTAAAAATACATTTTTGTGTCTCAGTCAAATTCAGTTTATGAAGGTAATTTTGTAAATAATTTGCCAATATCTCCAAATACAAATATTGATTTAAATCCCAAACAATGTCACACTAAACGTTCACTTTTTTGAATACTGGCTTTTACAATTTATTCTAGAATTATGATTTTTTTATCTATCCAGACTTTGTGAAGAAACAACTCCGTTAGTTTTCCCGAAAATCACAATTACGAAGTAGAAAAAGAAGTAGAAGTAGAAGTGGTACAGGAAGAATTCAATCTGAGAATAAAGTTTATTTTTTCGTTAAAATTTTGAATTTGCTGTGGTTATTATAATATTTTCCCATAGTGCGAAAATTTCGCAAATTTGGCCCAGGAAAAAGACAGCCGCGCTTGTTTTGTCTTAGAGGGAATATTTAGATAGGCAAGTGTGAATATTTATGATTACATTTGTTGAATGTCGAAACAACGCTGTATGTGGGGAATTAATACATAAATAAACAAGTCTATGGAGTGCATTTAAACTAGACAGATGAAATCAAATCACATTTAGTATGTACACTTTGATTTTAGTTCGAGTAGCACAATACTTAGTAAAGGGCAAAGTTGGGAATATGTTAATTAAATGAAACAATTAATTTATTGCCAATTTTTTATGTAAGTTAAAATGTCATATACCAACGAAAACGAAACAGAAGAGTTTTCGAGTATTAGGCAAAAAAAAACGCAAATACATGTCAACTTTAATTCAGAAGGGGGCATCTTTTGCAATAGATTTAACTTGAAAATTGTTTCACCCCTTACACCGAAAAAAATAATGTAGTTGAGTTAACGTTTGCCTAAAAGTTATTTTTGAAAATGTTGTTTCATTAAAAAACCTAATGGATTATTCTATATTTTGGTGTCAAAGCAATAGTCAGAGTTTGTCAAAGTTTATTTGTTCATTTGACAGTTAAAATATTGATTTAACATAAACTAATTTTTTGAATTAAAATTATCCTATTTTGATTTAATAGCTGGAATTGGTTAAATCAAATACTGAAATTTTTAGGATTACCTAAAAAAACTATTAAATTAACGTTTAGTTGCTCTTTAAATCCAAAACATTAAATTTGTTCATTTAACAAATTGTAAATGTTACTTTAAAATTTGTTAATTTTGCATTCATAAAATTGCCGTGAAGGGCGCTTCGAACACCCACGCCACGTCATTAGACGGTGTTGATCACGTGATCTTCTTACATCTCGCCTCAGTTGGCTTACGATAAGAGTATATAAGCTCAGGTAGCCGTTTGTTTTGGGTGTGTTCCACAGTGGAACTTCCACTACACCAAATTGCCCGACACTGATAAGATCTCCAATATAGGTCGAATCAGCTGTCTGTCGGTAGGTATTTGAAGTAGGTGGAACGCACACAAAACAAAAACTCTTGCAAGGGAAGGTTCAATTCTTTCTCTTTATATTAATCCCATAATTTTGTTTTGAATACCAACCTTTAAAGAATGTTACTTTTACATTTTCATTACATTACATATAATAATAATAATAGTGAATATGCTAAAAAGGTTACCTGGACATTTCAAGAATGTTTAATTAACCAGATTAGCAGATTAGAACAAATATTTTCATTTTGTTCATTTGACTAATATTTGTTGTTCAATTAAACAATACAATTTGACATGTTTAGATGGATAAGTAAACGTGCAAAAACCATTGCTTGTATTTAAAGTGCATAAAGAGTTAAATTAATATTTTTTTTGTTGTTTCAACAGCTTATTTTTTTCAGTGTAGCGCAGTGGTCACAATCCCTAAAATTTTAATAAGCATGATAGGGGGCAAGTGATACCTCATTAAAAGGTAACTAGTAATAATAATTATAAATTTAATTATCGTGTAAGACCATTCAAAGTTATAGGACTAGTCAAAGTTACTACAAGATTTTAAAAAATTACTTAATATATAAATGAGGGGTATCAGTACACTTTGTTTAGTTTTGAGATAATCATATATTTTATCACGAGAACTATGAATTTAATCGGTTAAACTAGGCTCACTAGTTTTTTGTTTGGTTTTTGTTCGAAAATGTTGAATGCAAAATAATTTAATAAAATCACGAGACCGCGTAGCGGTCGAGGGGTTTTATTTTTAATTATTTTGAATGAAACTATTTTCCAAAAAGAAAAATCAAATAAAAAACTTACTGAGCATAGTTTGACAAATTAAATTTATAGGTTGAGTGATATACCTACGTCTAGATTATTTCTCTAATTAAAGGAAACTATTTGACAATTCATAAAATCTGACGTATGTGTCAAAATTTATAAATAATTTTTTAAAGAAAATTCCATTAATTTAAGGTATGTAATAAGTAATAATTGATATTTCGTAAACTAGATAACTTATTTGTTATTGTTTTTTAAAAAATGTTTGTTAAAACTTGTAAATAACACCATAAAATCGGAAACAAAAATCCAATATGGAGGCTAAAATTTAATCGCTGATAAATAGTTCTAGTGATTTAATCGCTTATTTAAACGAAATTTATTCGAAAATTCAAGGCTTTTGATTGGTTCATATTATAATGAGGGAAATAATCATATATTATATCACGAGAACTATGAATTTAATCGGTTAAACTAGGTTCAGTAGTTTTTTGTTTGGTTTTTGTTGGAAAATGTTGAATGTAAAATAATTTAATAAAATCACGAGACCGCGTAGCGGTCGAGGGTTTTATTTTTAATTATTTGGCATGAAACTATTTTCCAAAAACAAAAATCAAATAAAAAACTTACTGAGCATAGTTTGACAGATTAAATTTATAGGTTGAGTGATATACGTCTAGATTATTTCTCGAATTAAAGGAAGCTATTTGACAATTCATAAAATCTTTTGACGTATGTGCACAATATTTAAAAATAGTTTTTTTTAAAGAAAATTCCATTAATTTAAGGTATGTAATAAGTAATAATTGATATTTCGTAAACTAGATAACTTATTTTTTATTGTTTTTAAAAAAATGTTTGTTAAAACTTGTAAATAACACCATAAAATCGTAAACAAAAATCCAATATGGAGGCTAAATTTTAATCGCTGTTAAATAGTTCTTGTGATTTAATCGCTTATTTAAACGAAATTTATTCGAAAATTCAAGGCTTTTGGTTGGTTCATATTATAATGAGGGAAATAATCATAACCGTAAACCTTACTGGACTGTTTTCGTTCGTCCACCCTGTTTACTGTATAATAAGATACATTACCTATCAAAGGTATATTAAATTGAAAAAAAAATTGAATATTTAAAACATCCCAAGCATACTAGGAGGCAAGCAAGCATCGGTTTCTAGCCCATAAATCCTTACAGGATAAATCCTTCAGGATAACTGCTGTCATTTTGTGTATGATTTAAACGGCACATTAAGTATAGTCGGCGATATCTATAGAGACAGTCAGGCAGTGGCATGCATGAGGGGGGCCACTTTGCATTAGGCAAATGATGCGAAATTTTCGAGGCTCCTTGACATGTCGTAAAAACTACTGAAATATGGCCCGTGGAATTCGAAGGCCTGCCTCTGAATGTCGTCTAAGGATTTTCAATTCTGAATTTACGAATTGAAAGATTACGACTTGTATTGTGGCCTGTTTAAAATGGGGAGGCTTAGATGTTTTAATAAATATATGCACAATGCTTCTGGAACATAGTGATCAAATTTATTAGACCAGTTTCCTCAAATACACTGTTATACAAATTAAATTTGTTTACATGAGTTTGTAGTTTGTTATTTTTATTTTGTAAAATTTTAACATAATTTTTTGAAGAAAATAATTATTTTAACAAAGGAAAATATTTTACCAAAAGTTTTGTAAAGGTAATATGCAATTTTGTAAGCATTTTGTTAATTTCAAAGGTTACAGATTATTTTGTTTTCAAACTGAAATTAGGGGACACAGTTAAGTGGGTTAATGTTACCAAATACATCAGTCAGTGTTGTGTAGTACTAATAATTGGATAACGCTTATCGAAAAGAAACCAAGAACCAAAAACTTTTTCAGGGCTTAGTAAAATTATTTTTAAAAGAACTCATTTAATGTGCTCAAAAGGTTAATTATCATTTAGAACTTTTCTCAAAAAGTTTGAGAAGGTTCCCAAATCATTATTAATTTTTTGAGCAGCATTAAAAATGAAATATTTTGCAAATAATTTTGTTTATCTCCACGCGGTCTATAATTTAAATTTTATTGTTGTCAACATTCGATAAAGAAATTTCTTGTTATGGCCTAGGCCGATAAAAAAATCTATGAGGCAAGTAATTAGTTCGATTTTTTCTCGCTAGGGGTATTGTTTTGACAAATTAATCCTCTTCTAAGAAATTAACGTACTAAACTGGTTTAGTTTATTTATAATAAGCACTAATTTGTTTGTTTTACTGTTAATTTAATATTTTTCATTAAATTATTGTAAAATTAAATATGAATAATACAACAAAAAGTGAGGTTAGGCAACCAAGAAAACGCACGATTCTTTTTCTACGATTAAATTAACTTTAAGTTTTAATTTGCTTTAAGTTTTCAGTGAAATTAAATGTTAAACACAGCTTAAACATTCCAAACTACCTATTTTTTTAATAAAAATCAAAACAAATTGAAATTAGATACCTACCTATTTATTAACCAATTAATTGAATTCAATGTAATAGCAAAAATCCATTTCTACTTAAATCATGTTGCTAGGTATTGTCAAACTATTACTGCTTCTAAAAGCAATAATAATTATTGAACATTTAATGTTATCTTTAGCTAATAAATAAATGAGATTCTAAAAAAGTGAGGTTAGGCCGCTTTGATGTTGAATTAAATTGAACTATATAAAGTGCTTTAAAGATAAAATGTTGTATGCCATTCGGCCAAGAAGTGCCTTTTTGTGCTTCGCAAACCTTGAGCTTAGCACAAAAAGCCTTACTTCTTAACCTAATGACATAAATAACTATTACCCCAGAAAAAGTTTTTGGCGCTTGGTTCCTTTTCGATAAAAGCTATCCAATTATAGTTAACGAAATTTTTTTATTATTTGATGATTTCAGTATGGTGTGTTATTAAATTGTGTGTATTCTATTTTTGTGTTCATTTATGTAGGTATGTTTTAATTTTTAATTAAAATTTAATTAATAAAGCACCATTTCTTATTAAAATCCTTTTTATTCTCAATTTCCAACTAATACTTTTGCTACTGGGTCTACCAAAAGGTTTGATTGAATTATTGACATAGGTTTTTGTTATTAAATCTACAAAATGTTTGTTATAATTACAATCTACTTATTCAATTAGTTAACAGATTACAGTTGGTTGTAAACTTAACATAAAGTTATGTGGACTTGGATTAACATAAAATCAGTTTGGCTAAAATTAACAAATATTTTTTACTGTGCATGGTTGGATCATCTAAATATTAATTAAAAACTCGTTATACAAAAATAACAATTATTACTATCGAAGACAAACTTTTTTAAATTATCAAGCGAGGGCATCAAAAAATACTTCCAACCAAAAATTAATTTGCACGGCCTCTTAGATTAAAAATTAACGTTCCCCGTTCCCGAAAAATTAATGGCTAAGAAAACAAAAGATAATTTTTAAATTCAATGCCGACTTTTGTCACGGTGATAAGTGTTTAAGAAAAGTTCGGGGTTTTAATTGAAAAATAAATTATAAATTTTAAGTGAATTATTTTTAAAAATTTAAAAAAAAGATGCTTAAAAAACTGTATTCCCATTATGACTAAAAGTGCGTATTACGAAATACTACAGGAATATAAAGAAAAAATACTTATTGCAAAAAAATAAAAAAAGGCCAAATCTGACAAAATCAAATTTTTCATAATGATATTTTCTATGCGATTTATAAATAGTATAAAAAAATCTAACATCTGTTGGACAGTTCCAACCTCACTTTTTCCACCGGTTCAAATTACAGTGAATATTGAAATCGGCTAATCACTGATAGCGGGGCGGTTATCATGGTTACCATTATATGCGGAGTGGAAGAAAATATTCAAAACCAATAATGTTAAAATTATTTTATTATCTTAATACAAAAATAAAAAGTATTAAATAATTCCTTAACGCCAATAACTATTTAAAAAGTTTATATGCAAGTTTAAATTTAAATGAAAGCATTTAAAATTTTCTTCACTTTCACTGTGAAAAACTGCTTCTATATCAGATTTAAGTTGTTTTTAGTCCATTTTCAATAATACGGTAATACAGATTCCCAAGTTAGAAATTCTTAGGCGAGTTACTCTCTTTCTTATAGATGTCGCTCTATACAAATATTTAATTTAAATTATTTTTAAATAATAATAAGTATTTGTCGTAAAAAAGTATAGTAGCAACTTGTTATAACCTTTTCTAGTCACTCATTTATTTAAACACTCGCTCGTGCCTAATTAATATTCTTGAATAAAATGGAGTTTATCAAACTTGATACATAATACACTATTAACGGCATATAAATTAGTACAAACATAAATAAATAGTTATTTACGTGTCAAGCTTTGTAAATTATGCTTTACGGGCGAGCTGAAAGTTTATAATCCAGTGAGCCTACAAGCCTTACAGGTCTTTTATACAAGCCCGTAAAATATTACAGGTCAATAATGTACCGTTTACTTCGATACAAAAACAACAAAATTAACCTATAAAATGTCATTTACTAAGAAGGTGGAAATAAAAGTCTTACATTCGTTGCTATATACCTACGCATAATACTTTTTTATGACCACTATGTAAAAGTCACATTTCGTAATGGCATCGTTGCTTAGAAAATGAATCTTTTCATTGGCAAGGCAAAACTCGAATGTAAAGTAACATTTCTGTGTGAAAAGTGACAGGTCTGTGTGAAAAAAAATTGACAGCATCGGTTGACATTTAGACTTACAACAATTTATTGTGTTTGTATGATAAATTCTAATTTTTACTGCCTTTATTTAAATAATTTAATTAAATTGAGAAGTCTATTGATTTAAAGTAACTTATACTTTAAAAATTATTAGATGAAAGTAATTTTAACAGCTGTCAAACACATTTTGGGTCATTTTGTTGTGTATTTGAAAATAATAAAAAATAAAAGGGTCGTAGAAAAAACATTGTGGTTCACTCGTGAGAAAAGCTTTCTTCAAGCTCGTGTTAATGCACACTCGGCCTGACGGCCTCGTGAGCAACTTAAACACTCGCATGAAAAGGTCGCTTTTCAACAAATTTTAATTTTTAAAAAATAACTATTACATCCGTTTTAAAATTTTCTCTTTACATTTTTAGTAATTTATAAACTGTGGCATACCGTTTTCGTAAATGTGTTGTTTTATACTCGATTAAGAAATTATTTTGAATTCTTTCATTTTTTAATGTAAAAGTGGCATTTCGATAAATGATGACAGCTTTGAGCTATCTAACCTCACTTAATACTTGGCGTGTATTTTTGTGCTCCGCTAAAGGGTCGACTTATGACATAAACAACTATTATTATATTCTTTTTTATTTTATATATTAAATAATTATTTTAATAAACATGTATTTTATTATAATATAACATATTATGTATTTAAATTTATGTTTTTTTTTAAATTATGAAATCCGAACTGCCTTTTTATTGTTTTAGCCCTTCTAAAGCACTTTTTAATGATATTAAACGCCTTTGATGCAATTTTGATTATGAACACTGCCATTCTCATAAATAAGTTCATCATCATATATTCATTTAAATAAAACTGTAATTTTCCTCTAGATTTCGTTTCACTACATTTATTTGTCAAGAGTGTTGAAATATAAAAAAAGTTATAATGTTTTGGTGTTAATATAAATTAATATTAATTAGTGATTAAATATGATTTACGTTTTTACAATAATAAATACACAGTAAAAAAAAATCAACCCTAAGCAACACTGTATGTATTCATATTATTAATGTTACAAGTACCCGACCTTCTGCCGTAATTAGTGATATATATTATATGTCCATATATGGTATACCCGACCTATATTATATATTATATAATATAGGTCGGGTATGGACATCCTTTTAACATATTGGTATTTATTGAGTATTAAGGCTTAAAGAAAAAGGAAGTATAATACTTACCAAAAAATAAGAATCTCCTCTTATGGATTCACCGTAATTAAAATCTAACTGAACAAAAAGGCCACACTTCCACAACGCGGTATCTCCGTATATGCACTGCGTAGGTAGGTAGGTAGCAACCAAACATTTTAAAACGCATTTCGGTTATTACCAGTTTTTTCAGTCTATTTTGCCACTATTGGTGTAATTTAACTTTAATGGTGATACATTGCAATGTGCACTAGTAGTGTAAAGAAAAAAGAGCTCTTAGTAACATCAAAACAGACAAAGAAATTGGCATGCACTGTAGTGTACATTTTGTCACTATTTAATACATTAAGGGGTAATAAACACTTGCATTAAGTTTTTCTACCATTTTGATTTATTTTAATAATAAATAGTGTGAATGTACCAATGAATAATGTTCATATTCTTTAAATGTGTTTAATAAAGTTAATAAGCACTAAATGCTACCTAGTGTATTTTGTATTGTAACTTTTACACTTACAAATCAACTCTAATATTTTTACCCCTACACTAAAAAATTTACACGGGCAAATTTAAAAAAAATTACTTAAAGAACTTTATTCTAAAACAAGCGGTTTAGTAAAGGTTTTATAACAAGTAGACAGGTTTAAACTGTCAACGAAATTGGTTATGTTCGTATTTTTGGAAAGTTTTTTTTACCTTAGAGGACAAAAATGGCAATATAAAGTGGAACAAGGATGGCTAGTTTTTAGTTTGCAATATCTATCTTGTATACCTATATTATAACATAAATAATTCTAAGACCGGCCGGTATATCTAGTAAAAATAACTTGTTATTAATTTTAAATATAAAAACAACATTACAGACCACAATAAGGGAACACACCGAATTAAAACAAAAAGGGTAGATACAGCTTTCACTTGAATTGGTTGCAAGGGAGCAATGGATACGCCTATATAAATATATATTAATACAAATTGTGTATCTCCGAAATTCCGCCATCTAATTCATATTGCCTTCTCATTAATTCGCAAAATACGTAAAATTACCACTCTCTATATTATCATTATTGTGTTTCTACACTTCCACACGTTCATTAAAATTGTTTTTGAATAAGTTATGGGGAACCCGGTGCGATTTACAAGCGCTAAGGGGTTATAAAAATAAGTTTTGAATTGGGAAAACACGTTTACGTACTTGCATCGAGCCCGTACACACTTGTAATGAACAGTATTCTTTATTGTATATGGTGGTTTTATATAAATCGTACACCCAGGGCTTTAAAATCTGTACTCGAATATATTTTTCCTTTTTTTTCAATAAAAAGTTTGGTATATTCTTATCCTAAAAAATTACATAGCTAAAGACTAAGTCTCAATCAAGCTCTTAAGTTTTTTAAGCCTTTAATATTATTAGCTTTTTTGAGTTTTTTTAGAGCTTTTGATTTTTCAAGCTGTTTTTAAGCTTAAAACTTTGAAAATTTTAAAAATTCGGCTAATGATTATAACATTGTACAATAATATTTTATATTATGAATGTCCTATTTTAGGCCTTTCAAATTTTGAGCTTATTGCGAGTTTTTTTAAGCTTTTGAGCTTTTACTTTTTTAGGCTTTGAAGCTTCCTTTTTAGTTGAAACCTTGGAAAGTTTGTAAATATTAAATATCCGGCTTATGCATACCATGGTATCTAAAATATAAATGTTTCTAATCAAGCTTTCAAGCTTTTTTAAGCTTTTGAATTTTTTTCAAGGTAGTTTTAGGCCTAAAATATTAAAAAAAAAATAAAAATTCGTTTTGATGTCCCCATTAAGCATATATGCTTGAGTTTAAAAAAGCTCATCTATGAGCTTTTTAAAGCTTTTGAGAGGTTTTTTAAAACCACTTAGGCACTTTTTAACATTTCAGTGTCTTCAATCAAGCTTTTATGCTTTTGTAAGCTGTTTTAAGCTTATACTTTTTTTAAGCTTTTGAGCATTAAAGGTTATTTTTGTAAGCTGTTTTAAGCTTATACTTTTTTTTAAGCTTTTGAGCATTAAAGGTTATTTTTTTAAGTTTTTAAGCATAAAATTAAAAAAAAAATTGAAATTTTGTATACCTACAGTGGCATGGCATGGTAAAATGGCATTTAAAGATTGAAAAAAAATTCTGCGGTTCTAAACAGTTTAAAAAAACTGAAAACCCAAAAATCGTTATATCTTTGTTATTCCTGGGAATTTTGAAAAAAGTAAGCTTTACCTACATGTAAACATATTTTTTCAGCAACTGAATTTTAAGACACCACCACCATCTTTTGTTTTTCCTATGGCCGCCATATTAGAATTTTACATGGTTAGATAGAAAAAAAATCAAGGAATCCAACGATGTATCAAACTACATAAGTTATGGGGGTCAATAATAGTATATTATGTATCAAGTTTGATAAACGCCATTTTATACACATTAAATTAATGAGTGTATAGAAAATTTTATAAACGAGGTGCATACTATACTTTTTCTACGATAAATTCTTATTATTATTTTAAAATGATTTAAATCAAAAATTTGTATATAGCCCCATGAAACAATAGGGGAATCTGTGTTTCACCGTCAAATTTTTATATTTTATAAACAAAGATTATAAAGGTTATAAATCGAATTTTATTTTTTGAAAATTGACAATTTTTCACAGAGAAAGTAAAGAAAATGTTTTATGAGCACTTTACAGTGGAGTCTGTGGCCGAATTTAAGTTATAGTTTACTGCCGGCAAAATTAAAAGGTCAGTACAATGTACATATAAACTTTTCAAATATTGGCGTTGAGAAACTAGTTAAAACCTACTTTTGTATTTTTGTATTGAGATAATAAAATAATTTTCACATTTAGTATTATTTTACAAGAAAGGCACTTTATTTTAACGATTGTATGACATTTGACAACTGTCAACTAACTTCAGCCCGTGACTAAAAACCTGTTGATAACTTCAGCCCGTGACTAAAGCGCCATAAAGCCACAACTTGTCAATGTGTATTTAAAAGGTCACTTAGTGTCATGAAAACATGTACGATAATGGGAGGTTTAAAGGTTGGAGTAGAAAAAAATACAAAATTATAAGGGTTTTTGGGTTAAAGGGTTTTTAGTTTCTCAAATATTTTGAAAACCGATGGCTTTTTCTCCAATTTATAAATTTCAGAAAAGAAAGAAAGTTAATAAAAAGGTGGTAAAATATCTAAAAACCATTTAACTCTTAATTTTAGGACTTTTTTCTTAAAACGGTCTAAATTTTCTAAAACTCTTTAAAATGTTCTTAAACGGTTTTAGTGGTAGACTTAAAAAGTTTTGTTAAAATGTTCTAAATTATCTCAACACTGAAATGTTCTGTAGAAAGTTCCCTAATAACTAGAAAAAAATCAATGTTATGGTAGAACGTTCTGTATTTTTCTTAAATTAATAAATATAACCTCATTTTTTCTTATTAAAAAGAGCCGATATCTTTTAATAAAAATTCGCCACATACATTACCCGTACCGGTGATTACCGGAATAAAGAAAAATGCTAAAGACCTGATGGTACATTAAATTCCCGCTGGAAAATCCCGCTTATTCTTGCATCGCCGAGTGCCATTTAATAGCGTGTGGCAATATTAAAATAGAAAACAAATGACTGGCCATTTATTTGAGGCTCATAATGAGCTCTTTTCGGAACGAAGGGGCGAGAAGGGGGGTGAAGAAGTAGGAGGGGGTATTCGATGCAGTTCGGATTTTAAAACACCCCCTGATTTTTCCGTGACAACGTAATGACGGGTTATTTTTTATTATTAAAATGCCTAAATTTAATTCCAAAAGCAGGGCATGTTTGGAAATTTATATCGCATATTTAATGTTTTTATTAATGGTTACAGGGTGCTCTATGCCTATAACAGTATATTTTGATAAACGCCATTTTAGTAACGATATTAATTATTAATTAATTAATTAATACTTTTTATATGAAAAATACCTAATATTAATTAATTAATTAATACTTTTTATATGAAAAGTACTTAATATTATCTAAAAAATTATTTAAATTAAATACTTGTATAAAGCGACATCTATACGAAAATAAAGTAACCATCCCAATAAACATTTTTGACGTAACTGTCACCATAAACATTGCCCCTTATTATTTTAATTAAACTTGACAAATATTGATACTTTAAAATATTAAAATAACTTCAAAATATGATTATATTAAGATAATATTTTATCTTCTGAATTTTTTTAATTTTGTACTATAATTGGAACATATTATCAAAACATACGGAAAATGTTAAAGGTACAAAAAGTTGTATCTACTGGAATTTCCGTTAGAATTTCTAACTTTGGAATCTACCGTCGCGCCGGGGCGTTAAAATATCAAATTTTTCTAAGTAAATCAAAATTTATCCCTTAAAAATAGACTACCAATCGATATAGAATCAGTTTTTCACAGTAAAAGAGAAGAAAATGTTTTATGGGCACTGTACGTTAACTGCACTACTTCTGCGAAATCAAAAGGTCAGTACAAACGTTCATATAATCTTTTTAAATATTGGCGTCAAGAAACTACTTAATCCTTTTGTATTTTTGTTTTGAGATAAAAAAATAATTTTTACATTTATTATTATTATTATTATTATTATTTTTTAGGCACTTTAATTTAGCGATTGTTTGACATTTGACAACTGTCAACTAAAGTTCATTTTTTTTATCTGGACTGCGGCAACGTTGCAAATTTAGGGTTTTGGTTGGTAAATACAGTTGTCAAGTTGGTCGCATTTATTAAAACAAACTAAGCTATGTAGTTATAAATCTAATTGTGGTTATGTATAAATAATTGTAGGTTACATTGTACAGTTGTCAAGTTGAGTTGTCGAAATTCGTAGTTAAAACTGCAATTAATTTGGCTTTGGTGGTGCTTGGATGAGTAGAATCATATAAAAAAGTAGTAAAATATAGGTTGCTATACGGCCCAGAAGAGAAAGTATTCCTAGCGGATATTAATCTTCGCTTTGAAAAGAATTTATATAAAAGAAATTAAAATTTTTTGTGAACGTAAATGTTGTCCAATGGTGAATAATGTAAAAATAATGTGTGATGTAATATTTATAAAACCAAATTCGTTACTTTTTTACTTCAAAAATGTTCATAAGGCGATGTACTTTTTCTTCCATTGTGGCATTTGGCAAAATTTCATAAAAATGAAGTTTTGCCCTCAAAAGGGCTTTTACATTCGAATTCGTTGCTATTATTTTTGGCATAATTATCTTTTTAACAAGTAAATTATCAATAATAAATATTATTGTTAATTTGACAGTATCAAAGTATTTAATTAAATTCTTTAGCATAAGTACCATTTTTAAATACCAAAAATACTAAGTCACACTGGCATAAGCCACCAAGCTAACAAAAAAACACGAGTCCAGATAAAAAAATGAACTGTAACTTAAAACTAACTTTAGCCCGTGACTAAAACCTGTTCCTAACTTAAGCCCGTGTCTAAAGCGCCATAAAGTCACAACTTGTCAATGTGTATTTAAAAGGTCACTAAGGACCGTATGTAGAAACATTGATTTATTTATATCAACTGATTTAGCATATCAGTGGAATCCACTGAGTGGATATAGGTTTGTGGTTTTATAAAATAAATTGGGTAATTATCTTTCAACGTTTATATTTTACCTAAAAAACTCGATTTCTATACATTGACATTTTAAATCAGACATAAAAATAAAATGTCATACAGATTTATTTGACATTTGTGACATTTGCTTTTAAACATAGAAAATAATTTCGCTAATATAAGTCATGGTTTACTAGATTTGTTTTTTGGCCAATAATCATCTAAAATGTAAATCGGTTGACATAATTTATATCAGTCGTTAACGACTGATTTAAAATATGAAGAAAAATAGACAGTATTTTTGTTTGTAAATATATATGAAAAAATAAATTCAGAAGGTAAACATACCTATAACAAAGATATAATTAAAAAATAACATTTGAATATTTTTTTACCCAAAATGGTTAAAAGCAGATTTAAAATCGATGCGTTAAAAAATGTCTTGTTTTTTGCAATTTATTTTAGAAAAACGATAATTACTTCCAAACCGTAACTGCTAGGAATTTTAAATCGGAAAATAAGTGACCTGGCATTTGATTTCATTTTTCAGCCGCTTAAATGAAATCTTCACGTACATTGGCAATATATTGCCAATGTACGTATATATATAGGGTTTAATCAACCTATTTGGATCCAAGTAAAATATGGACGGTTGTATTTTTATAATCAAAATAATCTTTTTACTATACCATGTATAACTATTTTTTTTCTAGGGACATTAATTTTATAAAACATTTTTAAAATAAATTGTCGATAATAATTATGAATATAAAAAATATATATAATTATATTAATTATTATTGGTTTTTAATTACTCTGGTTAACATTTTTCCCAATGTTTGTATAAAGTATATAAACTAAAATGTTGATCAATAGAAATTATATAAAATCACAGTTAAAAGATAATTTTAAAAACATTTTTAATACACTTATTAAAGAAGTGTTTGGTGAACTAGAAGAAGCTTTTAAAAGTAAGTATTGGGTTTGAGTAAAAGTAGATCTAGTTTTTCCCAAATGGAGCGTATTTAAAGCCTAATTTTTTTTAGATGACGAATTGCTGTATCTACTAAACTACGCTACAATGTTTTTTCGCAAAAAATATTGGACTATCTTTAATCATATTTGTAGCATTTTGATTTTATCAATTAACGTTTTTTTGTTAGTTGTTATATTTTGTTTTCCCAACTTAACTGCAATAAAAGTAAAATTTACATTTTTACTTATGACAGTCTTGTCTTTGTTTGTAAGTATGTCCATTAGGGTGATTCATTTCTGCAAAGTTTTTGTTTTCTTCGGTGCTCAAGCAAAATATTAATCTGCATATAGAAAAAAAAATTCTCAACAAGTTTGAGCTCTTAATATCAATTTTAAGTACTTGCAGTTTAAATTTAAAGTTTTCCCATTTAAAATGCATGTAAAAAAAATGTTTTTTTTTCAAATTTCTAATGCTTATCCACCTTTGACAATATTGCAAATCGGTTTAATACACCTTATGGGGAATTCCACGCTCTTTAAAATTGCTTTTGAGGTTTTTTTTGTAACTCGCATTGGTTCACCAGTAGGAGTCGTCAAAGGACAGTTTTTGAAAAAAATCGTTTTTTTTTTTAAATTTTTTTTTAACAAATCGCAAAAAGTAGGGAGAAAAGTTTTTGTTTTCTTCGGTGCTCAAGCAAAATATTAATCTGCATATAGAAAAAAAAATTCTCAACAAGTTTGAGCTCTTAATATCAATTTTAAGTACTTGCAGTTTAAATTTAAAGTTTTCCCATTTAAAATGCATGTAAAAAAAATGTTTTTTTTTCAAATTTCTAATGCTTATCCACCTTTGACAATATTGCAAATCGGTTTAATACACCTTATGGGGAATTCCACGCTCTTTAAAATTGCTTTTGAGGTTTTTTTTGTAACTCGCATTGGTTCACCAGTAGGAGTCGTCAAAGGACAGTTTTTGAAAAAAATCGTTTTTTTTTAATTTTTTTTAACAAACCGCAAAAAGTAGGGAGAAAAGTTTTTGTTTTCTTCGGTGCTCAAGCAAAATATTAATCTGCATATAGAAAAAAAAATTCTCAACAAGTTTGAGCTCTTAATATAAATTTTAAGTACTTACTATTTAAAGTTTTACCGTTTAAAATGCATGTAAAAAATATATTTTTTTTTTCAAATTTCTAATGCTTACCCACCATTGACAATATTGCAAATCGGTTTAATACACCTTATGGGGAATATCACGCTCTTTAAAATTGCTTTTGAGTTTTTTTTTGTAACTCGCATTGGTTCACCAGTAGGAGTCGTCAAAGGACAGTTTTTGAAAAAAATCGTTTTTTTTTTTAATTTTTTCTAACAAACCGCAAAAAGTAGGGAGAAAAAAGGGCTGAATCATAAAAAAAAGTTATCCAACCAATATTTAATGAATTTACAGCCATTTTTATAACTGAAAACGTAAGAAATTGATAATTACCAACTCATAATGTTATTTAGATTGATTTTTTCTATTTATTATCATTATATTTCCCTACACTAAGAAGTTTTTTAAAATTATTAATTTCTCACTTATAATGAATATGAAAACAACAGATAAATTCATAAAAAAATAGCAAAAAAATATAAATGAAGATTATTTAATTTTTTGAAGCGAAATTTGAAATATGTATGTGTTGTTTTCATATTCATTATGAGTGAGGGAAAAATAATGATAATAAATAGAAAAAATCAATCTAAATAACATTATAGGTTGGTATTTATCAATTTCTTACGTTTTCAGTTATAAAAATGGCAGTAAATTCATTAAATATTGGTTGGATAACTTTTTTTTTATGAATCAGCCCTTTTTTCTCACTACTTTTGGCAATTTGCTCGAAAAAATAAAAAAAAAAAGATTTTTTTCAAAAACTGTCCTTTGACGACTCCTACTGGTGAACCAATGCGAGTTACAAAAAAAAACTCAAAAGCAATTTTAAAGAGCGTGAAATTCCCCATAAGGTGTATTAAACCGATTTGCAATATTGTCAAAGGTGGGTAAGCATTAGAAATTTGAAAATAAAAACAATTTTTTTACATGCATTTTAAATGGGAAAACTTTAAATTTAAACTGCAAGTACTTAAAATTGATATTAAGAGCTCTACCTTGGTGCAAATTTTTTTTTCTATAGGTAGATTAATATTTTGCTTGAGCACCGAAAAAAAACAAAAACTTTGCGGAAATGAATCACCCTAATGTCCATTTTTTTAGGAAAAAAGACTTAAAGTAACAAAAACTTTCATATTGTTTTTTAGATGGTTGGCAACAAATTAGCCATTTATTATTTGACCATGATGTCAACAGATAAAATGTTAAATAAATATTTTAGGCACTTCATAGCATGGAATCAAGGCAGCAAGAAAACTATAGCCAAAATAAAAAAAGAGATCAATTTAGTCAAACTTATTTTCAAATTAATATTTATATTAACAATTTTAAGTCCACCAATATTTAGCATATGGTCAAAGTCAGATACAGATTTGTATATATATTTAAATATTATTGAAACACACCAGCACTATTTTTTACCATATGCAAAAATTATGGTTTTTGTGTTGTTGGTTCTGAGTTGCCAAGTGGTGTTTTCATTGCCTTTGGCGGTGTTTTACTATAGTTTGCACATAATTTTCCAAATATATTTGTGCACTGATAATATTAATAACATATCCGAAGGGTATGCAGTAAATTGGAAGTTAAAAAATGATTCTGTTTACCAAAACTTGGTATATGAAAGGCTGAGAAGAATTGTTAAACATCATTTGTTAATTAAGGGGTAATATTTTTCATTTTAAAGGATTCATCAATAGAGATGTCCGAACTAAAAAATTCAAAAAAAAATTATTTACACATAATACATTTTTGCTACTCCCGCCTTTAAAACGCCCATTATCGTACATGTTTCCATGACACTAAGTGACCTTTTAAATACAATTAACAAGGGCTAAAGTTAGCAACAGGTTTTTAGTCACGGGCTGAAGTTAGTTTTAAGTTAGTAGGCAGTTGACCAATGTCATACAATCGTTAAAATAAAGTACCTTTCTTGTAAAATATTACTAAATTTGAAAATTATTTTATTATCTCAATACAAGAATACAAAATTATTAAATAGTTTTTTGACGCCAATTATATAAACGTTTGTAGTGACTTTTTGATTTCGCTGTGGTAGCGCAGTTAACCAGATTTAACTGATAAAGCGTTAAACATTTACTGTGAAAAACTGCTTTTATATCGATTGTTAGTCTATTTTCAAGGGATAAATTTTGATTTACACAGAAAAATTTGAGATTTTAACGCCGGTAGATTCCTAAGTTTGAAATTCTAACGGGAATTCCAATAAACACAACTGTCACTTTTTGTAGGTACCTTTAACATTTCCAGTGTAAGAATGTTTAATACTTTTGCGATTATAGTAATAAAAAAATCAAAGGATAAAATATTTTCTTAATATTTTAAAGTTATTTTAATATTTTAAAGTATCAATAATAATTATTGTTAAGTTTAATTAAAATAATATCGGGCAATGTTAATGGTGAAAATTACGTCAAAAATGTTTATTGGAATGGTGACATTATTTTCATAGATGTCGCTTTATACAAATATTTAATTTAAATCATTTTTTAGATAATTTTAAGTATTTGTCGTAGAAAAAGTATAGTATGCAACTCGTTTATAAACTTTTTTATTCATTCATTAATTTAAGCTATTTAAATGTCTAAAGTGGTGTTTATCAAACTTGATACATACTATACTATTATTAAATGCTTAAAAAAAGTAGTAGGTATATAAAACACGGCGGCAAAACCTTATTAATTGCCTCGAACACAATCTACTTTTTAGTACTGTTAAATAGCAATTTTTTAATGAACTAGCATAAGAGAGTGATTTCCCTCACATATCCACAAGTCCAGACTGCTTGTTTTTAAATCATTTTAAAATTTACTTGTTTTAGACAATTATCCACAATTAATAAATACCTTGCCAGTTCAAATATTTCATTATTTTTAACTGGTATTATGGTTCCCCCTGTATTATTTGGGTACTTTTTCTTAATGGTATATAATAATAATATATATAGTACAGGGTGTACGAAAACTAATCTAACAAAAGAAGACAGAAAATTTTATCTATTTTATTAGTATTTTTTAATGATAGTTAAATGGCTATGCTGGTTGGTTTAGTTTTCGAACAACCTGTATTTATTATAAATATAATTTTATTGCATTTTTGTTTTCAAGGAAAAAACTACTATAAACTACTTAAGAATAATAATTTCTATAATCCTAATAAATGTTGAAATAATAGGAGTAACGATGGCTGGACAAAAAATATCGAATGAGGTTTAATGAAGTAAAAAAACATAAAAAAATAATATATTAAAATTGGTTTTTATTTTTCAGCATGAAAAAATGTGTGAATCCCTACTCTTAACCGATTGGCAATATTGGAACAAAAAAAATTCGAACATGTTTCAGATGCTAATCTTGCACAGCCAAAATACTTTAGTTATAAACTCAAAAGGTATTTTAAAAGTAAATTATCAGCTTTTAAAAGAGGTAAACAAATATATTATTTACAAAGGGTTTACCAATATATAAACGCGACCGGACAATACATAGTAATACGTTCAAACAATGTATGAATGTATGAACTTTATTTGTATCAAGTTGGTAAGATTTGCCCCATTTATAAAAATAAAGTTTGTCCAGGGTATAGTCGCGGCCAAATCTGCATGGGTGCACGTCAACAACGGCATATGACGTCTATTCATACATGCCCAGGCACAATCTAACGCTCGTGTATTGTTGACTGTTTATAGCGGTGGAGGCTGTTTATTAAGATGGCATTATAACATCATTGTTATAATCTTATACACTAACTAATTAGGAGTTTGTTACGGGAAAATTTTGATTAAATGTGTTTGGAGAGGAAACAAACGGAGTTTATTACATAACAAAAAAAAAAAACTAAATTACCAGAAATATAAAAATACTAAAGTATCAATCGTCTTTGTCGTCAGAGCGTACCAGGTCAGACTTGAAGTCTGATTATTTTCCCAAATTTATTATTATGTCTTCGCAATCTAATAACTGATGGCGTTGCCATCAAGCCTTCTAACATTGTTTGCACAATCCAGTGGTAAAATATGATAAACGCAAGGTATACAATTATTTATAATAATCTGCAACAAACAATGCTTACGGACAAAATGTCAAAATTACAAAAAAACGTCAAATATAAAATGACGATGACCCATCAATAATATTAGCAAATGGCACACACAAAAATAACTAAGTGAATGGTTTTATTTTTATAATTTCGTAAAAATCGTTTTAAAACATGGAAATTCTTACAGTTTCTATAACACATCAGAATAACGCCTTAAAAAAATCAAATTTAATGGCAGTAACTTTACAATTCAAAGTTGGTAATGCTGACCTCATTATATCGCATTAATGAAAGATATACAGATTTGGCAGCGACTATAATTTCATCAACTTTTGTAAACAAAAATATGAACATCACTGTGAGTTGTCAAGGGTTGGTAAACCCTATATTTATTTATATTTGCCTAGCTTTAACAATTTAATAATAAACTGTGTTTTTCTAGATTTTTAGGATTATTATAAGTGCATCCACGTTTTTTCTGGCTGTGTATAATAAGTAATATTAATATTTTAGGATTATTATAAGTGCATCCACGTTTTTTCTGGCTGTGTATAATAAGTTATATTCCGTATTTTCATTTTTGGTGCATACAGCTGACGCATCATAGCAGCCTAAGGTTTTTAAGAGGGGGAATAATTCACTCTAGAACGGATATTCAGTGGCCCACTCACTTGCGTTGGATGATAGTGAAAGTCCGCTACGCATTTCGTTATTATTAAGTTAATTTACTTTTAAATATGATTTAGATACTTAAAATGTAACTTAGTCACTTTTAACAGTAAATAATTAATTTATACGAATAACTTAATAAATAAAGGTATTCTTATAAAAGCGTTTAAACATAAAACTATTTTTGCACTTGGCACTGTATACTTTTAGCGTGAAAATACGGTATATCTTTTTTCTAAATAAATGTGTTAAGTGTAAATCAATGAGTTTTATTAAATTCAATACCAAAAATGGTCCTAAAACCATCTAGAATTGTATAAAATATACTTGGCTCTCTACCATGTGGCTACCTTGTGGCTTTCACTGGGAAAAACTGCTTCTACATCGGATTCAACGGTCCATTTTCAAGGGATACATTTAGAATTACACATACAAATTTGACATTTTCACCGCCGCGGCGGCGCGGTAATACATATTCCCAAGTTGGTTACTCTATTGTTTTATAGATGTAGCTCTAAAGAATTATTTAATTTAAATCATTTTAAGATAATAATAGGTATTTTTTTGTAGTATGCAACTCGTTTACAAACTTTTCCAGACATTCGCTAGCTCGTGCCTAATTAAAATTTACAATGTTTTTGATAACATTACATTTAAAAAAAAAAACAAATATTATATAATATACTCGTAATTTTTACTTATTCTTTACCACCCAGATCACACCAAGTACTGAAAAAGAATTTTTTGAAATTCCATAACCCAGGGCGTAAACTAAAACACTCCAAATTCAGTTATAATAATCATTATAATTAATCCCGGCGCATCCACCATTTTTTATAAGTATTTAACGTCCGAACTAATTTTGATGAAATTTTGTATGAAGTTCTTGGGAACAGGACCGAAATGAGACGGGAATAGGGCAGAAACAGAACCTAAATGTGACAAACAAAGACACATTCGTTTATATACAGGGTGATTCACCTAACTAATTCATTAGAGGTTTATAGAGATTTCAAAGATACATCAATCTGAAATTTTGAATCTTCCGGTTTTAAAAATGCTGTAGCATTCTCAAAACGTGTTTAAGAAACGTACTCTCATAAAATGAATTTGTCAAAAATAACTAATTATAAGTCATATTTGACTAATTGTCATAGCGAAAAAGCAATCACTAATAATTAGTCAAATTCCACTGAATGAAATAGTCAAATTAGTAGATTTCAATTTAAAAAAGTTTTGGCCCAGCCGGGGATTGAACTCCGGTCTGTCGCTTGTCAAGCTGTTGTCATAATCAATATGGCTATCAGTCAATCTTATAAAAATCAATTTTATTTGTCAATAAATATTGTTCATAATATTTTAAAGTTAAATGTATTATTTGTGTTGCTGTTTTCAGCTAAACTTTTTTCATCTATGTTTGATTTTATCGGCAATTTAACCATGGAGCCTATATGCATTTAATTCAAATAATACTTTGTTGTTGGCCGCAAACGGTTAGAGAAATTAGTTATTTTTAACTCTCAGAAATATTCAAAGATGGTGACTAATCTTAAATTAGTCAAACTTTTACTATTTACTTAGTAAAAAAATAACTATTTAGATAGATAGATAGATAGATAGATAGATAGATAGATAGATAGATATTTATTTATTCAAAAGACCAAATACATGATAAGGATAGAATACGTCAAAAGCAATCATACATTACAATACATTTAACACAGATATTGTATAAATATTGGACAAGTGTATATCACCATTTACATTTTTGTATAAATAAAATTTACAAGAAATAGAAGTTTCACATCATAGTACAGTTATCACAGTCTAGTTTATCACAGGAAAGTTTGACTCAAAGTATTCGTTTAGTGAGTAGAATGAACCAGTCTTTAGTAGTTTCTTCAATATGTTCTCAAATTTTTTTGTTGGGAGGTCTCGAATATATTTGGGAATTTTGTTGTAAATCTTAATCAGCATGTTGACCACATTTTTCTGAACCCAGGTGAGTTTCGTATCTGTACTTCTTAAGTTGGATTTATGTCTTGTATCGTATATGTGGGTTCCTTCAAGATGTTCAAATTCTTGGTAGTGGTTTTTTACATACATAGCCGATTCTAAAATATATATAGATGGTACAGTGAGTATGCCTGTTTGTTTAAACGTGATTTTGCACGATTCTCTATATTTTAGATTGAAGATAATTCTTATGCATTTTTTCTGAAGAATAAAAACTCTCTCCACGTCTTTTGAGTTCCCCCAGAATACTATTCCATATCTTATTCGCGAATAGACATAGGCATAGTATGAAGTGAGACAGGTTTTTTGGTCAACTGTGTTTGATAAAATTCTTAAAGCAAAAGAGTATAGACTTATCTTCGTGCATACAGCATCTATATGTTCTCCCCAGCGTAGGTGACTATCTATAATAATTCCCAGAAATTTTGTGGAGTGGGATGTAGTAAGTTCATTTCCTCCAATGTTTATCGTTTTTTTTTGAAACATTGTTGTATGAGAATTTTATCAGTTGGGTTTTATCTACATTTAAAATCATATTGTTTTGTTCAAACCAACTTTCCAGTTTTTTTAAAACCAAAAATATTTCTTTAAATAAGGAATTTTCATCATTTTTTCTTATTACCATGGAGGTATCGTCTGCGAACAATACTGTCTCATGTTCCAGTATGTCAGGTAGTTCATTTGTATAAATTATAAAAAGGAGGGGACCCAGGATACTACCCTGAGGGACCCCATACCTTACTGTTTTGTAGTCTGAGTAGATATATTTTCCGTGTTCATCGTAAGTTTTAATACACTGAGTTCTGTTTGACAAATAGGAATGAAATAGTTTGTGAGGAGTGCCCCTCACGCCATAGCCCTCAAGTTTTTCCAGCAGTCTGCCCACGTCAACGCAGTCAAACGCCTTTGATAGATCCACATAGACCCCAGCTACTTCATCCCCTTCACTTACACCCTCGAGTATCTCCTGTAGAACCTGAAATATAGCTCTATTTGTAGATCTACCTTTCAAAGTTTAAAAGTGAACACTATTTGGACGCCTTTCTGCAGAAAGGAACCAACCCACAAAACCAAAAAAATCGAGATATTTAGCATATGAACTAATTAAGTATGTATAATTTATCTGCAAAATAGGTCATAGCCAAAATGCAAGTGTAGTGAAATCTATTAATCATTGAACCAACCAACATTCAATAATAGTGTGGATTACTAATCCAAAATTAGAATCTGTAGAATATCTGCAAGTGGGTTGGATCTTTTTTGTAAAAAAGCAGGCTGGTAGACCCACTACCAAAGTCTTTAAAGATTTCCTGCTTCTGCAAAATATAAAGTCTTGATGCATTTTTTTGGTAGCTTACAAGATGAGGTGGGGTTGGAAGATGATGTGGACGAATTTCAAATAGAATCAAAATTAATTCATATTACCATTATAATAGTAATATCAGTTGTATTTTGTTTGGAAATAAATAATTGTCGCTTTTCTTTAAATACATACATACATCAGATAGTAGTTTTCATAAATTGCAGAAAGGAACCAACCAACAAAAGCCCATTTTTTTCGTCACCCTTACACATAACATCACAAAATCCACCTGATGAAATTTTTAAAATATATCCCTTAAACCTCTGTAAGTCCAAAATCGGCATAAAATTAACAGGTAATTTTAAAATTATTAAAATCTTTGATAGCTTTTTTCTCAGTTTTATCATGGTGTGGGTTGGTCCCATTCTGCAGAAAGCCGTCCATTTTATTAGTAATGCTGGTACTAATTTAAATAGTAGTGTTCGATTTCTTAGATAGAAGTGTAACCAACCAGATAAGTTTTAAATGTGGTTTACATAAAAATATATCATCAAAGCAAGGCAGCAGGTGGGGGGGAATGGGGGTACCCAAAAAATGAGCATATGAAAAGTTTTCCAAATTTGTACCTTCCTGTTTCTTGCTCTACAGGCTCAGAACAATTATTTTCGATTAAAAGCGTGAACTTGTGAGTAAATATATTTTCAAATAATTTAAAAACCGAAAAAAACAATCTAAAAAAATTTTTACGAAATTTTTTAGGTACCCCCATTTTGCCCCCCGCTGCCTTGTTTTGTCCCATTTCACCTCCCGTCTGCTAATTGTACCATAAAATTAAAAAAACCAGAAAATTTGATGTTAATTAAACTTTGACCTCGAATAACTCTATACTAGTAGAAATCCATTTATCGAAAAATAATAAAAGACCTTTTTTGTAGAGCGTTACATTTTATATAAGAAACTGTAATGATCATTGCCATAAGTTACTTTGATACAGAGGTATAAAATTCCAAACATAAAATTATTTTTTCCCATGTTAATTAAATGGGAAACTAAAATAAAAACAGCGACCTCTTAGAGTTGAGCTGGAACGCCCATATTTGGTGAGGATTTTTTTATATTAAATAGAAACATTTGAGAGGGTAAGAGCGAAAAGAAAAATTATATATATATATATACAGGTCTTGCAACTCTAAGTTTCAACTTTGTCCTCTAAACTCTCCAAACCGCTAAAGCGCGCTAGGGGAGCTGCGAGACGATGAAATGAACTACTCACGTATGTTTTGTTCTTTGTTGACAGTTCTATTGTCAAATTGGAAAAGGTTATGTTACATGACTCCTGGTAAAAAAACGTATACGTTACCATTTAAAAATTGTAGGTTATGTTTGTGTAATAGTTTTACATATTTAAATATGTAAGTACCCAGTTAAAATGTAAACCTTAAAAATTGTAAATTCTGGGTGTGCTTAGCAGTACAGGTGTGTGACGTCATAACTGTTTGACCACGAAAGTAGAAATTTTCAAATTTGAATAAATAATTAGTATAGTAATTATGTTATTTTTATCGTAAAGGTTATATTAAAAAAAGGTTATTTTGCAAACCCCCAATTGTGTTTCTAAATCTGATATTCAGGATCGAAATAATATGTGAACAGATGCTACGTGACAGCATTGCTGCATTATCTGCCCAAATAAAAATGTGTTTTGATTTATGTCAAAGTGGCGTCCATTGGCGCCGCGGCGGTTCTTTTAATCATTTTTTTCGAGGTAATTAAGTGTAACAACAGAGACACAAGTCCCATACCTCATTCGTTCGCACATTAAATGAATATTAATTCAATATGTCCCTGCAGAAAAATTCGATTAAAAAACTCGCGGAAAAAATCCAGGTGTAATAGCAATAATTTACAATTAGTTCGGTGGCGTGCGAGCTCCCTTCAAAACAAAACACCACGATTTTAATTACGGTTTTTTTGTTTTAACCCGCCTGGACCTCGGGGTCGCGTTGTCGGACGTGTGTTTTTTTGAATAGCGTCTTGAGATTTGAAAATTTTTAAAATTTTAATTTATCACCCTTTTGTGAAGTTAACAGTTGTTTTATGACAAATTTGTAGATTCGATATTTCTTTTATTAATATTTGTATCTTCTCTCTTAAAAGTAAGGTTAAAATTTTCAGTTAAACAATTTTTAACAAATAAAATACACTGTAGCCCAACCTTAAATACTTTTTTGTATTCATCGTGGACAAAGTATAATATGCAACTCGTTCATAAACTTTTGTACATACTAAAGATACTAGATACTCGGTTTTATAAAACATTCGCTCGCAAGCTACGCTCGTAACTAATTAACACATGTAACCACCCAAAAAGGAATCATCAGAAATGTTGTGTGAGGTCAAATGAGGCCGACAATCTCCACTTTTGGTCAAAAATTAGATTTTTGGCGGAGACTATACTTCAACTAATTATCTATAAGATGATAAAGTTTATGTGCTGCAAAAGGAGCTAAATCCTGCCTAAAATCCTATTTTAAAAATAACATTTAGTGCAAAGTCGACAATCTCCACTGATAGATTTGCAGCAAAGTATACAATCTCCAATTCCACCATTAGAAATTAGTAATTTGTGTCACCTGATATCCTAACATTTGATGTTATAACGTATTTTAGAGATTTAATTTTGTGTTTTTTTACTGGTACATACTGATAAGTTCTATTGCAGTAAATTGCACTTAAAAAATATATTTAAAATAGGTAAATCTACGTTTTATTGTTTTAAGAATTATAAAAAAAGAAGTTATCTTGTTTATTTTGTGCTATTATACCATAATAATACGAAAAGGTAAAGCAAGAAAAGGCTGATAATGTCAAAACATTGCAAGTAAAACATTACGGGGCAAAGTGGGAGGGAGATGATGAGTTGTTGTACTATAAAAAAAATTTTGCACGAGGCAACCTGGTCCCAGATTTAGAAGAAACTCCAGATTTATGTGGTCCAGTTCAGAATTTTCCCACGTATAGTTAAATTTTATAACCATTAAAGGGAGAAAAATACAATTATTTGTTTGTTTATTTTTTTAAATCTCCTTAAACGTTTACAACAAAATTCATATCAAAGTCAGCAATCTCCAATTTATAATTATAGATTTCACCATCCTGGAGACCTTGTAGTTGCTACTAGACTAACAATAACAATATTTCAATATAATTATAAAAAAAAATTCAAATCTAGAGTTTAAAATACCAAAATCAATTGGACCCCGTTATGCAATAAGGAACCAACAAATATTGTCTTCCCTCGATTTGCAATAGCGATCCAAAGATCTGGCGCTCTAGCGCCATTTGGCGAACGATAGAACTTACTTGCATAACCAAAACTATTTCGATTGTAATTTACTTTAAAGATCCAAAGATACTTGGTTCCCTTTTGCTAATTCTGAGATGTGTTGGTTCCCTTTTGCGAATTTCACGGCGTTCTCTGTTTATTGTTGTTGCCGGCATATTCGTTGTTGTGCAGTAGTGCTGGTCAGCTGGTATATTATTTTTTTTTTAAATGTTTAAACAAATAGTGTCTCAACGTGTACTACTGATATTAGAAAACACAAAGTTAGTAGCGCAGACATCATCAGAAGACGTATGTAATACCCATAAAAGTCAGGTACGTTTTTACCTTAAACTCTATTTTTGAAAAAAGGATTTGTTTTACGGTTTTTATTGTATTTTAGTGAAAAAACCTTTTTTCTAAGTCTTTTAAAATATAGTAATAAATATTTGAATACAAGGTGTATTTATTAGTTACAAAAAATAAAAATAAAACTTGGATCCTTTTCAGAAACTTACTATAGTATGATTATATGATTATAATGGTTCCTTAAATCCGCCAGTTGTGGAAAACTTTAATAAAAATTCTAGCTTTGACGAGTTATTAGTAGTCAGGTAAACATTTTAAATATCATGTAATTTTTTTTTAGAAATAATAAATTTTTGAGAATACAAGTTGGTTCCTTATTGCAAATTTATTTTCAGAAACTTACTGATGGTCACTTGAATTATTCGCAAATAGTAGAGAACGTGAATACAAATAAAACTTATTAGATAAAAAAAATTTAGTATCTTTATAAAAACGGACTGTGTTGATGATACTGAATATAAAGAAATAAATATAAGAAAGGGAAAAAAATCAAATAATTCAGACGTACAGTTTTCTCAGTTACTGGAATCGCTATGGCCAAACGTGAAACCAGTGGCTCAGCCAAAACTAGATAACATACGCAGTTATTTGCATCTTATTCCTGAGGCTGATCATAATTTTTATACTAGTCTAATAGGAGACCCTTCAATAGAGGAAGACATAGACGGTTATAATGGCGAGTTAGACTTTGACTTTGACCAATAATATATTTTTTCCTGTTCCGCAATATAGAACCAAGTGTTTTTCTTAGAGTAAAACTTTTATTTTTTGACATACGTAAGTTTTTTTATTTTTATTGTAACTTTGTTGCGGACCCAAGTGATGTTTGTTAAATTTTCAATTAAGCAATAGGGAACCAGGTATTTTTTCCATACTTGGAATAACTTTTTAAGTGTTTTTGTTCATTAAAATTATTGTTCTGTTCATATATAGTAAAATATGATAGCGTTTGTTCAGTTTAAAAGTGTTTTTATAAATAAATTTTTTAATCAAAAGTCTGAAACGTTTTTCCTCATTTTCTCGTAACTGCAAATATGTTGTTTGGTTCTTTGTTGCATAACGGGGTCCAATTATCTCAATTTACTCAGTTTTAGTCTGACGGGAGATTGTTGACTTTGCTCTAAAAGGCCTCAAATACTTTTATGTAAGCACAGTTCATTTTTTTTATTTGGACTTTTTTTAGTTGGTAGCTTATGCCAGATTGATTTAGTATTTTTAGTATTTAAAAAATGGTACTTCTGCTGAAGACCTTAATAATTAAATACTATTATTAATAATTTACTTGTTAATTATTATATAATATCGATATAAAAAGATAACTATGCCAAAAATAATATCAGATTCTAAAGTAAAAGAACTTTTAAGGGCAAAACTTCATTTCGATAAAGTTATGCCAAATGCCTAAATGGCAGAAAAAGTACATCGCTTTATTGACATTTTTGGAGTTAAAAAGTAACGTTTTTGGTTTTACAAATATTACACATTAAATATATTTAATGTGTAATATGGGTATACCCATTCACCATAATGATTGTAGTCCAATGATTGGACAACATTTACGTGTATTCACATACAATTTTAATTTCTTTTATATAAATTCTTTTCAAAGTGAAGATTATTATCCGATAGGAATACTTCGTCTCTCCTGGGCCGTAGTCACCTATATTTAACTACTTTTTTATATGATTTGTTACCACAATTACATTATAATTACATTTATAACTAGTTTAGTTTTGTTTTAATCAATGCAACTAATTTTGGTTCCGTATTTACCAACCAAACACTAAATTTGCAACGTTGCCGCAGTCCAGATAAAGAAAAGAACTTTAGTTAAGCTTAAATATTTTCTTTTTAGAAATGACAAAGTCTTTGCTTTGTTAAGAATCCATTTATATTTCGTTTTTATTGAAATGCATGCACTAGGTTTAGAGTTACACACAAATCATTAGCCATTTCTTCAAGAAATTTTTTTATTTGATTTTCGCATTATTTTTGTATCAATCGATTTGAATTTATATCCGTTGTACAACTTACCAAGAGGCATCCATTCAAGTCCTTAAGAGCAAAATACGTTATTAGCCTGGCCTAGAGTGGGAAGATAATTTTAATATTTGACGTTGGCAACACTGGTCGATAAGGTATATTTTTTTAATAAATTAGGAATTTTTGTGACCTTATTGGAGAAAATTGCCGTAACTTCAAAAATGTTCTGTCAAACATTTTGTTTGATAAGAAACAGGCATCTTTGGCGCCCTTCTTTTTGCGGCGCCCAGGGCGGACGCACCCCTAATGAGGCGCTGCACTAAAAAAATCCAGGTTTGTTTCCCATCAAAAATCCATAACTTTTTATTTATAAAAATAGACTGCTAAAATTTTGTACAAATATAGAGTAGATTGCAAGGCTTTAAAAAAATTATTTTTTATTTAAGTTTATATTGATACACAACACAAAAAGAATATTTTTTTTATTTTTAAATTTTTTAATCCCATTTTTAAAAATATTATTTTTAAATTTGATTAATTGACTTAAAATATCATAAAATTAGCTACAAAAATCATTTTCTAGTTTTTTATACCCCAAAACAAAACAATCATATCAACTTTATCTACTTATATCAAATCAACAAGCTAATATACAGGGTTGCACATCGAAAACAATCCAGCAAGGTTTACGGCTTTGTATGTGAAAATAAAAAAAATCTTCGGACACATAAATTTCATCACTGTAACTTCAACTCCTTAGCGGGGGCGGCATTAACCCTTTATTTTCAAATGAGAAGGGGTATGTTGTGATACATCTTTTAAAAGGGCATTCAATTTTCCTTAAAATTTTAAAATGGCGCTTCGTTTTTTAAATTTTTGCTGCTGGTTTCCGATAAATATAATTTAATTTTATTGATTAGTACTTATTATTATCTTATTAACTGTTAAAAATGTCCACCGTTCACCTCCATCCCGAATATTGTGAAGAATATCGGGTGTAATTTGTTGGCATTCATTACACTGTTCTAAATTTCATGACCATTTTAACACCAAATTAACACCATACATGGTCTATATCGATACAAACCAAAATGGTGTTAAATATGGTTGGTTGGTCCGGTGTAAATTCAAATACTAAAATGGTGTAAATTTAACTTTCACACAGTATTAAAATAAATTTTACCTGGTATAAATTGAACTCCTTTTCAGTGTTAAATATTATGGGTTTGTGGTCAAATTAAATCATACTACACAGAAAAAAAGAAAACAGGAAGTTCCTTGACGCATTACAAGTATATTACCAGTGGTATTATTCCAGAAAATTAAGCCTTTAATTCGCTAGAGATAATGTTTTTAGTGCGTTCCAACAACTTAAAATACTTCAAATATTGACAGCTGTTTCCACCTATTTAAGGTCTCTTTAGTATCGAACAACTTGTAGTGTCACACCAAAGCAAAGGACTACCTGAGCTTATATACTCTTTATGTAAGTCAACAAAGGCGAGATTTAAGAACATCACGTGATCCACACCGCCTTTGCCGCGATCGGTACACACTATGCAACAAGGAATGCACGGTAAATTGTTTTAATCGTTTTAACAGAGTGCTTTAGGTTGAAGTAACTTTTATTTTACAAACAACATATTTAGTAAACTAAACCATACAGCGGGTTGGTTTCACTAAAGTTTTCTGGGTTAAATTAACCAATTAAAAAAAAATAAAATAACTATCTGGTTTAGTACCGTCAAACTAATCTTTGTTTATATTAACCTTCCCACAGTTGATTTAAATAAATACTTATGGGTCAACTAAATTAATATAGTTAAATGAACTATTCCTTTTTTTGTGTAGGTGCACTTCTCAAATATTTTTAGATAAACACCGTTTTGGTGTTTGCTGTATAAAACATTTTCAACCATAATTCATATTAACACCAAGTGGTGTTGGATTTTGACACCGTTTTAAGATTACTCTTCACACCACAGATATTTTAAACAGTGTATGTGTGAGATTTATTAGGTTTTAGAATTCTCTATACGGTGGCCTGCTAAACTCTTGTTACATCAGAAAGTTTTCTGGTACTTAATGTAGGGTCCAAAGTAATTTTACCCAGAACAGCTACTTTTATTGCTTTACATTTACTAGAGAATGCATAAATTTACTACAAGCATTAGGTACAAGTCTTATTATAAAAAAAATAATATTAAAAAACATATGCTTATGGTATTAGTCTTTAATTTCAAAACATTTACTAACAAAAAAAACGTTTATCATAATTAAACTGTCCATCCCATTTGAGTGTAAATTGATGTATTGTCCACTAACCAAAAACGACAACGACATTGACTAATGCAGTAACTTAAAATTAGGGCATTAACAAGTTCTATTAGCCCCCGAAAAAACATTTCGGGCTTTCTAGTCCCAGCGCCGAACTTACCGAATGCCATCACGGTTCCAAATTATGAATTATAGACGTTGTAGTTAGGCGCGATGCGTGGCAATATACCGGTGTAATTTTTAATTACTGATCCCCGAATTACACTTGCCATCGGCAGAGAGAGAGGGCCTGATAAAAGAACAATACGGATTATCGCTGGTGGATTTTGTGCGTTCACTTAATGTTTGTATCTTTGTTTAAAATTTGAGGGTGTAAAATTTTGTTAAAAGGTTATTTAGGAGCATATTTTATAAAATATATAATTTGAACAAAAAGAAGATATGAAGATATAAAGCAAGCAATAGACTGGAATTCATTCATGAATGTTATTTATAAATAATATTCATGTCTATAAGCGTGCATACAATGTTATAAAAATCAAATTTTTTTATTTTTTAATAATTTTTGTAGAAAACCATGGTTTTTAATTATTTTAACAAAGGAACATATTTTACCGAAAGTTTTGTAAAGGTAATATCCAGCATTTTGTTAATTTTAAAGGTTACAAATTATTTTCTTAATATTTAACAAATTATTTAGTTAAAAGTAGGTATACGTGATTTAAAAACATTTCCCAATGACAATACGCATCAACAAATTCAACTGACTTGAGCGTCTGCAACTTATGTTTCTGCTTACTTTATTTTAAATCGTAACGTGTTGGTATCAACTGTTCAGAGTGTTTATAATATGTTATACCTATTTAAGTGTGCAAAGTGCGAAATATCCGAAAAAATATGCCATCACTGGTTTTCAAACTGAAATTCGGGGATACAGTAAAGTGGCTAAAAGTTACGATTTACATCAGTAGTACTGATAATTGTATTGTACCAAATTTCTTTATAATTTAATGATTTCAGAATGGTGTGTTATTTAATTGTGTGCATTTTATTCTTGTGTTCATTTATGTACGTATAATTTTTGTTTAGAAAATTGATTAATAAATCAACTTTTCTTAACAAAATTCTGATTTTTTTTGGTATATAATAATAATCATATTAAGTATTTACAATAAATTCTTTAAGACAAAAAGTTTAAATAAACAGGGGTACGCAAATGCTTCGAGCTAAATTAGCTCCCTAATACTACAAAGACTGCCAAATAACAACAAAATTGGGTAAATTATATTTAAGATATATATTTACGAAAAACCAATTCAAAAAAAAAAGTTTAACACACTGTATCTTGAAAACGAAGCATTTGAGGACCCATGTTTATACGTCCTTTTTGTCTTAAAATAACTATAATAATAATAAGAATCGTATGTAAAATTTATTGTACATTGGGGTAGTCGTTAAAAATTAAATTTTTTGCGATGCCTCCTTAAAAGCTTCGTTTTAATGAAAAAACACTGGGAATTTTTTTTTTTATTAAAAACAACACGTGGCTTAAGACGATCTAAGTTAATTTTTTGGTATAATCATGTCTTTTCTGAAAATATGGAATAACAATTTTTTTGAGATTTAAAAATTATTAACAATAAAATAGCTTCACCTTGGAGTGAAGAAATCTAGATATTAAAATTACGTTTGTACTAATTTAGTTTTAAAATAAAAATATCAATTTGAATATCTTTAATTTTTTTTATTTAATAGACCAAATCAACTGGGAAAAATTTTGAATTTAAATTTTTGTCTATTGTTATTTCTATTAACTATTGTTTTTTATTGATTTGGGTTCTATAATTGTTTATATTTCAAATAAAATTTTATTTTTCATAAAAATTTCCCAAAAAACATGATTATACCAAAAAATTAACTTAGATCGTCTTGAGGCACGTGTTATTTTAATTTAAAAAAAAACACCCAGCCTTTTTTCATCAAAAAGAAGCTTTTTAGGGGGCGTCGCAAAAAATTTAATTTTTAACGACCACCCTAGTGTAAATATACAGTGTGATTTATATCTAGTGTAACAAACTTTGAGAGTAGATAGAATACGTAATAATAATGCAAAAAGTCCCAATAAAATTAATTAAATAGGTAATTAATTTGTACGCCGCCGGCCAAATAATTGACTTTCTTTTATATTTCAGTATTTTGTACATAGTTATTAGTGGCTGCTTTTTGTCCCCTGAATCCGAAAATACCAAAGTTATAATAGTGTAGCAGTTTTTGAGATATAGTTAATTCCATATTAAATGGGAAATTAACTATATATTAAAAACTGTTCTACTTTTTTAACTTTTGACTACATTTTCGGATTCTGGGTACAATTTTACATAAGAATTAGCTTTTAAATTTTGATATATCATGGTATTCCATGGTTAACCATGGTACAAGTGAAAAAGCATGGACTAATAACTATTAAATTAGTAAATTGACTAATTCATTTTTAGAGGGTACTAGAATCTTTTTAACATTTTTTCATAGCGACCAATAGGTTAAGTCAACAAATAATTACAATTTTACGTCAATAAAATCATGGTTGATTAGAAGCTTCTTTTTAGCCACTTTATGTTAAAGATTTTGAAAAAAGAAAATGTGTTTAGTAAATTTTCATTATAAATTTTCATTATAGCCCTTTATTTTAAAATTGATAATTTACAATACGTCAGATCCTCCAGCCAACTAGTTAAAGCATTTTTACAACAGTTATTTACAAGTAAACTATAGTTGCTATAGCAAGAAATACAAATAATCTAAAAAAAATAAGAATTATACTGATATTATAATATAGAAAATAAAACTCTCATTTTTCCATGTATGCATCCACAATACAAACTTTATTACTTTATTATCATTTAAATTTCCATTACAACCCTTGGGGCTATAATAAGGTGAACATTTCGATGTTCTTCTCGCAAAATAAACCCATTAACATGGCCGTTATTTACCCAAATTTCGAACGCATATAAAGGACACTTTGAGCAATCAGAACACAGGTCCAAAGGGAAAGAGCAAGCAACATATACAGGATGATCAAAAAGTAAGTATTAAGTTTAACACTTTCCCAAAATTAAATTTAGAGAAAATATGTACACGTCACTGACGTTAATATTTTTAGAATGATAAGTTTTATAGACCTTTAAGTTTCGACACAAAATATATCCCGTGATAATTCCCTGACTTCATGAAACATTATCGTCCTGTATAGTACACAACAAAATTAGGTACAACATATCTGCATCTGATGTTAGGTGCGAACTTACTCCAGTATTATTTGTGTTTGGGGGGGTTATGGGGGGACTTAGGGTGGCCGATTGATGTTCATTTCAATTGTTTTAGTTGATTCGTGGCCACCTGTTATTCGGCGTGTTTGTTTGAGTCACAGACGACTGGATTTCAAAGGACGATAATTTCGAGGATCCATAGCGTTAAAGTAAGTTCTAACACACGGCAGCAGAGGGGGGACGATCTCCGTATTAATTGTTGTTTATGTCTTGGCGCTCAAAGTGTTTATTAACTCATGAATTAAGATGCAAGAGTTTACACTTAAACAAACATTTTAAAAATATGTGTAATATATGTTTCAATATACCTAGTACACATCTATGCAAGATTGCATCTAAAATATGTTTGTATTGTTTATAATCACTATCTATAGATATGCTTAAAGAAAAAAATCACAAAAATTAAAAAAAAATTTTGTGAAATCTCCTGTAATTAATTATTTTGGTAAACAATTGCCTAGTTAAAAAAAAATAAAAATGCATATTATAATATTCTTACTCAACCTAGAAAAAAACTAACTTAAAACTAATTGTCATATAACTTCTATTCTAACTTAAATCTAATTACCAAATAAAAAATACACTTTTAATAAATACTTAAAAGTATTAAAAAAAAACAAAACGAAAATCTTTCAAAATATCCACAATGTTAAATATTACCTAAAACTATCTTAAAATTTTATTGATAAATTTCGATTCCTACCCAAGCCCAAAAAAATACATTTTAAAGTATTTTTAGAAACAGAAAAATTAACAAAACACAACAAAAATGTCAACAATGTTTTGTATATAATACACATAATATGAGACAAGTCAATTCAAAAACTATTATTTTATTCAAGTATAAATAAATTAAATACCTACAAAAACAAAAAACTATGGTAAATAAAAACAAATTAGAATAGAACTTCATTTAAAAATTCTTCGACTGAATAAAAAGCTTTTTCAAGAATAATCAATTTTAATGTATTGTTTGAAAGAATTTAAAGTTTGAATTTGAAGAGAAGTTTCTGGCTTATTGTATGGATTCGACTTAAACAGCTCAAGCCGGTGTATACTTAATTAAAAATTAGAACCATGTCTTGTGTTATAAATAAGTGACTCTAGAATAAACAAACATGGGAGAGTTGATATTTTTTTAGAAATAAAGAAAGGCTTACATGACTCTTGAAAACCTAATCCATATATAAATCTAACGGCTCTTTTTTGCAGAATAAAAACACGTTGGACAGAGGTTGAATAGCCCCAGCATATTATTCCATACCTAAGTCTTGACTCAATGTTTAAGTGATAAAAAGCTCTTATGGCTGATGTATTTGCAATATGACAAAGTCGCTTTAAGGCAAATAAATTAGGTGCTAAGGAATTACAAAGATGTTGAATGTGACAGCCCCAATTTAAACTAATATCAATATACAGTCCCAATAACTTGAACTCCGTTACCTGATGGATTGTATTTTTTACTTTTATATATGGACTTTCGTTATAATTTGAGGATATTGGATAAAATTGCATGGTATTTGTTTTTTCTAAATTCATAACCAATTTATTGTTAAATAAGTAATTTGACAAGTTGGCAAGTGTTTCATTTACTTTTGATACTAATTCAAACTGATGCTTATTTGATGAGACCGTTGTTATATCGTCAGAAAATGCACAAAGAAATGAACCGATATGGTCATCTATGTCGTTAACGTAGATGAGAAACAACAACGGCCCCAAAACACTACCCTGAGGAACTCCGATGTTATTTTTTAATTCCAGAGAACGGGTGTTACAGTATTCAACATAATGTCTCCTATCATGTAAAAAGCTTTTTATCAGATTATTACATTTACCGTGCAGACCATATGACTCAAGTTTACTTAATAAAATCCCATGATCTACACAGTCAAATGCTTTTGACAAATCTACGAATAAGGCATTAAAAAAGAGAAGAAGAAGATTATAATATTAATAAAATGAGCAAAGAGCACAAACAAATAAAAAAAACAAAAAATCAAAGAACATTCATAAGTTTTTTTTAAATGATGTTTTTCACTAAATAAAATCTTTTTTATCCAAAATTGTATAAATGTGAGCCAAATGTGCGTAACATCTTTAAAAATAGATACAATAAAAACAAAGAAAACTACAAATAGATTCCCTGTAATTCCATCAAACAAAATAGAAACAAACTTAAATTCAAATTAGACAACAAATCCGTATTACTTCCCCTCTGCCAAACTCCTTTTCATTAGTAATTACTCTGAAACTCGCTGCATTTACTATCGAAATCTTCTCCGCCGCTTATAAACAAATAGATATATATATATATTTCTCGAAAGCGGGGGCGGTTTAGGGAGCGAGGGGGCGCACAATCGCAAAGTCTCTACAACTTGAACGGACTTGTTAAATGTATGCTACGAACATGTTTACATGTAAATGCCGAGTTAATAGAATCGAAGTAAATTCCAAAACTGTTTCCGAAACTTGGCTGATATTGTTCGAAATTTGGTTCGCGGCCAATTGTTGTGTCTAAGCAGTTCTACCAACAACACTAACTTAAATCACGAATTCGCTTTTCATTAATTAACTTACAGATGACGAAGAAGAGCCACTTACATTCTTTTATTATCTATGAACAAGACTTTACATTGAATATAGTTTGTTCTGTGTCATAGATAACGGGGTCTGTTATTTCCCAAATTGGCATTTTATACTTTTCCATGGTCTAAATCAGATTCTGTTGCATACCCTATTTAAAATGGCGTATGCAACAGAATCGAAAATTTCTTTCTTTGCCCAAGAATACACTGTTCAAAATTTCATGACCATTTTAACACCAAATTAACACCATACTTGGTCTATATCGATACAAACCAAAATGGTGTTAAATAAGGTTCGTTGGCCGGTGTAAATTCAAATACTAAAATGGTGTTAATTTAACTTTCACACAGTATTAAAATAAATTTTACCTGGTGTAAATTGAACTCCTTTTCAGTGTTAAATATTATGTGTTTGTGGTCAAATTAAATCATACTACACAGAAAAAAGGAAAAAAAAAGGAAACATGAAGTTCCTTGACGCATACTATAGTATATTACCAGTGGTATTATTCCTGAAAATGGAACCTTCAACTCGCTAGAGATAATGTTTTTAGTGCGTTCCACTAACTTAAAATACTTCAAGTATTGACAGCTGTTTCCACCTATTTAAGGTCTCTTTAGTATCGAACAACTTGTAGTGTCACACCAAAGCAAAGGACCACCTGAGTTTATATATTCTTCATGTAAGTCAACAGAGGCGAGATTTAAGAACATCACGTAATCCACACCGCCTTTGCCGCGATCGGTACACATTTTTAACCATAATTCATGGTGTTATATTAACACCACTTGGTGTTGGATTTTGACACCATTTTAAGATTACTTTTTACATCACAGATATTTTAAACAGTGTATATAGTATTTATTTTTCAACAGTTAATACCATAATGGTACCATGTTACTAGTTTAATTTTATTTCAATGTTTTTTTCATAAATAACTCGAGAGAATAAATTTTTGTGGATATTATTGTGCATTTTTCTACTTAAAATTATTTTATAAAATGTAGTTTTGACGGATGGTGAATCCTGTACCGTGCTTAGATTTTGTTTAAAAAAATCGCTAAAGTAACATAGTAGGCCTTGTATTTTATACAAATATGGCGTTTTTACTCCAAAAATACAGTTTATCAAGATCTACTCTTTAAAACAAATCCGGTTAAAATCGCAATAAATAAAGATTTTACAGGGGTGAGTCGCAAACAAATGGATCACACTGTAGTTATATTTTTTTGTATTAAAAAAACTCAACTATTTTGATTTTTAATAATAAATGTTTCTTATTTTCAGGGTATTTTAAAATTACTCTGCTAATTTATAATAATAATAATAATAATTATATATATAACACATTAATTATAGGCACTACAGCTCAAACGATTAAACAAAAAAACTAAAAAAATTCATTAAAACCACTAAAATTGCCTTAAATATATTTCGAAAAAAACGTCAAAAATTTCAAAATGACAGATCACATATTCAAAAAGTCTTTTACAATCTAGGCTTACCTTTCAGCTAATACCCGAATAGAGCTTTATTTTGAATCAAATTGTAAAAGACCACACAGAATATCTTGCGTTATCTCCTGGATAGGCAAAATTCGGCAAAAGTTTTTTTTTTCGATAATAAAGCTTGAGTACTGGAGAGTTTAAGAGCATCAACAAAAATCTGTAGTTCAGTGTAGATCTTGATATATCTCTGGTGAAATATCCATGTGATATGTTAATTTTTGCTTTTACATGCGTTTTAGATCGATAGTTACAAACTTTTTATAAAACCTAAAACAGTAGACATCAAATCTAATAAAATAAAATTTTATTTTACAATCTCGAAGTCGTATCTTCATGCCTAATCTGCGGCAAACATAACAGAGCATAAACACATAAATTTTATATGGACGCCATTATAAAAATGACAATAACTGAAATTTAAAGTGGCAAACATGCGAATTCGATCGCGAAACACCCGACGACTCCATAAAATAAACTGCCTATAAAAACGTATAAAAAGTTTGGCGGCGCGGGGAAATTCATAAAATCAAAACGGTTTTTTTCACGTTGTATCCGGTGATACGAGAGCTCCCTTACTGGCGTCCCATGGAGCTGAAAAGAAACGTCGAGATCGAAGGAAATATAAATAAATATACTAAGGAAATATGCAAAATATGTTTTGAAAGGGGAATGATTGATTTATGACTTTTGGAATATTAAATTTTATTGTTATTTTAGTAATGCAATACCATAAACTGGTTGTTCTACTTGGATGTAAGAAAGTTTATCTTTTCTGTACGACCTCATATACATATACATATACAAAAAAAAGTAAGAAAAATTTTATTAAATTCGAAGAAAAAATCATGGATAGAATTCAAAGAAAAAATTGAAAAAATTGAAAAAATTGCATAGAAAATTTAAAACTATTTGTTAATTGTAACCAAATATTAACCAGATTGTATGTTAATCCAGGTCCACAAAACTTTATGTTAAGTTAACAACCAACTGTAATCTATTAACTAATTGAATAACAAATATTTTGTAGATTTAATGACAAAATCCTTTGTCAATAATTCATCCGTGATTCATGTAATTTTCAAAAAGGAACTTCCCAGACAGCACAAAGACATCTTAAAGACGTCGAAACGATGTCGTGTTCAGACATTTAAGACATCTTTACACTGAGAAAAAAATATCGTATACGATATTTTTTATAAACAATACCAGAATTTGGGTCTTATTTACCAGTAGTCGTGGTTGTATATGCCCCAAACGCTACATGTAGTTATATTTACCACGACAATTTAGTTTTATGGAATTAGTATTGTACACTATGTCCGACGCGCCAAGTATTACTAACGTTGTCGTGGTAAATTATTCTACTACTGTCGGGTGAATAAAAACGACTTTGACGTTATTATTATTGATAAATTGTTAGTTTATATTTACTAAAATGCCAAAATACTTATCATACAGTATTATTTTCAACTCTTTTAGGGTGTCTTTTTTAACTAGATGATACTGTCTAATATTTATTTATATCTTGCCAACATTTGATGTTAAAATTAATAGGTACAAGTCAGTAATATATTTTACTTACCATTGAGTATTTTTTTCTAAAGGAATAATGAGTAATAAACTGTGTGTAAGTAATATTTTAAAATTTATTTATTTTAAATAAAAATACAATTTTTTTTTACAAAAATATAAGAACAAATTACCTACAGTATAGTATGTTATACAGGATTTTCCTTAATGATATGCAAATATTTAAAGGTGTCTATAATAACTATAAATAAAATAAAAGTCGCCAATGTATATGAAAATATTGTGTGTGAAATATTAAGTATTTTTGAAAAGGAAATTAATCTGTAACCTTTGAAATTAACAAAATGCTTACAAAATTGCATGCTACCCTTGCAAAACTTTGTTAAAATAATTACAAACAAAAAATTATGTTAAAATTTTACAAAATAAAATTAACAAACTCTTGTTAACAAATTTATAACAGTGTAGTATTAAAAATAAAAAGGAATAAAAAAGTAATAAAAAATGTAAAAACACGAAAACGACAAAATAACCACAGAGATGTGCACCAAGAATTTGGGACAAAAAGGAATGAAATAGTACACCATTTTATAAAAAGCTAAAGTGTCACTTTTTGTGACGAGTCTGTAGGGTTTAAATATAATAATATTTTTTACAAGCGTGTTGCGAAAAAAAACGTTAAAAATTATTCAGAAAATGTTTTGTATTTCTTAGAACTTACTAGAACTAAAATCGAGTCTTCACATAAAATGAATTTAAGCATATTATGCTTAAATTCTGATAAAGAAAACTTGGGAATGAAGTTAAAATTTTTATCATATAAAATGTATAAATATACGGGGTGTTTCAATGATAACTTCTACCCCTCAAAAGGTTTTAATAGGTGAATGTGGACAACATTCCTTGGACACGTCAATTTTTATTTCTAGGCGGACGAATTTAAGATTGCACTTTTTTTTGGAGTAGCTGCGAAATTGTATGAAAAAAAATAGTAAAAAAAATTGAGGTGCAAAGACTTTTTGGTTGAAATTAATCAAGGAAAAATAAGAAGTATAACAGGAATAGAAAATATATGTATATATATATATTTTTTGGTAAAAGGGGTTTTTCTAACTTATAGAAAACTCATTTTACCAAAAAGAACAAAAACATGAAAAGTATTAAAAGAAAGATAAATTCATGAAAGGACGATACGAATTCTATAAAAATAAGAAAAACGTAGTGATCAGCAAAAATAGAATGTTGAAAGTCTTCAAGAATAAGGCATGAAGCCGAACATAAACAAGACGAAAGTACTCTCTTAAAATGAATTAGTCAAAAATAACTATTTATAAGTCATATTTGACTAATTGTCATAGCAAAAAAGCAGTTACTAAAAATTATTATAATTATAATTATAATTAGTCAAATTCCACTGAATGAAATTGTCAAATTAGTAAATTTAAATTAAAAAAAGTTTTGACCCTGCCAGGGTCTGTCACTTGTCATAACTAAGGTGGCTATCAGTCACTCTTATATAAATCAATTTTATTTGTCAATAATATTTTAAAGTTTAATATATTATTTGTGTTGCTGTTTTGAGCTAAACTTTTTGCATCTTTATTTGTTTTTATGGGTCATTTTACCATGGAGCTTAGGTATATGCATTTTATTCAAATAATACTTTGTTGTTGGCCGCAAACGATTAAAGAAATAGTCAAATGAGGAGCGTTTATTCAAAAAGGGACATGCATTTAGCGATTTGCAGAAACAAGTCAAAAATAACAGAATTCTTTTGCTTTTGACTTATTTCTGAAAATCGCTAAAATGGACATGTCCCTTTTTGAATAAACGCTCCTCAAATATGGTGACTAATCTTAAATTATTTAAACTTTAACTATTTACGTAGTAAAAAATAACTATTTAAAAGTGAAAACGACTATTTTATTAGTAAAAAATGCTGGTAGAATAGTAGAATTTTGACTATTTCATTTTAAGAGAGTATACATTATAATAATTTTAATTATATGAGAACAAAAAGAAGAGCTAAGCTTGACAATTAATGGAACAAAAATAGAGCAAGTCTAAAGTTTTCAATACCTATAGGTGTAGGATTTGCACATCAGCCATCCTTACGACGTATCTAGTATCGTTTAGACATCATTGCCTTTTTGGAATTAAGAAATATAAAAATAAATTTGCTTCATTAGAAAAGTTTTTTATTTTATAAGCAAAAAAAAAACTCAGTGGAAATAAAAAAACAAAAAAATTGTTTTGTTTTTAGTGTTTAGTTAAACAATTTGAAATATCAACGAAAAATGTTCATGTGTTTTTAATTTCTAAAAACCATGTACATTTGATTCAAAAATTTGTTGGAGGAATCTTATTTTTAAACAAGCAGGAGGTTTTATGAGGAATTATTTCGTAAAACGCATAATAAAAAAAATAAATCAGGAGTATTACGAAGTCCAAAAATATAATCCACATAATAAATGAGACTAAATTTCGTTGTCATCTTCTACAATATATGCCCAGCAATAAATAATCCAGTCCTGAGCAAAAGCGATTGGTTTTCTCCTAAATCGAAACATGCAAATTTCCGCCAATACTACGCATATTGGGTGTAAGAAAAACAAATTTTCTATATTGCCCGCAGGCATGCAAAAACCCCGACAATTTGGATAAGAGACAGCGAAAAAATAAAATAAAGCCATTTGGTCTATTGGCAACAGGCATTAAAATATTCTTGTGCAGCGTTCGCTTGTTTTATGGCCTTCTTTCATATGCATACGATACGTCGGTATAATCAGGGGTGGGTGAGTTTTTATAGGGAGGATTGCCTTTAATAGGTTATTGTATTATGTTATACCTACACACGTACATGTATGTAGATGCGTCATAAATATGTTTGATATGAGTTTTTGTGCACCGCATGACTTGTGGGTAATATTTTATATGTAATTTTAGGTATTGTAAATTTTTGCAGGGGTGGCCAAATGAAAAATTTAACATGCAAAATATATTTTTTCAACAGTATTATAGAAAGTATAGGCTTCTCTATTAGAGTTTAAATTTTCACCTTAAATTTAGTGTGAATTTTAGTATTGTTTTAACTCTAGAGGTTGTATTCTTGTAGTGTAACACATTTTACACAGTTCGTGTGACTTCATACACTATTTGATGGAAAATTACTACACTAACCGTGTTCGGTAGCTCTTTAAGTATTCACTTTGACACTGATTTATTTGCATTTATTTCACTTTTAGTGTGAATGCTATTCCTAATAGTGCTGGAAATTTAATCTATCTAGTGTTTATCCTAACAAACACTGTTCAAAATTTTATGACCATTTTAACACCAAGTTCCTTGACGCATTACTAGTATATTATAGTATATTATTCCAGAAAATTGAACCTTCAACTCGCTAGAGATAATGTTTTAAGTGCGTTCCACCACCAACTTAAAATACTTTTAGTATTGACAGCTGTTTCCACCTAATTAAGGTCTCTTTAGTATCGAACAACTTGTAGTGTTTCACCAAAGCAAAGGACTACCTTAGCTTATATACTCTTCATGTAAGTCAACAGAGGCGAGATTTAAGAACATCACGTGATCCACACCGCCTTTTTAGTGATCGGTACACACCATGCCACCAGGAATGCACAGCAAATTGTTTTAATCATTTTAACAGAGTGATTTAGGTTGAAGTAACTCTTTTTTACAAACAACATATTTAGTAAACTTTCCCATAAAGTGGGTTGGTTTCACTAAAGTTTTCTGGGTTAATTTAACCAATTAAAAAAAAAATACCTATCTGGTTTAGTACCGTCAAACTAATCTTTGTTTATATTAACATTTCCACAGTTGATTTAAATAAATACTTATAGGTCAACTAAATTAATATAGTTAATTGAACTATTCCTTTTTTTCTGTGTAGGTGCACTTCTCAAATATTTTTAAATAACACCGTTTTGGTGTTTGCTGTATATAACATTTTTAACCATAATTCATGGTGTTTATGGGTCATTTTCAAGAAACACCCGCTTTCAGGAAAATAAGGATCAAATTATTTTTTTGCTTAAATTGACTTTTGGTTGGATTTTTATAAATGTTTAGAGTTTTGTTTACTTACATTTAAGACAGGCAGTGCACTTTATATTTTTTTACGTTTTTTTTTTAAATTGTGTTTAGCTAGCTTAATATGTATATCTCAACTGTGTTACCAATTTGAAATCCAAAATTTAATTCAATAAAAAAAGTAATTATAAAAATAATTTGAAATAAAATGTACTTACCTAGTTCACAAACTTTTGACTCTTTATTTTATTTTTTATTAAAAATTGTGTGCTTTTTTAAATATTTAATTTTTTAAAGAAACCAATCCGATTCTTTGTTAAAAAAAACAATACCATTAATATTTTCTTTTAGTCACTGTACACTGAAAGAAATATATGTTTGTTTTAGCAATGTATGTGGTTCATATATGGACTACCACATACATTGCTAAAACAAACATATATTATATTTAGTTTTAACATAATATGTTAAAACTAAATATAAAAATGGTTAAGGTAAATATATTTTATGTTTCATATTTGGACTACCACATACATTGCTAAAACAAACATATATTTCTTTCAGTGTATTAGTAAGTTAAACTCTAATTTATAAAAAAATATATATATATAAACAAGTGATAGTGTATAAAAATTATTTTAAGTAATTTTTTTAATAAAAACTAAAAAAAGTAACGAAATAGACATTGGTATCACTTGCACAATAACAACTTAGATTTCTAAATTGTAGACACCTTTTTTCTTTGACTATAAGCTGGTCTTGCGTCCCTTTTAGTACTTGTATATTGCGTGGAATTTTCCCTTGGATGTAATCTATATCATGAGTTTAATTACAAATTGGTTTATCATAAACTACTTTTAATAAAAGCGACGGTAAATATCCACTTTGTTGTCGAAAAATTCTATTGCGTTACCATTGGTAACGCAGTGGAAAAAGTTTTGTGAAACCATATTTAAAAAATAATAATAAAACATTATAGTCATTAATTACTCTCAATTAGCTTAAGTGCCTAAAATAAACTTAAACATAAAAAATAGTATTTTTTTTTCATGAGTTACTTAGCGGACAAACAATTATTACATTCACATTACCCGCACCTGTTTCAACCGATATCTTCTTCCTGATTGAATAAATAAATTCAGCTGGGTAATGTGTACGTCCGATCATCATTTGTTAATCACGTGAGTGCCAAAAAATTTGCCATATATATGTTTTTTTTAAATATTCTATCGGTAACGCGACGGACGTAACGCAACGTAAAAAATGTCTGGGACATGAGTCAAATTTAAAAAAAGTAGATTAAAATTAATTAATTTATATATAAATTGTTTACTTTATTAACTAAGGATGTTATGGATTGATATAAAGCAACACAAAGTTCTGGTTTTTCAATATTAAAAAAAAACATGTATGTAAGTTTTATAAAACGCTAATGGAACATGTGAAAATGTGTGTTTCACAAGTTTTAAAATTAAAAAAAAATTATTCTGAAATAACTAAACAAACATTTTCTGAAAGAGTTTACTAAGGGCTTGTTAGGCTTTCACTTGTTTTTTAAATCAATAAGATCCGATAATTTTTGAAAACAACCCAAAAATACATTTAGAAATTAAACTTAGAACTTAATTACTTACTCTTTCTGATTGTTTTACATCTTTTAATTAAAAATTAAAAAAAAAAACATAATAAAATCCTTAAACCCGAAAAAACTCTTCATGGATTTTTTAATAGGATTAGAAAAGTCCGTGCATTAGCAAAGATCAAAAGCCGTGTGCTGCAGTATCTTAAAATAAAAAGTCAGCGGCAGCACGCTGGGCATCCCTTATCTTTTGCAGCGGTCAATTCTCGACGCTTCTAATTGGCCTACGGGACTAATTACAAAGGACTTCATTAGTCATTTGTACGGCGGACGCCATGTTTTGTTAAATTCCAGAAATTAGACGTAGTCCGCCGGCCACCGGGATCCTATTGCCAAGCGATAATCCTTCCCCCCTTTCAATTAACATCCTTTTTCCAAAGTGCTGCCCCGTATGTACTGTATGAGAGGATACGCAGGATAAAGAAATTCGCTTTTTGTTTAAATTAACGGTCTTTGAGAGTTGGATTATTTTACACCTTTTAATGCCTCTGCAGCAATGCCAACGAGAAAAAGGTCGAATAAACAGTGTAATTAAGGTTTTAGTCGGTATATAAGTTGGTGTTTTTCTTATTTACCAGGTGTCATCTTGTTCTACTAAACTAATTAGTCCTTCGAAAAATGTTCTTGTAAAACCAATTAAAAAAATGGAGGCGCTTCATACAAAAACATGTTTTAAATAAAATTATTAATAAGACATTTAGGGATTAGTAGAGGTGACGAAAATCTAATTGTAGAGAATTATTTTTTGTTTTATTATTGTTTTAAGTTTCATTTGCGTTTTTTATTTGTTAAAACTAAGCATAAGAATATTTATGTTACTATTAATTTATTTCAATGTTTTTTATGGATAACTTAACAGATTTTTTTTGTAAATGGTAATTACTGTGCATTTTTAATTTAGCTACAAAGTGGTTCCTAATAAAAAAAATTAAATTAAATTTAGTATAGGGTGGTTTTGAGGGGAGGTAAATCCAGTGCCGTGTATAGATTTTTTTTTAAATCACCAATATGAATTCTTCAAAATTAGGCCTTGTATTTTGTAAAAATATGGTGTTTTTTCTCCAAAAATACAGTTTATCAAGATCTACACTTTAAAACTAATCCGGTTAAAATCGCACAATAAATAAAGATTTTACAGGGGTGAGTCGCAAACACACTGTATGTAGTATGAGGACTTTTTAATAAATATTTCAATTATTATTAAATTTTTAATGCCTGGTGGTTTCGCAGTAAAACCACTGAATTAATTATTATTCGCCATATTTGATCCATCATTTTACTTTTGAAAAAATAAATATTAAACTTGTTATCAGCAACCCCAAAAATAAAATTTTACAAATTTGAACATTGTTTCGGAAAAATTTGCCACCTCAGAATTGGCCATCCGATCTGGTTTTCTTAGAATTTTGCGAATAGATGAGAGTTGTTAATGATAGTGTAAAACAGTAAATCAGTCTTATATAAAAATACTTATGCTTAGTCGCAAATCACAGTTTCCTGAGCTGGTCGTAGTTTTGTGTACTACTGAAAAAAATATTTAAACCTTTGAATTTTTGAACTACTCAAATGTCATGGATAACTTGACAGAATAATTTTTTGTAAATGCATAGTTATTACCTATTGTTAATTTTTAATTTGGATACAAAATCGTTCCTAATTAAAATTTAGTATAGGGTGGTTTTGAGGAGAGGTGAATCCAGTGCCGTGCATATATTTTTTTTTAAATCTCTAATATGATTTACTCTTAAGAAAGAGCGACCAGTAAATGACAACATACTACTAAATAAATTAGTCAAAAATTATGAAAGTGGACCAGTTTTTGAGATATAGTCAATTCCATATTAATTGGAAAATTGATTAAATCTCAAAAACTGTTCTACTTTCTTAACTTTTGACTATGTATACATTTTCGGATTCAGGGGACAATTTTACATAAGAATTGGCTGTTAAATGGCTAACCATGGTACATATAAAAAAGCAGCCACTAATACTATTAAATTAGTTATTTTTGACTAATTAATTTTTAGAGTGTAGAGGGTTCAAATTTGGTACAAATATTATTACATAATCACATACAAAAATTACTTATATGAAGACAAGATTTAACTATTTTTGCCCTCCATACAATAATTGTGGACCACCTTGATAAACATACATTAATACAAATTAAACTTAGAACTTAATTACTTACTCTTTCTGATTGTTTTACATCTGTCTAATTAAAAATAAAAAAAACATAATAAAACCGAAAAAAACATGAATTTTTTAATAGGATTAGAAAAGTCCGAGCATTTGCAAATATATTTAAACCTTTAAATTTTGTCAGTTTTAACTGAAAAATACTCTTTTACACTATCAAGGCTTTCTGCTAATATAGAACTAGATTCGTAAAAAAGAACTTAAAATAACAAAAATTAAAAAAAAAATTAATTAAATATAACAATATTTTTAATGCCTTAAGTAAGGTTGAAATTTAGCATCACACTCTATAACCATGCTTCATCATATTTCAGAATAACAGAAAACCTAAAACAGAATTCTAAATCTAAAATAAAAGTAGCTCCTCAGTACTAATAAATAATGTGATAAAATATCTGTGAATAAGTTTTTAAGCGTGACCAAACCTTGTCCTAATATTTAATCTAATTTGTCACAAACCGTCTGAATAAAACCAACTTTGTTATAAAATACACTTGAGTTTAGCATTACATATAAAAAAAAACTTTGTAACTGTGGCTCGAGATGGCGTTAACTTTAATTCTATAACTGTGGTACGAGATGGCGCCGCTGCAGGCTATTGTTATTTTGCGCGTTACAAACAAGCAGCGTCTGTTTTTAAAGGTTATCTTTTGTCACGGCATTTACTTGGTAAGTATTTGCATTATTTAATTTTCTTTTTTTATGTAAAGTAAAAACTATTTATTTCTTTTTAATTAATGCAATGTTTTATGTGCATTTATTGTGTCACTTGGAAAATAGTTTTTTTTTATTGTGAAAAATGTCGCTGCGATATTAAAACTTAAAAATAATAATATTTTTTTTTTAGCATCTTAACCTGATTTTCTACTTAAATATCCCATGATTTATTAATATTGCCGATATTAAGATGTGTTAAAATTATAAATTATAAATTTTCAAACATTTTTGCATTTCGATGTCCATTACATCTGAATCGACCCCTTTCACGCTCTCACTCATTTATAACTTTCTCTCCCCCACCCCGCGCGCACGGCCGCGCGTAATTCTTGGGGCTTAATAAATGGGCCGATAACGAGCTTTGGAAAATCCGAGCGGGCCAGATTCTCAGGAGATACACGGGAGACAGTTAATGCAAATGCCCGATCCCGCTCTCTCACAATGGGTGTTTGATGGCTGTCGATAAATCAGACGGGGCCATGCAAAATACACATCCATACACATTATTTGCTCTGCCGTGGACCCTCTTATTATTATTATTAATATTTTGGCGGCGAGATCGAAACTTACGAAGGGAGGGTGGAATATTTGATTCATTCTTGCAAAGCTCGCGGATTTAATTGAGATTGTAATACATTTTTTGACTTTTTATAATAACAATAATAATATTAAACATGTCTAGACGTCTATTAGTCGTTTTAAACTCATTTTTTTATAATTATAATATATTTTTGAAAAATTTAAATTTAAATTCAAAACATTTTGAAGAACCATCGAGTTTTCGCAACGGGCGCGCCATCTGGTTGCGCTCGATAGCACTGTGGGAATTCAAGAATTGTCAACAATACATTTAAAGCATACGAACTGCACAATATTTTTAAATAAATAAGTAGTTTTTTTCATGTTTTCTCAAACGTGCAGAATTAACTAACATAATTTATTATTTTAGTTAGGACATTTTTAAAAAATCTAACAAAAAATAATAGTTATAAGTAGTTTTGTCATGTATTAATTTATATATTTTTTAAAGACCCCAAAAAACACCGAAATCTGCATTTTAAAATAGTAGCAGACAAAATATATCTATGAATTCATTGCAACATAATATTATACAATTATTATATAATATATAATATATTATTCGTTTTTTGTTTTTTACCGTTGAGTGGAGACTAATCTACGCTGTTTGTATTTAGACAACTTATTTGTTTTATGCTTTTTACTGAATTGAAATGTTTACAATGTTTACCTAAATCATTACTAAAATCTGTATTTATTGTGTCTAATAGGTATTTCCACTGTTTATTGGAAAACCGGTAAAAAATCAACCCAGGATTTCCTCTAAAAAATCATTCCACATTTTTTTTCTCGGTATTTTTAACATTTCCTTATTCTCAAAAAAACTCGTTTGTAACATACGCGTTTGACAGATAATTATTAAAAGTTGTAGTTTGGTTACGATAATGACCACGTGGTGACGCTACTAGCGATGCTTGTTTAGCGTATTAAAAAACATTTTTTCTAAAATAAAGTTAAAAAAGGATTTCTATACCAGGAATTAAACCCAAGTCCACTGTGTGGAAGCCAGGAATCCTGACCACCAAACTTACTGTTTGGTATTAAAATCGAGCAAATTAAATAATGAACCTAAAAACCTTATGTTATGTGCCTAATTTACCTAATTTAAGTGATAAATGACAAAAACTATTGTTTAATGTTTTCAAAAATTAAAATGATCTTATGTCCTTATATCCAAGAATGATTTTTAGGTTAATTATTTGATTTGCTTAATATTAAATATTACGGATATAAGGGTTTAGCTTAACTGCATAAAATTAGTCTGCATGAAACATTCAATAATTATCAAAACTGTATCAAACAGCAGAAAAACGAAAGCATCGGTAGTGGTGAAGAAAAAAACCCAAATTTTCAATATATTGAATTGATTTTCAATATATTGGATTTTTTTCAATCTATTAAGTTAATTTTCAATTTATTACATTAATCCAGGTCCACATAACTATGTTAAATTTACAACCAACAGTAATCTGTAAACAAACCTCTTTGTAGATCTGGTAACAACGGTATTTGTTGGAAATTGGAAACTTAAATAAAAAGAATTTTGATAAAAAATGTTGCTTTATTAATCAATTTTCTAAAAAAAAAATAGCACAAAATGAACACAAAAATAACATACACACAATTTCGCACCATTCTGAAATCATCAGATTATAAAGAAATTTGGCACAATATATTAGTACTATATCCCTAAAAAATGATTAATTTTTTTAAACAATTTTGGATTATAATACATATTTTTTGAACTCAAAAGTTGACGTGAGATTTTTAAATGACCCCCCTCCCTATAAATTAGATTTGGTGAGATTTTGCTGTACCCCTCCCCCCATTTTTGTCTCACCTTATTAATGGATGTACCCTAAGCAGAAACATAAGTTGCACACGCTGAAGTAAGTTGAACTTGTTAATGCGTATTGTCAGTTGGAAATGTTTTGATTGACTGCCTGAAATCACCTGTACTTTTTTAGTTAAACATTAACAAAATATTTTGTAACCATTGAAATTATGCTTACCTTATATTATATTACCTTTGCAAAACTTTCGGTAAAATATTTTCCTTTGTTAAAATAATTACAAACCCTGGTGTTCTACAAAAATTAAGTTAAAATTTTACAAAATAAAATTAACAAACTACAAACAAATGTTAATAAATCTGATTTTATAACAGTGTAAACTGTTTTCTGTGGGGTCATTTAAAAAGTAAAATTTACGCAACAGACCCGGTGTCTCTACAAGAGTTGTAGAAGGCGTTTTGTTTTGTTTTAGTTGGGCCACCCTGTATAATGGTTTTGGATATTGACAAAATTAGGTTTCCTTATAAACTTGGCCCTTTAGAAAAACCCTTAAGAAAACTCCCCTATTAGTTTAAATACGCAATTTTATTCAATGAGTTCTTTGCGAAATTTGCCGGATCTTTTTAACGGACCGAAATTTGCATTTTGATTGTGTTTTAATACTTTTTGGAATTGATTCTCGACTTTAACTCGATTATGTCATTTCTTCGTGCAATTTTAATTGATTCCATAAAAAAGATACCGAGGGGACTGATTAAAATGGCGAAACAAAAGATTTCGGTTATACGACCATTTCGGATAAGGGAAGTGGCAAATTTTAAACTCATCAAATATCAATTTAAATATATTTATATATTTATAAAGTATTTTTTTTGAACTCGGAATATTTTACCCAATTATAATTTTTTGTTTAAGGGCATTTAGACAATCATTGTCCAATTGTACAATTCATTTTAAGCTCTGATGTGTTTTTGGGACATGTAGCCAATAGGGTTGGCACATGATATCGAAAAATAGTGTGAAACATTTTCTATTATAAACAACCATACCGTTAAAAACAATTTTTTTAAAATTGAAGAATATTGAACATGTTTCATTAAGACCAAGTGTCTCGTGTATTTTTGGACCTCACGATGTTTTTAAACGTTTTTTGTACATTTTAAAATTTTAACCTTTATATCTTGGTCAATTGTGTGTCGCTGCGGACTATTTGTTTTGTTGACAGAAGCCAGTGAAAATTTGTGGTATGAAGATATAAATTTAAGTAATTTGAAAGTATTGTTTGTAAACCTATACATATTATATTTGTTATATTATGTATACCGGGTGATTCACCTAACTTATTTATTAGAAGTTTATGAAGAACAGAAAAATATATTAATTTAAAATTTCTATAGCAATTATAAGGCATGTAAACTTTTTTTTTTTAATTATTTTTAATGCGTTATCACTTTCAGTTAAACCGGAAGTTATATCAACTTTGGTATTTCAATTGGAACCATATCAAAACTCATTTTTCCCTTTTAACTCAAAAATCTAGGAGAAAACGACTAAATTGACGGTTAATTTCACTTTAACCTCGAATAACTTTTAACCAAGTTAACTTACCGAAAAATGACTTTTGACCTTTTTTGTAGGGCGTTTAATTCTCCACAAAAATATTTCAAAAATTTTTAAATGATTCGGGTAGACTAGCCAAAACAGTTAAAAAACCCAAAATTTCGTATAATTTGAACTTTGACCTTAAATTACTTTGGAAGAATCAAATTTATCAAAAAATCATAGGAGACCTTAAAGTACAACCTATCGTTCGTTTGTTACAAAAATCAAAAGAAACAAACATAATTTTTCCTGTTATTCTTATGGAAAATCTAAAAGTGCGATGCATCTTAATTTTGAAATTAAGAGATCATATTTCCACAGGCCTATTTTTATATCTATACGAAACTTTTGAGCGTGGTTTCGAGAAAAAAACCAAAGAAAAGTTTTTTTTTGAATCACCCTAATATAAATATTATATGGAATTTTCGTTTGAAATAAGAAAGTTATTGCTTTTTAAAGTGACAAAAAAGTCATCGTAAATTCCAGAGACCCTGTATAAAATTGTCAAATACTATTTGGATTACTATAATGGCTTTTGATAGAGTGCTCCTTATTTAACAGGTACACCATAAATTAACTTTTTAACATTACAATTAGTGGTAATACAGACATAATATTATTAGTAAAACCATACATCTGTTAAAATTTTTTAAAAATATTAAATATCTCAAAAACTATAAAAAATAAAAAAAAATTAATCAAATTTTACGTAAAATTTAAAATTGCAATAATATTAATATGGTTCCATTTGAAAAACCAAACCGAGAATGCATTGAAAATAATTTAAAAAAATACACAGTATAAAATTTCTGGTAAAAAAATAACACCAAAAGTGGTCTATATAGGTCCACACTAGAAAGGGTATATCTGACCACATACAGTTTGGTAAATTTAACCCCTTTTAATTGGTTAATAATCTACACGTACTATTCGTAAAAAACTCGTAACAGTGTAAAAATCATCAAATATAATAGATAGATAGATAGATAGATAGAAATTTATTTGTCACTAAATAGTTACAAAATCGTCAGGTACAAAGTGCAATATATGAATAAATACAGAAAAAATATATATAATACAAATTACAAAAAAAAACGCATATAAATTAAACATAAATAAAATGTATAAATATCATGTAAACAGTGGACATAAAACAAGTAAAAGTTTATTATCACAGAATTTTCAGGTACTCATCAATTGTATAAATAGAATTTGCTAACAGAAGGCTCTGTATGGATCTTTTAAAAGTATTTGTGTTCAGTTTTTTTAATTCTGCTGATATTGGATTGTACAATATTGGACCCCAGTAACCTATCCCTTGTTTTGTCATTTCTAACCTGTGAATTGGTCTTATTTCTGGTATTATAGTATTTTCTGGTATTATAGTTGTGGTATAGTTCATTTTTTATAAAGTTGTTTTTGTTGTTATGCACAAACAGAAGGCAAGTAAGTATGAATATGGATGGCAAGGTAAGTATTTTTAAGCTTTTAAAGTATGTTCTACAGCTTTCCTTTTGGTCAATTTTGCTCATGACTCTAACAACCTTTTTTTGTAGGACAAAAATCCTGCTAATGTCCCTGGAAGCACCCCAGAAAATTATTCCATACGAAATAAGACTATGAAAATTTGCATAGTAACATGTTAAAGCAGCCTTCTGAGTTGCAATATTCATTAAGGTGCGTATACTATAAATAGCTCTTGAAAGTTTGTTGATAAGTTGATTTATATGATGGGACCAATTTAATCGACTATCAAGTTCTATACCCAAAAATTTGATGGATGTTATGGGGTTGCTGAAGCTGAATGTAAGTTTTTGTGTTTTAATAATGTTCATACTTAATTTATTGCTTACCATCCATTGGCTTGCTTCTGTAATGCAGTCGTTTGCCTTATTTTCTATATCTTCTTCAGTTTGGCATTTGGTGAGAAAAGATGTATCATCTGCGAATTGGTAGCCTCCATATGTATCAACATTTGGAAAAGGTCGTTTACATATACCGTGAATAATAATGGTCCAAGAACTGATCCTTGTGGAACACCATGTATAATAGGTAGGCTGGTTGAATATGAGTAGTTCCAGAAGACGTGCTGGGTTCGACCTAACAAGTAGCTTGACATTAGATTTATAACAGTACCTCTAAATCCATAGTGAGTAAGTTTATCCATAAGTATCTGGTGGTTAACTGTGTCAAAAGCTTTTGATAAATCGCAGCACACCAGCTGTACTATCTCTTTTTTATCATAAGCTTCTATTATTTTGGATAAAACGCCATTTATTGCTGATATTACAGACTTGTTTTTTCTAAAACCATGTTGTTCTGGATTGAGGATTTTGTACTTATCCATGAAAGATACCATTCGCTCCTTAATTGCTTTTTCAAAGATCTTTGACAAAACTGGGAGAATTGCTATTGGGCGGTAATTATCACAGGAATGTTTACATCCTTTTTTATACACTGGTATGATTTTCGCTATCTTAAGTTCTTCTGGGTAATAGCCATCCTGGAAGCACAAGTTAATAAGAATAGTCAGTGGGAGCGCAAGTTCTTGACTGACTTCTCTTAGGACCTTTGGTGACATTTCATAGATATCTCTGGTTAATTTTGGTTTTATTTTACATATAATGTTAAATGTTTCATTTACTGTCAATTCTGTAAGGTAGCATGAACTTTTATTTTTTTCCGTCTTGGATATGTAATTATCATGATTTGTAGTTTGTCTAGGAAGAGCATTTATAGTTTTTTGCGCTACTTCTGCAAAATATAAATTTAGAATTTCTGCTGTTAGCTGTACATCTTCAATAACAGCTTCTTTATTTGTAGTGGTTTCTTTTTTAATAATTTTCCAGGTAGCCTTTTGTTTATTGTTTGCCGAAGATATAATATTTTCATTATATTCTTTCTTTGCTTCTTTTAATTTATTATGATATATATTTTTTTAATTATAATAGGTGGTATAGTCTTCATTTGTTTTAGTAAAACTTGCTATGGTTGCCAATGCATCTAAGGTATTTTTTAAGTTTTTAAGTTCTTCATTTTGCCATTCTATGCTATGGTGTTTATGTTTATTTATATTTTTATATTTTAGAGGAAAGGCATCTCGAAATTCTTTTAAAAGAAGATTATGGAACATTGTGTATGCTCGCGGGAATTTGTTCCTTCTTGAAGAAACATAAAGTCTACTTTTTGAAGATTTTGTTTAAAAAGGTAAGTATTTTCTGGTGTTATATCTCCCGTTAAGATTTTTTTTACTTTATTTTCTTTTTCAGCATGCAAATCCACTGTTACACACTGAGAATAATGGTCAGAAAGGTGTAAATTTACGGTGTTTTTGGAAGATGTACAGAAGTTGGTAAATATATTATCAATGCAGGTCGCGCTTTGCTTTGTTTCCATACACTCTTAGGGGTAAAAGCAACACGCAATATTTGTAAAAGAACTTCATTTAAGAGTAGAAAATGCTCAATTTGGTGTAATTTACTACACAGGTAGGTAGTTGTTAAAAATGGTGGGTGTTTTAATATTAAAAACAGCATGTAATGTAAAATATAGTATATTTTATATTACTTACAAACTATTAAATATGAATACAAATGGGCTTTGGCATAAAATTAAAAAAAATTGGTTAACACTACTTAGGTGTAAGTATTCTTATACTTTTTTAATTAAATGAGAAGTAGTAATATTTTAAGTTTTTTCCAGTTTGTGCAAAACCATATTTAGCTTATATAGGTATAAAAGTTAAATATGGTTTTTCACTAGCTCAAAAAACTTTCATATTTCACTTAAAAATAACAGGTAAAAAAAACATACCACTTACCCACTAAATTTTAATTAAAAAACCATGGTTTTAAATTAAAATACCATCAACTGCACTCGGAATACTGATTGCGCCCTTGCCGTTAGCGAATAGTCATCCCCATATGGGGATGACTACGTGACTTTTTTACCACAATTTGTGTAGCTGTCAACACAGAATAGTGTAAAATGTACACCGCGTCGAGTTTATCTTTAAATTAACACTATATTGACACGGTGCTGTTTTAAATTAATTTAAATTAACACGAATAAATTTTACCACAATTACTCTTACTGTAAAAAACTGCTTCTATATCGAAGTTAAACGTTTTAGTCCATTTTCAAGGGATAATTTTGTATTTTTACAAAAAAATTTAATAAACCAACATTGCCATTTCGAAATCCGGTAAAACAGATTCCTAACATAAATTTTATTACTTTATTTTTGTAAAGATGTCGCTCTACTCGTATACTAATATTTAAATTAATTATGAATACATTATTTTTAAATTAATATTTGTCGTGGAATGCAACTTGTTTATAAACTTTTCTAGACGCCTAGTTTATTAAAGACTTTTTAGTATCAAGTATTGACGACAATAAAGTTTAATTTATCTTAAAGATAAAAGTAGTTATATTATTTTAGGACATTTTGAACGGTTTTGACTGTCTTGATAACATTTTAGACGGTTTAGAAATAGTTTTAGTAAATTTAACTTGAGATATTATTTTTAAACTTTAAAAATAAATTTAAACTTAAATAAATATTGTCCCGGCGCCTTCGCCATTTCCAATAAAATTCTAAACATGGCGGATGCGCCGGGATAATGTACATAATAAAAATGATACTAAACACAATCAATCACAAAAATTTACTACCCATAATGGGAAAAATCTCAGCGAGAGATTAAAGTATCAGAGACATAAAAACTTGGATAAGTGAGCGTTGATACATCATAATCCAGTGGCGAAGTTTTCCCCGAAAAACAACGAAAAACCAAACTATTACCGCAAAACTTATTTTCGACAGATTACGATTAAATAAATAAAACAACATTTGTATTGTCTCGAAGTTTGGCAGCGTAGAAAAAAGTTAATGTTCATAATCGATGCTGCGAGTTGGGTCATAAATAATATTACGATGTAATGTACTAACAAAAGTTTGAAAGTTGTTTTATGTCTTTTCGCTGCTTATGGCAATATTGATGTGGAAGATTTGTTATCAGCAATATTGACGATAAAATTAACTACACAGAGAGAAAAGTATAATGCTAATTATCATAATTATATTACCCTTAACTATAATTTATATTTCTATTTGGGACAACTATATTGTATATTGCCAGATACTATGCATATTTAGTAATTTTTAAATATCCATGTATGTTAAACCTTAACCTTCCGGCGGGCGCACGTCTTTTGTGCACGAGTTCGGGCGCAGTGATCTGACGGATTCAATTTTCAGATAGGCTTAGTAAAGTGCTTTTTTATATTTTTTATCAAATAAATAATTATCACTACTTTTTATAATACTATATACTAACTTATTAAATACTATACATAAATAAAATGCGCAAATAAAATCAAATATAACTAATTTTTTGCACTTTATTTAGAAAGCCGTCTAATACCCGATTCTGAAGTACATGGTAAACATCTTCGTTTTTGAGGTGGTTGTTCTTCTTCTTGCTGAACTATCATATTATAAATTTAAGTAAAAATGCATACAAAAAGTTATAAATCAATACTTTTGTTGATAAAAAGTTAAAATTTTGTAAATATTACAGTATAACGCAATCGGGCGCACTGTATCTAGCAGATCAAAATGCCTGCCGTCACCTTACAAGGCGATCAAACACAAACTGCAGTAGACATATCGGTAGAAGTCCTAAAAATATGAAGCTACTGAAGGGTGGGTAGTTATGCCTATAAAAACAGTGCGTCCGCGTGCAATATTTTAACTGGTGTATCCCTTAGATCGGTTGCGCCCGCCGGAAGGTTAAGGTAAAATATTATTATTCTCAACCAATTTTGTTTTTAATTCTTATTATAATTAGATTTTTTCCATTACTAATAAGTATAGTAAATTTTAAAATATTATGTTGCAATTATAAATATAAAATAATTTAAAATCGAATATTTTTATATGTTAACAATTAAAAATTGTAACATATGTATTGTACTTTTTAATATACAAAAATGTTGTGAGAAAGAATTGAACCTATGTACACTAGGGTGGAGCGATTCTATAATGCAAAATTTAAGTTGTACATTTTTTTATCGTAATACTTCTAAAAATTTGCTATTGGTGCTCACATATTTTTTGTCGTTTTTATTTTAATTTTTTTCCAACATCTTCTGCCCTCTACCAGCACCTAAATATAGGGTAAAATAGGTGTAGATTTATGTACCCAAAAAATATTTATTTATTCAATATATCCATGGAATTTCAATAAAATTATTATTGCTCCACTTAAGTAAATATTTACCTGTGTAAATAATCCCCATCGCCCTTCACCCCCACCCCCATCACCGTTTATCGGTTGGTCTCGGTTAAATCTTTGTTTTCTAAAAATAGTTGTGTTGTAACGACAGAAGGTACAACATTGTGTATTTTTAGTGTACGAATAATAAGTTTAAGCAGCGTTTTAAAATGAGCGTTTCAAAGACATTATATACGAGAAATGCAGTGGCGTGTCCCATATTTGGATCCCCAAAAGATTTCGATGGTTTAGTTTTACCGACATACCAAGATGTTATAACGTGTTTTTTGTTTGTGCGTTACAAAATTAAGCCTTCTGACTCAAAAAAAGAACCAACCGTTTCTGAAATATGCGAGGTATTGGCGGATAAAATAAATACATTATGGAAAAAAGCAACAGTTCCGGTCGTTTCCCGCACGCGCGTAATTCAGTGTATTAGAGCATATCACGACAAATATTTAAAGTTAATAAGATATCCAAACTCAAAACGAAATGAAAATTATATTTGAAGAGTGGAAAAATTTCGAAACAACGCAAAAACCCTTTTTGATATTTGTGCCTGTAAATGTGACTCTTTTAAAAAATGTTTATGCAAAAAAGAGAATAAAGTACCAATTCAAGAACAGCCATTTCTGATTGACCAAAGAACTATCAGGAAAATGTGTATCGGAAAACATGACATTAAGGAAACAGTTAAATTACAAATCAGAGAAGAACGAAAACTCAAAGCCGAAGAATGCAAAGTCAAACAATCTAAAATAAAAATTGGAGGAAAAAGGAAAATAACCTATGAACAAGATATAAGCGAATGTGAAAATAACATTTCGGATTTGAAGGACATTAATTCAGAAATTCCATCCACATCGAAAGATAGTTCTAAGCAAACCCAAAAAGAAAAGTCTGGATATAATATTACCAAGTTAAACACGGTGGCAAAAGTATGTGATAGGTACGGTTTATCTGACAGAGCAGCAGCGGCAATTACCTCAGCTGTTTTACAAGACGTTGGCCTGGTTTCAGAAAGTCACAAAACTAGTGTTATTGACAGAAGTAAGATAAGAAGAGCCCGAACAAAGAAAAGAATAAGTCTGCAGAAAAAGGATCAGCAAAAATCAATATGAAGTATATATTTCGATGGAAGAAAAGATTTAACTTTGACGCAAATAACCATTGAAAGCAAACAGCACCGAAAAACTATAATGGAAGAACATATATCTCTAATAAAAGAGCCTGGATCGCTCTATATGGGACATACTACACCATTATCTGGTTCTGCAAAAAGTATAACTGACGCAATTTTCCAATTTTTACAAGATAATCATTACAATTTAGAAGACTTATGTGCGATTGGTTGTGATGGAACAGATGTGAACACAGGCTCAAAAAATGGAGTAATAACGCAAATTGAAGTTAGATTACAGCGTCCTTTACAGTGGATAATTTGCCAGTTACACAGTAATGAGTTGCCTTTACGACATTTGTTTACCTTTCTTGATGGTGGAACGTCAAGTCCCCGGAGATATTCTGGACCAATTGGTAAGCAAATTGAAAGTTGTCAAAATCTTCCAGTAGTAGCTTTCAACCCGATTTTTTGCGACTTAGTCGATATAGATTTTTCTGAATTAAGTACAGATCAAAAATACTTATACCAGATCTGTTCTGCAATAACAAATGGGGCATGTTCCGTAGATTTGTCTCGATTAGATTGGCAAACTAGCACATTCCAGATGGCCGACTTTAGCAAATAGAATTTTAAGGATTTATATTTCGATTGAAGCTCCCAGCACAAATCTAATAGACCTAACAGAGTTTATTCAAAAAGTTTACGCTCCAATGTGGTTTAAGATAAAGTTTAACCCATCTAGTAAAAATGGTGCTAAAAATGTGTGGAATACTATTCAAAGAAGTCGCTACTTAAGAACAGAGCTTAGAAATGTTGTTGATCCTGTAATACAAAGAAATTCCTATTTTCTTCATCCCGAAAACCTTCTCTTATGTATGTTGGCAGATGAGAGGCCTCATGTAAAAGAATTAGGGCTAAGGCGTATATTAAGGGCTCGATTAGCAGAAAATAATAATATTAAAGGCAATATTAGAAGTTTTTCAGTTCTGAAATTGAAATTTGATGCTGGAGAATATTATATGCTAATTGATTGGCAATCTACGGTAATCACTTCTCCACCCATACTTATGAAATTTACCACCGACGAAATTAGCAATATAATTGAAGGGGTTAGAATAGAAAGGGTATAAGTGCAATTTCTTTAATTTAGGAGATAAGTTCGTTTTGTGAAAGATAAGGTTCCGACGTATCGAAATGAAAAGGATTTAAGTAATTTTCATACTTCTAGGGACCTCTATTATTCAGTAGAAAAACATTACTAAACAAAATTCTTCACTTTTTTATGGTAACATAACTTTAACTTCAAATATCTCCAAAAAATGAAAATGTTACTTATACCCTTTTTATTCTAACCCCTTCAATTGTTTGTAAAGATAGTGATAACCGACTGAAAGATATTGTCTCGTTTCCATGTCACACCCAAGCCGTAGAAAGGTGCGTGAAAATGGTTACCGAAGCTTCTTCGAAAGTGATTGGTTTACAAGCTAGAGACGGATTTATTAGGGTAACTTTACAATCAAGAGAATCAATGCCTTCATTTAATACGAAAAATCAATTCAATCAATAAAAGTTGAGAGAGCGGGAGAATAAGGAGGAACTCGTTTAGCAGCCACCTCCACGTGGTGAGTTCTGGGTTGATTATTTGTTTTAATAATAATCAAGGGAAGAGCTGCTATTAGTAATATAAATCACATTTTGTTATACCTAGTAATAAAAATAATTATAATGTAAAAAATTACCGTTAGTAGATCCATTGGTTTAAATTTCTATAAATAATTGGTAGCGGACAACTAGATAACTTAGGCTTTAAGGGCCGGTAGAGGACAGAAAATATAATATGTTTAAAAAACAAAATAACAGGGACTATCTGAGCTAAATTAGATAATTTTTTTTGCTATTAGAAATTGGAGAAAAAAAATACAAAATTTCACCCCTTTTAGGAGGTGGTAGAGGGCAGAAGAATACATTATTTTTAAAAATGCAAAATACTGATGGTTATTGATCACGTGTAACAACTTTTGGTCACTATTAGAATTAAAAAGAAAAAAGTTGTTAAAATCACTCCACCCTAATGTACACCTCGCCAAAGTTTTTTGTTTTAAGTGCGTTCCATCAACTTCAAATACCGACAGACAGGTGTTTTGACATATATTGGGTATCATCAGTGTCGACACGACACTGTCGAGCAACTTGTAGTAGTGGAACACACCCAAAACAAAGAAATACCTGAGCTTATATAACATGGTTGGTAAGCCAACAGAGGCGAGATGTAAGAACATCACGTGATCCACACCGTCTAACGACGCGTCGCGACGTGGCCTTGCCGCAATCGGTACATACTATGCAACCAAGTAGGTTCAATTCTTTCTTATAAGTATTACCAGTAATGGGTCAAGAAAGTTTATTGAAGAAACTAAGAAAATTGAATGTTTAAAATGTCATGAGTTACTATATTGTATATTATATTTAAATACATTGTTTATTTACCTTAAACATAAAAGTAACTTTATTTTTACTATATTTTTTATTAATGTGTAATATATTATAATATTAGATGTACACCTTACATTTGATTAAATCATATAGTAAATATTACTATTTGTAGATAGTAAAATCAATTTACTATACGAACATATTAAAAATTAAAATATATATTATACATTTATGATTTAGTAATAGTAGTGTTTACTAAAATTGTATGATAAAAAAATAGTATTTTGTATTACAATCTTAATATTGTATTGACGAATATATAATATTGTTACCCTAAAAATTTGTTAAAGTAAATTTTACTATATTTTTTTTACTATCTAAAACTTACTATACATTCTCTCCGTGTAGTTGCAACTTATTTGTTTTGTTAAAATATACTTTTTTTATAAAACACAGCACATTTAATTAATCTTTTATTCTGCTTTTATTCATTTGAAAATATGGCGACTATTTTGTGCACAGAGCTTATTGAAATAATTTTTTAGTTCAAGCTGTTGAATTCATTTATTGAGAACAAAATTGGCAAACCTATAGATGATGAATTAAAATCCAAAATACAAAATACATTTGATTTGTTAATTTTGGATATGTTAAAGCCCTTAACGATAAATTAAGTTTATTTTTAATTCACATTCATAAAAGTATAAAAATATAGCCATCTACGGTAAAAAGAAAATATTTTCCCATTTCACGTTCCGCCACTGGATGTATAAGTTTGAATTTTGCATATGTTAAAGCCCTTATATGCATTAATATGTAGTCCAAATTGCAAAATAATATCTTTTGTAGTTTTTGTTAAAATTAGTTTTGACCGGAATCGGACTTTTCCGTTTTCCTTAAAAACGGTTGGCTTTATGACTTTGTAACAAAATTAGCTTTTAATTATCTGGATAGTTGAATTCCAATATCAAGAATTTAACAAAACCCTAGATTTTTCCCCGAGCAGCCCCTTTTTTTTAATAATAATAATATTTATTTATTTCAAAATAATTTGTACATTTAAAGTAAATTACAAAAATATTTCAAATTTACCAATCTAGTACACGTAACAGTCTAAAAATTTTTTGAAAAGGAAGATAGTAAGCTTATTGGTCTGTAATTGTTCATCAATTAAGGATCGTCTTTTTTGAATATTGGGCTAACAACAGCAGTCTTCAGTTGGTCAGGGAAGACACCATACTTCAAAGAGTTGTCTACAACATATGCCAAGGGTTCACAGACCTCAAAAATGCAGTCTTTAATGACAGCAGTTGGCACCTCATCTGCACCACTACTCAACTTATTTTTAAGATTATTAACAACATTTATAATTTCATTGACAGTCACTAGAGTTACATACCTAGATCTGGGGTTTTGTTTAACAAAAGCCTATGGTCATTATTTATCCGATTTGATACCACCAGATGATTTCTTGCCCAAAAATTACCCCAGAAATAAAGTATTCAATTTAGCGCCCGCAGGATACATTTTTGGACATCTGTTTATGGTAACTTTTTCTTTTATTTTTATATGTAGATTCTACATTGTAGAATCACGCCCCAAAATATATTAACGTTATTTCAGCACACCCTGTATTATACATCAGTCTAGAGAAGTTTGCTTAACACTAAATACTATATATACTATTTTGTACTTCTACACTTTAATTCGTTTATTGAACATTTTCTACCTGTACGAGGTGTGTTCAGAAAATAACGGGAATTGTTAAATTTCGCGGGTTCGGAGGGTCCGGTTGTCATAAAATTTTCTTTATTATGGTATACATGCCTCCGAAGTATGATAAAAACTTTAGCTGTTTTCATTGTTTACTTTGTCTGTGGCAGCCGCTAAGGTTAGACGTGTTTTATGAGCTCGGCGATTTTTCGTTCGTTAAAAGAAATGGATCAAAGAATTTGTATCCAATTTTGCTTAAAAAATGAAATAAATTCTGTGAAATGTTAACAAAGCCCTATAGTAAGTCTGCTATAAGTAAAACAAGAGCTTACAAGTGGTATAAGAGTTTCCAAGATGGCCGTGAAGACGTTGAAGATGACGAAAGCTCTGAACGCACAAGCACATTAACAACCGATAAAAACATGGAAAAAGTGGAAGAAATGGTTATAAACCATCAGAGAAGTCGCTGATGATGTTGGTATATCGATTGGCTCATCCCATGGCAGCAAAATTTGTTCTAAAATTGTTAAATTTTTAACAAAATTTTTGGCCAAAAACAATACTTTAATGATGCCCCACCCTCCATATTCGCCAGGCATGCCTCTGTCTGACTTTTTCCTATTCCTAAAAATAAAGAGAACCTTGAAGGGACGTCGCGACGTTTTGTAAGCATAGATAACATTAAAAGCTCATCGCTAAAAAAACTAAAGGTTATCCCAAAGATCGAGTTTTAAAAGTGTTTCGAGTATTGGAGCTGGCACATGTGCATAATATCCAATGGGGGCTATTTTGAAGGCGACAACATTAATGTAGACGAATAAATAAATATTTGTTTCAAAAAACGAAAATTCCCGATATTTTCTGAACACACCTCGTACTTTAATGATCTATTATACCTATTACAAATTTTTTATACACGGAAATATTAACCAATTAAAATGGAACACACGGCAATATTCTATAAATTTCAGCTATTGCCTTGGACATCTTACATATCTAATACTTATCAATATTCAAACTTTAAAGTTAAAATTATTGAACATGTGCGCGTACGCGATAGTGAAAATTTGAGCAATTTATGTCCAATGTTTCTGATAAACAATACTTGGGAATGAAGTAAACATTTTTACCCCATCCCAAAGAAATTTATTAAACAAGGCTACACGCAATACGCATAAAAAACTGCGAACAAAGCATCGAATTGTATTAAAAATTCATCGATTTGTTCGATATTGCTTTCATTTCATAAAACACAACAACAAAAAACATCGAATGAAAAAAATTAAAACCAATTCCCATGTAAAGAATTTTAAATTCAATGGTTTCCAATCGAATGAAAAAAAGCGATATATCGGGTAATTAATGCTACAAAGTACGTGTAAACAAAAATAAAAACAGTAGTAATTTCTACCCTTTATGCACAGGGCAGGCTTTAAAATTTTTTTTTTTTAGAGTGCTACTTTATCTGAAATGGCCAAGTTCAGCAGAATAATCTACTACACTGTTATAAAAATCAGATTTGTTAACATGGGTTTGTAGTTGTGCCTTAAAATTTGGTATAGTTTTACATTTTGATCTTTTAACTTTGGAATTTTGTAATTCATGTAAAAAGACCGGTATCGGAAAAATGCTCTACAAAAAATTCTCTTAACATTTTTGGATAAATTCACTCAATCAAAAGTTATTCAAGGTTAAAGTTGAAGTCAAAAGGAAATTCTTGTTTTTTTTTCCTGTAGATTTTTTTTTAATTTTCAGTAATTTTATCAATAACATAAAGATTATCATCGATAAAAGAAAGTTTTTAACTGGCTCTATAGAGCGGAAAAAACAAGAATTTCGTTTTGACTTAAAATTTAACCATGAATAACTTTTGATTTCCCATAAGAATATCTATCGTTTTTTTTTCGGGTACTGATTTTTACATAAATTACAAAATTCCAAAGTTAAAATATCAAATTGTAAAACTATACCTATTTTTAAGGCATGATTGTAAGAAAACGGTTGATCTGACGGGAAATTCTAATTTAACCTTTTTTGTAGAGCATTAAATTTTCTTCAACAAAGTAAATTTTGTTAAACTCAATGGTTTGGGAGTTCTGAGACAAAAACTCGCTCAAGAAAATAAATCTAAAATTGCGATGATAGACCTAATAATATTAATATTATGGACTCAACCTTTCACCATAATTTTTTTTTGTCACCCCAAACAATATTTTCGATATACTTTACAAGAAAAAATTCTTTACAAATAAAGAAATCTGTTATTATTGTTATTTGGATTCCTTATTCCTTGTTTTCAAACTGAAATTAGGTGATACAGTGATAAAGTTACGAAATACATCAGTAGTGTTGTAGTAGTACTAATAATTTTATCGTACCAAATTTCTTTATAATTTGATGATATCAGAATGGTTTGTTATCTAATTGTGTGTATGTTATTTTTGTGTTCATTTATGTATGTATTGATTACTAAAGCAACATTTCGTATCAAAATTCTTTTTATTTAGGTTCCCAATTTCCAACAAATACTTTTGTTACTGGGTCTACAAAAAGGTTTGTGAAAATAGGGTCCTTTTTAAAAATTACAAGAATTATGGTTGAATTATTGACATAGGATTTTGTTATTAATTCTACAAAATGTTTGTTATAATGACAAACTACTTATTTAATTAGTTAACAAATTACAGTTGGTTGTAAACTTAACATAAAGTTATGTGTTCCTGGATTAACATAAAATATACTTAATATTTGGTTAAAATTAACAAATATTTTTTTACTGTGTATCCAACAAATTTAGGTGGACGCCATTGCAACTAAATTCCTTCCTTAACTGTACCCTCCATAGGTCCAATTAACATACATTTTACACCCGGTACTGTGCCTGCGTCTGTACACACCCACACATGCACACACATACGTTTGGAGAGAGCTTATGTGCTTGAAATTCCGTATTGATGACCGTATATCTATGCACGGGCAGGTCGCAGGCACTATAGAAAGACCATACTCGATTTTACAGCCCGATCCATCTATATTCACGGTCTAAAATCCACCGGGCAAATTGGACAATTTCGCTGCCCTTCCGTGTTTTTTTGTCGCACGAAATTGACTCCTCAATAATCAAATGGGCCCCGCATTTGTAGAACACTCATATTTAAGGCAGATTTATATCATATCATAGTTGGCTACATTAAAGACGGGCTTAAATGGCGATAAGATAAAATAAAGGAAAAATATAAAGGATATGCTAAAACAATGGCAAGTTATAATGACACAAAGTATACTGATGACAAACTACAATTAAAACAAGCTCAAATTACTACAAGTTACAAATAAAAAACTAAAATGACCTGGACTAAATGACGACAAGGTATAATGATGACAAGCTAAGAAAGAACAGGCTAAAACAAAAATCTAAAATAAAAACAAGGTTAATCGATAACAAACTTTGATGACAAGCTATAATGACGACAAGCTAAAATGATAACAAACTAAATGTTTGGAGGCTAAAATAAAGAGCTTTAAGTATGACAAGCTATAATGGCGTCAAGCTAAAATGATGACAAGCCATCGCTGCTGACTACAAGCCTAGAAGTCGTGGGTTCAAATCCCACATTAGTATGGTTGTTTATTTGTGTATTTAAGTCCGTCGAAGGGGACAATATTCACGCGGTCCGTCCCTACCCCTAACCCGCAGAAGCCATTAAAATGGCTTCTAGGACTTCTAAGGAAGTGGAACTTAAAGAGAGAAAAAAATGATGTCGAGCTAAAATAATGATAGGTCAAAATTAAAATCCAAAATAAAGACGAGCTCAATTGGCGACAAAATAAAATGAAAACAAGCTAAAAGGATGACAAACTAAAATAAAAGCAGCTTAAAATAATAAACTTAAATAAATACGGGCTTAAATGACGATAAGCTAAAATAAAGAAAAGATATAATGTCGACAAGCTAACCCGATTAAAAATTATAGTAACGATAAGCTATAATAAAAATAAAATAAAATGGCGACAGGCTAAAATAAGTTAAAATAATAGGATAAAATATATGCTCATAGCTACAACAAGCTACGACAAAAGACTATAGTCTTCTATAGAATGACTAAAAATTAAAATGTTTATAGGCTAAAATAATAACAAGCTAAAATAATGACAAGCTAAAACGATGACAAGCTATAATGACTACAAGTTAAAATAATGAAATGAACCAAGCTATAATGAAGACAAGCTAAAATGATAACAAACTAAAATAGCCGAGAGGTCGTGAGTTTGGTATGGTTGTTTATTTATGTATGTAGGTCCTTCGGAAAGGACTTTGGTACTTCTACCCAATTGGCGACAAAATAAAATGAAGACAAGCTATAACTACGACTATAGCTATAGCTAAAAGGAAGACAATCTAAAATAAATGCGGCCCACAACTACGACAATCTACGACAAAAGGCTATAATGACTACAAATTAAAATACAGGCTAAAATGACTACAAGCTAAAATAAAGACAAGCTAAAATGATGAAAAGCTGAAATGAAACAAGCCGAGAGGTCGTGGGTTCGGTATAATTGTTTATTTGTGTATTTATGTCCTTAACCATTAAATTGCCTTCTGGGACTTTTAAGAAAGCAAACCCTAAAAATCAAAAAAGACGTCAAGCTAAAATAATAAAAGGCCAAAATTAAAATTCAAAATAAAGACTAGGTCAATTGGCGACAAAATAAAATAAAGACAAGCTATATTTAGGACAAGCTAAAATGAAGGCGGCTTAAAATGCATACCAAAATAAAGACTGGTTTAAAATAGGATAATCTAAAATAAAGACCAGAAATAATGACGATAATCTAAAATAAAAAAAAACTTAAAATGAAGACAGGCTAAAATAATCAGTTTAAATAATAGGCTTAAATAAATTCGGCATACAACTACGACAAGATACGACAAAAGGCTATAATGACTACAAATTAAAATGTTTAGAGGCTAAAATAATAACAAGCTAAAATGATGACAAGCCAAAATAATGACAAGCTACTCTCTAAAAATGAATTAGTCAAAAACTCGGTCAAAAATGACTAATTTAATGGTTATTAGTAGCTGATTTTTCACTTGTACCATGGTTAAGCATGGAATACCATGGTATCCCAAAATTATGAGAGTGGAGCAGTTTTTGAGATATAGTCAATTCCATATTAAATTGACTATTTCTCAAAAACTGTTCTACTTTTTTAACTTTTGACGACATTTTCGGATTCAGGGGACAATATTACATAGAATTGGCTGTTAAATTTTGGTATACCATGGTATTCCATAGTTAACCATGGTACAAGTGAAAAAGCAGCCACTAATAACTATTAAATTAGTCATTTTTGACTAATTAATTTTTAGAGAGTATATTAACTACAAGCTAAAATAAAGACAATTGTCTTATTAATCCATAATGACAACATGCTAAAATGATGACAAGCTATAATGATGTCAAGCTAAAACTATAACAAACTAAAATATCCGAGAGGTCTTGCGTTTTGGTATGGTTGGTAAATTGCGTATTTATATAAGACTTACATTTTATAATTTTAAGTCCTTCGAAGAGGACTTTATGCCCGCGGTCAGGTTATTCTGGGACTTCTAAGAAAGTAAAACTAAAAGAGCAAAAAGGACGACAAGCTAAAATAATGAAAGCCCAAAATTAAGACAAGCTTAAATTACGACAAGCTAAAATGATGTCAAACTAAAATAAAAGAAGCTTAAAATGATATACCAAAATTATGACCGGTTTAAATGACGATAAGCTAAAATACAGACAAGATATAATGACGACCAGCTAAACCGATTACAAACTGAAGTGAAAATAACTCAAATGGCAACATGCTAACATGATAGGTTGAAATAATAATAAGTTAAAATAAAAACAGGCTACAACTATGGCAAGCTATAACAAAAAGCTATGATGACAAGCTAAAATAATGACAAGCTTTAATGACAGCAAGCTAATATGAAGACAGGCTAAAATGATGAGCTAAAATGATGACAAGCTATAATAACGTCGAGCTAAAACGATGATAAGCTATAATAAGGTGAAGCTAAAATAATAAAAGGCTAAAATAAAAATGTTAATAAAGACGAGCAGATATAATGACACTCGCTAAAATAATTACAAGCTATAATAACGCCAAGCTAACATAAAAAAAATTGAGATAGACAAATGATGAGTTGAAATAATGATATTTAAAGTAAAATAAATACGGGCTTCAACTACAACAAGCTGTACAGCTGTATGACGAAAAGATGTAATGACAACAAGCCAAACTAATGACTAGCAAAAATGAAAAGGTGAAATAAAGATAAGCTTATTTGACTTTAGTGACAAGCTGAAATAGAGACCAATTTTGATCATTTTTAACATTTCTATAAATGTTAAATATATTGCAATTTATTGAAAATTGCACAGGCTTGTCAAACTAAACTAAAGAGAAAAAAAATAAAAGAGTTATGAATTTTGATCATTATAGGTTAGTATTTTTGTTTAAACTTATAAATAATTGTATTGACTCGTGTTACGTCCAGAATTAATTTTACCTTTTGCCAGGCGCAAAAACCAATTAAAATTTTCACCTGTATACTTTATGTGTGAAAAGTACAATAAGTTGCAAGATAGATTCGATATTTTTTCATGCAATCTCCAAACAATAAGGAATATAAATATAAATACCTAATTTTTTTATTTAATCTTTAGTTGAAATATTATTTTTTGTTGTTTTGTATTTAGAATATTTAAAGTATATTATGTATCATGTTTGATAAACGCCATTTTATACACGAATTTAATTTAGGCACGAGCAAGCTTGCGGTGTTTTAATGAGTGTATGTCAAATGTCAAATTTTTATATTTTATAAACACAGATTATAAAGGTTATAAATCGAAATGTATTTCTTGAAAATTGACAGTTTTTCACAGTGAAAGTAAAGAAAATGTTTTATGAGTCCGTGCCCGAATTTAAGTTATAGTTTACTGCCGGCGAAATTAAAAAGTCAGTTCAATGTTTATATAAACTTCAAATATTGGCGTTGAGAAACTATTTAATACTTTTGTATTTCTGTATTGAGATAATAAAATAATTTTCACATTTAGTATTATTTTACAAGAAAGGCACTTTATTTTAACGATTGTATGACATTTGACAACTGTCAACTAACTTAAAACTAACTTCAGCCCGTGACTAAATCCTGTTGCTAACTTCAGCCCTTAACTAAAGCGCCATAAAGCCACAACTTGTCAATGTCTATTTAAAAGGTCACTTAGTGTCATGGAAACATGTATGATAAAGGGCGTTTTAAAGGTGGTAGGTAGTAGAAAAAATAGTTTTTAATATTGCACTTTTATGTGATGTTATTTAGTTTTAGTTTTTAATATCTCATCTTGTAATTGGTTCAAGGACTGTAAGATGATGTAAAAGTTATGAGTTTTGATCATCAATTATGTATATTTATCAAGAATTATTGATAATGATGACTTTTTATTATAAATTTCAAAATTAAGCAGAAATTCAAAGTAATTAAAAACCTTTTATCTCCACGCGGTCTATAATTTAAACTTTATTGTTTTCAACATTCGATAAAGAAATACCTTGTTATGGTCTAGGCTGATAAAAAAATTTATGAGGCAAGTAATTAGTTCGATTTTTTCTCGCTAGGGGTATATTTTGACAAATTAATCCTTTTCTAAGAAATTAACGTACCAAACTGGTTTAATTAATTTATAATAAGAACTCATTTATTTGTTTTACTGTTAATGTTTAATATTTTTCATTAAATTATTGTAAAATTAAATATGAATAATAAAACAAAAAGTGAGGTAAGGCAACCAAGAAAACGCACGATTCTTTTTCTACGATTTAAATTATCTTTAAATTTTAATTTGCTTTAAGTTTTCAGTGAAATTAATTAATAAACACAGCTTAAACATTCCAAACTACCTATTTTTTAAATAAAAATCCAAACGAATTGAAATTAGATACCTACCTTTTTATTAAACAATTAATTAAATTCAATGTAATAGCAAAAATCCATTTCTACTTAAATCATGTTGCTAGGTATTGTCAAACTATTACTGCTTCTAAAAGCAATAATAATTATTGTACGTTTAATGTAATCTTTAGCTAATAAATAAATGGGATTCTAAAAAAGTGAGGTTAGGCGGCTTTGATGTTGAATTAAATTGACCTATATAAAGTGCTTTAAAGATAAAATGTTGTATGCCATTCGGCCAAGAAGTGCCTTTTTGTGCTTCGCTCAAACCTTGAGCTTAGCACAAAAAGCCTTAACTTAATGACATAAATAACTATTATATTGTTCTAATGATGTTTTGAATGAATGACTAGAAAAGGTAGTTCGTTAAGGCTGTAGTAACTATGGATTGGGTTATAAAAAGAACCTTTATTAACAAATATCTGAGAATTAAAAAATGGGAATAATTAGTAGAAAGGTTGTGATGGTAATGTGTAGAACTAGCCATTCTACCATCATTTTGCCTTAAACTCAATAAATACCTTAACAGGTACTCTTTAAGGAGTTAAAAAAAAGAAGAAGAAAATGTAAAAAAATAATTATAAATTTTGCTGTAAATTTTAAATTTCACCCCTTATAAAATATATAAGTTTTGCATACAAGCAAATCAATAAATTGAATGGCCCCATATAGATAATCCCATCCAGCCAAGGGGCATGAAAATTTAATCAGTGTTTGCATAGAAAAGCAGAAATACACATCAACCAAAAATAAAACTCACCCCAAATCCAGTGTTACGCGACCCCCGACTTACCTTTCCTCCCCCTCCCCCGTACCCCAATTTTCCCTCGTACCGATATCGACAAGGATTCTTTCTCTCCCCGCTTCATTGTACTTATCTCGTTTCAAATTTTTAATTGGATATGAATTAATTATTCGGTTTTTCCAATTTATTCCCCCTCTTTTAAACATAGATTACGATATTTGACATTTTTCAATTGACAATAAAAAATACACCGAAGTGGAATATTAATTTTAATAAATAATTTGTCAAAAAATAAATGGCATGTAAAACAAAGAAATAAAACTAAATTTACTGTTTCCGTATCGACGACTCAGAAAATCATTGAGTTGAAAGAAAATTTTAAGGGAAATAGAACAGCTGAAAGAGTTTATAGATGATAAATTGCATGTTTAATTTACATTATAAACACACAAAAATCAATAGACCAATAGATTTTTAATTAATTAAAATTATTCCCCAATTTTGTAAATTAATAAAAAATGATTATTATACAAAATAAATTATCAAAATTGAAAATTAGGGATTTTTATTCAAAATTAGTGATCAAAATAACCCTTGTAAATTGCATAAATAGTGATTAATTCATATGGGTGATTCTACAAAAGTTGGGCAACTTTTGACCTTATTTTGTTTATATAGTTTTCGGAGAAAATTAACAGTATTTTGTTATGAGAACATAGATAATATAATAAATATACTATTCCAGACCGGGCCAGTCACTTTTTCAAACAGTTTCTGAAACATCTGTGTTTTCTAAATTTGAAACCAAGGGAAGTGACGAGAATACCAGGGTACTAATTAAATACATAATTTATTGGAAAATATAAGATTTATTGCAACTTTGAGCATATTATACATTAAATATCTTAAAATCAAATAATACCACACATCAGTGGCGGCTGGTGGATTTTGGGTATACCGATATCTCAATTATTAGATATGGGACCCACAACAAATTTATATGAGTTTATAATGACATTAAATAAACAAGTTCTGCGCAAGCAGAATTTAAATTAAAGTTTCCTAAAAAAAGATAACCGAAACATCAAACATGGAACTGACGACACGGTACTGATGAATGGAATACAAATTTGTGATTATAATTCGGAATTAAGTATTTTACTGATATTTTTTATTAGTGGATGCTACTTATCAACAAATCACATATAGCCTTATATAAATTAGAATGAAATATACATATATACTACTCACCACAGTACTGAAATTTTGACTGGCACTATACGTGCATTCACCACAACTTCGCTGCTTGCATTGTTTTCAAGATGACTGTCGTGCAATGGGCGGGCTCTGTAGGTAATTTTTTACCAACACTTGAGTTAAAACGAAGACTTGACGTTTAAACTTCAATATTTCGCAGGTATTTTGAATTTTAACATGGGACACAGAACCCTAGACCTAGGCACAGAACTGACTGGTAAAAGTGAGTACAAAGATAATCAATTTTTTAAAAATTGCTATTATTCGAATCTATGATAAAATATGAAAAATACATTATTTAATGTTTTATAGCTTGTATACACTATAGTGAAATTGAAAAATTTAAGATAAATTGCATATATTTTAAAATAAAATCACTTTTTCTACAAACATAAAAATTGGGTGGACAAGTTAAAAAAACCTGGATCTTTTGTAATATACTAAAATATTTACAAAAAATATTAAAATACCTACTCTATTTACTGATGACATCAAGTTGTCCAACTTTTGTAGAATCACCCATATAAGTAAGTAATTAGTATCCATAATTAATTATTAATTAAAATCCATAACTCTTTTAGGTTAGTCATATTTTCCAATCATTTTTAATAAATTTATTATTTATTATGATTTAGCTTCCTTATAATATTGAAAATTAGTCTTAAGTCTTTAAGCTGGTTTTTATTTTTCCATTTTCATTTCATTATATTATAATAATAAGAAGAATAATTTTAATATTAGATTTTCTTTTAAATTTAAAAATGGCGCCTGGACCTAAAAATATAGGGTGTCCTCAAACTTTTTTATTAAAAAAAATGTGATTTTTATTATTATAAGAATAAGAATAATAATTTTAAAGATATATTTTTTACTAACAGTAACAATTATTATTTTATATTTTAAAAAATATATAAATGAAAATTATAATTTTCTTTTATTTATTTATCCTTTTCTGAAATTAAAATGATTTTTTAAAATAATGATATTATATCATTATTGCATTTTCATAGCTTAACTTAATTCCTTATTATTATTCTTTTTAAAATTTAAAAATAAAGTAGTACATTGACAAGCTATGGCTTTTTAGCGCTTTAGTCACGTTCTGAAGTTAGCTGTAAGTTAGTTGACAGTTGTCAAAATAATACTAAATAAGTAATAATACTAAATATAAAAATTATTTTATTATCTCAATACAAAAATACAAAACGCCAATATTTGAAAAGTTGTACTAACATTTTAATTTCGCCGGCAGTAAACTAGATTTAACTTAATTTCGGGTGGAGACTCCACCGTAAAGTGCCCATAATACATTTTCTTCACTTTCACTGTGAAAAACTGTTGTTAGTCCATTTTTAATTTTCATTCTGTAATACAGATTCCCAATAATGGTTACTATATTGTTTTATTGGTGTTGTTCTATACAAATATTTAATCGTATTTAATTTAAATAATTTTTAGATAATAATAATTTTTTGTCCTATAGTATAAACTTTTCTAGACACTTCGTAACTACTTAAAATGGCGTTTACAAACTTGATTTTTAATAAAGAATATTTAGTTTTTTTATTTATTCTAATATGGATTACTTATTAATCTGGCATTTAAATACTAAGGTGTCAGGGGCCCCTTTAAATGGCGGGGCCTGGGACCGAAGCCCCCTTAATACAGGGCTGATTTTAGGTTGTCGACATTATAACTTATCATCATTTAAGACCATCTTTACTTTAGCTAACTCTTGAAAATTCCATAAATAGTGATTATTCTCCATAGTTAGGGATTTATATCCATAAATAGTGAATAAAATCTAGTAATTAATTTAACTCATCAGAAATCGCTAATTTAGTATAACTAAAATTAAACTGCATTTTTCGATAAAACCAACATACGAAACCCTATAAATTAAGAGGGTAAATAGCGAGTAATTCTCATAATTTTCGCAATTTAATCGTTAATTCATTGTTTATAAAATGACGCATGGCCTTATTAAAATTCACTTAGCGATTAATATATCAATGGTGTGTTAAAATGCAATTAGGAAAATACGAAATATACCCGAAATTTCCGAAAATCAAACTACAATTATCTGTTCGGACAGGTGGCTTTAATAGCACGAGTGGAATTAACTTGCGTTTAATCGTCTTATGGTTCAATACAAAGAGTATTTCATGTAAAAATATGAAATAAACCTATTAAAATACTTTCTATATGCACACTTTGTATTATTAGTAATCTTTAATCTAATGATTAAAATCCATAACAAAAATAGGTACCTTCAAACAGCAAAATGGATTAATTTTGTTGACTGGTATTATTACATTGTTCGGTTAAAAGTTTTAAGGGAAACTTACAAGTTTTTATCGCCTGTTTCAAGTAATCCCACTTATTCTTTTAATCGTTCGCGGTTTCACAATTAGCTCTAGTTAATTTTCCCTGAGTACTATTAAGTAGAGTTTTGCAATCTTCTTAACTTTATCGCCATTGAAAACTAATCGAAGTTCAAAGAAGCGCGTCTCCTTGTTAAGATTTTAATAAGGCAGGGAGGTTACGCAGCTCTGAATATCAGTTTTAAACGGATACAAAAAGTAATTGTGTTTATTTACCTTGAAAAATCCATTTGTTATAACCATACACACTAAAAACTATCACTCACGCACTAAAATATCCACCGAAACGTAAAAACATTGCAAAGTTATTAGTTTTAACTATTAAAAATATCAAAACTTTTGACAGACTAATTTGTTGTTTGCACATCGCACCCCTTCCGCGCATGTGCGGTTCATTGACCTACTTACTTTTCCAAGAAAACAACTGCCAAATTGTTTTGACACTAGTTTTGCAATATTTATATTAATTTTTGTTGTGATGTGTTTTGGGATATACCTAAGAATAAGGAATTTAAAGGTAAATAGTTAGGGATAATACTGTTTCATTAAAACATTTAGGTGTTTTGATTTTATAGGTAGGTTTAGATGGAGAATGGGTAATGGTGGTAAGTACAGACTTTTTTAATTGTTTTTGGTAGTTTATGGGAACGCTATATGTATTTGTTAATATACAGGGTGCACCATTCCATGTGTATACACTATAATTTTTTTCAAATATTCTAATTTAAAAAATACCCATTGCAGTATCTATACATATAATATATATTATACAGGGTGTCCCATAATTAGCGTGCAATATTTTAACAGCAGATTCTACGTAGAAAAATAAGAAAAAAAGTTCCTATAAAAATAGATCGAGAAATGATTTCCAAGGGAGCTACAGTCCCCGAAAGAGGAGCCCCTGAAGATGGTTTTTATTTAGTATCTCCAAAACTGTTTAAGATAGAAAAGTGAAATTTTGGGATATAATTAATCTTTTTATAGCTAAGAAGCTGGAATAATAACAAATTCAAAATTTTCATAAGGAGTGGGTCAGATAGAAAGGGAGTGGGGGTAAAACTACCCTAACTTTTTTGTACGTATCTTGTGCTATGATTTGATATCAGATCTTAAAATTTCAGAGTTTTACACACAAAAAAGGTCCTCTTGATGAACTTCGCATGCACCGTTTTCGCTTAAAATCGATTTAAAAATTACCTTACATAGCATAAAAATTATCAAATCACAACTAGAGAAAAAGATTCAGTGTAGGCCATGGACAATTTTTAAACACCCTGTCACATATTACATGACTGTCACCTGTCTTAAATAATTTTTCCTAAAGATGGCAGCTGTGTGCCATGGCCTACTCTGAATGTTTCTCTCTTGTGCATTCATTATGATCTTTTATGCTATGTAAGGTAATTTTTAAATGGATTTTAAGCGAAAACAGTGGACAATATCAAAGTTTAACAAGAGGATCTTTTTTGTGTGTAAAATTCCAAAATTTCATAATCTGACATCAAATCCTAGCACGAGACACGTACAAAAAGTTAGGGTGGTTTTAACCCCTATTCCCTATCTATCTGACCCACCCCTCATGGAAATTTTGAATTGTTATTATTAGATCTTATTTGCCATAAAAAGTTTGATTAATTCTCAAAATTTTACTTTTCTACCTTGAAAGGTTTTGGATATATTAAATAAAAACCATCTTCAGGGGCTCCTCATTTAGGGGCTGTAGTTCCCTTAGAAAGCATTTCTCGGCCTTTGTTTATAGGAACTTTTTTTCTTATTTTTGTACGTAGAATCTGCTGTTAAAGTATTGCACGCTAATTATGGGACACCCTGTATAGGTACTGCAATGGGTATTTTTTTAATTAGAATATTAAAAAAAAATTAAAAACCTTTAAAAATCAAAAGTAAGTTTAACATGTAAGCATACACATTATTCTACATTTTTATTTAATTTCTTTGCTACTATAGGTACCTACTTTGAGTTACCATTACCATATGACTTACGACAGGGTTCTAATATCAAACCCAGCAAACTTCAGAATTTTGTATTACCATATTCCATAAAATTTATCAACATTATCTAGGTAGGTACATCTCTTTTTTTAAAGGGGATACTTAATTATTATTTTTTCTATCTAACCTTGTAAAATTTTAATATGGCGGCCATAGAAAAAAAATATGGTGGTGGTAACTAAAAATCTTGTAGGCAAAAAAATCCCAAATTTCATGAAAACGTGCATAAATAAACCTATTTTATTAATTCCCAGGAATAACGAAGTTATAAAGATTTTTGGTTTTAACTTGTTTTTAGTTTTTCAAATTATTTGATAACAGCTGATTTTATTAATTAATAATAGGTTTTCTTAAGATTTAAGTAAAATTGTATACAAAATATATTTTGGCATATTTATAAATTTTAATAAAAACTTCCTCCCTGGATTTTATTTTAAAAAGGAAATGTTTTTAGTCACGGACTTAAGTTTTAAGTTAGTTGACAGTTGTCAAATGTCATACAATCGTTAAAATAAAGTGCCTTTCTTCTAAAATAATAATGTGGAAACGATTTTATTGTCTTTTAAAATACAAAAATAAAAAGTATTAAATAGTTTCTCAACGCCAATATATAAACATTTTAAATATTTTAATAGTATACTATTAAAATATTTAAAATGTTTATATGCAAGTTACAATTTTGACATTTTGATACAGATTCCCAAGCTTAACTTTTCTGGACAATCATTTAATAAAAATAATTCGTGACTAAAATGGCGTTTATCAAACTTGATACATATTGTGTTATTTTCTACTTCTTTTCTGGAATACCTACATGTAAAATTACCTACTTTTTTTGTACCATGCCTATACATGTATACATTCTATAAGGTGGTTCAGAATATTCATTCTATTAACGATTTTAGTGGAATTTTTGGGAATAATTTGGACCAATGGGGTAGTTCCAAACTTACTTATACTAAAATCATTATAGTCGTATAAAATCTAACATCTGCCAAACTTTTTTCTACTTTCTGCTACCACCGTTTCGTGTTTTAAAGCGTCATAAAAAACCGGAAAAATTGGGAGAAAAACTGTTTTTTTTCTCTTTTCTCCCAGGCCTTGGAAAAATTGTCTTTTTTTATGAAAAATTGATTTTTTTCTGAAAATATACAAAGCAGTAAACAACTTAACATTATTTTAATAAAAACAATATACTGTCGGTTGGGTCCTTTTTGCAAAAGGGAGTCAATTGAAAATATCCATTTACAATATATTAAATGATTTATAAAGTTAAATTACAAAATTATAATTTTGTAAATCAATGTGTCAAATAAAACGATAGTTTTGTTAATACAGCAACGAATTTGTTTTTTTGCGACCCGGTAGAAGATTCTTACTAAATTATAATAATAGGAATAATTAATATAATCATGTATACCGGGTGTATCTGAGAATAGGCGCACCCCTGTAACTTTTTTATTTATAAAGATGGACAGATGAAATTTTGCATGGTTAATTAGGATATAAAATGCCACTTATAAAAGTACAAAATTAATTTTTTGAACTTCCGGTTTCGCCGGAAATGATACCAACTTTCGATTTTTAAATGGAATACCCTATATATTTTTTCATATTTGGAATCCTAACTTTTTTATTTATAAAGATGGACCAATGAAATTTTGCATGCTTAATTAGGATATAAAATGCCACTTATAAGAGTACAAAATGAATTTTTTGAACTTCCGGTTTCACCGGAAATGATACCAACTTTCGATTTTTAAATGGAATGCCCTATATATTTTTACATATTTGGAATCCTGAGGGAATTCAGAGTCAGCCAGCATCCTCAAATGGACCTTTTGACGTTTCGTCATCAGAAAATGTATCATCATAAAGATCAATCTAGAGTGCTTTGAATTATCTTATTTTCTTCTAATGGATCCACACAATGCCTGAAAAATAGAACCTGCCTTAGAAAGTTGTTATTCAGCTATTCCCAGCAGTCTAAACTTGTCAAAATTCGTTTTTCTTAAATAGTTCAAAGCTCTCTAGATTGATCTTTATGCAAAATTGAATTTTTATTAAAATTTACATATTTCGTTAATTATTAACTCCTGTTTCGTTTTCTATTAACTCCTGTCACTATTTAAACTAAAAACAAAAAAATATATATTTTTTCCATGTAATTTTATGAAACAGACGTTGGTGCGTCATCACTTAAAAATCTTTTCCCCAATAAACGAGCGACAGGTCTCGCGCTTGTTTTTCGCAATCCGATCACGTTTCGCGTTTGAGGTGATTTTTTTTATTTAGCGTCTTTGAGGTGTCAAGTTTAAATTGCTTTAAAGCGGATCAATCGCCAAATTAAGTTAACACTTGTTGTGCGCCGCTCGCCTCTTTTCAACACCCCCAAATTCAACATCAATCGGTCCCGGAAATTCCTTTGAGTTTTTCTTTTTCCGGGTTTTGGAAGAAAACGAGTTTTGACGGGTTGATGGTAGATAAATAATTCAACAATTTAGGAAAAATCAATTGTTCATCTTTCATTTGTTTTTTTATTTATAGTTGGTTTTGTATCCAGTTAAATTAAAAACTAACTGGTTTAACTTGATACGGAATAAACAAATTGATATTTTACTATTTTATTGTACTTTGATCGACAGAATTAATCAGATGAAAATTATAATGTCGTTATAATGATATCAATAAACATGACAATGGAAAAATAATAAATCGGAACTGAAATATAAAGCATGAAAAATTACACTGATCCACGATATCGTATTAACATGATTTTGTTATTAGATTTATTTTTGTGATAAAATTTATTGATCATTTAACTACCTTATTTTTTATGATGATTTTTTATGTTGTTTTAAAGGTATATTTTAAATCCCACATGTGTCCTAATTTTACTCAAAATTTGGCAATTTTTAAAAGACGGTTTCACCAACAATTATTATTTAATTTTAATAAAAATTACTAACTTTGTAGCTTAACATATCAACATATTGTGTTAAAATTTCATTGCAATCAAATGGAAGTTATTAAAATGGTCAAAAATGGTAATTACGGTTACTGGCGCGTGTATACAATGTATAATATAGTATACATTGTATAAGTTCCAACAAATATAATTAATTAATCTGCGGACCCTTAAAAATTCAAATAAAGTGAAAAATGCGATTTTTCGCTCGTTGCAGCAATTTTTATTTTAAATTTGATATTTTTTTCGGATAGCTGAGAACTTTTTACAAAAAATAAGGACAATTAAATATTAGAGTATAGTATTTTTTATCAAATGCATCTGGCAAGTTAACGACAATTTCGTCCTATTTTCTGAAAATATTATAACATACGTCGGTATGTTTTTGTGACATATTTCAATGTAAAGAATAACTCCACACAATTAAAAAAACAATCTGCTGGACACACTCCAAAAAAATGTATTTGGTGGAATGACCCATATATATTAGTGTTGGTATTAGGTTTACGGATATGGGAATCTTAAAACATTGTTTAAAAAATTTTATGTCAATTCTTTAACATTTTTCAACAAATTACCCAAGAAAACCCAGGGCAAATTGGGCTAATTTGAAACGTTAATAACTTTTTTATTTTAAATGTAACACCCGGTATGTTAAGGAATTAACATGGAATCTTTTAAACAATGTTTTAAGATTCCAAAAATTCCACCCCCATTTCCGCAAACCTAATAGCAAGAAAGTTATAGGCTATTTTTCATTGACGCACATTAAATTTTGTCATATTTTAAGGGAAAAATTAATTAACTTGAAAACTATTCACTTTAGGTATAGGGCATGGTACAGTAATTTTACTCAAAATTTTATGTAGAATTTAAAAATGTAAAAATATATGGGGTGTTCTATTTAAAATAACAAAGTTGATGTCACTTCCGGTCAAACCGGAAGTGGCATTTTGATTAAAATATTTTAGAAAAATAGGCCTAATTGGATTATACCTAAACGCTTTATAAATTTCAAATCGATATCTTTTGTCGTTCCTCAATGGACTGTAAACTTGAAACACCCGCATTTCGTAAATGTGCAACACCCTGTATATAATTAAAATAATTTTAAAATAAATAAATAATTTTAATGGTTATCCATTTATTCAGTAAATACATTTTTCATAAAAATAAACTGTCTAGCTGTTATCGAAGCTGTAATATTATATGCCGAATAACATTTTATTGGATCGTACAAAAAAAATTATGTGATCTGAAAAAACGCCGAGACACGGGTATCATTTTTTTAAGTCTATTTTCAAAAGCTATACAAATTTTTCATGGGAGGGAAAAAAATCAAATTATATCGTACTGTGTAAACTTCTGTACGTTTCCTATTTATTGGTAGAAAGTAGCTTAGCTTAGTTTTTTAATTTTATAAAAATGGTGACCACAGTCCAAAACCATGGCTTTCTGCAGAAAGAATGATGCTTTATGCATAAAAAAAATCGATTGAAATTTAGCATAGTTGTTGCTTACACATACAGTAAATTTTAATATTTCCTTATACGTGGTTAAGCACAGTACAAAAAAAATGTCAAATAGGACCCCTATTTTTATTGCAGATTTGGATTTTATGTAAGATTTGTATAAAACATTTTTTTCGATTCATGATAGATGGCGCTGTAATATAAAAAATTCATTTTTATATTTATTTCAAACTTTGACTTTCAATATTATTAAGACTTTCTTATACAGTGTGTTTTATTTTAATTAGCGACAATTCTGTATTTATTTAAAAATGCATCGTTTAAAAAATAGTTTATCCGAAATCTGCAGTAAAGTAGTCAACAATCGGCAGTAAAGTAAAAGAAATCGGCAGTAAAGTAGAACTTTACTGCAGATTTAATACGAGTATTGTATGCAACCCATTATACATTTTAAGATGTGTCTACTGCTCCTCAGCAATAATAATAATTTTATTAATTAGATTCAAAAATCGCCGCGGCGGGCAAATATAATAACCGTCGCAACAAACAGTATACGTAGACACTTCCTACATTCAAATGACATTTGATTTAATCATCAATATTAATTATTAGTATTATAAATGTGATTTCGGATAAAATTTAATATGCACCTCGGCATTAAAATCATTTTTTATCACTCACGTGGTTATTTGGTTAATTATAGGTAGTAATAATACTGGTTAATAATTTCCACATATATTGATAAAAAAATACGACTTTACTGCCTTGATACATAAATAACTATTGTAGTACTCAAAAAGCTCTATCTTTTAAGAAAAAAACATTGTCATATGTCATTTCCATGGTCCTCTATGATTAATAGGTTTCCACAAACGTCAAAAATATTAGGCATTTTTAAAATTTAAAAACAGATAGCGTTTCTGAATTTGGTATACCCAAAAACTCCTAAAACGATAATTTTGTAATAAAATTTTATACAGGATGGTCAAAAAGTAAGGTGAAATTTGTAAAAAAATATTTTTTTAAGCACTTTGTATAAATTCTAGCATAGATTTTGTCATTTCTTTAGTTATCACGCGAACTACACAGTTGTTTATAAACTATAGTTTTATTATTCGTGCTTATACAGATTGTTTACAAATTAAGGTCACAATTTGGTTTATATTTTTTTAAAGTTGTAGTTAAACAATTTTATTATTTTTTTTTTATAAAATTGTGTTTAAATTTTATCACAAATTCAGTAAATTTCTTTAAAACCGTACAATAATTGTTCGTGTTACAGCACTTTGAAAATGTGATTGAATCTTATTGATTGAAATCCATATATTTCTACCCCTTAAAGTGTATAAATTTTGACTGAACACTTTTAATATATCTTCTCATCTCCAAGGTAACTCCTGTTCGCTGATAGATTGATCGGGATTGAATTCTCCCCCCCTCTTAGGGGGTGGTAGGGGGTTCTTTAATTATGTATAATCCAAATGAGTAAGAATTTAGCAGTGATCAGGTTAAAAGCATCTTTGAGGGTCCTTGTTATCCTTGCGAAACGGGAAACAAATAATGTACTTCTTAAATGCTATTTTAATCAATGCTCGATTCGGATTGACGTCAATAATTTTAAAACACGGGGATTTAAGGTTTCACCCTTGTTTTGCAGGGAATTTAATTTAATTTAATATTAAGTGAAAGCGATATAAAACCTTTCAAATTTTTGTATTAATAAATACAAAATATACATTAAATAATATTTCAAGTTGTTTTTTATTTAGTTGGGTCTCATCTAAATTTATATTTTACAGTTTAAAAACAATTTTGAGGTTCGGGTACGATATATATTATTTATATAAAATATAATAGAATAGATTTTATTTGTTCAAAGAAATTGCATTACGTACAATATAGAACACGTCAAAACAAAGTAAACATTAAAAAACTATAAACATACAAAAAACTCTGAACTAAAATAAAATGCCATATCTTTGTTTCTACGAATGTTCTCTACTAGTGTTACTAAAAAGAAAATATTTTTTTGTAGAAAAGTAACGTTTCAAATATATAAAAATCTGGCAATGTAAGTAAATTGTTCTTTATAAATGGTCGTTTATTTCCAAATTAAAAATATACCTTACAATTCTTTTCTGAAAAACAAATAAATCCTTTGTATTAGATGGAATGGAATAGATAAAGGCATAATATATATTTAATAAAACTGCTCTTGGAACAATAAACCTTAAATTAAGTAATAAATAATGATACTTGTTAATTCTTTTTAACACATAATACGATTTTTTTTTACAAGATAACACCTAAGAATTTAACTGAATGACTTAATTCAACTGAATGTTTATTATTATTATTATTAGATATATTTTCGGCTAACCCATACTCTCCGGATTTTAATACTGTGTCTTGTCCACATTTTACTTAAGGTCATTGTTTTAAAATCACTGGAATATATTGTCTTGTGTTGAATAAATAGTTGTTATTAAATCATTTATTGTATGAGATGTATAAATTGCAGCTGTATTATCTGCATACATAAAAATGTTTTTAATAAATTGAGGCAAATAATTGACATACAAAATAAAGAGGATAGGACCAAGAATTGAACCCTGAGGAACACCTTTTTTAAATCCACAGTATTAGAAGTAAACTTCAACACATTATTCGATGCTATATACTTTTACTATTTGTTTATAAACATACGGTTACATAAACCACAGACAAAATAGACTTGCCCTGTTCAGTATCGCTAACATGAAACCAGCGTGCCATAAATCGGGGAAGGGGGGCAAGGGAATGTATACATTATATTATATATTATATAAGAGAAGATATGTATTCTGCCAGGCCCGTATTAAATAATTTCGTACGAGCGGTATCTAATTTAAAATATTCCTAGTGGATTATTAAAGAAATTCATCTAGTTTTACGCTCCAGAATAAACGAAGTGGGGCTCTGTGCACAGGAGAGAACAATACAACATCTGTGTGCGCACGCAAGGTATTGACATGCAAAATTAATAAAATCGCTTAAAATTTATCTCGTAATTACTACTTACTGGAAAAAGGAAATTGGTTGAAATTGGCTGGAACTAGTTTCACTACGACTAGGACACACTTTGACAACACATTTACCCATAATGTTCAAAGAATTTTACATAAATAATATATCCTCACAGGTCAACTGCTCAAATATGAATGATGCGAACTGGAAAACAGGCACCCGTTTAGGCACCCGCCCGGCCGTATCATTTTCTCCCTAAGGCAAGTCTATTTTGTCTGTGACATAAACATACGCGAATGTAATATAGATAACATTTTTTTTGTAGAAAATTTTTCTTAAAACCATCCATGTTCAAAGTTAGTAATATTTAATTTGGTTGATCAAATTATGGGATTAAAGAATGGTAAAACACTATTAATAATAATATTATTGTATAAGAGGCACTGCGCTAAATTTATTTACATCATATACGGTTAGTGTTTCAATTCTCGAAATTTTCGGCAAAATATCAAGTAGTCGGATTCTCCTAAAAATCCGTATATAGAGGTTTTTGGGGTCGCTGATAACGAATCTGGAATCAGAATTCCAAAATTCAAAATGGTGGACCTCAAAAATTGTCTAAATTAATTAAAAACTCGTAAGAGGTTCTTTTTAAAATGTAAATAAAACATGTTTATAAAATAGCTAAATTTCGTTTATTATAATTACATTTATATGATATTATTTAATACCTAAATATACATACATGTATATTAACAGATTATATACTAAGTAATTTAAATTTTTATTATTTCTTTTACTTAATATTTTAGCAACGATTTCTTAATTCGGTAAAAAAATTGTCAACACAAATAACCACAATTCAAATTTGACATTAACACAGTACAATGCGCATGCGAAGCAACCCAGAAATAAAAAGAAATCTTATATTTTGTAAAGCAAAAACACAGATACGCGCGCGACATAGGTTTAAAATCGCGAGGTTTTTTACCACAACCGTGCCTGAGCGCCCAAGAACATGTAGTTTTAAAGAGCCGGGGGCAAGTTGGGGTTATTTATTGATGGCTTAATAGACAAAACTCTAAGCTATTCAACGGATCTTGAACTGATGCCTTGCAATTCATTACAATTTTTGTAGCTCCATTGTTCTAAAAGCTCGATTCAAAGTTTGCGATTTTAACAGACCGATCTTGTCGGTTACAATAACCCGTTGTACAAGCAAAATCTACGAAAAACAAATACATATCTGAATTTTACATACCTTGAAGATCACCTTTTATCAAACAGCAGAACAATCGGACACACCAAACACAAGTTATTCACTTTTAAACAATAAACAATTTTCCGCAGCGATCGCGTGTAAAGTACCTTCAACTGAAAGCGTCAAGTTTAAACTGATGTTCAAGGCAAAATATACGTATTTTGTATAATTTTTTTAACTCAAAATTTACTTGAAAAAAATGTCAATTTTTGAGAATTGCGCACAATGTGCGTTGAAATCTCAAATTTTTCTGTTTATTAGAAAAAATTCTTAAATTTTATTTTAAAATCATAATAAACATTAATATTTTAATATTTCTAACTAAAAAAATATATTAAAAACATTTCCCAGCGGTCTTCAGTCCCCATAATACACACACCGCGGCAACGTGTGGAAAACTGTATAAGGAAAGCTCTCCATGCGAAACAGCTTATTTTACACATCTATGATTTTCCTGACAGGCAAACGGGTCCTGCACGAAGGACATTCCCGTCCCAGGGGCGCCGTTATCCATAGAAAATACGGGTATCAAACCGATGATTACCTCTGAGCATTCAGCGTTTTTCGTTTTTTGCGGGTTTGATTTCACGCTAAACGAACAAGATAAACAACAGTCCATTGCGATTTTGACGTTAATTACTTGGTAGAAATTACGTAAGTGTGATTTTTTTGTTGAATTATGGATTTTACACGATTTTGATTAAAATTCATAAAAATGATCAAAAACCATAATAAGTGATTAAATAAAATACATAATGAGCAATTAGGATTCATTTATACTTTTTAGCCTCATCTACCTCTAAAAAATAAATATTTCACATTTTCATTTTCATTGTACTATTATTTAGAGAAACTAAAGGTAATTCTAATGTTACTCTCAGCAGTAAAGTTTAGATTAAAGAGTCTCTTATTTTAAGTTTTAATGTCGTAGTGTAATGCAAGTGCAGTGTGACAAAAGAGACATTTTTCACAATAAAAAAAATCAATTTTCCAAGTGACACAATAAATTGCACATACAAAATTGCATTTATTAAAAATAAAGAAATTGGTTAACTCTACACAAAAAAGAAAATTAAATACTGCAAATACTTACCGAGTAAATGCTGAGACGAAAAAACACGCTGATTTTTTGTAACGCGCAAAATAACAATAGCGATACCATTACCTGCAGCGGTGCCATCTCGTACCACAGTTATAAACTACATGGGTTACAGAGTTCTTTTATATGTAATGCTAAACTCCAGTGTATTTTATAACAACGCCGTTTTTATTTAGGCGGTTTGTGATGAAGTAGAATTTAATATAAAAACAAGGTTTAGTCACGCTTAAAAAAATTATTCACAGACATTTTATTACATTCTTTATCAGTAGGTACTGAGAAGCTACTTATTTGTTATTTCATTTTCAGTTTTAGAATTCTGTTTCATACAAAACCCTTGAAATATATCCAAGTTTTCACTATTGCAATATAATGGTTATAGAGTGTGTTGCTAACTTTCTACCTTACTTTTAAAGGACATAAAAAATATTATTAAGTATATTTAATTTAATTTTCTATTAATTTTTGTTATTTTTTCTACTCCCACCTTAAAAACGCCCTTTATCGTACATGTTTCCATGACACTAAGTGACCTTTTAAATACACATTGACAAGTTGGGGCTTTATGGCGGTTTAGTCACGGGCTGAAGTTAGCAACAGGATTTTAGTCACGGGCTGAAGTTAGTTTTAAGTTAGTTGACAGTTGTCAAATGTCATACAATCTTTAAAATAAAGTGCCTTTCTTGTAAAATAATACTAAATGTAAAAACTATTTTATTATCTCAATACGAAAATACAAAAGTAGTTTCTCAACGCCAATATTTGAAAAGTTTATATGAACATTGTACTGACCTTTTAATTTCGCCGGCAGTAACTTAAATTCGGGCACGGACTCCACTGTAAAGTGCTCATAAAACATTTTCTTTACTTTCACTGTGAAAAACTCAATTTTCAAGAAATACATTTCGATTTATAACCTTTATAATCTGTGTTTATAAAATATTAAAATTTGACATTTGACGTGACCTATTGTTTCATAGATGGCGCTCTATACAAATTTTTGATTTAAATCATTTTAAGATAATAATAAGTATTTGTCGTAGAAAAAGTATAGTATGCACCTCGTTTATAAAATTTTCTATACTCTCATTAATTTAAGCACTCGGTCGCAAGCTCGCTCTGCCTAAATTAAATTCGTGTATAAAATGGCGTTTATCAAACTTTTATTTATGAATCTAGTTCTATATTAGCTGTCTCAATTTATTAGGGACAACTGACAAATGGCAAAAGCCTTAATAGTATAATGACACTTTGTATTAATTTTTTATAGTAGGTATCATATTTTATTTGTTATACAAAACAAAAATTTTATATCGTTCTATTTTTTAAGTCAATTTTAATACGAGTATATGATTTTTCACGAAAAAATGGATTTGATTAAAGTCAAAAAAAAAACTATAAAAAATAGGTAATCACCTATTTCCCCATAATGAATGATCCATAAAATCCATACTAAGTGATTAAACCCCATAATTAGCGGTAGGAATCCATAATTTATTTTTATTTTATTTTCAGAAAAATTTACTTTTGCATGTTTTTAAATATTTTATTAAAAGGGTAAAACGAAAAAAATGCAATTCAATTTTTCTAAAAATTGTACGGATAATATCCGTACACTGATATCGAGAAAAAATGTCCGACGCTAATTATAATCATAATATTATGATTATAATAATTATTCGTTTTATTTTAATTCAGTAAGAATATACTACATGGCCGCAAAAAACAAATTCGGTGCTGTTAATACATAACTTTTGTTTTATTTGACACTTCGATTTATAAAATTAAAATTTTGTAATTTAACTTTTTAAATCATTAATTATTCTGTTATTGAATATTTTCAATTTGTGCACAAAAGACCCAACCGACAGTATATTTAAAGTTTACGTTTATTTTCTTAAATCAATTTAAATTAATTCAAATTAAAATAATGTTAAGTTTTTTTCTCAATTTTTTTTTTTCGACCTTTTAAAACTCTAATTAAAACACATAATAAGTGTAGGAATCCATAATTTATAACAAAAACAAGAAAAATACAATTCTATTTTAATTTTTATTGTTCTTAAATTAATAAAAATTGTTACATAACTAACATAACATGAAACACCCTGTGTTTATAACATTTAACATATTCTTTAAACATGACAAACAGACCAATTTGTTCATTTAAATCTTCCGAAACCTTTTCTGCAATATCCTTCCGTTCGCTGGCCCCCCTCTAGCGGCAAAACGGCGAAGCGTTCATTCAGTGTTCGGTCTCAGCGGTGTTCAGTTGATGGCAAATTCAAGCGTGCGCCGCTTTTATGAGAACATCGACTGCAGAGTTGTAAAACTTTCGTTTTCGCAGGCACCGGTCTTGTGTCGCTTGCTGCAGGACCTTTTACTTTTACCTATCAACAATTTGTACCTACATTTGCCTGTGCTAAAACAAACGGTTAATTTTTATGGAATTTAAATTTGCCTAAATATTTTTTAGTACGGCGATAAACTGGATCGCCCTGTATATGTACATACAACGTAAAGGTGAACCTAATTTAAATTCAGTTCAGTAACTGAACTTCAGTTCCTCAGTTGTAATCAGATCAATAAAAATTGTTGTTTCAGCGTAACAAATAAACCAAAGCGACTTTTCTCTATCTGTAAAACAAAAAGAAATATCTAGGAATATGATACGTTTTTATACGTGATGTGCTTTTTAAATTTATAAAATGTTAAACTGGCTTGGAGTCTTGTAGACAATACATAATTTTATTATGTATAGTTGAATAATGGTACATAATGGTATTATTTATAGTTTTAGTAACATTTTAGTAACAAATTTTAGTTAGGCACGAGCTTGCAAGCGAGTGTTTAATTTAATGAGTATCTGGAGAAATTTATAAGTTGCATACTATATTTTTTTTACTACAAATACTTCTTATTATCTAAAAATAATTTAAATTGAATATTTATATAGAGCGACATCTATAAAACAATAGAGTAACCAAAATATATTTTTTCTACTCCCACCTTTAAAACGCCCATTATCGTAAATTTTTACGTGACACTAAATGACTTTTTAAATAAACATTGACAAGCTGTGGCTTTATGGCTTTTTAGTCACGGGCTGAAGTTATTTTGAAGTTAGTTGACAGTTGTCAAATGATATATTTTATTATCTTAATTCAAAAATACAAAAGTATTAAATAATTTCTTAACGCCAATATTTGAAATGAAAAATTTGACATTATTAAACATTCCCAAGTTGGTTACTCTATTGTTTTATAGATGTCGCTCTATAGAAATATTTAATTTAAATTATTTTTTAGATAATTATTTGTCGTAGAAAAAGTATAGTATGCAACTCGTTTATAAACTTTTCTAGACACTCATTAAATTAAGCACTTGCTAGCAAGCTCGCTCGTGCCTAAATTAAATTCTTGTCTAAAATGGCTTTTATAAAACTTAATACATAATATACTATTTGTTTTTACCTAAAATATTAGACTATATAGGACCATTAATTTTTTAAGGCAAACTGCTTGAAATGAATTCTTTAACTGATATTTTTAAAGAAAATGATACAATTAATTAAGCAAAAATTACTTAGGTTTGATGATACACCTTAGATCATAAGAGATATTGCCTGAGAATAAAAGAATAAATTTCCTGTTTCTATGGCAATTTGCTTAAATTTTTAGGTAGTTTTCAGGCAAATTATATATATTTTTAGTAAAAATCCTAGCATAGGAATTTTCTTCCAAGTTAGAAGTCCTTTATCTTTATGTCCTAGGCGAATTATCAACTGCGGTTCCGGTACTACATGTAGTACCGGAACCCTTTAAATAATCCCAATCCTGCAGGGTTGGGATTATTAAAAAATAAATTGGGGTCAATGGGAAAATCCATTTAGTTTGGATTTACTTAACTATAGCACTACAAAATGTTCACTTATAGCAAAATAATTGTTAACTATGTTGTTACTCGTATATCAATAGCACACAACGCGGTCTTTAAGCTTTCGTTGATTTTGGCATTATAGGCGCGAATATTTATCGTAAAACGTCGGTATTAGCGATCGTAGCCGATTGCAAGTAAATCACTAATATTTAAAGGAATTTACCTAAATTAGTTCAATAATTTGCCATAATAATTTAGAACAATTACCTAAATTAAAATCAAAATTGTCGTACCAAAAAGTAATTGAGATTTTGACTAAATATTTAGGTAATCTGCCTTTTTTTAAATTTGGCAAGTTTATAAAGTAAAGTATGAATATTTATCTAGAAGTTAGTGATTACACTATAGAACTAAGGCATTAGTTTCTGCCTAATAAACGAGAAGGTAAATTGCTTTACTCGTTTAAGCATATTACCTTATTTTTCCTTAACTAATTCTGATTAGGTATTTCAAAAGACTTGATTTTGAACAGTCTGTAAGTATTCCATATTTTTAAGTATATTGGACAAAAAGACGTTACTTGTGCAAGTGATCTTGATCCATACTTTAATAATAGCACTATATTGTAAAACTCATAATGTTTCAAAAATGTGTGTAAAATCAAGATTTTAACCAAAAATAGTTATAACCATAAAATATTAAACATTTCATCAAGTAAGTACCATAAACGGTTTTTATTTTATTACAGTTCCCATAACTTTTATTACCATTACCATTAGCTATACCATATTTTGATAATTTAGATATTAATCAAGAGTTATACTCAACATCAAATCATAAAGGCCTTAAAAAACACAAGCGTGGGATGCTTTACCATCTGAGATAACGATCGAAATCCATAAAAAATAAAAACCTTTGTGGCCAATATAGGAATTGAAAAGACTCGTGATTAAAATCCATAATTTTACTCAAGGTATAATATTTTTAACGCATTCTACGTGTCTGACGACAATGATCAAAATCCATAAAAAATAAAAACCTTCTTGATGAATGTAGAATCGAATTGTGTACCGAACAAACGTGTGATCATAATCCATACTTTTTCGACGAAAACGATCAAAATCCATAATTCCCTTAAAACCCTATATTTGCATACACTGAGAGAAAAAAATGGTTTTTATTACCAAATCTGCATTTTTATAACCAAATGCTTTATTCAGTATTTGACTTACAAACGGCTACGTTATTAAAAACAAATGATTAGCTTCAAGACATTTGGTCATATTTACTTAATAATTTGTTTTTGGTTATTAAAACCAAACCAATTAGTCGTAATAAATAAGTTATTTATTTATAAGAATCAAATTTTTATTTAAAAAAAATATATTTATTTATAAAAAACAAATGATCTTTTTTTGTTAACAAATCGTTTTGTTTTAAAAAATAAGTAATATACAGGGTATTTTAGACTTGTGGTGCCAAAAGCTCAGGGGAGATTCCTCTCAAGTATGAAAAAAAGTTTTTATGAACATGTGTCCGAAAATGATTCGTTTCCGAGATACAGGGTGTTTGTTTTTTTTTTTAATTGAGTTTTTTATTTATAGCTTAAAAACACTTTTTTATACATTATTATGATTATTTTTGTAACAAAAAAGTATCAAATTTAAACTTTTTTTTAAAATAAAACACCCTGTATCTCGGTAACGAAGCATTTTCGGACACTTGTTCATAGGAACTTTTTTTTCATATTTTGATGAGAGGAATCTCCTTCGAGCTTTTGGCACCACAAGTCTGAAACACCCTGAATTATTAAAACAAAACATGTATTTTTATAATTTAGCGTTTTTATAAAAATTAGGGTTTTCTATATTAAATAACACTCGGCCATTGATAACAATACATTTTATTTTAATAAAAAATAAAAAACATTTTCCTTAAAAAACATGTTTGCAAACAAAAACTTTTTTTTTTGGTAAAGTAAACTAAACATCTTAAACTTAAGTAAACTAAACATCTTAATTTAAAATTCTTAAACTTAAAAAACATAACTCTGTTAAATTATTTTCAATCAAAAATGTATCCATATTTACCTAATTTAGGTATAAACTATACAGCACGTCCGGACGCGTCCACTTCCTTTGCACAAACTAACACAATGGCCGAACTAAAGCATCTACGGCGAATAATCAATGTGTTTTATCCTGCATTTGTTTTTTATAAGCAAGCAACAACTCGATTTATTCATACAAACTCTATTTGAAAATGGTTTGTTATTATTAAACTATATTTGTTTTTTATAACCAAATACAGTGAACCAAATCATTTTTTCAAAATAAACTTAATTAATTCTGAATATAGTTACTAAGAAGTGCTGATTTGGTATATAGAAGAATTATTTATTATATTTTACCAAATATATTAAAACAAATCATTTTTTAACTATACCCAGACTATTTCTCTCGGTGTAGTAAATGCATGTAAAATTATTTTGGCGATGTTAAGGCTTGCAATAAGCCGCCAAACACACACACACACGCACAAAGCGTAATACCAAGGTAAATGGCAATAATCAAAATCAAACACGTGCGATCGACACCGCGCGATTAAAATCTACCGCAAAACCGGAGTTCGGCTCTCGGTTGCCGGCCGGTCATCGGTTTCGTATGTTAAACACCTAACCTATTTCGTGTTTGTATGGTTAAACGAGGGTTCGGCAAAATACTGATAGATCGTGTTTACTATTTCGGTTTCTACAATTGATTTCGGCCGCAGATTTATGACCACATACGTTGCTCTGTTTGTGGGTATTAAGGTTGTCCTAGGGCGAGAGCAAAGTTAAGGGAATTTAATAAAAATTATATTTTGTAGAAAACAGTATCCATGTTTTTTATACTCCATTGAAAATAGTGTTATACCATTTGTTTAATAAAAGTTGTTTATAACCTACAGGTGTAGCACAAACACCACGTAATTGATTAGATTAATACCATGGGATTTTAGTTATTTAGAATCAAATTTTATATGGAATTAATGAATTAATGACTTAAGAAAAAAGGTTTTTGTAATAGTGTCTTTTTTACTTAATTTATTTCTTAGGTACAAATGAGACACCCCTATAAAATCTTTATTAGAAGATATATCGAAAATATTTAAAATCCAGCTTGCATGTTTTAAAAAAGTAACTTTTTTGACAAACAAATCAAAAACAAAAAAGCATCAATAAATTTAATAAAACAGCATTGACATTGTTATTTTCAATGAAATACCATGTATATTTTTAAATATTGAAAAAGACTTTTTTCTTCTGGTTTCAAAAATATATAGTGTATATTCAGTGTGACCCATTTGTTTGCGACTCACCCCTGTAAAATCTTTATTTATTGTACGATTTTAACCGGATTTGTTTTAAAATGTAGATGTTGATAAACTGTATTTTTGGAGCAAAAGACGCCATATTAGTACAAAATGGGGCCTACTATGTCAATTTTTAAGAGTAAATTTTTAAGAATTCATATTAGCGAATTTTTAAAACAAAATCTAAGCTCGGCACTGGATTCACCACCCATTAAAACGACCCTTTACTAAATTTTATTAAAAAAATTTAAGTAGAATAATAACTACAAAATAATAACAGAATAATAACCACAAAAATTTATTTTGTCAAGTCATACATGAAAAAAACATTAAAATTAAATTAAACTTATAGTGAAAGTACCATGTTAATATTTTAGAAACGGTTGAATTTAGGTATATGGTAGAATTTTACAAAGAATCGAAAAATAAATTTATAGGGTAATAAATTGAAAAAATATAAAAAATAAAAATATAATAAATTTATAGGGTGATAAATTGAAAAAAAAATAAAATTTTTGGTTTTCTCTGTGTACTAATCAATTTTCCATTTTTTGTTATTCGTAGAAAAATAGTATATTAAAGAACTAATGGACAACGGACAATTTATAAAGAGTGCGACAAAAGGTCTTATGACATGAGTTATTTATGCTATTTTACCTATTTTGCAAAAATTCTATAAAAAAATTAATTTTATACCTTAAATTTAATTTGGTCGAATTTTACTTTAGATAGTTGGTATCACAGTCATTGGTTTGACGGTTAATGTCAAAATCGATTCACCATGCCGTCCTTAATTTACTTATTTACAATACGCGGCTGTTAATGTTAAAGAAGAAGAAAGGGATTTACTTTGGTGTTAAACAAAATTTATTGCCAGAAGTCTCGTAAGTACTAGAAAAATTATAAAAATATTATAACCAATATGCAAAATATTATGATGTTTAAAGTATAGCCAACCTATAAAATAAAATTTTTGGTGGGATAAAGTATCTCATTATAGCACCGAAAGCGGTGTTATAATGAAGTCATTATAAACGCAAAATAGATAAAAGTTTTTTATAACCTACAGGTGTAGCACAAACACCACGTAATTGATTAGATTTAATACCCTGGGATTTTAGTTATTCAGAATCAAATTTCATATGTTTTGTTTTATTAAAACGGTTGACTTTAGAAAAAAGAGGGTTTTTGTAATAGTGTTTTTTTGACTTAATTTATTTGTTACACTGAAAGAAATTTGTTGCTTAAAGTAAATACAAATGTATACTAAAAATTTTATACTAGTGCTTTACACATTTATACTACTGTTTATTATGAATGTATGTTAAATTTTGTAATACATTTATTGTAAAGAAGATATGTTAGATCTAAATAAAAATAAACTTACCCTTACTATAAAATGTAAACTATAAGTGAATTACAGCAAAAAAATATTGCTAGAAATACCATTTATATTGCTAGGGCAGCAATAGGCTGCTAACCAAACGAATATATTTGTTTTAGCAATGTATGTGGTAGTCCATATATGAAACATAAAATATATTTGCCCTAATTATTTTTTTATTTAACTTTAGTATATATTTCTTTCAGTGTAGGTACTAGGTGTTTTCTTATAAATGGGACACCCCTATTAAATCTTTATTAGAAGAGATATAGAAAAGATTTAAAATCCAGCTTGCAGGTTTTGGAAAAGTAACTTTTTTGACAAAAAATATAAAAACAAAAAAGCATTAATAAATTTAATAAAACAGCATTCACATTGTTATTTTCAATGAAACACCATGTATATTTTTAAATTTTGAAATAGACTTTTTTTTATTTCAAAAATATATAGTGTGTATATATTTGTGTAAAAGGATTGTTAATAACTGACTAAATTTAACTAAATTTTGCTAAATTTAACGCGATAATCGTGGTTGCCATGGATAAAAAACTTTTACCCTAAAATAAGCATGGCGTTTGGAACAATTATTAGCGTTTTGTTATAATTAATAATAAAAACATGGTTAATTACTTCTTGACTTCTTTATCCATGGCAAATATGATTTTATCCTTAAAATAAGCCAGATTTTTGATTCAATTGTTAATAAAATGTTTAATTTAAACATATATCTACATATTATATATTTTTTAAATAAGAATAAAAATTTATCTCAATATTAAAAAATTTACATTAAAAAAAAACAATGTTATATCAATTTTACCGATGCTTTTTTGTTTTTAAATTTTTGTCATAAATTAACATTTTTAAACCATGCAAGCTGGATTTTTAAATTTTTTAATATTACATCAAATGAAGATTTTAGACGGATGTTCCATTTATACGAAAACACCCTATACAGGGTGATCCCCTATAATTAAAAGTGTGGTTATGTAGGTACTGAAAAATACTTTTTTTCTACGTATAAAAAAAATTGGAAAAACTATCAGTACACAGGAAAAAACAAAAAGTTTATTTTTTCTTAAAGGATCATCCTATATATGAATTTATTTTTCGATTCCTTGTAATATTCTAAGCATAATTCATATAACATTTGAACATTTGAGCATTTTAAATGTTATAATTAAATATTTTTTTAAACTGTTACAAATCAAGAAGCCTCAGGATAACAAAATATTTATTGAAAATAAATAACTATAGTGACATTATGTCAATATGTCTTGTAAGTAAAAATTCCGTACTCAGAGAGAGACAAACTTTTTTATTATTATTTTAAAAATAATTTAAATATTTTAGAAACGGTTGAATTTAGGTATATGGTATGTTATTTGAATTATGCTTATCGAAACATAAATCCATATATAGGGTGATCCATTAAGAAAAAATAAACTTTTTGTTTTTCTCTGTATACTGATCAATTTTACAGTTTTTTATACGTAGAAAAAAAGTATTTTTCAATAACTACATAACCACACTTTTTGGGACACTTAAAATAAAAAAGTTAAAGGGGGCGACATTATAGTGGATCACCCTGTACATACATACAAAAAAAAATTCGGTTGTAAAAATTTAATTAAAAAAGCATATGTTTTACAAGCCATAACCATAAATTAATGGAATCAATAAAATTCCAAGATCGATAGATAGAAATAAATTGGAATAAACAAATTAAAACCAGACGACTAATTAGCTAAAAAAACAAAATAAAATCGCTTTTAATTGCCATTTTAATGGCATATTAATAATATTCAAGGACCACCCGAAAATATAATGTTACATTTCCAGAAATTTATAGCGATATTAAATAAATGAATTGCTCGTAAATTATTAATTTATTCGGATACTCTAATTATTGTATCTATAGACGTTTTTTCAATGAGTTAGCGAATTATGGAACAACATCTATACGAATGGTGGCTAGAAAGTATAAAACAATATTTATAAAGTATGGATTTTTCACGTTTTAGCTGTATTTATAGATTATATATTTAGTAGTGATTATAAAAATGATTTATAATAATAACGGAGAAATTAATTACAAAATTATAAAAATTACCAAAATCCATAAAACACTTGTGGCGATGAATAAATGAAATTTTCCACCAAAAAACAACACAACGATCTTGTGATCATATACATACTTGATAATAATAATTTGATCAAAATCCATAACTTAAAGAAAAAATTATAACAAAACATCGGTGGTATATCCCTACAGCTTAGATATTAAGCTACTATACACTATGGGGCATCTATACTTAGTATTTTATGGCACATATAAAAATTGTTATATTACCGAATACTGAAGGTTTTTATGATCGTTTTTAGTATTAATATTCTGCAAACATATCCTCGATAACATCGCGATTTCTTTATGGTATCAAGATGAAGATCAAATATAAGTTTATATTTATTTAAAAAATGTTCTTTGTTTATTTTAATATTTCTTTGTTTTTGTAGGTAAAACTATTTCTTAGTATGGGCACGCGTCAATAAAAAATTCTTTCAATTTAGATAGACATCTAATCGTGTTACAAGTTGTGAATTTCTTCTGGTGGTGGTTTTAAAGAAAAAGGGCCCAAAAGAAGCCGATACCGCCTTTATCGTGATTTAAATCTGAGGTGGCAGGTATCTGTTTGATGTTCGGTTGTTTTTTATGGATTTTGACTACCTAGTAAAAGGGTGATTCCTGGTAAATAGGAATTTTAAGAAGGCTTATGATGCAATGGAATTTTATTTTTAATTTTGATGTTTGACGTCAAAAGCAAAATTAACATAAATCTTGGATATTTGTTTTCGGTAAATTTATTATTAGGGATGGGATTTTAGTTATTTTACCTTTTTTCAACCGATGTAACTATTTGAAAAACAATAATGCCAAAATGTGTTTTAAAAGATTTTCTTTTATATGAACCTAACTTGTTTTCACCTTTTTTACCTTTTTTGGATGTTTTTGCTTTAAACTACCTTTTTTATACTTTTGTTACCTATTTTTAAACTTGTTTTCACCTTTTTTACCTTTTTTGGAAGTTTTTGCTTTAAACTACCTTTTTATACTTTTGTCACATATTTTTTAATTTGTCAGTTTATTTTCACCTATTTGTTATCTATTATTGCGTATTTTTACTTATTTTATTTTTATGTGTTCTTTTTAAATTTTGCCCCAATATTTTATCCAGGGCGTGCAACTCAAGGGTATAAAATTTTTTCTTATGGTCACAGACTGTAACAGTAACTTTCTTTACAGTTACCTTCTTTGTAGTGAGCTTATGTTCTGTCATAGAACTTCTGTGTAGTGAGTGTCACTGTGAAACACAGTTTATTGCATAGAAATAGTTTATTGTGGGTATGTTCTGTATTTGGGTATGCGGCTAAACAAAATTATAAACGAAACGTGAACTTTTAATGATTTTTTTACCTAAAATGCTGTTTTTTTAACCTAAAATGCTTTTTTTAGTACCTTTTTAGTTACCTATTTTTCAGTTTTTAGTACCTAAATATACCATCCCTATTTATTATTGTCTTATTTGCAAAATAGAATACGTCGGAATCACAAACCCATATAGCCTGGTAATAAAATATAGGAGTGAAAATGCCTCGATATCAAATTCGCTGGTTCGAATTAAAATATCGAGACAATGAAGTATTTAATATCAGTGGCAGAACAGAAAAGAGTACGTAAGTAAGTAATGCAAAAACGTCTCGAGATACAATATGCCTTATTTGTTCGAAATCAATCTATTGAAGCAAAAACCAGCCAGTGTATCGCTTACTTAAAATGTTTTTAATTTATTGGTATTTATTTACCTGGAATATTTCATTTCAACTTCCTCTCGATGTTCAGTCTAACGTACACTTATATTTTAATTTAAATGCTTAGAAATAAATACGAAAAATATGATCAAAATCCATGTTTTCGTATAAATGGGACACCCTTTTAAAATCTTTATTTAAAGGGATATTAAAAAATTCAAAAATCCATCTTGCATTGTTTAAATGAGTAATTTTTTTAACAAAAATAAAAAAACAAAAAAGCATCGGTAAAATTAATAAAATGGATTTTTTAATGGAATGAATATGTATTTAGATATTTTTTTCAAAAATATATTATTTGTATAAGTTTGAATTAAACATTTTATACAGTCCCTGTAAATATAAATTGTAGGTACCTATTAGATACAATAAATACACATTTAAGTAATGATTTACGTGAAAATTGTAAACATTTCAATTCAGTAAAATTCATAAAATAAATAAATCGTTTAAATGCAAACCGCTTTATGAATTATTAACAGCGTTCATTGAGAAAGCCTCCACTCAACAGTAAAATACCAAAAACGGGTATATTATGTATTATATAGGTGATTCTACAAAAGTTGAGCAACTTTTGACCTCATTTTGTTTATATAGTTTTCGGAGAAAATTAAAAAGTATTTTGTTATGAAAACATAGATAATATAATAAATATACTGTTCCAGAGCGGGCCAGTAACGTTTTCAAACAGTTTCTAAAATATCTGTGTTTTCTAAATTTGAATGCAAGGAAAGTGACGAGTATACCAGGGTACTAATTAAATACATAATTTATTGGAAAATATAAGATTTATTGAAACTTTGAGCATTTTATACATTAAATATCTTAAAATCAAATAATACCACACAGTGGCGGCTGGTGGATTTTGGGTATACCGATATCTCAATTATTAGATATGGGACCCACAAAAAATTTATATGAGTTTATAATAATGACATTAAATAAACAAGTTCTGCGCAAGCAGAATTTAACTTCAAGTTTGCGAAAAAAATCGAAACATCGAACATGGAACTGACGACACGGATACAAATTTGAGATTATAATTCGGAATTAAGTATTTTACTGATATTTTTTATTAGTGGATGCTACTTATCAACAAATCACAAATAGCCTTATATAAATTACAATGAAATATATATACGTAAGAAAATAACTACTCACCACAGTACTGAAATTTTGACTGGACTATACGTGCATTCACCGTTACTTCGCCGCTTGCATTGTTTTCAAGATGATTGGCGAGCAAAGGCTCTGTAGGTAATTTTTTACCAACACTTAAGTTAAAACGAGGACTTGACGTTTAAACTTTAATATTTCGCAGGAATTTTGAATTTTAACATTAGACACATAACTGACGGGTAAAAGTGAGTACAAAAACTATCAATTTTTAAAAAATTGCTATTATTCGAATCTATAATAAAATATGAAAAATATATTATTTAATGTTTTATAGTTTGTAGTGAAATTAAAAAATTTAAGATAAATTGAATATATTTTAAAATAAAATCCCTCAAATATTTGATTCAGGAGTTGTGACACGCCAAGGTACTGTTTTGAATATTTATTATGTTTTTCTACAAACGTGCTTTTAAAAAAATACATTAAAATTGGGTGGACAAGTTAAAAAAAACCTGAATCTTTTGTAATATACTAAAATATTTACAAAAAATATTAAAATACCTACTCTATTGACTGATGACATCAAGTTATCCAAATTTTGTAGAATCACCCATATATAATATTATATTGTCATGAATTCGTAGATATATTTTTAAAAGCAGTTTTCGGCGGTTTTTAGAGGACTCAAATATAAAAATGTTTGATTTTAAGCTTATGTATATACAACTATTTTTTTGTCACATTTTTTTTTAAATTTACTAACTTAAATATAAATTATATTAGGTAAAGTACCGTACCAAAGTGGATCCTTTAACAAAACATGAAAATGCAACAATTTTGTTCTTGAATTTAAAATTAAAAAAACAATAATTCACTATGATCACTTAGATAAAATACACACTAACGTAATATAGATAAGCATCGAGTTTCTTAGTCAATGGTATAAGGAATAATAAATGGAAATCGAGTACTAAACCAAAGTTTTTCAGATTTTATTTGCAACGCGAAAAACAAATTACGTGCGCGATTCAGCTGTGCGATTAAAACTTTGGGAACAAAATTTATCGAGTATGACTTTCCCTCTTTTGTGATATATTTTTTTTTGTTTTGTTCGCCTTAATACAGGGGTGATTTAAATAAAAAATACATTAGGAAAAAACAAACAGTCGATCGCCGGAAAATCAAAATTTGTTCAACTTTGGATAAATTTGAATAGATGGCGTTCGTAGCTGCGCTTCAAATTAAATGAAAAAACATAACCACAAATTCATTCATTCAATTGTTTTAGCGAGAAATTAGTTTAAATAGTAAAGTTCTCAGATTTGAGCAACTGTGAAAAGAATTCCGTGTCGTTTTACAGTGTTTAATGAATTGTAGTTGACAGGTTTATAAGGATTGATAATCGCTTATAAAAATTTTTATCTACTCCTACATTGACGAGCTGTCACTTTATGGCGTTTTATTGACGGGCTGAAGTTAACAACAGTGGCTTTTCGACATTTTACGTCACGGGCTGAAGTTAGCTTTATTATAAATTGGGAAAAAGTGAGGTTAAATTCGAGTGACAGTTGACAGATGTCAAAATTTTAACAAATAAAATTGGCTTTAAATTCTGTTTTGTGTTCGTCGTAGATAAAGTATAGTATGCAACTCGTTTATAAACTTCTCTAGACACTCGTTTTTATTAAACACTCGCTCGCAAGCTTCGCTCGTGCTTAATTAAACTCGTAACTAAAATGGCGTTTATAAAACTTAATACATAATATACTATTAGGTGCACCATGGAACGAGGTTTACCGGGTCATCTAGTTTTTAATATTATTAAAATACTACTATAAAAATATACGAAATATATTCTACAAGCTGAATAATCTGACAAGCTAAATTAAATGACACAACACAATAACAGAAACATTATAGTCAACCTAAGTAAAGAGCATTTTGCTAATAGCAAAAACTTCAGTAAATAATAAATAATCAACAAAAATCTATGTCTTATAATGTATTGTAAATTAATTGCATGTTACAAAAATATACGCTCTTATAGAATTAGTATAGTATAGAATTGTAATAAGGTAAAAGTTCAAAAATTGGACAAAAGGTAGATGTTGCGTTTTTATTTTTGTCCAAAAAATAATTAATATTCGAGCTTATTGAACTTAAAGTAGTCAACTGGCGATACGATTATGTTTATTTTCACACCTTTTAGTTTTAACTCGAGATATGACCCAAATTGTAAAGCTACCTCTAAAAACAAATTTAAAAAAATCATATTTGTGATTTTCGAATTTAGCTTGCCAAAATGCATTAGAAAAAAATAGTGACACCGAATTTACAGTGCGTTTTCTTATAAATGGGACACCCCTATAAAATCTTTATTAGAAGAGATATCGAAAAAGTATTTTTTTTTGACAAAAATTCAAAAACAAAAAAGCATCGGTGAAATTGATCAAATAGATATAACATTGTTTTTTTTCAATGGAACACCCTGTATATTTTTAAATATTTTGATAGAGTTTTTTATTCCTATTTCAAAAATATATAATTTGTATATGTTAACGCTGGATTTTTTATTTTTTTAATATCTCTTTAAATAAAGAGGGGTGTCCTATTTTTACGAAGCCAACCTATAAAACACTAGTACACATATATGTTAAGAAGATTTCATGTCTACTTTTATGTATTTATTTGGATGGTCTGTAGACTACAGACTGTAGTGGATAAAAAGAAAATAGCTTTCAGTTGTTTTTAAGCGATATAAATCTGCAGGAAATCAAGTCGCCCCTTTTGCGTCAATACCACTTTGATTTTATAGTGTCCGATTTGAGAGAGCCATGAAATAGGGGTCGAGACTTTGTGTGTAAGAGATACGGTCGGGGAAGAAAAATAAGGGTTTTTTAACATGAACATGTCGTAAAATTTGTAGAAATATTTGTTTTTTAAATGTATGGGTTTTAAGTGCAAATATGGATTATAATAGGTAAAAAATAGGTAAAAATAAATACAATGTCAGAAACATCAATCTAAATTTTCTGTTCAAAAATATAAATTTAAGTTATTTTTTTCTACTCTACATGTTTCCATGACACTAAGTGACCTTTTAAATACACATTGGCAAGTTGTGGCTTTATGGCGCTTTAGTCACGGGCTGAAGTTAGTTTTAAGTTAGTTGACAGTTGTCAAATGTCATACAATCGTTAAAATAAAGTGCCTTTCTTGTAAAATAATAATAAATGTGAAAATTATTTTATTATCTCAATACAAAAATACAAAAGTTACAATAGTTTCTCAACGCCAATATTCGAAAAGTTTGTATGAACATTGTACTGACCTTTTAATTTCGCCGGCAGTAAACTATAACTTAAATTCGGACACGGACTCCACTGTAAAGTGCTCATAAAACATTTTCTTTACTTTCACTGTGAAAAACTGTCAATTTTCAAGAAATACATTTCGATTTATAACCTTTATAATTTGTGTTTATGAAATAAAAAAATTTGACATTTGAAGGTGACACACAGATTCCCCTATTGTTTCATAGATGGCGCTCTATACAAATTTTTGATTTAAATCATATTAAGATAATAATAAGTATTAGTCGTAGAAAAAGTATAGTATGCAACTCGTTTATAAACTTTTCTATACACTCATTAATTTAAGCACTCGCTCGCTAGCTTGCTAAATTAAATTCGTGTATAAAATGGCGTTTATTAAACTTGATACATAATATACTATTAAAGCAAAGTTTTTAAAATGGATATGTAAAAATGATTATTGAAAATAATAAGAATGAAATGGACGATAAAGAAGAACTATAGTATACTTAAAAAATTTATATGGTTTTGACGGTACAAGTCATAAAACTGTTTTGTTGAACTATGCTACAGTGTTATATTTAATAAATAAAATAAAATGATTTTTGTCCAAAAATTGTATTTTTTTGTTAGTCTTACAAAAAAAATGTGTTAATTTTAACCAAATATAATAAAGATTTTATGTTAATCCAGGTCCACATAACTTTTTGTTGAGTTTACAACCAAGTGTAATCTGTTAACTAATTTAATTTAAGTAGTTTGTAATTATAAGAAACATTTTAATAACAAAATCCTATGTCAATAATTCAACAAAAATTTTTGTAGTTTTCAAAAAAGGACTTTATTTTTACAAACGTTTTTGTAGACCCAGTATCAAAAGTATTTGTTATTTTTGTGTGTTTAGGTAATTAATTAATAAAGCACCATTTCCTATCAAAATTCTTTTCATTTAAGTTTACAACTTCAAACAAATTGTATACAAAATTAAAAACACATCATTTTGAAATCATCAAATTATAAATAAATTTGGTGCAATATAATTATCAGTACTACTACAACACTTACTGATGTATTTTGTAACTTTAACTTTACTGTAGGTATCCCCTAATTTCAGTTTGAAAACCAGTGATGGCATCTTTTTTCGGATACTTCGCACACTCGTTAAATAGGTATACCTATATTATATAGGCTATATATAAGGAATCTGAATAACAATAATAAAAGATTTCTGGTATTATAAACACTCAGTCAGTGGGAAATGTTTTGATTAGCTACCTAAAATCACGTGTTCTTTTTCAACGAAATAATCTGTAACCTTTGAAATTAACAAAATGCTTACAAAATTGCCTATTACCTTTACAAAACTTTCGGTAAAATATTTTCCTTTGTTAAAATAATAACAAACCCTGGTTTTCTACAAAAAATTATGTTAAAATTTTACAATAGTATATTAAAAAAATAATGTCATAAGACGAGGACAATTTATAAAAGGAGCGACAATGGAGCGAGTTTTGTAATGGACGCGACCAAAGGTCTTATGACATGAGTTCTTTATGGTATTTTATCTATTTTGTAAAAATTCTAAAAAAAAAATAATTTTATACCTTTAATTTGGTCGAGATCGAGATAGGTGGTATCACAGTCATTGGTTTGAAGGGTTAATGTCAAAATCGATTCGCCATGGCGTCCTTAATTTACTTATTTACAATAAGGGAGCGTTCAAGTATTACGTAACGCAATTTTTGGAGATTTTTAACCCCCCCTTCCCCCATGTAACGCGCCGTAACGTTTTTCTGTACCCCCCTAGTAAAACGTTACGTAACCACCAAGGGACTATTTTTACCTAAAAATCACAATAATTGGCTTTAAAAAGGACTTTTATAATTATTATAATATATGTGCACATGGCGTAAAGTACCGGAAAGTTTGAAGGGTTAAAATATAATAATGTTACGTAACGCGTAGTTCAAAACCCCCCTCCCGCCCCTGTAACGCATCGTAACGTTTTACAAAACCCCCCCTCTCCCCCAAATTCGTTACGTAATACTTGAACGCTCCCGAGCGGCTGTTAATGTTAAAGAAGAAAAAAGGATTTTCTTTGGTGTTAAACAAAATTTATTGCCAGAAAAGTCTCGTAAGTACTAGAAAAATCATAAAAATATTTTAACCAATATGCACAATATTATTTTCCTAGTATGCTGTTTAAAGTAGTCAACCTATAAAATCAAAGTTTTGGGTGGGTGTACTTAAAACAATCAAGTAAGTCATTATGAACGCAAAATAGATAAAATAAAATAAACAAACTACAAACTTATGTTAACAAATCTGATTTTTTTAACAGTGTAGTAAATAAGGACAAACTAAAAAGATCATGTAAATGAAACCCAATTTTTGCGTATGGAACTGTATACTTTATTTCTCTATTAAATTCTGCCCTCGGGGTGTCCGACATGGAAAGACCGAGAAAAAGATTTTCTTTTATTGATATCAGACCATATATCTTTACACCGTTTTATTCGGCATTTCCCATCTTATTTGTGTTGCGTTCGGTTCCCAAAGGCTAATATTTAAAGGACCTTGGGGACCGCTATTGACGGCTTTAAAAAGGACTTTTATAAGGACCACAGTGGATATAAAAATACAAACATTTCGTTTCGAAGGAAACGGTGATAAATGTTTGATTTTGCCCCGAGACACAAAGATAAACAATATTAAAAGGTGGATAGAACGAATGTATTAAATTGGCTTTATGTTTTGGGCAAATAAAATAAAAGAAAATATAATAGAGATGGACATTTTTATTATTTAAGTTGCCTTTATCTATTACAGGCCTTTGTGTGCATCTTATTGGTTCAAAGTTTAACAAATGCTTCAAAACATGATTTTCGAAGTCAAAAAAATATTTCCTATAGGATTTTTTTATATATCCAAATTTTTAATTATCATTATCAATAAATTAAATTGATTAATTTATTTAATTGCTGTCACATTAAAATTTTATTTTACTAATTTTTTATAAATTGGTGCCTATTTTAGTTTTTCTATGAAAATAAAAATAATACAAGTTTTTTAAGTATTAATAAAAAATTTTTAAACGCTGGTTTCAGCTGGATTAAAAACCCTGCTAGATTGCAATTCCTACACTGTTTAAAATATCTGTGGTGTAAAAAGTATCTTAAAATGGTGTCAAAATCCAACACCAAGTGGTGTTAATATAACACCATGAATTATGGTTGAAAATGTGTACCGATCGCGGCAAAGGCGGTGTGGATCACGTGATGTTCTTAAATCTCGCCTCTGTTGACTTACATGAAGAATATATAAACTCAGGTGCTCCTTTGCTTTGATGTGACACTACAAGTTGTTCGATACTAAAGAGACCTTAAATAGGTAGAAACAGCTGTCAAAACTTGAAGTATTTTAAGTCAGTGGAACGTACTAAAAACATTATCTCTAGCGAGTTGAAGGTTCCATTTCCTGGAATAATACCACTGGTAATATACTAGTAATGCCTCAAGGACTTCCTGTTTCCTTTTTTTTCCTTTTTTCTGTGTAGTATGATTTAATTTGACCATGAAAACATAATATTTAACACTGAAAAGAAGTTCAATTTACACCAGGTAAAATTTATTTTAATACTGTGTAAAAGTTAAATTAACACCATTTTAGTATTTGAATTTACACCGGCCAACGAACCATATTTAACACCATTTTGGTTTGTATCGATATAGACCATGTATGGTGTTAATTTGGTGTTAAAATGGTCATGAAATTTTGAACAGTGTATTGAAAATGTTTAATAATTGTGAAAGATATAAGATTTAATTACTAAACCACTGAGAACCCTGACCGGCCTACTTTAACGCTCTGTATATAAATATTAAATTACAGTACATACCTCATATATATACAGGGTGGCCCATCGAAAATAGTCCAGTAAAATTTCGTAAAGCAAAAAATTTAAACTAACAAATATTAGTTGAAAAATCGACTTTATCTTTAGTAAAGCTGCTTTTATTTTTAATTATTGAATTGTATTTTATAAACAATCAATGTGCAAGAGTAACAGCAACTTTGTTTAATGAAAAGCATGCAAATAGACACCTACCTCATGGTTACATTCTACAATTAGTATCAAAATTTTGGCAAACTGGTTCAATGGCAAATAAAAAACGAAATGGGGGTCCGAAGAATTTTTTTTATTTTCACATGGAAAGCCGTAAACCTTGCTGGACTGTTTTCTATGGGGCACCCTGTATATAAATATAACTGTTCCAAGTGACTGGAACTGACATAAAATATTTGGGATCTTACATTTTATAGCATTGTTTTCATCCTGGGTTGAAATTCGGATAAATTCAACGTAGAATAAAATCGTTATAGAGAGAAAGTAATACTGGGTACTTAAACAAAATAGAGTCTTTAAGATAGACGTAAATGGCTGGGAAACAATGATTATCCTTTTCGAATTTCCTCCTGGATGCAGTAGGGGAAAAATCGTTCGCCGAATATAATTTAAAGATCGAGTCACGCGAAAAAAGAACATCTCAATTAGATGGAAAAGAAACGTGAAGGAGGAGAACAAACGGTCATTCTATTTCCAGTGGATTCGGTAATTAAAAGTGATCCTCGATTAGGGAGATCAGGATACAATAAGAAGGGTGGGTCCTTATTGATAACGACATTCGAGGAAATTAGGTTTGGTCACGATGTTTTTATTATAATAAAAATACCCTATTATGTTCACATAAAATACGATGTCATAATTTTGATGTATTTAACAGTTAAATTTGTAATAGTTGCATAATTTTTTTTTAGTAAAATATATGAAATATCTACAATAGTCAATATATTAGTGAGTAAAAAGTTTTTAAGCTTTATGTAAAGGCTAAGATACAGGTCTTAAAAATGTCAACTTAATCTAGATATGTATATTACACGTTTCACATTGGTCCAAGAAATATTACAGAAACACTTTACCAGTGAAAATTACAAGAAAATATTGCAAGTTATTGGCCATCCACTTTATATTGCCATTTTCGTCTTTTAAAGTTACAAACTTATGCAGTCTTCCTAATAGTATATTATGCATCAAGTTTGATAAACGCCATTTTAGTTATGAATTTAATTAAATGAGTGCATACCTACTATACTTTTTCTACGACAAATGTATTCCTTGAAAATAGACTAATAGGTCAATTCTGCGCACATCAATTTGCAATTCTGCGCTTCCTGTAGCTTACAGAAAATCTTATAGAATCGTAAATATTTACGATCGGGTGTTTCCCAATCGTTGCTAGTTAGTTTGTTTTTGTTAGGTTATGTAAAGCTATTTTTAAGATTAAAACCATGAATATTTTTAATAATGTCAATGTGCCACATTGAATGTGGATATGATAATGGTAATATTTATCAATTGGGACAAGCAGCCTGGGCCAACTACATTAGAAATAATTTAAATTTTGACTAAATAAAACAATAGGTAATTGTATTAATACAAAAACTTTATATTTTTATTTTACATACCTATGAAAATAAAATAAAATAATATTCTTAAAAAAATAAACCACAGCCTACTCGGTCAAAAAAGAAATAAATAACAAAATAAATAAATAGGTACGGTACGGTATTAGTTAAAAATTACTAGGTCAAATATCAAAATTTTGATTTAAAAATTTAATTTTTTTCATTTTAAATCCTAATTGTTCTTCTTTCAGCTTTATATAATTTTCTAAATAGTTTTTAATAAGCTCAAAATGTTTTTTTTTTGATTTTCTGCTCCTTGTTCAAAGTTATCCTGCCATGGTTGGCCCAATGGATAATCTCCATCCATTGCATCAAAATATAGTTCAACTGTTGAGGAGTGGTGTTTTTTTATCTTTTTCTCTACTGGTTATAACCATTGATTGACTTCTTCACTCAACGCACTAACAATTTTATTCATTATATATTATGTTCTTTTAAATGTAAAATTATCTTACCTCATTTTATTCCTCAACCAGTTTAAATTTCTTACTTTTTGTATTATATTATATGCTGATACATAAATGAAAACCGATAAACTGTGGATAAACCAAATAATACATTTAAAAATATAGGTTATGCTGATCGTAAGTAAATAGGCGTGAAGTTGCAGTAGTTCGTTTTTACTACTTTAAATTAGACATTTACAGATAACATCCCAGAATTGCCACTTTTACGATTCTATAAGCATTATAGTTACAGATCATCGTAAGCTATAGATTTACGAATTTACAAAAATTTTACGAGAGAACCCAGAATTGACCTATAACAATCGATATAGAAGCAGTTTTTTACGCTTTCAGTTAAATCTAGTTAACTGCACTAAATCAAAAGAGTATAAAGAGTCCAGTATTTGCAAATTTAGGGGCGGTCGTTATTACTCATGTATTTTTACCTTAAATTGGAATTAGGCGTGATTTTACTAGATAATTCTCTAGTAAAATCACACTTAAGTCGGCTCGATAAGATAAATTTGCTATGGTTATACAACTATTCAACAAGACCTTAAGATGGTGTACGTATTGTAAATTAGTATTTTGAGAGCACTCTTATTATACCGGGTGTGTTAAAAATACCGGATTTTTTTATCAAATTTCAGCCCAGCGATATTCTTTAAATTTAATCTGTTGAACAATAAAGCCAGCTAAAAACAAGCTTTTTAAGCCATTTTTTTAATAACTGATAGGGTTTTTGAAAAATTAGCCTATTTTTTATCGTTTAACAAATTTCTTTTTTGTATTTTAGAAGCAGATAAATTTTCCACGATAAAAATGATTCACCTGAAGACGACTTTCCTTCATTTAAAAAAATCATTGTCTACAACCTAACACTCTGTATTCATGTTGCAGTTAATGTTAAACAAACGTTTAATAAATACGTTGTAAAAACAAGTATTTGTGGAGTTTTATTTATTATAGAACTAACGTTATAACTATAGAAAGGACATTAATATGAATTTAAATATAACGTATAGATAAACGTTATAAATGAGGAAAAAACAATCTTTAATTTACGTTATTAATAGAAGTATATTAAACGTTTTAAATGTAACTTTTCGAAACGTGTAATGATCGTTTTAAACGTTTATTTATTAGTATTCTTAAATGTTATAATCTGCGACATTTTAAAGTTGATTGTACGTTAAAAATATACGTAAAAACAAAATTGTGTTACGGTTTAAAAAAACGTTTAATTTACGTAAGTGTGCACTGAAAAAAAAGATTTCTTACATTTAGAACACCAATCATCTTGAAAATATTTTTTTAATTCAAGTCAACTTGCTTTAAAATAAGAATATATATTTCAATTAAAAATATTTAACTTCTTTAAAAAAGAATTTTGTATTTTTGGAAATATTCTAGTATTAAGAAACAGGTTCTTGTTTTAAAAAGTTGCATGTTTTAATTCAAATATTAAATATTCTTGAAGGAAATCTAAGTTGGTTTCTTGGTACAATTGTTAATATTTTTATATCAAGAATACGATATTTTTAATTTTTTTTATTTGTTTAATTTTTTTATATTAAGAAATAGATATTCTTAAATTTGTTTATTTGTTTTTATAAACAGTATTTTCTTTTGCCAAGAATACATATTCTTAAAACTGTGTACAAGTGGGGATCCGACACGTTCCTCTTAAATTTTATGCCTAATTATGCAGTGTTTCTTTGTTTTTGTAAAAAATATATATTCTTGCTTTTAAACAATCAAAGTTTTATTTAAAGAAATTTAATTTTCTTACATTAAGAAAATATTCTTGAAGTAAATCAACGTGAATTAAGAAAATACTTTTCTATTTTAAAGAATATATTCTCTTCGTTATATATGAGACACATATTGTTTTGAATCAAATAAATTTATTTGATACAAGAATATTTTTTTTTCAGTGTGTTTACTGGGAAGGTACGTAAACCATCTCCAGTCAATATGTACTGTAAATTTGTAAATGAGCTGTCCAGTTACTGGACTCCAGTAAAATGTTCGGAATTCTATTTCTATTTCTCGGCCACGCGTGGCTCAAATTTAAAAAAAAATGTGCGATTTTAAAGAAAATGTAATGCCCTTTCAAAAGATGTATCACAACATACCCCTTCTCATTTGAGGGTGAATGCCGTCCCCTAAGGGGTTGAAGATACAGTGATGAAATTAATGTGTAAATATGCCCCCTAAAAAAAGTTTACAAGTCCAAAAATTTTGTTTAAATCCTGCTGGACTGTTTTTGATGGGCCACCCCACAATCCACACAACAAGGTCTGTTCGATCTTTATTCGCGCATGTTAAAAATCACGAAATAAGGCAACCTAGTATACATTCATACGTTAGTCGCCATTTTCATTGTTTGCAATTATTGGGTTGTTTATGCGGATTTGTAATAGTTGTTTGGTTTTATTCTTTATTATTATGTATTATAGTGTATTTAGAACCAGATACAACTATTTTTACTTTCTAAAAATACATTATTGATGTCAATAATTATTAATTAATTTATGAAATTCATTGATTAAAATACTCTTGTCAAATATCAGTTTACTTTAAAACTAAATGTAACTATTTAAATGTAATAATTAATTTCTTAAGTTCATTGATTAAAAAACTCTTGTCAAATTTCAGTTTACTTTAAAACTAAAACTAACTATGTATAAAAAGATTTATCCTTTTGTCAAATCTTTTAATGTTAAAAACATTTGCAGTTTCTTTAAAACTTAAAAAAAAATTACAGAATTACTATTTTGTGTAATTTAAATTAACTGCGGCAAATAAATCAAATATGGCGGTAGTCGTATGTGCGCATAACAGTAACGATTTTAGTTCGTATTTTAAGGAGGTTGAACAGACCTTGTTGTGTGGATTGTGGGCCGACCTGTATATGATAACACGTTATCATTTTAGCTTCAGGTTGTTTTTTTGTATAAGGTAGGTAGGTATTTACTATTTAAATTTCCCTGAGCAAGTTTAATAAAACACAAAAAAAGTAATAAGCCTTGAACCGCAAGAACGTTAACAATACAACAACAATCGCCGAGGAGTTGAAGGAACGAAGGAAGCGAAGCAAAGGCGAAGAAAGCGCCGAACTCAAAGGAGCAAAACTTGGGGGCAAAACTAAGTTGGGTCATTCTCTTCCGAAACCAAAACTTTCGGTAGTGAAATTCGGCCGAGCGCGCCAAACACGGTCAGTTGATTTATTCCGGGGGCAAAGGGCAAAAGGCCGCCAAACAATTGGAGCCCGTCGTCGAGCCTTTGACGCCCCGATTGCGATTCACAGTTTCGTTTTGGTGTCGATAAGTTGGCAACAATGGCCGATAATTAATAGCGGCGCTTTGTCTACCAACGAAATCGGAAATTTTCGGACAATAAGTGCTTAAGCAAATCCACAAATATAATATGAAAAGATTATTTCAATATCCAATGGACAAATACCAAACTCCTCCATAAACTCTCTAAAAATAAATTGGTCGATTATTGTCATAGCGAAAAAGCAGCCACTAATAATTCTCGTCAATAGCAATTTGTACGCAAAACATTTAGCAGTCAATTTCCATGTAAAATTCCAAAAATCCGAAAATACCGTCAAAACATATGAAACTAGAGCAGTTTTCATTTTATATGAAAAATTGACTTACAAGAATTGGCTGTTAAATGTTGGGTTAACCATGGTATAAGTAAAAAGCAGCTACTAATAAATTTAGTAATTAGTCATTTTTGACTAATTCATATTTAGAGAGAAAAAACCAACTACATAAAAATGAACATAAATAGTATATGGGTTATTCTACAAAAGTTGGACAACTTTTGACCTCATTTTTTTATATAGTTTTCGGAGAAAATTAAAAAGTATTTTGTTATGAGAACATAGATAATAAAGGATGGGCCATGTTTATGTTGAATTATAAAATAGCAATGAGAACAAGAAAAACTGATTTTTTTTCAACGAATTTTGCTTTATTTGATACAATGTTTCTTCCGATTAAGTATGGAAAATGATTTTATTTAAGTGGCCACCTCAGCTGGCTCGGCAGTAGCCCATCCTGGAACACCAATTTTCGAGCACTTTGTCAAAAGTTTGCTGCTCTATTTAGGCAATTTGAGCTTAAATGTTTTGTTTTAAACGATAATAGGTTTGGTACGGCGACGTGTGGATTTTCCTTGGCCCAAATCCTACAGTTTTGCTTGTTGACATAACCTCCGAGGTAAAAATGCGCCTTATCCGAAAAAAAGATTTTTCTTGCAAAATTAGGGTTATCGTTCAACAGGTTTAAAGCCCACTCAGCAAAGCAAAACCGTTGTGGATGGTCAACTTGCTTTAACTCCTGAACAAGCTGGACTTTGTACGCAAACATACCGAGGTCTTTGTGCAGAATCATCCTCTGAGTGGTACGGAAAAGGCCGAGTTGTTGACATCTGCGCCGAGTTGATGTTGATGCGTTCATGCGTACATTTTCGGCCACAGCAGCGATTGCTTCAGGTGTACGTCTAGGACGAGCATGCGAAACATGTTTTATGTCCACATGTCCACCAGCATTCCATTTCTGCGCAATTTTTTGATCAAATTTGTAATACATTGGTTTGACGGCGCCTCATTTCTTCCAAACGCGATTTTCTTGCCGTCTCTGCGATCACAGTCACATTCAAAGTAAGTTTTAAGTATTTCGAAACGTTGATCCAAATTTATTCGGTGCATATTTTGTAATCGGAAGGTTAAAACTAAACCACTGTCAGCAATTCATGGCGCTTAAGTTGAAAGCTTCATTAATAGCACGTAGTTTAAAATTCAACTTATAGATGGCCCACCCTTTATAATAAATATACTGTTCCAGACCGGGCCAGTCACTTTTTCAAACAGTTTCTGAAATATCTGTGTTTTATACCAGGGTACTAATTAAATACATAATTTATTGAAAAATATAAGATTTATTGCAACTTTGGGCATATTATACATTAAATATCTTAAAATCAAGTAATACCATACATCAGTGGCGGCTGGTGGATTTTGGGTACCTATACCGATATCTCAATTATTAGATATGGGAATCACACCGAATTTATATGAGTTTATAATGACATTAAATAAACAAGTTCTGCGCAAGCAGAATTTAAATTGAAGTTTGCGAAAAAAAGATAACCGAAACATCGAACATGGAACTGACGACACGGTACTGATGAATGGGATACAAATTTAAGATTATAATCGGAATTAAGTATTTTACTGATATTTTTTATTAGTGGATGCTAATTATCAACAAATCACATACGTAAGAAATTAACTACTCACCACAGTACTGAAATTTTGACTGGAACTATACGTGGGCACACAACTTCGTCGCTTGCATTGTTTTCAAGATGACTGTCGTGCAAAGGGCGGGTCTGTAGGTAATTTTTTACCAACGCTTGAGTTAAAACGAGGATTTGACGTTTAAACTTCAATATTTCGCAGGAATTTGGAATTTTAACATTGGATATAGAACTGATGGGTAAAAGTGAGTACAAAGATTATCAATTTTTCAAAATTGCTATTATTCAAATCTCTGATAAAATATGAAAAATACATTATTTAATGTTTTATAGTTTGTAGTGAAATTGAAAAATATAAAATCACTCAAATATTTGATTCAGGAGTTGTGACAACCAAGGTACTGATGTTTTGAATATTTATTATGTTTTTCTACAAACGTGCTTTGAAAAAATACATTAAAATTGGGTGGACAAGTTAAAAAAACCTGGATCTTTTGTAATATACTAAAATTTTTACAAAAAATATTAAAATTCCTATTCTATTGACTGATGACATCAAGTTGTCCAACTTTTGTAGAATCACCCATATAAGCAGAAGTTTTGAAATATTGTTCCATTACCACCTCTAAGGGCGATTGGATAGAACTAATCAAAATGACATGTCAAAAAACAAAACAATCATATTAACTTCATCTACTTACATCAAATCAACGAGCTAACATACAGGATGGCATATCAAAAACAGTCCAAAAATATTTAAGGCTTCGCTGAAAAAATCGTTTTAAACTAAAAAATATCAGTGACAAATCGACTTTATATTTGGTAAAGTAGTTGATGTAGATATTTGGTTATTTATGTGCTTTTATTTTCTTTTAATTCGATTAAAAATGGTTTATAATATTGCGGAGAGAGTTGAAATTATTGTCCACACTCAACTACCTCAGAACTATTTTTCTTACCGGGAAATTTAAATGAAGCTATTTACTTATACTTGTTGAAAAAGCCGTCAACCCAGCACTAATCAAAATTATAGAAAACGACCAACGTTACCATGAAGAATATCCGATATTTCAGCAAGGGTAAAATACTGCAGTATTTTCTTAACTAAAACAAACCTGAAACAGCAGTGTCCGAAAAGCAGTTGCATCAGCATTCACCTTTTCTAAGGAAAGTCCCAGTTTCCTGCCGACTCCTGCAGATATCAATTGTAACGCCACGTCCTGCGAGCCGAGCGATAAAGAACTCCTGTCCAGATAAGTAAAGTCCGAGAGACTAAAATGCACAGTCCATAACTAAAGTAAAGTTGTGTGTGCGAGAGGCGATTGTCGCAAACAGCTGAACCATGATGCGACAATGGTCCATTCAAAATCAAAGCCCTGAAAGCCCCGAACCCCACCCCCCCACATTTCGCCTGCCACTTGGACTTACCGGTCAGTTCGCAGGATGAATGGGGACACATTGTATTGATGTGTGGCGATACTGCATTGATATGTAAGTTGGGAAACTATAACTATTAACTGGACGACAATTGTTTGTTTCTAGGTTTATATTTAGAGTATTCTATTATAGCGACCGTCCCACGCAAATAGATTAGCTTTCCAAAGGAAAATAGAGAAAACTTAAAGGAAGCTAAGGAAAAAATGATAAATGTTATTCTGTTAAACCTATAAAAAACTCACCGTTTCTTGAAATTTTCTACTTAATAATAAAAAATAATGAATACAATTTGAACTAAATGCCAGAATAATTATGAAATCAAATGTTTTAGTTTGTTTACATTTTATTTTATTGTTTATATTTTATTTTTTGCGATAAAATCTGTAAAAATCGAATCTATGCGACCCACACTTTTAGGTTTTTTAAAAATAAGTTACTTCTTATGAAAATAACAACATAATATTATATATATGTATACAGGGTGTTATGTAATTAATGTTATATATTAAAATGGTTGTTCTTTAGGATCCATAAAGAAGCACCTGAAACTTTTTGTTCTAAATTCCAAAGACTAAAAACAATTTATAATAACCTTTATCCTACCAAAAAGTACGCCACTGATCGACTAGGAACTTTAGGCTAATCTGGTTGCCTAATTTAATTTATTATGTTATGGTTGTAACAACAGCGTTTTCAAATTCTCTAAAAAAAGTTGACAAACATTGTTTAAATTTAGCTTAATTACAAAAATGACAAAATTAACAATGCAAATTGTCAATTTGGCGTTTTTATTAATTGTTGGTTATGTCATTTTTGTACTGAAGATAAATTCAAACAAAATCTGCCAACTTTTATGACAGAATCTAGTGCATTTATTTCAAATTTTAGGTTATGTGCTCAAATGGTTAATATCTTAACTAAGGGAAGTGCTTTTGGATTTATTTACACAAATTAAATGGTTTAAAGTTTAACCGGTGAACTGGTCCCAATTTCATCTGAGTAAACAGAAACAAAAAAACCGATGAAAAAATTAATTTTGTGGTTATGGAGTTTTTAAAATAGGTACTAAATTTTCTAATCATTGCTTAAGCTAATAACTGGATGAGTAAATAAATACAGAAGGGTATTAGAGCTTTAAGGGCAAACAACTTTTGTATTTATTGAGTTTTTATTTATTTTTTGCAGGAAAACCAAGTGTGTAACCAGTGGCGTATCACAAGAAATATAAAAAACTTCTAATGCATATTGTTTCTTTATCTTATGTCAAAAGGTATTCAGTATTTTAATACACTGAAAAAAATAAGCTGTTGAAACAATAGGTTTTTTGTTGAAACAACATTTTTAAAAATGACATTTAGGCAAATGTTAACTCAACTACATTATTTTTTTCGGTGTATATAACATTAATTAAATAACAACCTGTATAATATATAATATAATACCCATTTTTGGTCTTTTACCGTGGAGACTTTCTCAATCAAAGCTTTTAATAATTCATAATGCGGTTTGCATTTAAACGACTTTGTTTTGGCCTTATTCTAAAAACCCCTTGTTTGTAACATACGCGTTTGACATCTGATTATTAAAAAATGTAGTTTTGTTGCTTCTTTAGCGTATTAAAACTTCATAATGGTTTCCTACTTTATAACGTCATGTGCCATTATAATGACCCTCTACATGCTATATAAAAAAAATTTAAACAGCAGAACTTTGTATTAGAAATAACTTTTTTGTAAAATTAATGATAAAAAAGCTATCTTCTAGGCCATTTATAAATTATCCTACTGTATGACCAGGGTGGCATATATGTCATTTCAAGTTTTTATAGTTTATATAATTTGCGAAAACTTTTTATAAGGGTTTTTTTTTTAAATAATTATTATAAAAGTTTTTCATAACTTAGGTAGACATACTGTATATCACCATTATTCAAGCTAAACTGGTAAAACCTCTTGTCTTGAATGTTGCATAACTTGTCGTCATTTAAGCTATTACTACAGCACTCAATGCTGCAACGTTGCAGCAATATTGTCACATTGCAGTTGCCGGGCAACATTGCAGCAACGTTGCCACAATATTGTCATGTAAAATCTTAAGTTGCCGTGCTATACTGCAACAATAGACTGGGCCAAAAAAATCGACTATTTTTTTTTGTAAAGTATATCGAAAATATTGTTTGGGGTGGCAAAAATAATTATGGTGAAAGTTTGAGTCCATAATATTAATATTAAGAGGTCTATCATCGCAATTTTAGATTTTTTCCTGAGCGAGTTTTTGTCTCAGAACTACCAAACCATTGAGTTTAACAAAATGCTCTACAAAAAAGGTTTAATTAGAATTTCCAGACAGATGAACCTCTTACAATCATGCCTTAAAAATTGGTATAGTTTTACAATTTGATATTTTGTAATTCGTGTAAAAATCAGTACCCGAAAAAAACCGATAAATATTCTTATGGGAAATCAAATGCTCTACAAACAAAGTCTCTTAACATTTTTGTCTAAATTCACATAAAGTTATTCAAGGTTAAATTTGAAGTCAAAACGAAATTCTTGTTTTTTCCGCTCTAGATTTTTTTTTGGGTCACTTAAAAACTTGAATTCTTTTATCGATGATAATCTTTAATAAAGATTCTTTATGTTATTAATAAGTTACTGAAAATTTAAAAAATTACCATTCGAATTTTTTTTTGCTTTAAGAATCTTTTTTTTTAGAAAATATTATTTTCACTGTTACCTATTTAATCGTTTAAATAATAACAATCATGTTGTTTTTTTATTGGAAATTGTTAGTTATATAATACACATTTAAAAAGAATAAAATCAAATTATCATCCATAAAAAAATGAATCTACAGAGGAAAAAAAACAAGAATTTCGTTTTGACTTCAACTTTAACCTTGAATAACTTTTGATTGAATGAATTTTTTCCGGGTACTGATTAGTTAAAGTTAAAAGATCAAAATGTAAAACTATACCAGTTTTTAAAGCATAATTTTAAGGAAACGGTTCATCTGACGGAAAATTTCATTTTAACCTTTTTTGTAGAGCATTCAATTTCCTTAAATTTCAATTTTGTTAAACTCAATGGTTTGGAAATTCTGAGACAAAAACTCGCTCAGAAAAAAAAATAAAATTGCGATGATAGACCTCTTAATATTAATATATTAATATATGGACTCAAACTTTCACAATAATTTTTTTTGACATCCCAAACCATATTTTCGAAATAGTTTTCAAAAAAAAATAGTCGATTTTTTTTGGCCCAGTTTAATGCAACAATCTTGTAGAAGGGACCGTTTTGCACCTTGCAGAGTGCGGTTAAGATATGGTATATGGTATAGAGGAGGAAAACATAACTTAAATTTTAAGTTAAAATGATAAATAATGACATGAACAAAAATTGTCAGTTCTTTCAATTTTTGCTGTGTCACAATTAAGTGGATTTCAGTCGACCAAATATTTACATATTTTAATATCAACAATGCATCCTAAGTATCCAATTAATTTAAAAGCATTCCCTATGGTCATGTATTGGGATTGGCTTGTTTTGTATTCTTATCTCGCTTATCCGTTGCGTTAGATAATTTTAATTTTCAAGTATTTGTTTCGCATAACTTTCTGCACGTTTCCTTTTTCTCTGTGGCGCAAGTTCTGGTATACCCTGTATAGACATTGCAGCAACGTTGTCCTTTTTATCATCATAATTTTTTAAAAAGTAAGCCATTTTAAATATATAACATTATATTAATGAAGTTATATTATTATAATTATAAAACAATTATTAAAATTATAAAGCAATAATTAAAATTGCACAATTTGCCTACCCCTAATGGATAACACAATTTTGTAAATGCTTTTAATTTCTTTGTATAATTAACATTTCTAAGTAGGTGAAAAGCAAAATCAGGAAGTTATTTGTACATCTGAACAGGAAACGAAATGATTAAGTTAAGGCCAAATCCGGCCAAAAGGTCTATTTCAAAATCCTATAAATTAAATAATTAATGAAACCTCAAAACCAAAACTCTCAAAGCTGAATTCAAAACTAAATATATACTGAAAAAAATTAATTGCTATTGTGAAGACAAGCAATAATGACCACAAGGTAAAATGGTGATGATTTTTTATGCATAATTTTTGACAGATCATTGTTTTTGTACATATTTTTAATTTGTGTGGATTTTATATTGAAGATTCCGAAAAGCTTCATTCAATTGTTTTATTTTTCTCAGTATAAATCAGACATTCGAAATGAACCTGTAAAATTTACCACCTATAGTCGGGCGAATCTTTCTTCACTCAGATAGAGATAAAACGGCCTAAGTGGTCTACGAGTCCGGGGTCTGCCGGAGCGCGCGTTCCGGGCAGAGAGGAAACGCGCTAAATGCTCCCCGCCGACGCCGGAAACGCCGGACTGCACCGGAATAAACACGCATACATTCTTGAACAGCTTCGAAAAAACTACCTGGGAGCACGAAAGGATGCCTGTAACCTGCTTTTGGAAGGAGATTTATCAAATATTTAGAAAGTTTTATTCTAGTATCGTTTAAAGGGGTGTAGGGAAGTTGCTTTTATACTTAATGCAAAAATAACATTTGTTTTGTCATTTTATTATTAAAAAACCGCCAATTTTCTAACTGATTTTATAATTATTATTTATTATTACAACCGTGGTTACCACGTGATCTGTCACTGTTCAAAATTTAATTTAAAATTTCAGGTTATAATCAATTTGTTGACTAATTAAGTGCAAAAAGCTGCACTATATTAAAGAATAGTAGTTTTTGCCCAAGAATATACTCGTTTTACTATTCCACAAGAAAACATAATATTTGATTCTAATATAGCCCTATTCTTAAGAATTTAGGTAAGTTTCACTTATATTTAGAATACGCTAGTGTTGAATTTGACAATAGCCTAAAAATTGTTTTAAGATTAAGCTAGATTTCATGATCAAGTATTCTTATTCTTAAAAAACTACTTATTGGGAAAACTACAATTTATTTCCAAATATTTCGTATCCTTATTTCAAAAATTCCCCTGATTGTTTTAATAACAACTAATAGGTACTACTCCGAAGTATTTTTTATTTTAGTTTCAGGAATATTGTAGCTTTAATCTAAACAATACTTTTACTTAAAATAGTTTAAGAACATTTTATTTGATTTTTGATTTGGGGTTTTACTTCCTTTAAGTAGTAGGTCGTTCCCTTTAAGTATACACATGGGTTAAATTTATTTTAAATAAAATGTATATATTTTGGCAAAGATGAATTGCTTTTTGTTCATTAAAATAGTACTTGTCTCGAAGTAATCTAATGTTATAATAATTATAAAAGTATAATTTAGTGGTATTGCAATAGTTAATATATTTAATTGAAATCTTATTTGAGTTTTTAATTGAAAAATTATATGGATTTTAAGAGAATACATTTTCACTTAATTTAAAAACAATCCTTTATTAATTAAAATATATTTTTTATTTTTTGTTTAAATAAAAAATACTTCAAATGAATATTAAAAGAGTTGAAAATTAACATTAAGCAAATACTTTAATGAATAATAAAGTATTGTTTTACTAGGTAAATTATTATTGGGTCAAATATAAAGTATAGAATTTTTTTTGGATATAGAAATGTATTTTTTTCCGTATGTTTTGTATACTGCTAAAAATAGCACTTAGTCACTTATAAAAACGCCAAACATTTTAAAAATTTAATTAACCATTTTTATTACTAATTTATTACTAAATGTTTAAAGTGTCTTCCATTTACATTCAAGCATTTCTTCATTCTTACTTCTCTATTGGACACTTAAGAATTCTTGACTAAAATATTGTTGGTTTATTAAGTTGTTACAGTTACGCATTCTTTCTGTTATTAAAATATTTCATAAAATAAATTTTATATTTTATTGTCTCCAATGAGCTAGTACTTCATCTAGTTGTCATCCTATAGGATGACAACTAGATGAAGTACAGCTTTGTTGATTTTTTTTAATTTAGCGAATTCTCTTACTTTTAAATTTTAAAAATGTTTGGCTTGTCTATTTTTTATTACTGACTTATATTTTTTATCAGTAATTTTGTTTACCATCAACCCACCAGGTTTCTTGATACAAAATAATAAATCAAATTTAGAAATTACTAAATATGTCTTAAATGATTAACTTTAGTTATATTAATAGAAAGGTTTACTATTTGATTATGTAAAAATATACCAAGTGTTACATTTAAAATAGAAAAATTATTAACTTTTCAAGATAGCCTAATTTACCCTGGATTTTCTTTAAAAAATGTTGACAAGGAATATTTTAAACAATGTTTTAAGATTTCAAGAATTTCACTCTGATAAACCTAATAACAAAAAATTTTGCATTTCTCGAAAAAAATCTCGAAAACTATTCACTTTAGGTAGGTAGTAGTGACATTTTATTGAAAATATTTTAGAAAAATAGACTCTCAAATCGATATCTATTTCCATTCCTCAAAAACTTCTAATGGATTATGTAAAACACCCTGTATATTGTAATGTATATTAAGGGACAACATTGCGAGTGTTCCCTAGATAATCATGTGTTCGTAATCCAGTGTTGCTAGATTAGACGAGAATGACATATTGATAATTTTGGTTGGAAACCAGTCAACATTATCGTTTATTATTGCAAAACTTTGCTATAAAAGTTAACAAAAATGGATATGGGTGATTCTACAAAAGTTGGACAACTTGATGTCATCAGTCAATAGAGTAGGTATTTTAATATTTTTTGTAAATATTTTAGTATATTACAAAAGATCCAGGTTTTTTTTAACTTGTCCACCCAATTTTAATGTATTTTTTTAAAAGCTCGTTTGTAGAAAAACATAATAAATATTCAAAACATTCAAACCTTGGCGTGTCACAACTTCTGAATCAAATAGTTGAGAGATTTTATTTTAAAATATATTCAATTTATCTTAAATTTTTCAATTTCACTACAAACTATAAATCATAAAATAATGTATTTTTCATATTTTATCATAGATTCGAATAATATATTATTCGAATCTATGCTATAGCAATTTAAAAAAAATGATAATCACTTTTACCCTTCAGTTCTGTGTCCAATGTTAAAATTCAAAATACCTGCGAAATATTAAAGTTTAAACGTCAAGTCCTCGTTTAAACTAAAGTGTTGGTATAAAATTACCTACAGAGCCCGCCCTTTGCACGACAGTCATCTTGAAAACAATGCAAGGGGCGAAGTTGTGGTGAATGCACGTATAGTTCCAGTCAAAATTTCAGTACTGTGGTGAGTAGTTATTTTCTTACGTATATATCTATATGTAATTTGTTGAAAAGTAGCATCCACTAATAAAAAATATCAGTAAAATACTTAATTCCGAATTATAATATCAAATTTGTATCCCATTCATCAGTACCCTGTCGTCAGTTCCATGTTCGATGTTTCGGTTATCTTTTTTTTGCAAACATTAATTAAAATTCTGCTTGCGCAGAACTTGTTTATTACATGTCATTATAAACTCATATAAATTTGGTGTGGGTCCCATATCTAATAATTGTGATTGTATACCCAAAATCCACCAGCCGCCAATGATATGTGGTAGGTATTATTTGATTTTAAGATATTTAATGTATAATATGCTCAAAGTTGCAATAAATCTTATATTTTCCAATAAATTATGTATTTAATTAGTACCCTGGTATACTCGTCACTTCCCTTGCATTCAAATTTAGAAAACACAGATATTTCGGAAACTGTTTGAAAAAGAGACTGGTCTGGAGTAGTATATTTATTATATTATCTATGTTCTCATAACAAAATACTGTTTAATTTTCTCCGAAAACTATATAAACAAAATGAGGCAACTTCTACAGGCATACGAGAAAAAATCTTTCTATACAAATACTGTTTATCAAATTGTGAAAATAAAGATTATTATTAATATTATTATTAGAAGTGGCATATACATTTTTGTTACCATTTACAACACAGTTTAGCAACAATAATCGATAACAGCTCATGTGATCTTAGTAACTTATACAATTTTTTTTTTAAACTTAAAAAGTTTTGTCTGGGATACTGATTTTTTTATCATCAAAACAAAGGTAATAATAAGTTAAAACTAATTGTCTTTAAAAGATCTTGTAAACTCTCTGACATGAATAACAACGAATGTTTCCATATTTACATTAAACCCAGCATTCAATGAATAAACGATTTAATTTTCACGTAAAATTTTTCATAAATGTATGGATTGTAATCGGTTGCGGTTTTCAATTATCAAATGCACGTTCGGTGCATTATCGCTTTCGCGTTTTTTTTATCTCGTCGTCGACGAGCGAAACCGAAACCAATGAATTAACCGCAATCATCATGGCCAACTGTTTCGAATGCGTGTTAAAGCATCGGTATCTGTTATTGAACATTTTGATTTCCATGGATATTCGCCGCGTTTATATGAATTACAAATTCGCCTGCCCTTTTGCAACACGCGCCGCGGACCTTTGCAATGGTAATTTTCGATCAAAGGGGCGAGAATTTATTAATGGAAAGTGTTAAATCAATTGATTCGAGCGGGCATTTTTTAATAAAAACCGGTTATAAATGTTTGAATAAATACCTACATGCAAAATTAAATCTAATTTTTTCATGCCTCCTTTTTGTCCATCACTAGGGCACGATGGTAAACTCGTTTCTACGTTATATCTCCTTTGTTTTGATGATGTTCCTTACTACCCTGGTGACTTAATTAATTTTTTTTACTCCCACCTTTAAAACGCCCTTTATCGTACATGTTTCCATGACACTAAGTGACCTTTTAAATACTCATTGACAAGTTGTGGCTTTATGGCGTTTTAGTAACGGGCTGAAGTTAGCAACAGGTTTTTAGTCACGGGCTGAAGTTAGTATTGAGTTAGTTGACAGTTGTCAAATGTCATACAATCGTTAAAATAAATTGCTTTTCTTGTAAAATAATACTAAATGTGAAAATTATTTTATTATCTCAATACAAAAATACAAAAGTATTAAATAGTTTCTCAACGCCAATATTTGAAAAGTTTATATGAACATTGTACTAACCTTTTAATTTCGCCGGCAGTAAACTAAAACTTAAATTCGGGCACGGACTCCACTGTAAAGTCCTCATAAAACATTTTCTTTACTTTCACTGTGAAAAACTGTCAATTTTCAAGAAATACATTTCGATTTATAACCTTTATAATTGTGTTAATAAAATGTAAAAATGTGACATTTGACAGTTTCCCCTGTTGTTTCATAGATGGCGCTCTATACAAATTTTTGATTTAAATCATTTTAAGATAATAATAAGTATTTGTCGTATACGTCGTATATTCTATAGAAAAAGTATAGTATGCACCTCGTTTATAAACTTTTCTATACACTCATTAACTTAAGCACTCGCTCGCAAGCTCGCTCGTGCCTATTAATTAAATTCGTGTATAAAATGGCGTTTATCAAACTTTATACATAATATATTATTATTTCCGATAATACCTATAAATTATAATTATATTAAAAAGGATAATAAATATTTAAAAAGTTTCTTAACTGCAAATCAAAATATTAATTATATCATAGAAAAACATTAGTCAAACACTCATTTTTTACGCTACGTCCGACCGCAATCTGCTACATTAAAAAGCATCCCATAAAAATAAAAGGCATGCATTTATACCGTCAATACTGCTAAAAGTGAAACAGTGAAATTTTCAGTTTTTTTGTCAGTGAGTTATTATTCACTGTAAAATTAGTGTTTTTCAATATAAATTAGTGAAATTTTAACTTCTCCAAATTAGTGTTTTTTATTATCACTACTTTTTCGGAACTCTCGACATAAAATAGTGAAATTTTAACTTTTTTGAACTAAATCTATTTCACTAATTTGTACAGTGTAATTTCCATTAAATAAATTAGTGCAAAGAAATCGCTACATGAAAAAGTTACTATTCTAGTAGTATACTTATCACTGCGGCAAATAGTTAATATGCACTGTCAATCAGTGAAAATCCACTGTTTCATTTTTAGAGAGTGGATTTAATATGCAAGCGAAATGTAGTGCTTAGAAAAAGATGGCCAAATGAAACGATAAATAAAAAGAAAAGAGACGAGACGAAGCCATGTGACGGTGACGAGGTGACAAACAATAAGTGAATTCCACTGGATTCACCGTTGACAAAATGTGATCTGTTTAATTATTATTCTGAGCCATTGTTTGTTATGCTTGAGTAATTGGTTAGAAAGCAAGTACAAGCTACATCCTTACAGGGTTTGGTTAAAAATCTTTATTATTTAATCACTACACTGTAATTAATAAATCCCCCCTACAAATGTACCTACCACCCATGCTAGTCCAGATACCTACATACACCTACATGCTAGTCATTTTAATAAACCTACTCTGGTATTATTTACTTCACGGCGCAGTCGTCGGTCGATATTTTGTATTTTGTATTTTGTATAGTATTATACAGTGCTTGCAAATCCAAGTCCGACCACACTGGAAAGGACGGCTGTTCAATACCCGCGTGAAAAGAACAAGGATAGAACGCCAAATAGAATTTGATTGGCCAGCCGGCAGGCTACGACAACGCATACCCATCGCGCACCTCGCAGCGTGCTTGACACGAGGAATCCTCGTGTCAAGGATATCAGAACAAGAGTTGCAGTGGTGCCAGCAAGAGGTAGTAATTTTAGTAAAAAAGATTATGTAATTAAAAAATGTAGGTACACGTTGGAACAAAAAGTTCAGATTTTAATCTGGCATTTTGCTGGTAATTCTGAACGAGAAATTCAAAGATTATTTGCGGGAATGTTCGAGGCCAGACCAAACAGAGAAACATTTCGACGAACCGTTAATAATTGCTTGTTCGAACATTTAATTTAATTTTTCAGTTTATTTTTAATTTTTGAAACCAAAAAAAATAACAGTAGGATGAAACCCATTGAAAAAGGAGAAGAATATAATAAAAATAAAAGGAAAAATAAATTACGGGCGATCTGACTTTGGGAAGTGGGAGGGGGGGGGGGTTTAAGGGTAAAAAATGGTTTATCTCGATTTCCGGCAAAACCACAAGTCCTATGGAAAAAAGTTAAATGTCAAAGTTGTAGGTAATAAAAAGATCTACAACTTTTGTATTTACAATTTTTTCACATAACCTCAAAATTTATGTGAAAAAATCAAAAAACCAAGTTTTTGGTTTTTTATTTTAATCTTTTTCAAAAAAAAAATTTTTTCCATGAAATTTGGTGAAAACTTACCTTTTTATGTCCCAAATACACTGTAATTTATTTGATTTGAAATATTTATTATTTCGCCTTATTTTGATTTAATATCAAAAAAGCACCCTAATTTTCAATCGAAAATTCTCGCGTCAAAATATCAGCTTTTTTCAAAAAGTCGGTGTGCTTTTTGTTCGATGAACTCTCTACTTTCTGATGGTGTAAAAAAAATATACATTACTACAAAAAATATTATAATGAATAACGTAATCAGAATGAAGTATCTAAATTCAATAGTATGATTTACATGTATTTTTATATTTTATGAGATTTTCTGACATAAATGTTATTAGAATTTAATAAATAAACTTTTTAACTAAAAAAATTGCGACAATCACATTTTTTTGATGAAATTGTACATAATGATTAAAATAAATTTTCGAATTCGAGTTTTTTTTCGTTATTCATTATAACATTTACCATAGTTATGTATATTTTTTTTTACACCATCAGAAAGTGGAGAGTTCATCGAACAAAAATCACACCGACTTTTTGAAAAAAGCTGATATTTTGACGCGAGAATTTTCGATTGAAAATTAGGGTGCTTTTTTGATATTAAGTCAAAATAAGGCGAAATAATAAATATTTCAAATCAAATAAATTACAGTGTATTTGGGACATAAAAAGGTAAGTTTTCACCAAATTTCGTGGAAAAAATTTTTTTTTTTTGAAAAAGATAAAAATAAAAAACCAAAAACTTGTTTTTTTGAATTTTTCTCTCAAATTTTAAGGTTATGTAAAAAAATTGTAATTACAAAAGTTGTAGATCCTTTTATTACCTACAACTTTGCCATTTAACTTTTTTCCATAGGACTTGTAGTTTTGCCGGAAATCGAGATAAACCATTTTTTACCCTTAAAACCCCCCCCCTCCCCAGTCAGATCGCCCGTAATTTATTTTTCCTTTTATTTTTATTATATTCTTCTCCTTTTCCAATGGGTTTCATCCTACTGTTATTTTTTTTGGTTTCAAAAATTATCGACCCTGGTCTAATAAAACTCTAAATAAATAAACTGAAAAATTAAATTAAATGTTCGAACAAGCAATTATTAACGGTTCGTCGAATTGTTTCTCTGTTTGGTCTGGCCTCGAACATTTCCGCAAATAATCTTTGAATTTCTCGTTCAGAATTACCAGCAAAATGCCAGATTAAAATCTGAACTTTTTGTTCCAACGTGTACCTACCTACATTTTTTAATTAAATAATCTTTTTTACTAAAATTACTACCTCTTGCTGGCACCACTGCAACTCTCGTTCTGATATCCTCGTGTCAAGCACGCTGCGAGGTGCGCGATGGGTATGCGTTGTCGTAGCCTGCCGGCTGGCCAATCAAATTCTATTTGGCGTTCTATCCTTGTTCTTTTCACGCGGGTATTGAACAGCCGTCCTTTCCAGTGTGGTCGGACTTGGATTTGCAAGCACTGTATAATATATATGTATACCTACATATGACATATTTCTTTTTCCAATAAAGTAATTTTAATTTACATTTACAATAATTATTTATACAACATTTACAATTGGTATTAATACAGCAGGAACGCTAACAATACTTGTGCTAGAGTGTATAATTTATAGATTTGTAACCCGTGCTCAAATATTTTTTTGCAAGAACTAATTTTATAGATGTTTTTAACGAAACAAAATATTTTTTTTTTATTTTTGCAAAAAGAAGAAAGAAGAAAAAAACCGAAAATAACCTAATAACCGTTTTAAATTAAAAGGGTTTTGGTTCAGTTTCTAGAGTCACTTTTAAAAATAATATGAGTTAGTTTTGTCGGCTAAAAAGATTTTGTGAGTAGTCTTAGTGCTTTTTATTTGTAGGTCCATTTAACCTTCTTTAGCTTGTCATTATTTCTATAGTTATTTAATTATCTTTTAAAATAAATTATTTAAAAGTAATTTTACATTAACCTACATTCGAAACGATATTGTAAACTCCTGGCACTATAAAACATGCCCTAAAACAAAACAATAAACCCGATCTGAACGAACAGATTAATAGGAAAAACTCGTAAAGACGTTTACGTTTCTTTCTCCCTTCCTTTTTCGCTTCCTTCCGATATCTTAACCTCTCTCCTATACTTCAATACACTGTTAATGTCTTATTTTCTCCATACAGTAGGCAATAACGTTAATTGGCAACGCATAAAACGACGATATCTGTTTGGAACAGCCCGATTGAATGAGGGACGAAATCGCCGATCAACTTGTTTTTACTAGTGCGTTCGCATTACAAGCTTTTATGTATACTTTTCAATTAAGGAGAGTTAATGCTGATTGCTGATCATATCTTTAAACAACACTGTGTATTACTTAGATTTTTCAGCTATTTTTCAATAACCAGCCCTATTTTTTTTCAAGTACTATCTGATTCTTTTAAACTTCCAAATTGACACTTCATCAACTCTCTAAAAATGAATTAATCAAAAATGACTAATTGTCAGCGAAAAAGCTGCTACTAATAATTCTCGACAATAGCTATTTGTATCCCGAACATTTAGCAGTCAATTGTCCCTTAAAATGTCAAAAATTATAAAAGTAGAACAGTTTTTGAGATATATTCAATTATCCATATAATATGCAATTGACTTTATCTCAAAAACATTTAGAAAAATTAAGCTTAGAAAAGAATGATAAAAATACCATTGATGTCAATGATTACATTTTAACATAAACTTGCCAATGTTAAATTACAGAAAAATCTACTGGAAAAAGGTGCCTATAGAAGGAAACATTTTGAGTTTTGCCAATCATTTTCAATATGAAGTTTGAAAGAATATAAACTAAGTTAAGTTGCAACTTAACTTAGTTTAAAGCATGCTTTAGGGCGATTCCATTACAAGTTCTATCGCGGGTGCAAGAAAATATATAGGTAACAAGAGATTTTGTGAAAACCCGTTTTTTTTTTAAATATGCAAACATTCATATTCGTTTATATATATTTTTAATAAAATACTTTAACCAAGAATTATTGTTTATGTAGGCATGAGTCAAAATTTAACTAAAAATAAATAAATTGTACCCATTCTTAAAGTAAAAAAAAAGGGTTAAGCAAAGAATTTTTGTCCGATTTTAATGAAATATACAAAATTATGTAGATTTATCTATCTACTTTATTGTGTTAAAATTTCAACGCACTCAAAGTAACCGCGCGTGTCAAAATTTATACTCAAAAGGAAAATAATTTTTTCTCAAATATCTCGAAAAGAACCAACCGACTTTTAAAACTAATACACCAAAATGTGGGGATTTAAGAGGTCTTAAAAATGAGGTATTTCATCGACTCCTTTTAGCTTAGGGGTTGAAAAAATAAAAAAAAAATTATTTCGAAAACAGGTAAAATTATGGTTATTTCTTGATTATATAGTTTAATTAAAAACAAATTAAATTAATATTATTTATTATATGCAGTGTGACCCATTTGTTTGCGACTTAACCTTATAAAATCTTTATTTATTGTGCGATTTTTACAAAATACAAGGCCTGCTGTGTTTTTGAGAGTAAATTTTTATAAATTCATAAGCGATTTAAAAAAATCTATGCACGGCACTGGATTCACCACCCCTCAAAACAACCCTATACCTAATTTTATTGTATCTAAATTAAAAATATACAATAATTACTATTTACAAAAATTTATTCGGTCAAATTTTCTTTGAAAAAAAATTAAAATAAAATTAAACCATTAGTGACATGGAATAAATATTCTTATACTTAGTTTTGGCAAAAAAAAACTTAAAATAACAATGAAACAAAAAATAAAGAATTCCAAAAATTCTCTACAATTACTTATTTTAATACCGTTTCATATTTTTTCTGAAGTAATGGCTGCGCAGGCTTGTATTACCCTAGCCCCGTAGTTCTTGTACAGTAGAGGTGATGAAAATCTAATTGGAGAGAATTTTTATATTCTCTATTTTTTGTTGTTGTTTTAAGTTTCTATTGCGTTTTGTATTTAACTAAGCATAGGTCTAAATGACTAGGTTACTATTAGTTTAATTTTATTACAATGTTTTTTCATGGATAACTTGAAATGAGGGGTGGTAAATTTAGTAGATATTTTTTTAAATCTCTAAGAAATATTAGAAAATTTACTTTCAAAAACTGACAAATTAGGTGTTGTATTTAGTAAAAATATGGCGGTTTATTAAGATCTACACTTTAAAAGAAATCCAGTTAAAATCGCACAATAAATAAAGATTTTACAGGGGTGAGTCGCAAACAAATGGGTCACACTGTATTTTTGTGTTTTTTTTAATAATATACGAGTATATATAGTACTAATATTTTTATTTTATTCAGCATGATATCATTTATAATTAAATTATGCATGAAACTGATGTCAGCTTGGTTCACACTTTCCAATATTTCCAATCTTATTACGCGTCCACTATCTTTCATTATCTAAATATGAAATTATATTATAATTATTATAATACCTGTTCAAAATAAAATTCAGTTGGGACGGCATTTTTTTAAATTAAAAAAATGCCCATAAAACAAATAGACGAATGAATCAAAAAGCATGATATTTTACTATAATCGGCTTTAGATGACATTTGCGATGTACCGTCAGGACGTAAGGGGAGTGAACCCACGGAATGAAATATATCGTGGATGCCACAGTGTATCAAATATAGAATGAGAGGATCAGTGAGGACTTCCGTCGATATTTAATCCGATGACAAATGGTTGTTTTATACGAATCCACAAATCGACTCAAGGAGTCGAAACCTGACACCAGGACACGTTCAGGGACGGCTCACGTCGAATGCATTCTCTTCTTCCTTTTCCTCGAGCATCGGTCAAAGACGTATACGTATACGAACGTGACGATTTTTTTAATAAAATATTATATTAGGCCAAATACTTTGTACACGATATGTTAGACAGAGTGGCCCAATAAAAATTTCAGGTATGATAGGTCTTGCTCTACTAAGTATCGTGAAAAAATATTTAAAATTAAAGTTGCAACAGAACACTTTGTTTTTTTATAGTGATTTGGTGTTGGTAGATGAAGTAGTTGTAGTAATGTTACATTGAACTGTCGTCATCTTGGTTTTCTTGATTTTCACAAAGTTTCGATTGGTTGTATCCAATTGTCTTCAGGTAATAATGATAATATTTAGATAATAATTATCACCTGAAGACGATTAGAGACAATCAATCGAAACGTTGTGAAAATCATGAAAACCAATGTAACATTACTACCTTGTTTCTTATTCAATTAAAAATATACAGTTAGGGAAGTTTTGGCAGAAAAACAATGAGTTTTGGCAGAAAAACAATGAATATAGTAGAACAAAGTTTATTAATCTACAAATTTTGTATAAATCGCCTTATAACATTTTAAAGTTTCTGTGCCTAAATTTTACTTTTTAAATTACCCCATTATTTGTTTTATTCCAAAAACAAGATAATTTAAATAATCTTAAATAAGATATAATATTATTTTATGTTTAAAAGTATTTTAATAAACATACCTTATATGAGAATTAATATTCAGGGACGACATTTTATTTTAAGGATCTGTAAGTCATATCTATAGATATACATAACCATATTTTGTAAATTATAATTATATACATATATGTATATAGAGTTAAAATAAACCGGTTAATTATAGTTTGTGTTGCCTTAAGAGTTAAAAAGTAAATCTACATTAACCAAGAAGTTATATTTAACTGACATAACGTTAAATTAACGTTGTAGTACAATATTACTTCAATGAATTAACCATGCATAACGTAAATTTAACGTTAATTTAACCAGTTGTGCTACTTGGGCTGTGTCTCGAAACTTCGCCACCAAATACAAAACAAATTTTTGATTCACAGGCTTATAGGCCATCCGGATATATCCGTTTAATTAACTACAAATTTACTACTAAGTCAACTTTAAAGTATTTTTTACGGTTAACTAAAACGGTATAGATACGAAAAATTACCAAATTTGGAGAATGGTTTACTTCGTTATTTTACCTACATAATAACCTTTTTGATCTACTAAGAGAATATCGTAATAAAAACAATATTAATACCATAAATTTACGAAAAAATAACGCTATAATTACTAACTGTTTGCTCTCTCTTTCTAAAACATTGACATTCATAATTTCTTTGCCCTTTAAATTTATATTTTACAAAATGGTACTTACAAAGTAAAAAAGGCCACCCTAGAGTAAAATTAAAAAATATAACGTAAATTGTCAAAACTAATAATATTTTTCAATAAACTCAAACGCATATTATTTTATTGATAAAAATAGGCACGAGACATCTTAAAAAATATATGCCCTCTAAATATTTTACGGTTTTAAGAAAAACTTAAAACCTACATAATTTTATATAATCTTTTAAAAATCATTTTTTAATTACTAAAACTTTCCTTATTATATTTTAGAAAAATATTTATGAAAAAATATTATATGAATGTTTAGATAAGTAATGGATGCCATCATTATGGCGACCTGAAAACAATTTTCCCTTAAAGTTTTATTTTTCACTTTAAGCTTATTTTTTCTTGATTAGTCAATATTAATAGTATTTATTAACACTAATAACCCTAAAAAATACTAGGCGAATAGGAATTATTTACGGTTATAAAGTGGACTTAAATACACTTATAAGTAATTTTCTTTCGTGAAAATTACGTCCCTCATAATACATTAAAGTGTTGAAACTTAAGGGTTATTAAAATAGGTAAAAATAACATAAATAAAACTTATTAATTAACTTTAAAAAATGTTAATTTAAAAAAATATTTACTCAAATTAAGTAATATTGCCTCAAAGCTCTACGCTTTTACTTAAAATGCTGATTGGGAAATATTTTGACGTGTTTTAGCGTTTTTTTCACTGCTTACTACCTTAAAATACTGTTTCGATTTCGTTGGGCCACCCTGTATTATCAAAAAAAACTAAAATTATATTAAAATAACATTCTCTCTACTATTACACCTTTTGCATCAAGTCATAATGATGCAAGAATAAATGAAGGCAATCTTCTTACGAAATATATTCGAAATATATATAACGAAAATAAAATCCTTGTTTATTTCAACACCAATTGTCTAAACGGTTGTTAGAGTAAAGTTTCCCAATTAAATGAAACAATGTTCCGCATCAATTGTCAAATTACCGATCCCTTCGATCTCCCGGATCCTAGTTGTAGTGCAGAGTCCGGTAGTGGCCGGTCGGAGCAGGCCTTTCCCGACCCACCGCTTGCTTGTTCCCGCTAGGTGATAGAGAAATAATTCGATAGTTAATCGGCGACCCCAGGGTAATACAATTTTACACCCAATGTATGTTCAACAACCCGATTGCCGACTACTTCCACTCCTCCACTATCCGATACTGCCAACTTGACCGCTAATAATTCTAATTTATTTTACTGGAATGAAGGAAATTAATTGTGTCCGTTTAAACGGCTATATTAAGTTTTGTTCCATACAAAATTAATACGATTGTTGTTGTTTATATTTCAATAATAAAGAGATTTGTTTTTTTAAATAATTTTTCGTACATGCAACTTTTGCTCATTAGGGTCAAACATCGATTTTTCCTAAACTGATTTCAAAATCCTTTAATGGTTCTTGTAATATTTTACCATACTGACTATCAAGACAGTCCTCTAGAAAATAAAACAGTTCCCTGTCATCTTATTTAGCTAGGAGACTGTTTAATTTGACTACAAATTTTGTAGTACAAAATAAGATTTTCAGAAATGTATAAGCAATGCTTCAGAGATGAAAAAAATGGGTTTTTTCAGATGTAAAAAAAAAACATGAAAAAAAACCTTGTTTTTTTTTCAAATCCGCTACAATCTTAAAAAATGGAGTAATTTTTCAAAATGAAATTTTGAGCAAAATGTATATTAATAATAAAGTGAAATGTAGAATATATTACATTTATCATTATTGAAAATTTTTACCGAGACTAAAAAATCTGATTTCTTATTTTGGTAGTTTCCACATAAAAAACCAATAGCAATGTAAAACTTCTACATTAATAGAAAAAATTAAAGGATAAAAAAAATCCAAATTTGTTGCGATTTTTCGGTTAAAAATGGTCGTATTGGAGCCGTAAAAAAAGCAATTTGAAGCTTGAAGTTTCTAGTTTTTAAATTTTTAGATGAAAAACGTGCAACGCACAATCCTTACGAATACCGTAATAAAAAAATTCGAAATTTTTTTGGCTTTCTTTTTTGATCCACGGAATGTTCTGACTTAACCACCAATGAATAGATGTTCTACAAGAATTTGCTATTGTTTTTTTGAAAAAAAAAATTTCCATACTCTACATGAAAAAAGTGCTTTTGGTAGCTTTTTGAAAAATCAAGCGCTGAATCAAACATATTATACCTAGGTAGTTATTTTTTTTAAGACCAAATCAAAACAAGCGCGGCACTTATTGGCCAATTTGGTGGTGGTGGCGCGTGCAAAATGTATATTTGGCTAATTTTAGTCCATGAACTGGACTGGAAACATAAAAAATTAGGCAAATGGGACTAATCTTGAAATAAACCCAAAATATGAAGAAAAAAAAACAATGAAAAAAAAACCCTGAAAAAAACAAAAAAAAAAAACGGACCGTTTTTTTTTCAAATCGCATCTCTAATAAGCATATTAAAAGTAATAAAAAATTAATAGAACATTCTATAACTCAAAAGTAAACATAAAGACCACTCAGGTCCGGATCTAGGGGGGACAGCTTTTGTTGTGTTTGCTCATTAGGGTCATTAGGGTCAAACATTAATTTTTACTAAACTGTTTTTAAATAGTGACCCCACCACTGTAAAAGCATAAGCATATTTATTGTCTGATTTATTTTTGTTTGTAAAGATTGGTCTATTAGTTTATGGAAATTGTTTTTTAATTCTTGATACCTACCTTTCATCTCAACTAAAGTATCTTGTCTTCAAGCAAAATAGTTACATTGAGCATCTAGAAAGTGTTCTATTATCGATGCTCTCAGATACTCAAAAAAACATATGTAAACTCGCTAACAATGCAATCTTAAAATCATCCTTGAGTTTTTGAGGCACCTAAAATAAATTTTAATGCCAAATAATACATAGACCTTATAGGCAGATTAAATGCAAAATACTCGAACTCCTGTTCTTCAAGACGCCACCTATCAAGACTTAAAATCTATAGTAAAATCAAGAGACGAAATATATTTTTTTTTCAAGCGTATAACACTTTTCATATAACACTTATAAGCCTATATACTCTCTAAAAATGAATTAGTCAAAAATGACTAATTTAATAGCTATTAGTGACTGCTTTTTCACTTGTACTATGGTTAACCATGGGAGACCATGGTGTCCCAATTCTTATGTAAAATTGTCCCCTGAATCGGAAAATGTCGTCAACAGTTAAAAAAGTAGAACAGTTTTTGAGATATAGTCAATTTTTCATTTAATATAGAATTGACTATATCTCAAAAACTGCTCCACTTTGATAATTTTTGACGGTATTTTCGTATTCAGGGGACAATTTTACATAATAATTGGCTGTTAAATTTTGGGATACCATGTTATTCCATGGTACAAGTGAAAAAGCAGCCACTAATAACTATTAAATTAGTCATTTTTGACTAATTCATTTTTAGAGAGTAGAAAGACTATTTCTATATGCATGCAGTTCAAAAGTCAAATTTTTATACACCGCCATACAATAATGAAAATAAATTGAAATTACATAGGAAGAGTGGTTCCATCTATCGCATTTAGCTTGAAATCAGCAAAGAAAATTTAAACTTACAGGTCACTGCAGAATAAATTCATGTACATAACCTATATTATAACATATGTCAAACGTAAACGTGACAAAATGTCTCAAACTCGATAATTTTTATGTAAGCAAGTGCATAATTATTAAATGCTTGAAAAAATACTATAAACAACACGGCGGAGAAAGCATACTAACTGCCTCGCTCAGAACTGCAGCGAACTCTGAGCTCGACTAAAATAAGCGCTTTCTCCGCCTGTTATATAAATATATATAATGGAATATTTTTAGACTCCCAGGTTGTTGAACAGTGTTTTGTCGTTGGTGTTAATCGCCATATAAAAAATTAACTTCATTGATGCACTGTTGTTGAGATAATCCACGTCAAAAGTTGTAAAAATAATCACACCCAAATTTTTCATTTTTTCACAAATAGCGCTCGTTAGTCAAAACCTTTTTAGTAATTCTATGCTATAAAAATGTCAAATTTCACATAGAGTTGGCCATTATTGAAATAGAAATAGAAACACTCGTAACTAACTTTACCGTTCCTAATTAACAAAATATTAAAAAAAGTAGGACGTATACTTGCAGCATTTTTCAATTATCAGCAGGAGAATAAATATTGTTCATCCGAACGAAGGCTAAAAAAATAATAAGACGTCCAAAACAAACTCAATTAGCCATTTGACTTGATTTTTATTTAAAGTTACTCAAACACGAAAAATAATTATTTCGCATTTATCTGCACGTTTTCTGTCTCTTGTCCGCGCGCAGGAGATACTGCAGACAAGATAGCAGGAATGACGCACACTGAACGCAATGTTTTTGAAAGACAAACTTTAGGTGCATATTAAAAAATTAAAGCAGGCTATAACACGTATTTCATTTCAATGCAAATGACATAAATTTAAGTAGCAATCAGTTTCAGCTTCCGTCACCGGTTCTAAATTAAAGATATGTCTTCCATATTTAATTTTGACTTCGTATCAAATCATTCGATATTGTGTTGGCATTAATTGTTGCTATAAAAAATCCCTTAATGGTTTTTGTAATTAATAATCCTCTAGAAAACAAAACAGTCCCCTGTCATCTTATGTAGCTAGGAGATTATTTTTAGAAATGTAACAATTTATAAAACGAGCGATGAAGGAGCGCGTTTTGTAATGGACGAGTGCGACAAAATGTCTTATGACATGGGTTCTTTATGCTATTTTATCTTCTTGTAAAAATTCTATAAAAAAATTAATTTTATATCTTAAATTTAATTTGGTCGAATTTTACTTTAGATAGTTGGTATCACAGTCATTGGTTTGACAGTTAATGTCAAAATCGATTCGTCATGCCGTCCTTAATTTATTTATTTACAATAAGCGGCTGTTAAGGTTAAAGAAGAAAATAAGATTTTCTTTGGTGTTAAACAAAATTTATTGCAAAAAAAGTCTCGTAAGTACTAGAAAAATAATAAAAATATTATATCCAATATGCAAAATATTATGCTGTATCTCATTACAGCACCGAAAGCAGTGTTATTATAATGACTTAAGTCATTATAAACGAAAAATAGATAAAGTAATAAAAAATGTAGTAAAACATTCTAAAACTAAAAAGTCAACATTAAGTCCACTCAGGTCCAAATTTAGGGGGGCACACTCCATAAATTCAAAAATACAGGTCCGTTTCAAGACATGTCCACTTTAAATTTTTCTTAAAAAAAAAACGTTTTTTGGACAATTAGTTTATCCGGAAATTTTAATTCTTTAGTTTCTTACAATAAATTAGTTAAAAATTACTAGTTTTCAAAGTGTAGTCCACATTAATTGGTATCCTGGACATTTAAATGTAAATTCTTATGTAAAATAATTATTGCCCTCTAAAACCAAAAATACCGTCAAAAATTATGAAAGTAGATCAGTTTTTAAGATATAGTCAATTCCATGTTATATGGAATATTGACTATATCTTAAAAACTGTTCTACTTTTATAACTTTCAATGTCATTTTCGGATTAACTGCTGAATGTCCGGAATACAAATTACTGTTGACGCGAATTATTAGTGGCTGCTTTTTCGCTATGACAATTAGTCATTTTAGACAAATTCATTTTTGGGAATAACTAAACAGATTGCCCAAAAAACGTATATATGTTCCCTATATCCAAATTGTATTAAGTTCACATTTTTAAAATCACGTTTTACATTATTTTGCTCTTTCCAATTATAAACACGATCAAGTTTTTTATATAAGTGTAACAAATCCTTATCTTAAAATATAAAGATTTAACCTGAAACACTTTGGTAAATTGTGCCTCCTTACTGAGATATAGGGTGTTTTAAAATTTTTCAGTAAATATTTTAAAATTACGATGTACACGGTAGCGAGGTTAAAGTTTTTCCTTTTAATTTGTAAGCCACTGGCCAAATATTTTTACCCAAGTTTTATGGGTTAAATCTTTATATTTTGGGCTAAAATCCTTAAGTTAGCTTATGACTCAGTATTAATAAAACACCTTGCATAATATTTTACTGTTTATTTTTCGCTGTGTCTAGTCTCACGCTAGCGTGAACGCAATTTTATTCTTATTCTCACGCGGTGACGTCACTAATTATAATCCGTTTTTGTTCCCAGAGCGTTTAATATTTGACAACAAGCTAGATGGCTCCGATGGTAGGGCGGTCGCTTGGCATGCGAGAGGTCCCGGCTTCGATTCTAAGAACTTTTTTTATTTTTTTATTTCATAAATTTGTTGTTTCTTTGTTAAACAGTGTTCGGTTGGGTTGGGTTGGTTAATTTGTTTTAGTTTTATCGTAACATAAAATCTACCAAAAGTTGTCGAACTTTTTTTATTTCATAAATTTGTTGTTCCTTTGTTAAAGTGTTTTATTTTTATCGTAACATAAATTTGCCCATTTTAGTTGGGTTTTTTGCTCAATGGGGCGGGGGGCCAATGGGGCGTGGTCGGTTGGGTTGTGTTGTTGAGTTTGGGTTGGTTTGGCTGCAGTAAAAGAGTCTTGATTTTATTATTAGTAAATTTTATTACATTTGCATAATCAAATCAAATGACATAATCAAATAATAATCAAATCAAATGACACGACACCTAAAAAGTAAAATTAAATAAAATAATGCGTGAGAATAAAATTAAAATTATTTTGACTTTAGCGTGAGAATAAAAATTAAATTGCGTTCACGCTAGCGTGAGACTATAGTCTCACGCTAGCGTGAACGCAATTTAATTTTTATTCTATAGACACAGCGTTTATTTTTCCCAGATAAGCGTATTTTGATCTCGGAAATCTCCGAAAAGATGTGAAAAAATTGACCTTCTACGTACTCCCCTGCACCCTGCTCACCTCCTAGAAATGGGGAATTTTAGTAACTAGTCAAAACAAAGTTTTATTGTAGTCTTCAAGAACGCTATAAAACAAAATTTTGTTTTAAAGCGTTCTTGAAGACCATAATAAAACTAAAAATATTACTTGGGATAGGAATATATTATTATTTTTTAAACAAAAATTTTTTACTCCAATTTTTTATTACCCTTTCAATTTACTCTAAACAAAATAGGGACTTCAACGTGCATCTTGTCTTTTTAGAAATTTTGTAGATCCAGGTCTAAAACTGCTAAGCCTGTCTCCTAATAATTTCTTTTCCAGGATTTGGAAAAAATAGATAAAAAAAACGTCAATTTTATCATGACTTTCCTCATCCTCACTGTTTTCGTTGTCATCTTCTTTCCTTCCATTTCGCTTCCTGTTTAAATTTAAAGCCTGCTTCCTCATCCTGTTCAATAATCTCCTTTTCAGTTACTGCAAATTCTTCATGAATCTCTTCCTCTTAAATCTCATCAGAATACTGTGAGGCCACAAGGGGTACGATAACTTTTTCTTCTTCTTCGCCATCTGTTACATAATAATAATAATAATAATAATAATAATAATAATAATAATAATAATAATAATAATAATAATAATAATAGGAGATACCACCAGGCCCATGAGTTCAAAAAGAAATCATGGAAAGGTGTTATCCGCTGGCATGGGGTGGTTCTTCAGGACAAAAAAAAGTTCTGGTAAAACCTAAAAATAAAAAATTTTATTTATAAAGTTTTATTTTTAAGATGGCTGAAATACGGACATTTTCCGCCATGTTTTAAATCAGGGTGCGGCGCGTTACAGAAATCAGAAATTGGATTTCTTTTAATTTAGCGTTTTGCTTGTTTAAAGAACAAACCCCTGTGCACCCCCTTAACCCCTTGAGTCCCGCGCTTTGTCGTCGTTTTTTTTTTATTTAATTTGTCATTTTATTGTAGGAGTCATTTCATGCGAATCAGGTTGTCCGGGTGTATCGCTGAAATTTTTTAATTGCCTTGCATAGAGATAACAAAATCGGGCTGTGTTAATTAGTTATCCTTTGCATCTGCGAAATTAAAGAAAAATATCTCCGGTGTGTTCGTACGATGTTTTTTTATCTTTGTGAAGGAAAAATTGCCGCTCTTGTCCTGCTAACAAATTCACTTAACCCTTTTTTCCCATCCCGGAGAGCGATATTGTCTTTTTTGTCGTTTGCGGTCGTCTTACGAGAAATAGAAGGGGTGAGATTTAATTAAATTGCTCTTTTGTACCTTATTATTTATGATTTTTTTCGTTAAATACTGAAGGAAAGATTTATTATGAATCTCAATTTTTAATTTTATTCTCTCTAGGTTACATTTAATGTTGTATATTGTATGACATACGATATTTTTTTCAAGCCTATAATAATTTTTGAATACAACCAAGCGAAAAGTACAAATATGCGCTTCCAAAGTTACTTTGTTGCTCGCTTAGTTACCATGGATACCATAATAAAGAAACGTTTAGTGTATTTTCGACTTTTGACACAATTTGTGTCACACAAACGTCAAATTTGAGGTTATCAATAATTATTAATTTTTATCAAACATTCTTATTAAGACACCGGTTGTAGAAAAAATCCTGTGTGTAATTCAAGCGCAAAGTGACATTGCCGCTCTCGCGAGATAGCCAAACTTCTCGCTCAGAGCGGCAATGTATAACTTTGCGCTCTTAATACATAAATAGCTATTAATAATAGCTATATATATATACTTATAGAAAAACTTTATATTAATACAGTAAGTGGTTCCACCTATCGCATATAGCTTGAAATCAGTGTAGGTAACTGGAATTATAGGTCACTGTAGAATAAATTTATGCACATAACCTATAATATCAAACGTCAACATTATCTACCAATGAAAAAATGTCTCAAAGTGAAGAATACTAATGTAAGTATAGAATTACTAAACGCTTGCAAAAAAAGTAGTAGATATACAATAGGGTGTTTCAAAAAAACCTTTTTTTTTTGTTTTTTTTTCTCGGAACCACGCTCAAAAGTTTCGTATAGATATAAAAATGAGCCTGTGAAAAAATGAGCTCTTAATTTCAAAATTAAGATGCTCCGCATCGCACTTTTCGATTTTCCATAAGAATAACAGGAAAAATTATTTTTGTTTCTTTTTATTTTTGTAACTAACGAACAATAGGTCGTACTGTAAAGTTCTTGACATATTTTTGTAGAGAATTGAACGCTCTACAAAAAAGGTTTTTTTATGATTTTTTGATAAATTTGATCCTTCTAAATAAATTTAAGGTTAAAGTTCAAATTTTACGAAATTTTTGTGTTTTTTAACTACCCGACTTATTTAAAAAATTTTGAAATATTTTTGTAGAGAATTGAACGCTCTACAAAAAAGGTCTAAAGTCATTGTTCGGTAAGTTAACTTGGTTAAAAGTTAGTCAAGGTTAAAGTGAAATTAACCGTCAATTTAGTCGTTTTCTCGAATTTTTTCTGGATTTTTTAGTTCAAAGGGCTAAAAACGAATCGAAATATTGTTTTTGAGCTCTGGAAATTCGGAAAAACAGCGTTCAATTCTCTACAAAAATATTTCAAAATTTTTTAAATGAGTCGGGCAGACTGCCCAAAAATTTTGAATAATTTGAACTTTGACCTTAAATTTCTTTAGAAGGATCAAATTTACCAAAAAATCATAAAAAAACCTTTTTTGTAGAGCGTTCAATTCTCTACAAAAATATGTCAAGAACTTTACAGTACGACCTATTGTTCGTTAGTTACAAAAATAAAAAGAAACAAAAAGGAGCATCTTAATTTTGAAATTAAGAGCTCATTTTTTCACAGGCTCATTTTTATATCTATACGAAACTTTTGAGCGTGGTTCCGAGAAAAAAAACAAAAAAAGGGTTTTTTTGAAACACCCTAATATACAATAAATACAGTGGGACTCATTTGCTCGAGACTCACCACTGTAAAATCTTTGTATATTGTGCGATTTTAACCGGATTTTTTTTAAAGTGTGGATCCTCTAAACTGTATTTTTGGAGCAAAAAACGTCATATTGTTACAAAAATACAGGGCCTACTATGTCCCACACTGCACAAGAACTACGGGCTGGGGTAATAGAAGCCCGCGCAGCAATTAATCCAGAACAAATATGAAAGTGTATTGAAATAAATGGTTTATTAGTAGAGGTCAATCAAATTGGAGAGAATTTTTGGAATTCTTTATGTATTGTTTTATTGTAGTTTTAAGTTTCTATTGCGTTTTTTAGTTGTTAAAACTAAGCATAAGAATATTTATACCATGTTACTATTATTTTAGTTTTTTTCATGGATAACTTGACAGAATATTTTTTTTAAATAGTAATTATTGTGCATTTTTAATTTAGCTACAAAATCGTTCCTTCTTAAAAATGTTTAATAAAATTTAGTATAGGGTCGTTTTGAGGTATGGTGAATCCAGTACCGTGCATAGATTTTAGTTTTTAGTAGCTAATATAAATTCTTAAAAATGTATTCTCAAAAACTGACATAGTTGGCCTATTTGTAAAAATATGGTGTTTTTTGCTTAAAAAATACAGTTTATCAAGACCTACTCTTTAAAAAAAATTCGGTTAGAATCAAACAATAATTAAAGATACAGGTTTAAAAACCTTAACTGTAATAAATTCTGTGTTTTGAAAACTTTTGATTTTAAAAAGTCAACTTTAATGTTTTTATGGTCGAACCATGGTTGCAACTAGGGTTGCGGAATGGACCGGTCAAATTGTTTTTGGTCAATTGACCGGTCAATTGACCAAAATAAAATTAAATAAATATTACTGTGATTTATTTGTGCTTAATAAATAGGTAATTAAAATACGTTGCAACTTTTTTTTATTATAAAAGTTATGTCCATCTTACAAACGTTTGTGCGGCTTTAAAAAGTTATGTTTCGCTATTAAAAAAGATAACCCCTCGACTCGGGGAACCACCAAATTGTAAATGATGTCGATATTGCACGATCGCAAAAATTTTGAGATTCACGGGTAATTGTTGATACCTAAATAAAATGCTGCAAAAATTAAATATATTTTGACCGGTCAATTGACCGGTCAAATAGGTAGCGGTCAATTGACAGTCAATTGACCACCGGTCAAATAGGTAGCGGTCAATTGACTGGTCAATTGACCATCCCCAACTCTAGTGACAGTCCATAATATTAATATTAAGAGGTCTATCATTGCAATTTTAGATTTTTTTTCCTTAGCGAGTTTTTGTCTCAGAACTCCCAAACCATTGAGTTTAACAATTTTTTTGTTGAGAAAATTGAATGCTCTACAAAAAAGGTTTGATTGGAATTTCCCGTCAGATGAACAGTTTTCTTACAATCATACCTTAATAATTGGTATAGTTTTAAAATTTGATATTTAAACTTAGGAATTTTGTAATTCATGTAAATCTACAGAGGAAAATAACAAGAATTTCGTTTTGACTTCAACTTTAACCTTGAATAAGTTTTGATTGAGTGAATTTAGCCAAAAATGTTAAAATACTTTTTTTGTAGAGCATTTGATTTCCCATAAGAATATTAATCGGTTTTTTTCCGATATTAATTTTTCCATGAATTACAAAATTCCAAAATTAAAAAATCAAAATGTAAAACTATACCAATTTTTAAGGCATGATTTTAGGGAATTCAGGAAAAAATTTTTAAATTGCGATGACCTCTTAATATTAATAGTATGGACTCAAACTTTCACAATAATTTCTTTTTTGTCACCCCAAACCATATTTTAGAATTACTTTTCAAAAAAAATTGTCGATTTTTTTGGCCCAGTCTAGTATACAATACGGAGGAGAAAGCTCGGCTATAATATAAGCGCTGTTAGAATATGTACTATTATATCGTTTAGTAGACGAATTTCGTAAAATTAAATTGTTTTTTTTATTTTTTTTATTTATAGCTTATAGTTTATTCTTAAGATTGTTTTTTTTTTCTTATTTTAGTTTATTATTTTAGCTTTTCTTAATTTTTCCTTGTATTTACTTTAAATATTAGGAAAGCTACTTCAACGTAGAGAAAAATTATATTTTCAAGACTCCCAATGAAATCCATATCCACATATTATTACCATATAGAATGGAAAAAATAGCCGCTAATATTAAAAAGCTGCGAACGTAACGAAACAAAACGAGAGTAGAAAATGATTCGTTGAAAGGGGTTGAAACTGGCACCTCAGTCATTTGTCTGCAGCAGAAACAATTGATACGTTTGGCAGCTCGAGAGCGCGTTATAGATTATAAAAGCTGCCGGTCCCCCGAATAGATTGGGCGGTTGGGGGGTAATAGGGGGTCGCATTTTCCTTTAAAACAAACTGACAGTGACAGATATACAAATGAAGGCTGATATGCTCCCCATTCGACGGCGAGACAAGGCGCACTTTTCAATAACGTCTAATGCAAAACGAAGCCTCTTTCTATATTCTTTGTTCTTAAGCGTTCAATGTTTTAGTTTAAGGGAAGCACGATTTACAACAGGAAAAAAAATCCTTCCAAAAAAAGTATACAAAATTAATTCTATTAAAAATATATCATAGAGTATTAATAGTATATTATGTACCAAAGTTTATATACGTTTTCTTAAAGAAGAATTTAAGGCCAATTTTATATGTTGATAATTTGACACCTGTCAACTGTCAACGGACTTAACCTCTCTTTTTTCCAATTTGTAATAAAGCTAACTTCAGCCCGTGACTAAAATGCCCAAAAGCCACTATTGCTAAATTAATCCCGTGACTAAAACCCGATAAAGTCACAGTTAATCAATGGAGGAGTAGATAAATGTATCAATAAACGAGGTGCATACTATACTTTTTCTACGACAAATACTTATTATTATCTTAAAATGATTTAAATCAAAAATTTGTATAGAGCGCCATCTATGAAACAATAAGGGAATGTGTGTTACCGTCAAATGTCAAATTTTTCTATTTTATAAACACAATTATAAAGGTTATAAAATCGAAATGTATTTCTTGAAAATTTACAGTTTTTCACAGTTAAAGTAAAGAATAGTATACTGCCGTGCTTAATAAAAAAGCCGTAACCAACAATTTTGCGATTTTTGTTTTACGGCATTTTCTACTAGAACAATTCATCCTGCGTCTATCCCCGGTACTCAAAAAACCGTATATAGATACGGTTTTTTGAGTACCGGGGATAGACGCAGGACGAATTGTTCTAGTAGAAAATGCCGTAAAACAAAAATCGCAAATTTGTTGGTTACGGCGTTTTCATTAAGCACGGCAGTATATTATGTATCAAGTTTGATAAACGCCATTTTATACACAAATGAGTGTATAGAAAAGTTTATAAACGAGGTGCATACTGTACTTTTTCTACGACAAATACTTATTATTGTATTAAAATGATTTAAATCAAAAATTTGTATAGAGCGCCATCTATGAAACAACAGGAGAAACTGTCAAATGTCACATTTTTACATTTTATAAACAGAATTATAAAGGTTGTAAATCGAAATGTATTTTGAAAATTGACAGTTTTTCACAGTGAATGTAAAGGAAATGTTTTATGTTTTTCACAGTGAAAGTAAAGAAAATGTTTTATGAGGACTTTACAGTAGAGTCCGTGCCCGAATTTAAGTTATAGTTTACTGCCGGCGAAATTAAAAGGTCAGTACAATGTTCATATAAACTTTTCAAATATTAGCGTTGAGAAACTATTTAATACTTTTGTATTTTTGTATTGAGATAATAAAATAATTTTCACATTTAGTATTATTTTACAAGAGAGGCACTTTATTTTAACGATTGTATGACATTTGACAACTGTCAACTAACTTAAAACTAACTTCAGCCCGTGACTAAAATCCTGTTTCTAACTTCAGCCCGTGACTAAAGCGCCATAAAGCCACAACTTGTCAATGTGTATTTAAAAGGTCACTTAGCGTCATGGAAACATGTACGATAAAGGGCGTTTTAAAGGTGGGAGTAGAAAAAAATTATTATTTTTATTATTATTTAATTTAACAAGATAATATATTTTTTAATATTCCAATACATTGGAATATTAAAAAAATACATTTTTATAATAATCCACCATTAAAAGTTTTTATGATATGAATTAAAAAATGAATAATACGCTAAAGAAGCATCGGGTTTTCGCAACGGGCGCGCCATCTGGTGGCGCTCGATAGCATTTTGGGAATTTAAAAATACATTTAAAGCATACGAACTACACATAATTTATAAATAAATAAGTAGTTTTTTCACAAAAGAGAGTCTTACACGACAAATTTTATTTAATTGCACAGCTAAATCGCGCACGTTATTTGTGTTTCGCGTTGCAAGTAAAAACTGTTGTTTAGTACTCGATTTCGATTTATTATTCCTTATATCATTGATTAAGAAACTCAACGCTTATTAACGTGGGTGTGTGTATTTTATTTAAGTAATCATGGTTATTTATTGTGTTATTGTGAAAATACAAAATATTAGTTTTATTATAACAACTTATTACAACTAAAAAAATAGTTTTGGCTACTTATTTTTATATCTGGTCAAAAGAGTTAACTGATATTCTGGTCCAACCTTTAAATGCAAGAATAACGTTTTTGGCATAGGACTTTAGTGTCTTCTTTCCATTGAAAAACGTTAACTGCATCAGGATTTTTATTCTTGTTAAGTAGTTCATACTAAGAACCATTTGTTACGTACAATAGCCTCAATTTGTGAAAATCAGTTAGTCCTTTCCATTTTTGCGTCGCTGTAATAAAAAATGAATGCATCTTTTACAAAATTTCAAGCACAGTAAAATAAACTGGGAGCAGTTCGTAAAGGTAAAGGTAAAGATGCAGTAGTCTGGGTGGTCCGCAGTTGTCAAATATCCCGATTTAATCAGTCCAGTGTTCACTTAGTCACAACACCCACTGAATTCAGATTACAATTGATAATATATGGGGGCAACTATTTACCTATTGTGTGAATTATTAACTAATATTCACACCCTGGTTTTTATTATTTTGTTAAAAAAGATATTCCTACAAAAATATAAATAATAGAAAAATTGATTTTAATTATACAATAATTATTATACAATACCTGCAATATTAATCGTGACTTTCGGTATATCTAAGACTTTTTTAAATATGATAAATGGTTTTAATCCTTTGAGATTATTGATTTGAATAATCAAAAGGGTAAGACGAGTTTCGGTTTTATCAAAATTTGCCATAGACAGGCAACAAATGACCCCAGCCTTATTAATTGATGGTTACTTAAATCATTTTAAATGTGGGATGGAAATATACATTGGGACAACATACAAAATTTGAAATCTTATTTTTTTAAGAATATATTTTATTATTTTGTTAGGGGTAATTATTTTATAATGAAACCAAAACACAACAAAGATATTTGATATAATTAATATGGTATAACATTAATTATATCAAATATCTTTGTTGTTTTTACTATAGTAATTTTATCTTAAAAATTTTTTTATTTTTTAATTTTATATTTCGGCCATTCCAAGCCCATGGACAGGACACATCAGAAACATGTCTAAATATATTCTTATTACTTCCTTAAGTTTACTTATTTTTTCTACCAGTATTTATGAGAAGTATTAGCCAAATTTGGGTAATACTTCTCATAAATACTCGTAGAAAAAATAAGTAAACTTAAGGAAGTAACAAGAATATATTTAGACATGTTTCTAATGTGTCCTGTCCATGGGCTTGGAATGGCCGATTTGTTATAGGTATGTTTACCTTCTGAATTTATTTTTTTTATATATATTTTTATCCATATTTTAAATCAGTCGTTAACGACTGATATAAATTATATCAACCAATTTACATTTTAGATGATTTTATTGGCCAAAAACAAATCTAGTAAACCATGACTTATATTAGCAAAATTATTTTTTATGGTTAAAAGCCAATGTTACAAATGTCAAATTTTAATTACTTTATGTCTAATTTAAAATGTCAATGTACAGAAATCGACTTTTTTAGGGAAAATATAAACGTTGAAAGATAATTACCCAATATATTTTATAAAAAAACAGTTTTTAAAGAAAATTACTACCTTGCCATGTCGTGCAAAAACCTATATCCACTGAAATGCTAAATCAGTTGATATAATTAATTAATAGAATTATCACATTTAAAAAAAATATTTTTTTGTGAGCAGAGCTTGTGTGTGATTACACAATCTTAGGATAAATTTGTCTTTATGTAATTTTCAAATTTACATTACTAAATAAAATAATAATACTAATAAATGAAAAAATAAAAAATAGTATTTATTTAACAAACTCAGGATAGAAAAACTACTACCTAACGCTGAGGAACAGAAACATTTGAAAACAAAATTGAACAAAACAATGTCAAAAAAAAATTCACCTGTCAAGAAATGTTTGATACTGAGAAAAGTATATGTACAACGTGTTTTCAATCATTTATTTAGAACACTAACAAAAACTGTAAGGAAATATCATTTCCTAACAGTAAGGAAATATCATTTCCTAACAGTAAGGAAATATCATTTCCTAACAGTAAGGAAATGAATATTTCCTAACAGTTGGGAAATCTTGACTTTTTCTCTAAGAAATTTTGTCAGGAATGTCAAAATTTCCCACCGATTTGCGGAAAATACATTTTTTTCGGTAGATCTGCACTTTTGGCAAATCAGATTCATAATATAACATGTTAGTGGAAAATAATCTTGATTTTTTCAATATGATTTTGAGAATTTTGTTTTGAAGCTTTTCTACAGAGTTTATTGAATTATCGTAACAACCCAACTATTCCATATCTTATAATTCCACCAAAGAGTTATTTACAATAATAAGATTTTTTTTATTTAGAAAGTTTCTTATTTGATAAAATTTAAATATTAAAATTTTAAGTTTTCTTACAAGGGTAAAAATATGCACTTTCCAATTTAGGTGTTGGTCAACAATTAAACCAAGGTATTTGACCGCTTTGGTTTTTTAAATGACATTACATTTACACTGTTTTCATGGATTTTTTATGTTCTCAAAGCTGGAAGGTATTGTTTCATTCAAAGGACCTAAAAATAGCTGAGTATGCGAAACATAAAACAATTATTAACAAAGTAATCAATGATAACAAATATAAATTTTCATAAATTTATTATTGCCCACTGTGCAAGTATATTTTGCGTCAGTTGTCATAGGTCAGGAACAACCAGTAGCGGCCCAAAATTTCAACTTTACTTATAAAAATTTTAATGATTTTTTTTTATTTTGTCGTGTACTATCATCCCCTTAAAGGATGACAACTTATTTGGTGACAACCTTTATACGAAATGTGTCAAACAATTTGATAAATATTAGTACCTCGTTTCGCGTTTTGCCCAATTTAATACAATCAGAGCGATGAGGGTTTGTTTTCGTTTTGAGGTTAGGTTAATATTTAGTTTAATTAGTATTTCGTTTGTATTTTCTTTTTAAATTATCCTTTAAGTTTGGTGAAATTTTATTGTACAGTGGGTCAATTTCTGTTTAAAAAGGGCAAAATAATGTTTTTTAAACTGTCGCCCCTGAACTCTTATTGTTTAAAAACGTTTTTAATTATTTTTAAGAAAGACAATTTAAAATATTCTTTATAAATAAATAACTATAAATTTGTTTTCCAAGGTAGGCAATGCTTTTTTGCTTGTGTTATTTGCACGACACTGATTGACGTGTATATGACGTAGTGTTCTAGTTTTGTATATAAACCCATATTGCTTGTAATGTAAATTCATTCAGAAATAAAGCCGTTATAATGTAAGTTTGGCCTTTTAACCATACGTCACCCAACAGCCCCAATCATCGATGGTGGAGTCCCACGTCGTCACATGGTGGAGACCTCATCGTCACATGGTGGAGGCGCCAACGATCTTGTACCATCACTATGAATAGAGAAAGTATCGGTACCCAGGATTGACCGAATACTCGCTGTATCTATTCATAGAAGACTTCCTGAATAGAGAAAGCATCGGTACCCAGGATTGACCGAATGCTCGCTGAATCTATTTGGGAACTCTAAGAAAAACAAGATCGGCGTTAGTTAAAATTAATGTCACGCAAGAAGCTTTTGGGAAAATTGACATTCAACCCATCACATCGCAGCACGGAAAAATCCATATTCGAACCCTCCTCAACGTTACCACGATCACCGACTGGCACCGAACCGAAACAAACAAGATATTTTCTACGACCACTGAAAGAACCTATAATACCCGAAAAACAGACTGAAAACAGCGAAGAAAAATCAGAAGAAGAAATCCAAAACTCAACATTTAATATAGAAGACTCAGAAGACTTTAATAACCAAACTTTCAACGCAGAAGAAGAAAACAGCGAAGAAGAGGCAAATCCCGACGAAAATCAATCCGAAAAAGAAGAAGACGACAACGTAGAAGACCGTATCCAAAACCTTTTAAGTCCTTTACAAAATCTTTCAATTTTAAGTCCTTCTGAAGATATATCCTTACCTTTTTCCCAAGCATCTGAGATACAAGATAATCCTGAAGAAAATTTCCCCATCACCCAAACCGAACCAAAAATCATCGACATGTCGAACACAACAATTTTAGAAGCATCCCAGACCGGAAGAACACCTGCAGTCCCGAAATTTATTGCCCCCACAACATTCAACCCGACGATGACCAACGCCATGCTACTACGTTGGTTCGGTCCCTACGAAATTGAAGAAAAACTTGGTCCCGTAAATTACAAAATAAATAAAGGAAAAGGACAAAAGAAGGAAGTGGTCCATATTAGTCGTATATTGCCATATGCAGACCCATGGACGCCCCAAGTATAAAAAAAAAGAAGAAGAAAGAAGAAGACTCCACCCCGTCCTTTTCAACCCCTGTTCCCCCTATCCCTAATGCCAATTTGTATATATTTGTAAACTAGTAATTTTTAGGTTATCCTTAATTCTTTTGTGTGCCCTGGCAACTCGCTATTCCGAAGAAGCTGCCATCGAAATATCAGCAGGGGCCTTCTGGAAGCCCTTACCAGAAGCCTTGCTTTATGAAGCTACGATACCCATAACGTATAAAAGCCCATGGAAAGAAGAATTCGACGTCAATAAAGCTGAAATACAAAGAGAAGATTGTGAAGAAGATAAAGAGAGAACATTTTGCGAGGTACGGAAGAAGCTAGTGCTGCTGAGTCATTCTGTAACAAAGGAACTTGACATCCTAAGAAAAGCATGGAAAGTTACAAACCCAGAGATGAGTGAAGAACCGAGGAAAATTTACAGAAGAGCCCTCGACTTCATTGGAGATGCCTTGAGTTGGTGTTGTGGTGTCGCCACAGAAAATAAAGTCAAAACCTTGGTACTAGAGGGACGCGACCTGAAACAAAGAATAAAATTGCTTAATAAAGGATTGGATGGAACACTAAGAATCTTAGGAGACACATCAAGAAAATTTCAAACATACCAGGAAGAGGTTCAGAAAACTTTTAACGACACAAAAAACAAAATGGAAGAAATGTTAAAAATATGGACAATTCAAAAAGAAACATTTTACGATAAATATGAAGCAGACGTCCACGACTTATCCAGTTTCATTTTCAACAACAGGTTAAACACCATCGCTATGGGACGCCACATAAAAAAGTTTCAAATTTTACAAGCCTGCAAAAACCACGAAATACCAACAACCTTGATAACACCAAATATCCTGAAAAGCGACCTTCTACGCCTACAAAAACATATAGAACAAGCCGATCAAAAGATAGCAATTAATCTTGAAGACATCCATAAATACTACGAATTACCAATTACTGATTGTGTCATCGCAGAAGAAACATTAATGGTAACAGTAAAAGTTCCAATAGTTCCAGTAGTACTAGCAGCCACCATACCTCGAGCAGAAGCTGCAGAAATCCCAACTGCAGTAAATTTAATTGCTGGATCCGCAATACTAGTCATGTTTATATTGCTACTAATAATGATGTACATCTGTAAAAGAAGAAATAAGAAAAATGGAAAAGGTATAATTAAAAATAAAATACCAAAAAATGCTGGAAACCCTGGAAATGATCCATCACAAGAAGGTATCCTGTACCACGTTTGTTGTGAAGATGACATCAACCTTCCAGATCAATTCCAGCTGACACTCGTCCGAGCTTACCCCAGGAATGACCAGGAGTAAGAGTTAGCAATTTCCAATGATGACAAAAGGGAGCCCAGCGCAACGAGTCGCTCATGCGTTCCATGTCCATCGCAGGAATAAAATTGTTGGCTAGGTCAGTAGTGTTAATATCAAATTACAAGCGCATATTTAAGATAAAAACTAGCTTGAAAAACAAATTGCAAGTTTAATTCAAACATTTAAAATAATAAAATAAAAATTTAACGTTATAGGGTATAAAGGGACGTAGGTCTTCACTAAAGTTATACAAAGAATTTTTTTTGTATAGTAATGCTTAATTTTAAATAAATTTTATATATTTAATATTTTTTGGCATAGGCGATAGGCAACTGTAAATTGTACATAGTTAGTTATTATTATTTTAGTTTAAGAATACTTACTAATTTTTGTTCCTTTTTATTTTCATGTGGAGTCCGACAAAATGTAATAGTACTAGACACTTCACCACTTCAACACCACACAAAAACCAACAATATTTCCAATAATTAAACACGGACATCAAGAATTCATCATGGCGGACTTGAAGATAAAACTAAGTGTCTAGGACTACGTCGGCAGTTTATTGCAAATCTAGAACATGGACGACAAAGCCCAGTGGCGTGCTTTCTAGGCGAGGGAGATGTCACGAAATAAGAAAATATTATTTATTGATTTATTAATTTTACTTTATTTTAACATAATAATTATTTTCCCACATAAAAGCAACAGGAAAGTTTCAGATTATTGCAGACTATTTGATTCTCAAATAGATTTACGTGGAAATTTATTGTGAGAAATGCAATCTTGCAATAATCAGCAAACATGTATTTCTTGTGTATATGACGTAGTGCACTGAGAAAACGAAATATTTATTATTAAGAAATCAAAACAGTTGCGATTTTTTTTAAATATATGTTAACTATTAAAAAATTTCTTAATCGTGAACAAATTATATACTAATTATTATAATATCATCCAGTAATGGTGTTTCAGACAAATAAAGGGTAAAGTTGTCTTGGAACTGTGATATATTAACAGTTAATATACCTAAATTCGAATAAAACGTTTTAACATTTGTCAACATAATTTTAAATGCAATATGCGCAAGCATGTGACGTTGCCGTAGTTTTTTACAAAATGAAATTTCGATATATTAACAGTTAATATATCTACATTTGCTAATACGTTATGAGCTTCTTTAATTCAACTTAACCAGTTCTTAGACCCAAATTAATATTTCTTTCGCCATATCCAACTCAACGATATGTTAATAGTTAACGTGCCTCGTTATTAACAAATATTTCGTTCTCTCAGTGTGTTCTAGTTTTGTATATAAAACCATATTGCTTGTAATGTAAATTCATTCAGAAATAAAGCCGTTATAATGTAAGTTTGGCCTTTTAACCATACGTCACCCAACAGCCCCAATCATCGATGGTGGAGTCCCACGTCGTCACATGGTGGAGACCTCATCGTCACAATATGTAACATTATAGGTTATGGGAGAGTTCGATTTTGTCCTCGGTGAGAAGCGTATCGCTCGTGCTTAGCTCCATGAAAAAGTGTGAAATATAGTTGACTTTGACTCAGGGAGGACAAAACCGGATTCAAGTCCTAGATAATATTCCTCGTTTTGTCCTTTTTTAAAGGAATAGAGGAATTTATATGAACATTTAAAATTTCAAGGTTACATAACCTATTTGTGTCCACGTGTTTGTTAGACAACCGTTGTCCAATGGTTTTTGGTTCTTCTGAAATCATTGGACGTTAAAACTAGTAGCTGGTTAATAAGGATTTTTGTCCACGACCACAAGGGCGGTGGTTGAGCCGTAAGTCCGCCCAACTTGAAGAAGAAGAAGAAGAATTATAGGTTATGTGTATGAATTTATTTTACAGTGACCTGTAATTTTTAGTTAACTGCACTGATTTCGAGCTAAATGCGATAGATGGAACCACTCTTTCGATGTAATGTCAATGCATTTTCATTATTGTACAGAGGTGTATATTATATTTCTATATAGGTATATGAGTGTTATAATATGAAAATTGAAAAAAAAATATATTTCTTGAATAATTTTCAATTAAAAGAAACGAGAAAACATTGGGAAGAAACTTGAACAAGAGGCACGGGGCACAATTGAATTATAAAAAGCCATCTATAATTTAAGGCGAACCAGTTTGTACATACATACATTCGTTCACATATAGACTGACTAACAATGTGGGAGTCGGTATAACAATAAGAATATCAAATTGGTACGGACCGGATGTAGTTATATTTACTTTTAAAATACAACCGATTGTTGTGTTTTCTTTTGAATTGAATATTACTGTTTTGTTAGTGGATATTAAAATAATAACAACCAAGATTTCAATAACGCACGCATCATAAGCGTTACGGTCGAGGTGTCCCAAGAGTGCGCACTCGTCAAAAGAAGACATTAATTATTTATCGTCTAAACGAACACAATCAGTTTTTTAATAGGATTCAATGTTATAAAAATCAGATTTGTTATCATGAGTTTGTAGTGTGTTAATTTTATTTTGTAAAGGAAATATACAATTTTGTAAGCATTTTGTTATTTTAAAGGTTACAGATTATTTTGTTAATGTAAAAACAAATTATTTCGTAGAAAAAGTACACGTGATTTCAGGCAGTCAATCAAAACATTTCCCACTGACAATATGCATCAGCAAGTTCAACCGACTTCAGCGTCTGCAACTTATGTTTCTGCTTAGTTTATTCTAATTCATTACCTGTTCGTAACAACTCTCCAGAGTGTATACAATATATTACCAGAAATCTGTTATTATTGTTAATCGAATTTTTTATACCTATAGGTATAAATAAATAAATATATTTAACGTGTGTGCGAAGTATCCGAAAAAAGTTGCCATCACTGAAATTAGAGAATACAGTGAAGTGGGTTAAAGTTACGAAATACATCAGTTAGTGTTGTAGTAGTACTAATAATTATATTGTACCAAATTTCTTTACGATTTGATGACTTCAGAGTGATGTTTTAATTAATTGTGTGTATATTATTTTTGTGTTCATTTATGTAGGTATGTATTAATTTTTTTGTTTAGGAAATTGATTAATAAAGCAAAATTTTTTATAAAAAATCTTTTTATTTAAGTTCCTAATTTTCAACAAATAGGTACTTTTGATACTGGGTCCTTTTTGAATTATAGTTAAATTATTGACAGGATTATGTTATTAAATTTAAAAAATGTTTGTTTTAATAATTATATACAAACTACTTATTTAATTAGTTAACAGATTAGGTACAGTTGGTTGTAAACTTAATAATGGATTAACTTAAAATCTGGTTAATATTTGGTTAAAATTAACAATTATTTTTTATTGTGTATAATTAATTATTTTCTGGACGTTTAAAAATCATTATTTTTTAACAATACACGTTATGCCTGGTTAACTCATTTTGTTAAAAATGAGTAATTATTTGGTAAATTTGGGTTTATTTTACTCTATAAACCACTTTTTTAACTGTTTAATTAATTACAAGTTCATATAATCTTCGATTTCGAGATACAGGGTGGGAAGTTATTAAAAAATATTTATTTTGTCAAAAATTCCTAAAACTCCTTGGGCAAATTTAATAAAACTTTTTAAGGTTTTAGTAATGGTTATAGGGCTTAACGTAATCTAATTAAATTTAGTTAATCCAGAGGCTGGGGAATCCCAACTAGATATTTAAAAATAAAATTTGGGTACGCTATTGCTTTTTTAAAAGTTTATTATTTTTTTTTAGATTAAACAATGTTTTGTCTCCTGCATTTTTACTATATCTTGTTTAATTTTAGTTTACCCTTGTTATCAAGTTCACTACCGTGTTGACAATTTTTTTAATTTTTGAACCCCTATATCATAGAGCCCACACAAGGTGTCCAAACTTAATAATTAAAAAAACCTGCCCATGGGCTAAATTGCACAAATTAAGTATTTTTTTTCGTTTGCATTTTTGCACATAGAGGTAACATCAATTGGGTCATGAATTTAACACAACCATTTGTAATTATGTCAAAAAGAAAGAAAAAAATACTGAAATTCCCTTTTGAAATAAAAAGTAGCAAAATATTTTTTATTATTTTTTTACTTCCAATTTTATGTATTTTCAAAGCGATAAACGCTTTTATCCAATTAAGTATATTTTCTAAAATATTTTGAAAAAAATGAAACTTCCGGTTTTCGAGTTATTAACTTCTTAAAAGAGTTCATTTCAATTCTTTAACATATCTCAACAAATTACTTAAGAAGTTCGGCTAACTTGAAACAATAATATCTTTTTTATTTTAAATGTACCATCTTGTTGGTTTTTCCATAATTAAATAGGAAATTAAAAACAATTTGATTAAAGTTACTATTCCCTATACCTAAATTTAATAATTTCAGAGATATTTAACAATTTCTAATTTTAGACCAAGAAAAGTCAAGAAAAGCAACGTCTAATGTTTTAACGTAAATGGAGAAGAACAGTTTAAACCTAAGACAAAGGTTAGGTCTTAGGTTTAAACATATTCTTGGTTTATTAAATTATTACAGTTAAGCATTCTTTTTGTTATTAAAATATTTCATAAAATAAATTTTACATTTTATTGTCTCTAATGAGCTAGTGCTTCATCTAGTTGACATTTTACAGCTTTGTTGATTTTTTTTAAATTAGCAAATACTATTTGTATTACTTTTAAATATAAAAAATGTTTAGCTGGTTTTTTGTAAGTTGCTGACTGGTATTTTTTATCAGTAATTTTGTGTACAAAACATTTAATTAGTCAAAAAATTGTTTATAACAACCTTAAAAATTGACGCCATTATCAATATTTTTCAAATATTAACGAAAAAAAATTAATGAGTCGAAAAACTATTCACCTATGGGATAGTAATTATATACAGAATTTTATTTAGGATTACAAAATGTAAAAATATATGGGGTGTTACATTTGAAATAGTTGATGCCAGTTGAAACCAGAAGTGGCATTTAAAATATTGTAGAAAAATACACCTAAACGTTTTTAAAATTTCAAGCCAATATCTTTTTTCGTTTCCCAGAAACTTCTAATGGACTACGAATGTAAAACATCCTGTATATTTTGTTTGTAAATTTAACAGCCCACAAAAAGAATCTTAGCAATTATTGCATACATATTGTAGTTCCAGATATAATCGCGATTTTATTTCAGAAATGACAATTCACAAAAATATAAAAAATAAAAAAAACCTTATTAATTAAAAGTGTGTTTTTTAATAAACTGCAGTACTCTTAAGACCTTCTACCATATGCTACCCCCACGTAGACAGACAGACACCTAATTTTAAACGTTCATCCGAATCGATTGTTTCAATTCAAATCAAGCAAGGCGTTGTAACATAGGATGTGACGTCATCATTGACAGCTGAACTTTGTCTCTAAATGATGATGACGGTCAGGGCCAAGTTAACCGTTTAAACGTCCCATCGGGACTAATTACTGATTGTTTCTTTCGAGTTGCTCAAGACTTGTAGTGAGGTAGAAAAAGGGAATTTCTTTTGTGAAAAGTGTAGGATTATGTTTGGGCGTTTGTAATAAATGAATGATAATCAAGTGAGTCTGATTATGCAGACATGTCTATGCATTTAATTAGGAAATCGATGATTTGGTCTCTTTGTGTGTTTAAAAAGCAAACAGAGCTGTCAGAAAAAAGTGTCCTAGTTACTTTAGAGTAACTTAGTTACTTTAAAGTATCTAAGTTACTGTATCTTAGTTCCTTTATTTTTTTAACAAAAAGTATCTAGTATCTTAGATACTTTTTAAAAGGAACTGTATCTTAAAAAAAGTATCTTAGATACCGAAAAGTATCTTAGATACCAAAAATTAACTTAGATACCAAAAAGTATCTAAGATACCACAAGAAAAGTTCCTTTAGTCAAGTTGTTCGAAACGGCCGCGGCCATCGAATTCGAATAACTTAAGTTATTATAATAAGTATACTGGCGACTTCAGCGACTGGCGCCAATCGACTGGCGGCGATTTTTGTTATACCTACTTAATTTTTATTCACCTATACTTCTTTTATAATCTGTGACTTCGCCACCCGATCTGTAGAAGGGTGTTTCCGTTCGTTGCGACTTGAATTTATAGTGGTAAGTCTGAAATAAGTTAGGTTAGGTAAGCACTTGCTTCTTTATGATGTACTGATGTAGGATATTGGTTGTTACATTGTACCGTACATTCTATAATGTTCAATGTATATTTTCCTTTTTAAATTTAAAAAAAAATGTTAAAAAAGATTAAATGAAAAGTGTGAGATAATTTTTTTATTTTTATAATTAAGTGGTGTTTAATTAACGATTTTATCTCTTTTTATTTTTAAGATATTTTAAAAGTGCCTAAGTTAGACACTTTTTGCATTAGACCCTTCAATGGTTTTAATCAACTAGATTTAATTGAAAAAAATTGTTAAAAAAGTAAGCTTCAAATTATTTGAAAAATCAGGGTGGGGTTGGAACGAATTTTTGTTGGGCGGATTATACGAAACTTATTAAATAATATACAAAGTAACTAAAAAAGTATCTTATTAAGTATCTTAAAAAGTAACTTAAGATACGTATTTAAGTTCCTTTTTTAAAGAGTAACTAGATACCCAAAGTAACTTCGGATACTTTTTCAAAAAGTAACTTATCTTGTATCTAGATACTTTTTAAAAGTATCTTTGACAGCTCTGAAAGCAAATTAAAGAATAATAATCCATAAATTTTGTTTAATGAAATATAAATTTAGGAAGGTAGACGGTATCCGCAGTCAATTAGATTTCGAGTGTAAATTAGCTGGAAGATTAGTGATTTCGGCTTTGGGAGGTTGGTAACAATGGTCCCGGATTAAGGAATCATACACATGGAATAGACGTGTATTATCAACTATTCAATATTCTCTATAGAGACTTGCAGATCGCAGTAGCAGCAGCAGCCAGTAGAAGAGCCTTTGAACTTGACAATTCAATTGTTTTGCGCTTCCTTATCGCCTTGTCTCCGCTTCCTTAAATAAATACACACTCTGTCGCCGTTTGATTTATATCTTCTTATTTGCTAAATATGTCACAAGCATATTTTATCCATTTCATTCATAACAAACCCCTATCCACCCTCATCTTTCATATAGCATAGCCGATTATGAAATTTTAGTAAGTAGTAGGTACATCTAGTTTTCGTCGACATTCTTTAGACCAACTGCATGTTCATTTTATATGGAAATGTAGTTTTTTATATCCTTGTATTCCAAAGTGGGCTAGATAGTTTAAATACTATTTAATAAATAGTCGACAAAAAGCTTTTTAATAGTATACTATAGGTATATTATAGCGCATAATCTCTAGTGTAATACTTTATTTATAAATAAATTCCAATAAGAAGATAACTAAAGAATTTTCAAAAATATTTAAATAAATTCTGACATGTCAAATGGTTAACCAATCACTGTTACCTAAGCACGTAAATAATGAGTTCATTATTTTTGTTGTTATGCATGCCTGCAGGGAATTTATAATGTTTATCATTATTCACGAAAAAAACAAGATTATGCAATATGAGTATATAATAGTTTGATAAACGCCATTTTAATCACGAATTTAATTGAGGCACGAGCAAACTTGCGGGCAAGTGCTTAATTAAATTAGTGCCTAGAAAAGTTTAAAAATGAGTTGCATACTATACTTTTTCTACGACAAATACTTAAAATTATCTAAAAAATGATTTTAATTAATATTTGTATAAAGCGACATCAAAAAAAAAATGTTCGACATAATTTTCACCATTAACATTGCCCTATTATTGATACTAAAATATTAAAATTTAATTTTCTTAGTTTCTTTAAGAAACTTTCTTGACCCATTACTAGTAATATTCATAAAATATAAATATGTTAAGAACAAATTTTATCCTTTGATTTTTTATTATTAGAATTTGTGTCCGATTTTAAGTAAATTTTCAAAATTCTTAGGTTTAAGGTATCTTTTTTATTAAGTTACAATTTTAACGCAATTAAATAAAAATTTTCAAAATGGTACTTAAAAAGTAATATTTACAATCATTTTCGCTCCTGGCGTTTGTGGGTTATTTTCAAGAAACACCCGCTTTCAGGAAAATGAAGATCAAAATTTTTTTTTGCTTAAATTGACTTTTGGTTGGATTTTTATAAATGTTTACTTATAAGTATACATTTAAGACAGGCAGTGAACTTTTTAATTTTTTTTTTTACTTTTTTTCAGAAAAATGTGTTTAGCTAGCTTAATATGTATATCTCCACTGTGTTACCAATTTGAAATCCAAAATTTAATTCAATAAAAAAAGTTGTTATAAAAATAATTTGAAATAAAATGTACTTAGTTCACAAACTTTTGACTCCAATTTTTTATTTTATTTTTTATTAAAAATTGTATGCTTTGTTACTTTTTAAAAGAAACCATTCCGATTCTTTGTTAAAAAACCATTAAAATTTTCTTTTAGTCACTGTATTAGTGAGTTAATAATTTATAAACACCTATTACCAAGTGATAGTGTATAAAAATCATTTTAAGTATAATTTTTAACAAAAAAAAGTAACGAAATAGACATTGGTATCACAACGGACTGGGATACACAAAGCACTTAATCAGATAACGTAAAAAAGAAACTATAGAGGGTGGTACGATTTTAGAGTAAAGAAAATCCCTTGTAGTGGTGCTCACTTGCAGAATAACAACTTAGATTTCTAAATTGTAGACACCCTTTTTCTTTGACTATAAGCTCGTGAAGATCCCTTTTAGTACTTGTATATTGCGTGGAATTTTCCCTTGGATGTAATCTATATCATGAGTCGTAATCACAAATAATTTTAAATTGGTTTATCATAAACTACTTTTAATAAAAGCGACGGTAAATATCCACTTTGTTGTCAAAAAATTCTATTGCGTTACCCTAAATTCCATTGCGTTACCATAAGGTAACATAATGGACTCGGTAACGCAGTTGTCAAAGTTTTGTGAAACCATATTTAAAAAATAATAATAAGACATTACAGTCAATAATTACTCTCAATGAGCTTTGTGCCCTAAAATAAACATGAAAAATAGTATTTTTTCTTACATTATTTTTATTATTTTTTTGAGTCAGGACAAACAATTATTACATTCGCGTTACCCGCACCTATTTCAACCGATATCTTCTTCCTGATTGAATAAATAAATTCAGCTGGGTAATGTGTACGTCCGAACATCATTTTTTGATCACGTGAGTGCCAAAAAGTTGCCATATATATGTTTTTTTTCATATTCTATCGGTAACGCGACGGACGTAACGCAACGGAAAAAATGTCTGGGACATAAGTCAAATTTAAAAAAAGTATTTTAAAATTAATTCTTTTATATATAAATTGTTTACTGTATTAACTAAGGAGGTTATGGATTGCTATAAAGCAACACAAAGTTCTGGTTATTCAATATTTAAAAAAAATGTATGTAAGTCTTATAAAACGCTAATGGGACATTCGAAAATGTGTGTTTTACAAGTTTCAAAATTAACAAAAAATTATTCTGAAATAACTAAACAAACATTTTCTGAAAGAGTTTACTAAGGGCTTGTTAGGCTTTCACTTGGTTGTTTAATCAATAAGATCCGATAATTTTTAACAAAGTTATTGGAATTCAAACTTATAATTATACGGACAGCGGAAGGCGGGTGTTTTTTGAAAACGACCCTTGTACGACTTTTTTAATGAATTCTGTGAAAAGTAATGAACAAAATGTTAAAAAAACGTACTTGAATTTAATAAAGTAAATATATAAAGCTAAAAATTATGTAAATTTCATTTAAATCGTACAAAAATTGTTCGCTATATTACCAATAACCCTTGGTTAAAGTATTTTACTAGTTTTATATAAACAATATTTACGAATATGAAAGGTTTTACATTTTTGGCTATTTAGTTGGTCGCGATACTAAAAAGGTTTAGAAATGATGATTTACATTACAGATTTATATTGTGCTAATTACCTGTGTCTAATTTATATTTGTCTGGTGTAATATATTTAATTAAATTAAAGCCCGACAACATGCAGTTGACGAAGTTAGAAATGTTTTATATTTTAAAAATGTTCTACATTTGAAGAAGACAGAAATGCTGCTGTTTTACAAGATAAATTAACAAAAAATCTCAACCTTTTTGAACTGTAACAATAAAATTATTTGTTGCGAATAACATAAATTACTTAGGGGACATCCGTTAATTACGTGAGATAAAAATAGGGGGGAGGGCTCTAGCAAAATGTCACCAAATCTCATGTTAAGGGAGGGGGGGTCATTAAAAATCTCACGTCAACTTTTGGGTTTAAAGAATATGTATTATAATTCAAATTTGTCAAAAAAAAGTACGTAATCAATTTTTATTTTTTGGGTTTATCATGTTGTCCGCATAGAAAGTTTAATGGCTAGAATCTCACGTGGGGGGGTACTACCACATCTCACCAAATCTTACCAAGGGGGAGGGAGGGGTCCAAATTAGGAGAAGAATGCCTCACGTAATTAATGGATGTCCCCTTATTTACAGGCTTGATTGAAACAGTTAAGTGGGCTCCACTTCCTATCAAATGTCATGGCATGTAATGTCTTTTTAAGAAGCCCAAAACAAAGAATTAAGAACATTTTGAGATCATTTTTTATAAAAAAATCGAATAAAGAGGACTTATTTAATAGCCTTCTTGTATATATACATATCATATATGAGCATGGGCCGGAAATACCCTAAAATCAGCGATTCTCAAATAATAAAAAAAAATAAAACCTGTCAAAAACAAAAATCGTTATTTCTGGGAATATTGTAAAAAGTTAGTTTTACATGTAAACATACACATTTATCTACATTTTCATTCAATTTGTGATTTTTTTAGCCCACTGGATTTTGAGATACCACCATTATCATATCTTTTTTTCTATGGCCGCCATATTAAAATTTTACATAATTGGGTAGAAAAAAAATTAAGGAATCCAACGATGTATCTCTTTACATAAGTTATGGCCGTCATTATAAAAACAAATGCTGTTTTTTTTTTCAATTTATAAAATTTATGTTAAAAGGCTTATATTAAAGCAACTTTTATTTAATTCAACCGAATTAAATTTAAAAATATCAGATCAGTTTTCCGAAAAGCGTCCGCCATATTGGATCTTCCATTATCTTTTGTAAAATAATTATTTTAAAAATTTCAACTCTATATTGGAATTTTAGAAAGTTATACAAAATATAGAAAAAAAATCAAAGAATCCAACGATGTATCATACTACATAAGTAGCTACCATATTTTGAGTTACCATCAGCATCTTTTGTTTTTATAGTGACCGCCATAACTTATGTAGTTTGATACATCGTTGGATTCCTTGATTTTTTTTTACCTTCACGTTAAAAAAATATTTGTTAATTATAATCATATATTAACTAGATTTTATGTTAATCCAGGTCCACAAAACTTAATGTTAAGTTTACGACCAACTATAAACTGTTAAATAATTGAATAAGTAGTTTGTAATTGAATCGGTGAGAATAAAAACAGTACAAGTCCAAAAATTTTATTTTCACAACTCAATTTTTAAAATCAATTTAAAAGTTCAAAATGCATGTTTGTGAGAATATTTCAAATATTTTATAAAATATAATAATCAAATTTTGTAAAATGGTTTATATCTTCTCACAAAAATGCATTTTAAACTTTTAAATTGATTTTAAAAATTGAGTTGTCAAAATAAAAATTTTGGACTTGTACTGTTCCTATTCTCACCAATTCAATTATAACAGACATTTTGTAGATTTAATAACAAAATTCTGTGTCAATATTCCAAAGGGACCTTATTTTATAAACCTTTTTGTAGACCCAGTAGCAAAAGTATTTGTTGGAAATTGGGAACTTAAATAAAAATAATGTTGATAAGAAATGTTGCTTTATTAATCAATTTCCTTAACACAAAAATAGCATACACTCAATTAAATAACACACCATTCTGAAATCATCAAATTTTAAAGAAATTTTGTACATTATAATTATCAGTACTACTACAACACTGATGTATTTCCTAACTTTAAGCCCAAGAAATCCAACGAGGCATCGCGATGTATCAAATTACATAAGTTATGGTGGCTATAAAAACTAAACATATGGTATACCATATAGCAAAGAAATTGGAGAAAAATGTAAATTAATGGACAAAACTTTTTGTCAAAATTCCCAGGAATAACAATTTATACTTTACAAGGGTTTTTAGTTATTTGAAGAACCTTTGGCATTTTTACAATCTAGCCCAATGTGAATTAAAAAAAAAATTACTGATTGAGTTTGGGGAAATCCTGATAAAAAAGTGGGTATCCACACAACTTTTACCGTATCTAAGTACGAAATGTTAGTTAAAACAATGTATAAAGTGCTCTACAGACAGAGCAGAACTGTTTCTAACCATTGTGGTAGGCTATTTTTTAGATAGTTATAAGAGTCAAGGTTCATATCCTTAATGTAGCTTGAGTTGGCATTCAAAATTAACAACCAAAAAAGGCCTCCATTAGATAACAAAATTATTTTTCACCAGAAAGTATCAAGCAAAAATCAATAGAAAAGACATAATATAAATTTGCATATTAGAAATGAAAGGAAAAGCGAATGGGGCAGGGGGATGAGCCGAGAGGGGCAGGTGGTGATTGCGGAGTTTCAAACAGAGTGAAGACAATTGAACATCATACAGTTAAATTTTAATAAAGTGTGTTGGGGATATATATCGACGTAATATAAAGACACTGGGGAGAAATGAATAACCTAAAAATTGGCAATAAAATTATACAGAAAAGTTAATCGAGCTGCAAAGTTCATATCGGCTGGAATATTTAGCAGTGAAAATAAGACTATAAATTCAGTGCGGAGCGGTAAATTGGAATATTTGACCCCCATAAACATTATTATTGCTCGGATGGAATGCCTCAATTGACACGTACCCGTCAGAACGGCGTTAGACAGCCCCGGCTAGACTTTACAAAAAAATATTTTTAAATTTTAAGAATTAAACAATAACATTGCTTATGTCCATTTTCCATGCCCACCTGAGCAGTTTGTTAATTGAAAGCGCCGTTGAATTGACCTGTAATTGCTGTAGGATAAGATAAAAACCAAAAAATTATATGTTGGACAGGATACCCCCATGGGGGTGCTTTAAGCATAATTACAGCACATTCAAGTTTATTCCTGTATTTTACAGTTCGACTTTGAGTGATAAGTGATATTACGCGATCCACTTTGACGTTTCGGATAATTTTGTGATACATTTGATGACTGCTAATTTTTGCTTTCCACTTTTGTTAAGGCAAAACAAGTTGTGCTCTGTGTTTTAAAAGCCCCCCCACCTTATTTAGCTTACACTTACACTTACACTTACATTTAGTTACACTTTTAAAAGGTCTTTAAAGGTCCTGGCTGCAACTTTTCTATTCTACTTGGAAAAATACATTCATGGACAATAACTACTTTAAGAAACCTAAATGTAATTTCGTTACATATTTTTCATTAAAATTCAATATTATTAACAAATTTAGCACAAATGTAAATGAAAACACAAATGCATTGCAATGCGCATCAAGGACGTTTAACATTTTTCATATTTTGCCATTTAATTTTAATTCCGATAATATAAATTATAATTTTATTAAAAAGGATAATGTAAATATAAAAAGTTTATCTTAATCGTCAATTAAAATATTAAAAACTATTTTTTTTAAATGTAGATAATTTATTTTAAAATATTTTGGCATCAAAATTCTTTGACATTTAGGCAAAATATTTTCCTATTTTGGTTTAATAGTAATTAATTGAGCAAATAACAATTTAGATTGCTTCAATTTTAATGCATTCAATGACAGCGCTGTTCTTGGTACTATGTTAGATTTTTTTCTGTACATCTGCAAATAATTTCATCTGGTATGCGTTTTTCCGTGTCAATTATGATACTAAGGCATAATTAGATCGGTAATAAATTAAATGATTTGACAATATTATGATTAGAGATGGGATATTTAGGTACTAAAATCTGAAAAATAGGTAACTAAAAAGGTACATAAAATATATTTTTTTTTAACTGACCAATAGTTAATTAAAGCTATAAGGAACTGAAAATATACCAAATTTACTACTAGAGTAACAAACAGATAGCTAAAATGTATATAAATTAAAGAAATATGTTTTAACATAAACTCAAAGTTCTTACAATTTTACAGCAAACTCTACAAAATAAGTTTTCCCGTCAATAGAAAAATCTTATTCGTCCCCTCTATCCAACTGCTGAGTTTATTTAGAGGATTTTCTTTGGTTTTGGGCATTTTTTATAATTTTGTTTAGCCGCATACCCAAACACAGAACATACCCACAATAAACTATTTCTATGCAATAAACTTTGTTTCACTGAGTGACACTCACTTCACAGAAGTTCTATGACAGAACATAAGCTCACTACAAAGAAGGTAACTGCAAAGAAAGTAAATGTTACAGTCTGTGTCCATAAGAAAAAATCTATACCGTTGAGTTGCACGCCCTGGATAAAATATTTGCGCAAAATTTAAAAAGAACACATAAAAATAATTAAAAATAGGTAAAAATAGGTAACAAATAGGTGAAAACAAACTGACAAATTAAAAAATATGTAATAAAGGTATAAAAAGGTAGTTTAAAGCAAAAACCTCAAAAAAAGGTAAAAAAGGTGAAAACAAGTTAAAAAATAGGTAAAAAAAGTATAAAAAGATAGTTTAAAGCAAAAACCTCCAAAAAAGGTAAAAAAGGTAAAAACAAGTTAGGTTCATATAAAAGAAAATCTTTTAAAACACATTTTGGCATTAATGGTTTTCAAAGAGTTACATCGGTTAAAAAAAGGTAAAATAACTAAAATCCCATCCCTAATTATGATCGACACTGTTGGGAACCATATTTATAACAGGAAAATCAGTCAATTACTTTTTTAGATCGCAATAGTAATAGTTATTTATGTATTAAGGGCATAATAATGTTTCTATGGTCCGAGGCGCTATTTCGAGCCCGAGAGCGTTAGCGCGAGGGCAAGAAAAGCGTCGTAGGACCATAAAAACCTTATTATGCATACAAAACTTTATGCACGATTAATATATTATTATTTTTAATATATTATTGTTTTTAAAGACGTTTACGTCAAAGAATTTTTGTTATAATTGTCATATTATAATGTCAACTGACATCAGTCAGTTTTAAAGTTTAAAGATGAACGAAATTGAGGAAGCCGCTGAAAAGGCGAAAAATTGCGGCCTGCTGCCGGAAAAATCAAAATCTTTATACGAAAAAACTTACTTCGAATATATCAAATGGTGTAACATTGTTGTTTTTAATTTTTGACGTTTCATTATAGCCCGCTGGGTCATAATAACGCCCGCGGGCTATAAAAAGACGTTTACGTCAAAGAATTTTTGTTATAATTGTCATATTATAATGTCATCGTGCATAAATGTTTTTTTATTAAGAGTGATACATTTTTGATCAACGATGTCGTTTTTATTTTAAAAGATCCTGCAGTCATTTTTTTACGTACGTATTCTACAAAGCTTGTCATTTTTTAATGGAGAGATACACAAATGCTCAAAGAATCCAGATAATTTCGACGAATTACTATAGTAGTAACTATAGTTACTACTACTAGTTACTTTTTTTTGCACCTTGTTCAATTACACTTTAAAGATATATCACTCTTATTGAAAAACCCTTTACAAACGTTTTGATTATGATTTTAATTGAATTCATTATTTTCTTACCTGCAATTATTTAATTAGTTTGTGCAAAAATCGCTATCTAGACCATAGTGTGTTGTACTGTTTACCGTGAAAATCTAAATTTAAGACAAGCATGCTAATAGGCTTTCGGCTAGCGCAAACGATGACAGCGACGTTAGATGCTGATCCTCATCCACCGCCGGCACGGCCAATTACGATTCCTGGCCACGTACAGCCACTAACTCTTTATCTTTTGAGGCTCTTTAAAGTGCGCGGGGGTCGGTCTTAAACTCCCCCGCAACGTGGAATAGTTAAACACAGCGGCGCGCCGTTGGAATCTTCTTGTAAAAATCTCTATTAAATTGCGATCAGGTGTGTAAACAGCTTAAAACCATGCGGTTAAACTTGCTCCGGCAAGTTTAGGCACTGAACGGGAAGGATCAAACCTACAGGAACATGATAACGACGCACCGTGGACAATTTTAAAATGGGGTTTCAGCTTTTTTAATTATATTAATTAAAACATTTTTTTTTTAAATTATACCACTCTGCATATTCTTTATATATATTGGGATGTTCCTTATTTAGGGGTAGGAAAAAATTTAATAGAGGCGCCCCCCAAATCGGTTCTAAATCATAAAAAATTGCCTGCAAAATATTAAATCAATTGGTCAAAGGGAACAAGTGTCCCACATGGGTATTTTGAACTTCGAAACGGTCTATCGCAGGAAAAAAAAGTGTATATAAATTTTGTGGGTTTATTTATGATAAACAACTTTATGCGTTAAAAAAAAATTGTTGGCTCAAAAAGCGATAAAATGCTTTTTTGGGCACTTTAGTGCCACCTACTTTTTGAATTTTCTGTCCTAGAGCATCGACCAAATTACATAAATTGTAGGGGACAATGCGCCCTAAATTTTTTGTTTACACATTTTTTCTTAAACCTATTTTAAAAAAAAATATATCCAAAACTTCTTGATTTTTCACCAAAGACACTCCAAAACGGTTTATTGTAGAAAAAAAAGGTAAAATAAATTTTGTAATTTTTGTTAAGGCAATCAACTTTCTTAATGATAGTGCTGCGTTAAAAAAAATTTCGGGTTCAAAAAGGGATTGTACAACTGTTTTATACGTTTTTTTGTACTCTCACCTTTAAACTGCCATGTTTCCAAGTTTGATCTTTTAAATATATTTATAAAAAACAAGCATTTAATAAAAATCTTAATTTGACCTTGACCCCTCAAGAGACTTTGTGACCGGGGGGAGGGGGTCTAAAATATCAAAAAATATTTTTTCTACAACCAAGCGCAAAGAACAAATTTGCGCTTCCAAAAGAAAGCGCAAAGTTTGCACTTTTCCGAGGAGCGAGCGTTTTTTTAGTTTGTCGCTCGCTTAGTTACAATGGAAACCATAATAAAGAAACGTTTAGTGTATTTACGACTTTTGACACAAACGTCAAATTTGAGGTTATCAATAATTATTAATTTTTACCAAACATTCGTATAGAAACACAGGTTGTAGAAAAAATCCTGTGTGTAATTCGAGCGCAAAGTGACATTGCCGCTCTCGCGAGATAGCCGTGCTCTGCTACGCGTCGCTCGTCAAACTTCTCGCTCAGAGCGGCAATGTATTACTTTGCGCTCTTAATACACAAATAGCTATGACGTACTTTATGGACGTCCCTTAAACAGATAACCCTAGTGAACAGCAATTTGTGTCCCGGAGCTTTAACAGTCAATTTGTATGTTAAATTATCCGCTGAACTCGAAAATACAGTTAAAAGTCATAAAAGTAAAACAGTTGTTGGGTTATAGTAAATTTTTCATATTTTTATAACAAATGTTTTTACTCATAATTATCTTTGATACTAGTTAGCTGATTATTATTACTAGCTATTTGAGAAGTTATTGTAGATGTAGCTTAATTTTTAGTAAATTTACACAAACCTTAAATGTTTTATTATAACTTATACCCAGAATATTTGTATTTTAATGTCTTTCCCAAATTTTTTGAGAATCCAACACTACACCAAACTCGACCGCAAAATTAACCGGACACTTGATTTTTTCTTTACATTGATTCAACAACTATTCACGACGTGTATTACACGTACAGTTAATTCACGTACAGTAGCCCTAACTAGTAGCTTGGCCAAAATGACAATCAACACGTTTGTTAATTTTTTCACAAAGTTGGTATCTTATTCAATTTTAAAACTTGATGACATTGCTTTTCCGCAATGGAACTCAAATTTAAGCAGCCTATTATTAAAAAATGAGACATTTACCAAGCTTTCCATAAAGTTCTGAAAAAAATGGTCAAAACTTATAAAGGGGCGAAGTTATTTATATCAGAAAAAAGATTGATTTCACAGATGATCTAACCTTAAATTCTGAAACTTTTTTGGATCTCACACCGCAGAAAATTAAAGAATACGCGCATCACACAGCAAAAATTACTAGGTAACCAGGTTTCAGGTATTTCAATCGTTAACTTTTTACCTGTTTGCTTTGGATTTCTATAGAATATAAGGATTTCAAAAAAAAAATTTTTGTGTAAAAAATGTTTTTTGTTAAAAATTCGTAAGTTCAGTTTGTGGTGAAGTAACGATATGGGGAGGCATTTCTTTGGAAGCTTGTACGGGTCTTTTAACGTTTCTGGGAGGTAGCATTAATGCTGACAGGTAAATAAGAGAGTATCTCGAAGATGTACCTTTTGTACCATTTGCTGTAGATAATTTTCTACTAATGCAGGGTAACTCTAGAGGACGAAATACTCGATGCTAAGGCAGTTTTTCCTACTCTCTAAAAATGAATTAGTCAAAAATGAGTAATTTAATAGTAATACTGCTTTTTCACTTGTACCATGGTTAACCATGGAATACCATGTTATCTCAAAATTTAACATCCAATTCTTATGTAAAATTGTCCCCTGAATCCGAAAATACCGTCAAAAATTATGAGTGGAGCAGTTTTTGAGATATAGTCAATTCCATATTAATTGGAAAATTGACTATATTTTAAAAACTGTTCTACTTTTAAATTTTAGGATACCATTGTATTCCATGGTTAACCATGGTACAAGTGGAAAAGCAGCCACTTATAACCATTAAATGCATTTTTATAGAGTACACCACCTAATTTTAGTTCATATGTTTTTTTCAAAAAACATTATTATTTTTATTATGAAGACAAATTTATGTTTTTTGGATTAAAATAATAATTAATAATAATTTAATTAAAAATATTGGAAATAAAAACAACTGTCATATTTTTCTAAATAACCTATTGTATGGTTAATTTTGAGGTTGAGTGTATGTGGATAAAAGTGGAAAAATATTAAATAACTTTTATTTAATAGGAAACAATTATTTAAAATACACCCTGTAAATATAAATTACTTTTTACTGTCACCTTATCACTTACTCTGCCGTCACGCATCCTTATTATATAAGCAACCGGTTCCAGAAAATTCTGTACTCCTCCTACAATTGATTTTCCACTACTAATACTGAAATATTTTTAAAAATTCGTAGAGTCTAAGATTTTCGTAAGAGACACAATACAAATGCATTTTATGGATCTTTAAATTTATGCAGTCACAAAAATGTACTATTTACAGATGTTAGCATCGTTTTTACACGAATATTTTCGTTTTACTGCACTTAATATTTTAATTTGTACCTACCCAATAAACCTACTTGGACAGTCACTCATAAATCTAAATGAAGATGGACCACAGTACCGAAGGGTAACTAAAAAATCAATAAAAAACAAAAATTTAGTAGAAACAATCTTTTAGCTAAAATAAAAATGCACAATAAATACTATTTAAAAAAAATTATTCTTTCAAGTTTTCCATGAAAAAAACCATTGAAATAAAATTAAACTAATAGTAACATGGTATAAATATTCTTATGCTTAGTTTTAACAAATAAAAACAACAATAAAACAAAAAATAGATAATTCCAAAAATTTTCTAAAATTAAATTTTCGTCACCTATACCAATCCACCATTTATTTCAATACACTTTCATGTTTGTTCTGGAGTAATGGCTGCACAATCTTGTATTACCCTAGCTCGTGGTTCTTGTGCAGTATAGATGTCGAAAATTTAATTGTATATAATTTTTTGAATTCTCTAATTTGTATTTCATTGTTGTTTTAAGTTTTTATTGCGTTTTTTATTTGTCAAAACTAAGCATAGAAATATTTATACCATGTTACTATTAGTTCATTTTATTTTAATGTTTATTTCATGGATAACTTGACAGAATAATTTTTTGTAATTTGGCTACAAAAGTTTTTACTTAAAAATTTTCAATAAAATTTAGTCTAGGGTCGTTTTGAGGATATTGTTTTTAAATCGCTAAAATATATTCTTAAAAATTTACTTATTACATTAGGCTTTGTATTTTGTAAAAATATGGCGTTTTTTGCTCCAAAATACAGTTTATCAAGAGCTACACTTTAAAACAAATCCGGTTAAAATCGCACAATAAATAAAGATTTTACAGGGGTGCGTCGCAAACAAATAGGTCACACTGTATAATATTATATGAACTGTATTAAAAGAAATATTTTTTTAGTTAATACTTAAATTTGAACATTTAGACACGGTGCGAGTAGTTGACGCGAAGGGGTCGAGTAATAAAGGGCGCAAAATAAATCTGTTACAGTGTTTGTCTAAGTTTTGCTTAAGAACACTAATTATCCAACTTGGCGAAACTGTATTAAGATTATGCGAGAAGGTGAGCTAAGGTATTAAATATTGTCAATTTAGCAATTTAGCAACTTCTGCCCCCCTCGCCGCCCCCCATTATTTTAACCGCCCCCACCCCGATTTCCGCCCCGTCGCCGCTGTTATTACAGATAATGGTATGCTAAACGCGTTGACTTTGCATTTAGGCTGTCTGCAGATTAATAAAAAACTTTATTGTTCATTAGAAGCATATAGGAAAAGTTTTCATATAGAAATTAAAGCAAAATCTAATTGAAAGTTTGACAAGTTTAAATGGAACATTTTTTTGTAGGTATTTTTTTTGTTTTCTAATAAGGGGGTTGCTATTTATACACACCCCCAGGAATTTAAGATAAATAAAAAATAAAAAAATTAAAAATTCTACCTTTATTTATTTAAAAATAATAGGTTTACCTTGTTTATATTGTTTTAATTTTAAAAGCGTTTATAATCCATTTAAGTAAAAATTAATAACTCGAAAACTATTCACTTTGGGTATAGGACATGGTTTGATCATTTTACTCAGAATTTTATGTAGAATTAAAAAATGTAAAAATATATAGGGTGTTTTATTTAAAATAACGAAGTTAATGTCACTTTATTAATTACAAACTATTTTTTCCTAACATTAAGTACTCCAGCTTAGTTTAACTAATTTTGGGCCGCTGATTTCAAAAATGTAATTAATTTTTCTCTAGGACGTCTAGGATTTAAAATAATTTTGTAATAAAATGCTCTGCTCAATCACCTCAAAATATAAGTTTTTTGTTGGTATTGTAATTATTTATTAAATTATTTTGGCTTAAATTTATCTTGAATGTACTAATGTAATTGGTATACGGCAAATAGATCATATTTATCTTAACAATATGACATTTTAAATACTAAAACTAAAATTTTAAGGTACATTATGTAAAAAAACAACCATTATTTAACATTTTTGTCGTTTATTTTAATTATTAAATTGAAAGGGCAACAAAGTAAACAAGTTTCAGTATTTTGTATCCAAATTAACCCCTCAAAATGTAATGCTTTGCATAATTTTGCTTTTTTCTACCTTAAATTTATGAAATCGTCTCTAATATCAAATTGGATTATAGTATTATTGTGCTTAATCCTTATCATCGACGTAAATCTTTTGCTGCAAATTCCAGCAAATGTCTCCTAGCTCTAGATTTGCAGTTACTTGGTAAAATCGTTCTCCATGTTCATCAGTTCGGCAAATTTATCAGGATGAAAAAAAAAAAAGAAAATGTATTTTAAATGAAATAAGCATTTTTTCAATGAATTGGCGCCAATTTTGAGAGCATTTTTGAATGCTTGATCTTTCATTAAACGTCGTATATCAGGTCCATTTAATATTCCTGCAAAATTAAATATATATATTTACTATATACAAGGTGTCCCTAAACTTAGTGGCATAAATTTAGGAGCAGATTAAGCAAGTCAAAATAAGACGAAAATCTAAATAAATATTTTTCCTAATTACGTATGTTTAAAAGATACAGGGTGATAAAGTGTTACTTATCATATCAGTTTTTTTAATATAACTTCTACTATGGTAGACTTGGAAAGGTGATATATTGCGAACAGTCACTTACTACCAAAACACATATTCACACATAATTACAATTGTTTGAGTGAACACAGTGTCGTAGAAACAGGGGTTGCTTAATCTTATTGTTCCATACAAACTTTGAGGTTAGGTTTTTATACCATTTGATGCAATTTTTCGATTACTCAGTTCGGCTACTATTAAAAAGGTACCTCTCAAACTTCGATAAAATTAACCGTTCTCGAGATATTTGAGATTACAATAATTGTTATATCGCATTAAAGGACGAAAATTTATATGATAAAAAAAATTTTATTGAAAAAACTACATTTTTTTTAATGTGACGGTCAGGGCAAAAAGTCCCGAGGCTCATGGAATGCCCTTTTTAGTTTTTTCAATTAAAAAATAAAATTTGTTATCATATACCTTTTAATCCTTTTAAATAATGCTATAAAACAATTATTGTAATCTCAAATATCTCGGAAACGGTTTATTTTATCGAAGTTTGAGAGGTATACCTTTTTAATGGTAGCCGAACTGTTTAATCGATAAATTGCATCAAATGTTACAAAAACCTAACCTCAAAGTTTGTATGGGACAATAAGCTTAAAACATCCCCCGTTTCTACGACACTGTGTTCACTCAAACAATTGTCATTATGTGTGAATATGTGTTTTGGTAGTAAGTGACTGTTCGCAAAATATCACCTTTCCAATTGGAGACTTAAGTCTACCATGGTAGAAGTTATATTAAAAAACTGATATGCGGCCATTCCAAGCCCATGGACAGGACACATCAGAAACATGTCTAAATATATTCTTGTTACTTCCTTAAGTTTACTTATTTTTTCTACGAGTATTTATGAGAAGTATTAGCCAAAATTGGCTAATACTTCTCATAAATACTCGTAGAAAAAATAAGTAAACTTAAGGAAGTAACAAGAATATATTTAGACATGTTTTGATGTGTCCTGTCCATGGGCTTGGAATGGTCGTATGATAAGTAACACTTTATCACCCTGTAACTTTTAAACATACGTAATTAGGAAAAATATTTATTTATATTTTCGTCTTATTTTGACTTGCTTAATCTGCTCCTAAATTTATGCCACTAAGTTTAGGGACACCTTGTATACTATAGTAGTAGGTATATCTCATAAAATTTTGTAATGAAACCACTTCCATTTCCTGCTCTTTTTTCATTTTAGGTTCTTAAAATCACTTTTAAGTAAAAATACAATTTAAAGTTTAAATTTTAAATGTCAATAATTAATAGATGCACTTTAGTGTGCTTGAACGATAAAGTAGATAAAGGCGCCTTTATACTTCAATTCGATATTAAATTTTGATAAGACTTAATAAATAAGATTCGAGTTTATATTTTTGGGTTCTTTAGGCATGGTGTGAATAAAAACATATCAAATAATGGTCGAAGAGTAATGCTTATACAGAAACCCATTTACTTTATTGGCTTTTCAATTTAATTAGCAATTAAAAAAAATTCAAAAAATAAAACATTTTACCAAAAAAACATTATAATTTTAGTTTTGGTATTTAATAAAGCACTTCTCTGCAGAAAAGTGCTTTATTAAATATCCCTTATAAAATTCTACTTTAGTATACGGCTACAATGGAACAAACAAAATTTCTATTTGACATTTATCTACCGATGACTTCCCAAGTAACATTTTTTAAGAAATGTAGTTTTAATAATTAATTTAATTAATGGTTTTATTGTTGCACAAAAAAGAGACGCTGTTTTATTAAGGCAATATATTTTTCTAATGACACTGCAAGATAAAACACTTTTAAAGCCTATTTATCTTACAATAAAAACACCTTTTTGCATTACGGTCTTCAATTGCATGATGCACCAATCATAATATTTTATTCGTAATTAACGTAATCATCAAAATTTTTAATAATCAGATTAACTTTTTGACAATACTGCTGTAAGCATATCAAAATTTCCCGATTTTCTTGTAAAATACCCAACACTGCACTGGCAAAGAACTTTTCATGATGGGAACCATTTTAAATTTGGAAGTGGATAAGATACCAACGTTCATGAAGCCGAATATTAATTAATAAATATTAAAGTTTTACGTATTTATTCACAAGAAGTTTAACAAAATTACAATTTTCGCACTTCCAAAATGTTTTTTTGTTTTTTTTATGACTCCATACCTATGGCAGTATGATTCCCAATATTTTCTATGTCCTTAGGTACGGTATCTTAACCACAATGGCATTTTCCTTTTAAACTCAAATATATCTCGAAATTTCCATTAATAAAAGCTTAAAACGTAATAAACATCATCTTATTTCTCTTATGTTATTGGCTAAAAACACATTTTTTGTATATGTAGGTATATTATATTTTAGGTTAATTTTCCTTATTTTCATTTCACTTAGTTTTTTATGTGGCCTGTTAAAAATTAAGAGCTATCTCAGTTACCTTTAACATAAGACCGGTGTTCGTTGGGAAATTATAAGCGTGTAACCCTGCACTAAAGCCAAATATATTTATCAATAACTCATTACGTATCGGAAAACATGGCGTTTGCATTTTTGCAGTAAGTGGGATACATTTTTAATTCGGTAGACCCACTATCAATGCAAATATTATTAAAACTTTCTTAAAACAATATTAAAATAAATGACAATAAAAATTTACTCCTTTAAAACTATATTAAATCAATGAGTCTTATTGTTGACTTTGTGAGGACATTTCATTCTTATTTAATAATATTAAGGGTTTTGTTAATAAGTTTTATGGATAGTTTAAAAATACTCACCGGACTGTTTTGCTTAAGGCCAAATTGTTTTAACTAATTCTTAAAAATTACTTCTAAGAACCTTCATAGGATTCTCCCTTTTATACTTAAAAGAGACTTAAAGCAGTCCTATGACTATCTTGCGGATAATTAGGTTTAGAAAAAAGGGTTTTAAAGCTTTCCTGCACTGAAAAAAATAATTTGTTTAAGCAACTAAAAAAAAGTTGCGCCAACAAATTTTATTTGTAGCTATAGCCTCAACTAAAATCTTTGTTACAACAACAAATTTTTTTTGTTGAGACATAATATGTTACTGTAACTAATATTTTTTGTTGACAAAACTATGGCGTCTTGTTTAAAGTAACTAATATTATTGATATCTCATACAATAATATTTTGTTGTTAAAACAGTTTACATTTGTTTTAGGTAATAATTTATTTGTTTCTATAACTTTTTGCATTTGTTTTCATTATAAATCTATTTGTTGGAAAAGCTATGGTAATGAGTAACTACAACATTGTTGCTTTATTGTTATAACATTTGGTAGTTCTTTTAATAACCAAAAAATAATTTTTGTTAAAAGAACTTAAACAATATTAACCTATGCCTACACAATATTGTTAAAGCACCTCTTTCAGTATGTAATACTAATTAATAAAAAGAGTTGCATTAACAATATTGTGTAGGTATAGTTTAATATTGTTTGATTTTTTTAACAAAAATTATTTTGGTACCTTTAAAAGTATTTTCTAATGAAGAAAATCCCCACTCGGTTAATATTTGGTTTACTTCTTCATCCATAACGCCCAATGCACAAAAATTAATTAACTCGAACCTGCTTCCTCTAGCATTTGCACAAAAATTTTTTGACAGTGACAAATTATTTTTTTATTATTCAATCACTATGACACCAAGACTTAACTTTAACCATGGCACCAAGTCGGTCAACTTTATAAAATAAATTTCAATGTCACATCATGTCAATTTTGGGCGAAAATTGACAACAAAAACATATTTGTTATGTTTACTAAGGATACCTATTAGCGGCGACGCATATTGTCAGTAGAGTAAACTAATTCTTTCCAACAAATTCATTTTTGTTGCAAATACTAATGTATTAAACACTTTACTTGGGTTAACAAATTTTTTATTAGGACCAACAAAAACAATTTCAACAAAAAATTTATTGGTTGATAGAACAGATTTGTTTTTTCAGTGTGTATTACCTAATAAAACCTAAATTGTTACTTGGGTTTGTATGGAGTCCCTGTATATTTTTGATAAAAAACGTCAAAAATATACTGAACATCCAAAATAGATTTAAGGCAAAATAATTTAATAAATAATAAAAATATTAACAAAAAACTTACATTTTGAGATAATTGGGCAGAGCATTTTATTAGGCAATTATTTCGAATCCTAGTCGTCCTGGAGCAAAACGAGTGGCATTTTTGAAATCAGCAGTCCATAATTAGGTAATATAGGTGGACGTAATGTTAGTAAATCGAATAGTGTTATTGTTTTATGAGAAAAGGCAGTCTGTGTGACGTTTAGGACACCCTGTATGAAGAAGAATAATCCTAAAACAGCAGAAAATTGAAAAATATTCAAATCAAACATAATTAAAATTAACTTATTCCCTACAAGCACGCGAAACGTTTGGAGTTAAAAACAAAATAATAGAAAATACGGAAAGGATATTTTGTGAAATGAGTAAAAATAGAGGGTGAAAACCTCCCACTGTTGGGGGTGGAATTAGTGTTGGAATTAATTCAGGAAATATCCGGGGTTCATTGTTTCTTCTGAATATTCATAAATCCGATTCAGTCTAAATATCAATATTCCTCAGGCACAATAAGGCGATAAACACTTAAAAACAGAGAGTTGAAATTTGCATTCGCACAAGTATTTTCTGTATTTTCGCAATGGATTATCGAACGACGAATTAAGAACTTTTTAATGGAAGGTCAAAAAACCTTCGCTATATTCAAATTTCATTTTCTATTAAAGCTGCTTTGTTTCAACCGACATCTCTGTCCTAACCAGTATTCTTTTGTTCCACTACAGTATATTTTATTAAAAAATATATCTACAGTGTGACCCATTTGTTTGCGACTTATCCCTGAAATATTTATTTATTGTGCGATTTTAACTCGATTTGTTTTAGAGTGTTCTACAAACTTGATAAACTTTTAAGAATTCATATTAGGGATTAAAAAAAAACTATACACTGCACTGGATTCACCACCTCTTAAAAGGACCCTTAAATAAATTTTATTGAAAATTTTTAAGTAGGAACGATTTTGTATTCAAATTTAAAATGAACAATAGTAACTACTTACAAAAATTTATTTTGTCAAGTTATCCATGAAAAAAATATAAAATTGAACATATGGTATAAATATTCCTATGCTTAGTTTTGACAAATAAAAACGCAATAGAAACTTAAAACAACAATGAAACAAAAAATAAAGAATTTAAAAAATTCTCTATAATTAGATTTTTGTCTCCTCTACTGCTCGTTGTTTCTATTGCGTTTTTTATTTGTTTGTACTTTACTCCGATTTTCAAACGATTAAATTTATTTAAGGAATTTTTAACATAAGTTAAAAATACACTTAAAGGTTGCGTTATAACAATTTTTGACTATTAGTTAAAGGAAACTTTTTTGTAGATAAGTCAATTTCCAACAAAAATATGTAATACTTATTTTAAAATCTTAACTATTTTGCAAGTTATTAAATTAAAAAAAAAGTTTTTAAACTATAACCGTATATCTATAGATATCATTTGAATGGATAGGTTTACAAAAAAAAACATAAAATGGTTAAATATCTTGTGGAGCATTTAATTTTCCATTAAAATATGTAAGTTTTTAGCGAGATACAAAATGTTTTTCATTGGACTAATGTTGATAGGCTTCTTTTAAGGTGCCCAGCAACCAATTTTTCGTCAAAAAAAATAATGGTATGTTTTTTAATCTTCCTAATATATTGTGTACAACTGTGTATTTTATTTTAATTGGCGAATATTCGGTATTTATTTAAAAAAAGACCGATTAAAAAAATTGATTGTAGAACTTTAAAACTTTTATCTTTTGAAGAAAAAAACATTGTCATGTGTCATTTCCATAGCTTTCTTTGATTAATAGAATGTCTTCAAAAACGTCAAAAGTTATTAGGCATTTTTTAAATTTATAAGAGATATCGGTCTAAATTTGGCATATCCAAAAACCCTTAAAACGATAATAAAATTTTATACATCATGATCAAAAAGTAAGGTCAAATTTGGAAAAAATCAATTTGCAACTTCCATAGGCCGCCCATTATCAGCAGTATTCTTTTTAAAACTTCCATTTTCCCTTAGTCGTTGGTGAATGCGTTAAAACAAGTTATGGTGTGGTACTTGTTGACCAGGATATTTTTCTTGATACAACCGCCTTGCTTAGGTCCAGGGTTGCCAACTCTTGAGATGCACATTATAGTATTTTCTCAATTTAATTATAGTATTTTTTAGAAAAATTATAGTACAGATGACGTATAGGTTTTTGAGAAGCAGGAACCCACATTTTTTCCCCTTTTTTTACCAATAGCTACTAGAAGTTAAAATTTTAATAAAGACAGCTTTTTTATTATATATAGGTATTAATAATATTATATAATATATATTATCTATTTTCAAAAAACGTTTGTTGTGACAATAACTGATAAGTTTACAACCTTTGTATCATACAAATTGTATGCAATTGAAAATGTATTCTGTAGGTACATAACCTTTATCAAATGTACACACTGTATTTACACGTATAACCTATACAAATCTTTTTCTATGATAAGTTAAATAAGAGAATAAATGCACGCGCCGCGCTAATGCGCACCACGGTATTTCATGTGGCTAGTTTTGCTTTTGCATAAAAGAGGGCGCGAAAATACAAATTTTGCAGTTTTCTCTTTCAAAAATTCTACTGAATTCTTTTTTAAAAATTATGGATTTTTTTAAGAAGTGGGTATTATAAGAATAATACTATTATTCAAAATTATAGTATTTTAACGTACTATAATACTTTGTTATAGTACATAGTACACCGACATAAAATTATAGTAGAAATACTATAATTCTAGTACGGTTGGCAACCCTGCTTAGGTCGAATTACCGCTCGCCATTCCGCAAAGGTAATGCATTTCGCACATTGCAGCGTTTGTGTAATTTATTTTTAATTTTGTAATACAAACTTATTTTTTGCAGGTACAAACTAATTGTTATTTTGACAGGAGGTAGCTTTTGATTTAAAATTTAAAGCCTACTTGATAATTTTTTTTTTACACAAATGCTGAAATGTGCTTTACGGGTTGGAGAATTTTGCAGACAACTTTTCAATCATTTTTTATTTTTTTTTTAATTTTGCAATTATCGTTTGGTTTTGTTACTTGTTCTAACGTTAAAATAAATTTTGTTTAATTAGTAAAAAAAAATTTTTTCAAAAAATTGACCATGTTTTTAAACATAAAAGTTGATTTTTCTCGAAAACGGTCAACTTTAGAGCTTATGATCAAGAGTACCTTTTTTATGTAGAAAACATAACCGTACTTTTTTCAGGGGCGTAGAAGTTGAGGAGAAAAACACCCGCTACCCCTTCAAAATCTCCACCAATTATGAGTAAAAAATTTTTTCTGGCACAAAACATTATGAGTAGAAAATGCTTACAAAAGCTGTTTTTTGTACGATAAACGGCTCCGGAGATATTCGAAAAAAACGATTTTTTTTCTAAAATTTCAACACCCTGTATCTCGAAAATTGTGCATTAAAGGGTAAGTTAATAGCGACTTTTTTCTTTTTTTTTTGGATAAGCTATCACATCCTGAAGTCCTGCGCATATTTTATGAAACACCCTGTATTATGGGTGAATATATAAATATATATGACAATGTTTTTTCTTCAAAAGGTAGAGCTTTTTTAGTTCTACAAACTAAAAACAAAATTTTTTAAAATCGAATTATTTTTAAATAAATACCTACCGAATTTTCGCCAATCAAAATAAAACACACTGTATTATATATAAAATGTTTTTAACAAATTTGTTTTTCTAATTTTTGACCTATAATAATTATCAATAGTTTAGTTTTTTTTATAGTATATTACTAAGCGAACTAATTAGCGATGGAAACTTGAGTGATTAGAATTTTCCTGTGTATTTCACTGGGAAATTTTTAAACTTTATGAAGAACATCTTAAAATTAAAATATAGAGTAGGTATTTTTACTGAGTTTTTATTTTGGCCCAATCTAACAAGTTTTTATGTTACAGCTAAAAATACGATCACCCTAAAGTAACTGTTAATACACAAAATAAATATTTTAAAATACATATTATTTAAGAAAACTATATTATAGTTACTATAGTTATATATAAAGTGCGCCATATAAAGTGCTTATTGAATTTAAGACATAAAACACCTTCTTCCTGTCTTATGTTGTTTTGTTTTTTCCCTCGCATCCCCATTCTCATTTATCAATCGAACATTGTCGCCACAAAAAGACCACCGAAACTAAACCAAAGAAAAAACTAAAGAATAAAGGAGGAAAAATGCACTTAGCCGGCTTCCCGTTCGCTTTCTTACAAGGGCGTCGGTGGATCATTCTAATCCAATATATCAAATCAAAGATCAGTAAGATTTCCTCTTCGCTAGTCGGTCGTGATCTCATAGAAAGGGGATTATAGGAGAAAATTCGCACACAAAACTTATAGCGACGATATCTGAAGTAACTTAACTTGATTTACAGCCGTTGAGAGCTTTTGACATCTGAAGAATGCGCACGGTATGTGTGTGGCTTCACAAATATTTTTCCAGAATAACATTATGAAAATATTTATTGATTTTATGCCAAATATGGATTTACCAATATACAAGTCGCCATGCATAATTTAATTTTTTTCCAAAACGCTTCCTATAAAATTACAAAATTTTATAAGAGTACTTTCTAAAAATAAAATAGTGATTAGAATTAGACTATTTAAATTAGTACCAGCATTTTTTACTAATAAAATAGTCGTTTTTACTTTTAAATAGTTATTTTTTACTACGCAAATAGTTAAAGTTTGACTAATTTAAGATCAGTTACCATCTTTGACTATTTCTGAGAGTTAAAAGTAACTAATTTCTTTAATCGTTTGCGGCCAACAACAAAGTATTATTTGAATTAAATGCATATACCTAAGCTCCATGGTTAAATGACCCATAAAAACAAATAAAGATGAAAAGGTTTAGCTCAAAAGAGCAACACAAATAATATATTCAACTTTTAAATATTATGAACAATATTAATTGACAAATAAAATTGATTTTTATAGGAGCGGATGATAGCCGAATGGGTTATGACAACAGCTTGACAAGCTTGACAAGTGACAGAACTTTTTTTAAATTTAAATCTTCCAATTTGACTATTTAATTCAGTAGAATTTGACTAATTACACTAGTTTACAGCCATTTTGCCCACACAAATGCATGTAAAAATTCGCCACACAAACGTGGTGCGATGACTAGCGATTCGTAATAATAATATTTATCTCCACGCGGACTATAATTTAAACTTTATTGTTGTCAACATTCGATAAAGAAATACCTTGTTATGGCCTAGGCCGATAAAAATTTTTATGGGGCAAGTAATTAGTTTGATTTTTTCTCGCTAGGGGTATTGTTTTGACAAATTAATCCTTTTATAAGAAATTAACGTACTAAACTGGTTTATTTTATGTATAATAAGCACTAATTTGTTTGTTTTACTGTTATTGTAAATTATTGTAAAATTAAATATGAATAATAAAACAAAAAGAGAGGTTAGGCCACCAAGAAAACGCACGGTTCTTTTTCTACGATTTAAATTATCTTTAAGTTTTAATTTGCTTTAAGTTTTCAGTAAAATTAAATGTTAAACACAGCTTAAATATTCCAAACTAACTATTTTTAAATAAAAATCCAAACAAATTGAAATTAGATACCTACCTATTTATTAAACAATTAATTAAATTCAATGTAATAGCAAAAATCCATTTCTACTTAAATCATGTTGCTAGGTATTGTCAAACTATTACTGCTTCTAAAAGCAACAATAATTATTATAATTATTGTAGATTTAATGTAATCTTTACCTAATAAATAAATGAGATTCTAAAAAAGTGAGGTTAGGCCGCTTTGATGTTGAATTAAATTAACCTATATAAAGTGCTTTGAAGATAAAATGTTTTATGCCATTCATCCAAGAAGTGCCTTTTTGTGCTTCGCTCAATTGTAGGCCTCCGCTACGCGTCGACCTTCAAACCTTGAGCTTAGCACAAAAAGCCTTACTTCTTAACCTAATGACATAAATAACTATTGATTGATTCATCGTACGGCAGCATTAATTTTGACGCGTTTTTAGAATTGAATGGTTAAGTTTGTAAAATCAATGTTTAGTGACCGTTGGGACAATGAAGACGGTTTAGTATTATTTATGTTTGCTGTTCATGGATCAATGACGAAACATTTATTGTTTTAAAGATAAAGGACATCGTTTAATGATCGTCAATTGTTAATTTTAATAAATTTTTACTTTATATTAATGAAGGAAATAATTATTTTTTATGTTTTGCATTGATCGTTTTTAATGTCGGCTAGTTTATTGTTTCAATGTACAAAAATTTGACGACAGCAGTTTATTAATTTTACGTACAGTTTTTCTATTACTTTGATGAAATTGTTGTTGGATCGCTTAAAACGGTTCAAAGTATAAAATGTAAGTAAAATTTTCAGAATAATATAAATATTTCAGAAGCTTGTAGATTCTATCACATCGTAAAGCATTTTAAAAGTTCGAAAACTTTGAAAGATATCCTATTGGTGTCGTTATATGAAGTTTAGCGTGCATTTGGGACAAATTATCAGGACCATATTCCCTGAGACTTTTCAAATATCTGATGAATATTTTAACTTAATGTCCTACGAAATACGGAAGATTTTCTTATTAATGTGTCACGATACCGAATTTATTCCTGCAGTGTTTTGCGAGGACGAGGAAAAGATACAACAAAGGTTTTAAATTTTATCTAACAATAAATATTAAGTGGATACAATTTTGTTTGGATTAAACAATATGGATCCTTTAATAAAACCCATTGTGTTTTATCACGTTTTAAAATTTCAAACAGAGTTTTTTCATAAAGACATCTCAGATGTTATTAAATCTTCCCCTAACGTTTCGCGGTACATTTGGATATTAGGGTCTGGATGATCGCGTTTTGAAATTGCAAAATCAATATGTCGATCTGTAGTCAAGATATTGCAAATCGCCTCCGGTGTATCACATTGTTCTCATCTCTAATGTGCTGCCTCGTTCTTTAATGTTCTCGAAATGCGTCCGCAATATTCTTTGTACAGACAACGAGAAAATTTTAGCTTTATATGGATAGGTACACAGAGAAAAAGCTTTTATATTGTGAAAGGGTTAACCATTAAGCCAATGGTGTACTGTATTTGCAATACCTGAATTACAGCTATGATCAAATGAATGATTGTCTTACTTTTATTTGTGCACACCTGCTTAAAATTAGATCAAACATAAGAAGTCATTGAATTAAATTGTGATTCTATTAAATCCGTATAAAATCTTAGTTAGTTAAAACATAAGAAATTATTGAATTAAATTGTTATTTAATTGAAGCCACAATGAATCTTAATGAAAAACTATCATTGACATAAATAAAGTTATGGTTTCTAATGCAATAAAAGCTCTATTTCTTTTAAATATGTATATTCTTGTGCAAATATTAGTTGTATAATACATTTATATGAACTTTAAATAAAATGAATTCTGGAAACTGCTTCTGGTAGTCTTGTGTACACAGGTTTTTCGATCCATAAAATGGAATTGTTCTGTTTTTTGTAGGAACTATTAGGAACCCACTAGAAGTGTTGATGATATTAGGCTCTAAGAAAGTTGCTGACCCATCACTAGCAACAGTTACAGTGGATGTGCAGGATCTGTCTGCCATGGCACATGGATATTCTAAAACGAAATAGTAATTTTATCTTATCTTGCTGAAAGTCCTAAAGCCATATATACTTTCAGGACGCCCTAAGTATATCATGATGGTACTAAAAGACTATGAGAAGATTTTTTTAAAATAAATAAAAACTTCGTCCATTTAAGCAAAATAGCCATTTTAAGGCATGACACAGAATATAAAGATAAACTGTGTCCATGGTATATACCTATATGAGTATATATAATTGACATACAATTAAAAAACATCTACAACTTACCTTGAAAATTCTGGATTAGGAAGTACAACCCCCAAGAAATTAGCAAATATAACAAACCACCAAACACTACCTACACCAGATAACCCATACACTTACATCAATCGGCGTCACCAGAAATACCGATTAATCAGTTGATCATATTGCAGGTTGCCGATGTGTGGTGTGGCAGGGGATGCCCTAGCGCGTTTGTCTAAATTTTAGCAATTATTAAATGGAATATAGGCCGCATTGAAAAAATGGGAATGATAATTGGGCAAATAACAAGTATTTTTCAAGACAGTATAAACATGGGTATTCACTGTAAGACAGTAAAAACTTACTATACCTTAGTTTTCATTGGAATAAAAATCATAAATATTAAAAGAAACAAAGACTATTCTTATTTCATTTGTTTTTAATTGTTGGTTGAAGCATTATAACTTTTAATATAAATCAATTTTATATTTAATTAAATATTGTTAATTTTATTTTGATCAGATAAACTTTGAATTCAATCATTTCTAAAATTTTTTCAAGGAACTACACAATTCCATTAGGTTTAAATCTAAGGAGCCATTCACTCTATAACAAGTAATTTTAACTTGATAATATTTTGTTATAGACTGAATATAATATTTGTAATAACATGAATCCCTTACCCTCAATTGCTCCAAGCATATTTGATTGAATAAACTTTAATTTTTATTGGAGAAATGAAAAATCAATCAATTATAACATGGTTATTGACTACATCAAATCGTTTTTTCTGTGTACAACCAAACCGAGACAAATGAGTTCTTTGGGTAAATCTGCATAAAAATAATCCTCTTCAAAACTTACCTAGGACAAATGAATGCCCTGACGTTTTGACATTTTTATATTTTCCCATTTAATTTTAATTCCGATGATAAATTAATTTTTTTGTTTAAAGGATACTTAAAATTTAAAAAGTTTATAGTCATAAAAATAAAACGTATTGTTGGTCATGCATACTCTTGGGTAAAGAAAGAAATTTTCGATTTTGTTGCGTACCTCATTTTATATGACACTGCACGCCTCTGGCTGAGATAAACAAAAGAAGGTGCATATCTCGAGTTGCGTAAATCAGTTTTTCTTAATTATCTCATAAACTGTTGGTCAGCGTAATTTTGGCCATTTAAAATTTTTGCTTTGGAAATTTAAAACATAAATTCTAGAAAAAAATCTTAACTTAAGTAATTACTAGGATCTTCTCGGAAGTAAAAACCTATTTTGACTACAGTTAATATCATAAAAAGCCCAAATTATGGCAGTCAAAATCACGACATCTAAATTTCATATTATAAAAATTTTTCCGTGACTGTACCATCAGAGAAAACATCCAGCACAAAAAGCTGAAAACCGATGGCACAAAAGACATTTCGAACAAGTGAACATCGAGTGAAATGGATCAGAAATGACAATGCTGCCACAGCCTTCTTGTCAATAATACCCCACCGAAACACTTATCGTTATTAAAATGCGATACGGCTCTTTTGCCAGTCTCACTTTCCTCTTTTTTTGCCTATCATTTTCATGTTACATTTCAATAAAACTCGCTCCTTAAAAACCCATTGAAATAATGGAAATTAAAAATCTCCTATTGAAGCTTTACTTTTTGTGTTATTATTTAATCATTCTTAGTACATCTCGCCACTAATTGTGCACCATCGCTAACTACTTATACGTTTTTTACTATAATACCAATACATGATTTTAGTATGCATTTATTCATATTATTCGTAAAATTCTTTCCTACGATGATAGAACAGCGCGACACGTGTGTTATAACAGGAATATATTCCTGCTGCTCTTCCTGCTAATGCCTTTATTACGCCCGGGAGTGGTTCGTTACAAATCGTCGCCTATTACAAAACACATACACAGACCGACACCGACACGGTCTGTGGAAAAATTGCAAATATGTGACCATTTCGCGGTCGTTTTTCAAATAGATGGCGCTGCGATTGCACACGTACATTTAAAGCTCGACTTTTTCTCTGTGGTGTGCAAGATTTCAGATTGATATGCCACGTGGGTACGTGAGATATGCCAGTGTGGGACATCGAATAATAATGAAATTTTATAAAATGAGAAATTTTATTAGAAAACATTTAATTAAATCAGGGACTTGTAACATAATCTTGTATAGAAACGAAATTCCGTTTCTGCTGTTATGGTTTAGAGTAACATAGAAAGATTAAAACATAATTAGAAACGTGTTTCAGACTACGTTTCTAAAAAATACCACAGAAAAATAATTTAATTGGGAGAAAGTGACGTTGAATTTTTCTAAAAAAATTTACATATTACACAGAGATGTCGCCACCAGTGGTTATTCCGTCATCCGATGATAGAATATTTCATTCTGTATTACTTTAAGGAATATATGTCATTCCATATTAAAAATTGATATTAAAACGGTCATATTCCATAATAGGAGTAGAAAAAATAATTTTTACATTTAGTATTATTTTACAAGAAGGGCACTTTATTTCAAATATTGTATGACCTTTGACAACTGTCAACTAACTTCAGCCCGTGACTAAAAACCTATTGCCAACTTCAACCCCTGACTAAGAAGCCAGAAAGCCACAACTTCTTAATGTGTATTTAAAAGGTCACTTGGGAAATATGTACGATAATGGGCGTTTTAAAAGTGGGAGTAGGAAAATATAATTTAACAGATATAAATTTTCTTTGCAATGCCAATATAGCTGATAGCTTGACAGCTGCTAGAAAGATTACGAAGATTTTGTGTTGCTAAGAATTTGTAACGTTTTGTTACAGTTTTGTTACTCAGTTACTATTACTAGTTTCGTTTCAATACTCTATGCTTCTGTATACAACTACTATAGTACCTAATTGCGCTCCTACGATTTGTGTTATGAACAGTTTTGATAGCAATTTTGTTTCCGCTGAAACCGTTACCAAGATTTTGTTACTTGTTTTGGTACTAATAAGTATCGTTTCTGAAAGTCCCTGATTTAAATACTTAATTAACGGTTTAAATTATCTCTAAAAATTAAATAGTCAAAATTATACTATTTGAATTAGTACCTTCATTTTTTACTAATAAAATAGTCGTTTTCACTTTTAAATAGTTATTTTTTACTACGTAAATAGTTAAAGTTTGACTAATTTAAGATTAGTCCCCATCTTTGACTATTTCTGAGAGTTAAAAGTAACTAATTTCTTTAATCGTTTGCGGCCAACAACAAAGTATTATTTGAATTAAATGCATATGCCTAAGCTCCATGGTTAAATGACCCAAATAAAGATGCAAAAAGTTTAGCTCAAAACAGCAACACAAATCATATATTTAACTTTAAAATATTATAAACAATATTTATTGACAAATAAAATTGATTTTTTTTAAGAGCGGCTGATAGCCGAATGGGTTATGACAACAGCTTGACAAGTGACAGATCTGAGTTCATCCCCGGCTGGGTCAAAACTTTTTTGAAATTTAAATCTACTAATTGATTATTTCATTTAGTAGAATTTGACTTATTATTAGTGACTGCTTTTTCGCTATGACAATTAGTCAAATATGACTTATAATTACTTATTTTTAACTAATTCATTTTAAGAGAGTTACTTACTTGCTTAAGTCGACAGTTAACTAGTTAACTGGATATTCAAGTTGACATGTTTAAAACAGTTATATCTAGCTTAAATTAATATTGTTAATATAGAAATACCAAAGAATTGTTAAGAAAATCTACCTTTATTAACTAAAACTACACTATACTACATCGCAGTGAATGGTGTAAAAATAGTATGGTCGTTCCATTTAAAATAGAAAGGCTTTAAATTTGCAAAAAAGTAAACGGAAATACAAACACCCTGTCTAACTTTTTGGAATACTATTAATGGCTCCTTTGTTAACGTTATACAAGAATGCATTTTTCAACATTACATTGTTGGTATACCTATAGGTAATAAAGATATTTTAATTACTAACTCCATTTTTTGAAAAAATTAAATATCTCAAAAATAAAAACGATTAAAAATTCAAGATCTTAAGAATTTAACGTAGAATTCAAGAAGGCAATAATATTTATAGTGGTTTCTTTAAAAAATCAAAGTTACTATCACTTGGGGTTTAAACGTGTTCTCTATAAACCTCTAATAAATCAGTTAGTTAAATCACCCTGTAAGTTTTATTGTTTTTTTAATACATTGTGAATGGTATATTTTCCTTAAGTGCCAATATTCATTACAATATCCCCAAAGGTGGATTTTCCCGTTGTGAACCTATCTTTCGGGGGACATTCAATACCGATGGCATTCATTTTTTTCCGTTAGCTTGGCGCTACGCCGTTGTTTTTTTGCCACAGCGATATGCGAATTGGGAAGTAATCACCAATCTTGAAATCCATTAGTCAAATTAAAAACGCGACTCGTCTTTCATTTGAATGCTGCTAAAAGAAAAATGATGCCTCTGAATACTACAAAAGACAGCAGATATCCGTTTTGTGTTTTTTCCTTTTGCTCTTCGCGAGCTCTGTGTGATCGTTTTTGTTCGGGATTGGCGTGCGATTATATCGAAAAATTACTGAGGATTATTATTTCGCTTCACTTTTGTTCGAACTTGTTTTTCAATCCCAGATAAAACAGACTTTTCCTTATTTTAAAATAAAGCTATTTATTTATTTGATCCTTTAGCTTTCGCTAGATCTAGAAATTATTATTGTTAATGTGAAACTTTACTTGTCACTATACACTCTATAGAGTGTATAGTGACAAGTAAAGTTTCAAACCTAAAAATTTTAATAATAATAAAAATTTTAACCAAATATTACCAGATTTTATGTTAATCCAGGTCCACATAACTTTATGTTAAGTTTACAACCAACTGGAATCTGTTAACTAATTCAATAAGTAGTTTGTAATTGTAACAAACAATTTTTAAACTTCACTGTCTTCCCTAATTTCAGTTTAAAACCAGTGATGGCATCCTTTAGCTTTCGCTAGATCTAGAAATTATTATTGTTAATGTGAAACTTTACTTGTCACTATACACTCTATAGAGTGTATAGTGACAAGTAAAGTGTCAAACCTAAAAATTTTAATAATAATAAAAATTTTAACCAAATATTACCAGATTTTATGTTAATCCAGGTCCACATAACTTTATGTTAAGTTTACAACCAACTGGAATCTGTTAACTAATTCAATAAGTAGTTTGTAATTGTAACAAACAATTTTTAAACTTCACTGTCTTCCCTAATTTCAGTTTAAAACCAGTGATGGCATCTTTTTTCGCATATTTCGCACATTCGTTAAATAGGTATAAGGAATCTAAATAACAATAATAACAGATTTCTGGTAATATACAAGGTCTCCCTAAACTTAGTGGCATAAATTTAGGAGCAGATTAAGCAGGTCAAAATAAGACGAAAATCTAAATAAATATTTTTTCTAATTACGTATGTTTAAAAGATACAGGGTGATAAAGTGTTACTTATCATACTTTATTAAAAATGATAATATTATTAAGTTGTAGACAAAAATCTTGTTAAAATATCATTAAAAGGCAGAGTAGAAAAAAAACTATTCAAATTCTTTAATTGTATCTTTTTTTTTGATTTCAGAACCATGAAATATCAGTAAAACTAAGCTAAAAATATATATTACTTTTAAACCACCTTGTTAAAAAATATATAAAACCTGTTACCACCTTTAGAGCTCATTCCTCTTGTTTGTGAATGATACCTAAATTTATAATCCTAGATGGCGATAAGTCCGTGCACGCAACCAGAGATTCTTTTCCTAACCTAAATTAACTTAAAATTGTTAATGTCACACACAGACAGGTCATTTCTCTGGTAAATGTATTTTGTTTATTTATATTTTTGTTGCATCCATTATTTGATTTAAATACGAGATTATGGGTTTACTTTTCTGTAAACCAATTTTTAGGTTAGGGTTTTTTGTATTTTCTTCCCCACGTAAAATAAACTAAGAGATCGTCATTCCTCTGGCACCATTCCTCTGAAATATTAAGACATTTTTACAAATTATGGTCTTACAAATTAGGAAAATTGTAAAAGGTGGCCGGCTACACATACCCAAAAGCAGTCTTTACAAAAATTAAGTTATGAATGCCAAGAAAAAAAATCCAATTCAAAAATTTTTGGAATTCGATTTAAATAGTATTCTATGTCCTGGAAAAAAAGATTATTCTTTAAAAAATAGACTAATAAAGCAAAAAAGATATCTAAGTGATACTCATTTTGAGGTAGAAATTTCATATGAAAAGGATGTTTCGTGCGTTAATTACCAATACATAATAACAATATTACCACGTCCCGAAATAATTCAGCAAGGCTCCAAACTATATAATAAATTTATAAACTTAATTGACGAATTTGAATAAAATTAAAGTTCCGATAATAGAAGATACAATACAGTAACATAAAAATAAAATAGTTACTTGAAAAACAAACACTGCTTTATTTTATTACCCATTTTCAATGGTTTACGAAATAAAGAAAGTTTATATTTTTGTTTTCAAGTAACTATTTAATTTTTATGATACTGTTTTGTTTTTAAACAAGTTTATATTTAAGTTTATTTTTAATTACTTATTTAGTTTTTATGCTATATTGTATTTCTTTGCCTTTTTGAAAAAAATAATAATTCCTCTGCTTGCGTCGTCATTTCTCTGGATATAGTTTTAACAAAAACATCGCAAATCTGCTCAAAAAACAATTAAACTGTTTGATCTTTCACTTAGCAGGGTTTATTTTAAACAAAAGGTCGTATTTACATACTAAATACTAAAATAAAATTAGAACAAAAAAACTATTTTCAAATTACTTTATTAAAAATGATAGTTTCATGTTTAATCATCCTTATATCACATTAAAGGACTAGAAGGTATATGAATTTTTTAATTGAAAAAACTACAATATTTTTAATGTGACGTTTAGGGTAAAAAGTCCCGAGGCTCATGGAATGCTCTTTTTAGTTTTTTCAATTAAAAAATAAAATTTATAATCATATACCTTTTAATACTTTAAAATAATGCGATATAACAATTATTGTAATCTCGAATATCTCGGAAACGGTTTATTTTATTGAAGTTTGAGAACTACACCTTTTTAATGGTAGCCGAACTGTGTAATCTAAAAATTGCATCAAATGTTATAAAAACCTAATCTCAGACTTTGTATGGCACAATAAGCTTAAAGCAACCCCCGTTTCTACGACACTGTGTTCACTCAAACAATTATAAGTATGTGTGAAGATGTGCACAAACATGTTTTGGTAGCAAAATATCACCTTTCCAAGTCTACTAGAGGTTATATTAAAACACTTTATCACCCTGTATCTTCAAAACATAAGTAATAAGGAAAAATATTTATTTGGGTTTTCGTCTTATTTTGACTTGGTTAATATTTTCCTAAATTTATGCCAATAAGTTTAGGGATATCTTGTATTATAAACACTGTGGACAGTTGTTACGAACACGTTACGAATTAGAATAAAGTAAGCAGAAACATAAGTTTCAGACGCTGAAGTCAGTTGATTGACTGCTTGAAATCACGTGTACTTTTTAATCGAAATAATTTGTTAAACTGTAACCTTTCAAATTAACAAAATGCTACAATGCTTTGTTAAAATAATTACACACCCTTGTTTTCTACAAAAAATTATGTTAAAATTTTACAATATAAAATTAACAAACTACAAACCCTCGTTAACAAATCTGATTTTTATAACAGTGTACACATTAATTTTTTTTTAAATACCAGTTTTAATAAAATAAATAACTAAAAACCCCAATTTATATTCTCATCCACTAAGATAAATCCCACAAAATATGTACGCAAATCACGTAAAGCTAATTTTTCAAGTAATATCAATATTTCTTCTTCTAAATTATGTAAAACAATTTCGAGATTGGCCTGCTCTATAAACCCTAATCCGATATTTCCATATTTGACAAATTATTCAATGACTTGTGAAATCCACCCTTATCGAATAAAAAATAAAAAAATGGCCCTTTAAAAAACCCCGGTCACTGTCTGTAAAACGATTTTTCCGGCTCCCCGGAGATTTGGAAATCTCCACGGCCTGACCAGATATATTGAATTTAAAATCCTTGCAAAAGATTGACCAGAAAAATGAGGCCTATAAAAATGTTTCTGCATAATATGGACATATTGAATCAATTTGGACATGGTTTTTTCCATAGGGGGTTTAAACTTTATTGTTTGGGGTCCAATGTGGTTAGATTTATTGAATGTTATTAATAGGAATATAATTTTTGTTACAAAGATTATGTAGTAGGTTTTTTTAAAGACAATTAACAAAATTACCTTAAGTCTAGTCTATTGTAAAACTAAACATTTCTCTTTTCAATTTTAATTCTTTGTATCCAAACGAAAACTAGAAAATAATGTTTTATTTTGACTGGTTTGCCATTAAAGGCGATTAAAGGTGAGAATGACCCAAACAGCAAATTATTTTGCATTTCTGTAAGCCAATAAGTATAAATTATGGGCTGTTGTTATCGATTTGACCCGGTGCAGAACTCTAATACACACGCATTATTTATTTCAAGGACACTATAGTCCTAAAGCTTTCCACACACCAGGAGAAAAGTTATCAAAGAATTTGTAATTAACAAAAAATAAACTTATATGTAAAACTTATAAGTATTTAACAACATTATTAATATACCCTAAAGATTTCTAAAAAAAAATCTAAACAGTAGTAATTTTAAAACTTGCTAAAAGAAATCTCTTGCACAGCTTTGGTTTTGGTAAATTATTGTTGGGAATAAAATTGTGTTTTTAAAGAATATTAGCTACCAATATCACCGCAGGGGTCAACAAATTAAAAAAATAAATAAAACAGTAACGTATTCACTTTAATTCAGGCACAAGCGAGCTTGCGAGCGGGTGCTTAATTAAATGAGTGTCTAGAAAAGTTTATAAAAAGTTGCATACTATACTTTTTCTACGACAAATGCCTATTATTATCTAAAAATTATTTAAATTAAATATTTGTATAGAGCGACTTCTATACTAAAAAGAGTAACCGTAAGAATTAGAATTAGAATATACATTAAAGGCAGCAAATGGCAATTTTTTTTGTGTAAAGCAAAATTTATACCTTAAACATGGACCGTTTAAATCGAATATAGAAGCAGAAGTGAAGAGAATTTTGTATGGGCACTCCACGTTGCTTCTTTTCACTTAGTTTCAAGGAAACATGTACGATAATGAAAGGTTTAAATATTTGAATAGAAAATAGTATAGGTATATTTTGATAAACGGCATTTTAATCCCGAATTTAATTTAGTCACGAGCAAGTGTTTAATTAAATGAGGGCCTAGAAAAGTTTATAAACGAGTTGCATACTATACTTTTTCTACGACAAATACTTAATATTATCTAAAAAATGATTTAAATTAAATATTTGTATAAAGCGCGATATACACCAAAATTAAATAACCATCCGAATAAACATTTTTGACGTAATTTTTACTATTAACATTGCCCGTTAATATTTTAATTAAACTTAGATAACAATTATTAATACCTTAAAATATTAAAATATCTTCAAAATATGATAACCTAAGTTAAAAATTTGATTTTTTAATTAATATAATTGCAGAATATTTATACAAAGTATTAAAAATTCACACGGGAAATTTTGCTGTCTAAATTAAAATTTATCACTTGAAAATAGACTAAAAATCGATATAGAAGCAGTTTTTCACAGTAAAAGAGAAGAGAATGTTGTATGGGCTATGTATGGAAAATTTTTAAAGCTTTATCAGTTAAATCTAGTTAACTGAACTACTACGGCGAAATCAAAAGGTCTGTACAAACGTTTATATAATATTTTCAAATATTGGCGTCAAGAAACTATTTAATAATTTTGTATTTTTCTATTGAGATAATAAAATAATTTTTACATTTAGTATTATTTTGCAAGAAAGGCACTTTATTTTAACGATTGTATGACATTTGACAACTATCAACTAACTTCAGCCCGTGAATAAAGCGCCATAAGGCCACAACTTGTCAATGTGTATTTAAAAAGACACTTAGTTTTATGGAAACATGTACGATAATGGTGTTTTAAAGGTGTGAGTAGAACTGTTACAGTAATGTACTTAACTTAACTTAAATATGACACGTTACTATAATATAAAATATAAATGCTTAAGAATCAATATCCATCGGAATATTAATGTTTAGTAATGTTTATTAAACAGTTCGTAATTTGTTTAAAATTTAGTGTTTGGTAGTCTTTATCAAAGGCACTTAATAATTCTCGCACTTCGTAAAGATTTACTCGCGTCTTCTTTATTCGACAAGGTCTTTAAGGATTTTCAGGCAATCGAATCCATATTTCGTATTCGGCGAGAATATCTCGACACCGTCGAAATTTATCGCTTATTTTGAATGTATCCGAAGAGCGTCAGCCTGATTTATGTGGCCTTTTTGCCACTTAATCCATATAAACATAAACCAATAACTCTGCGGATACATTCGAATGTGCGTGGAATGGATGGATTGGCAGAGGAGTAAATTTTACTAAACACACGCTGGGGGTTTCTACTTCTTATACTATACATGCTTGTCAACTTTATGGGATTTGTCGTTTTTGAATTTATTACGATTTATTAGCATCGAGAGAGTTTGCAAATAGCTTTTTGATTATGAAGAGTAGTTAACCAATAAGCTTGACAAAAAAGTGCCCAGAAATAATCAATTTAATTGACAATACATTTGGTTTAAGATTGCACAATATTGTTACATCATTATTAACAGGTCGAAAAATTATATGATTATTGCCCAAACTTTGGGTATTTTCAGAAGTCTGACATTGTCAAAAATTGTATGCAACATTTAGTTAAAAATAAGATTATTCTAAATAAAAATTCCCATATTGGTTTATTAAGGAACTGTTTTAACAGATATATATATAAATTATATTATGTATAATATATATATGTTATAGCTAATGTGCAAACTTGGATAGTTTATAAACTATCCAAACTGTCAGCTATTTTAATTGAAAACATATTTTCAACTAAATTAGCGGCTAGTTTACAAAATAACCAAGGATCTTGGCTAGAGTTACCGCGAGACGAGACGAGACGAGATAAGGCCTTGTCTCGTCTCGTCTCGAAATTTCGAGATAAAATTTTTCGAGACGAGACGAGACAAGTTCGAGACGAGACGAGACAAGGCCTTATCTCGTCTCGTCTCGTTTTGTCTCGTTTGTCTCGAATTGTTTTGGTTTTTTGGTTTATCTCAATTTAATTTTGAATTATCGGATAAATTCAATAAAAAATGTCTTACTCAAAAAACAAAAAAGATATAAGCTCTTAAAAGTGGGATAAACTAAAATGATAACGCAGTTATTCGCCTCACTCTTAATAGATCCACGTCACAAATTGGAAACCTTTTCAATGACTTTCTGTGGTGCAGAAATGAAAAATAAATCATACCAAAAATTTAAAACAATTTATTGTAAAAATACGCACCGACTAGGCCAATTCCACCTATACAAGAAACTGAAGAAAAATCTGGCTCAGATAAAGACATGGATATTGAATTTTTACTCAAAAAGGCTACTCCTCAATCAGAAACTGAAGCGTTTTGGAAACAAGAACTAAACGCATACTTTTATTCAGAGAGAGCATCAAAAGGGGAAATATTGTTGGAATGGTGGAAAAGAAATGAAGTAAATTATCCACACATTTCAAAGATGGCAAGAGACCTATTAAGTATTACCGCATCAAGCGTTCCTTCAGAACGCCTTTTTTGAAAAGCTGGATTAGTAGTCACTGAACTTCGGAATCGACCTAATGCTAAGTCGGCTCGTTCATTATTATGTCTTAATTCATGGTACACTTGTAGGTACGTTAAAAGATAAGCTAAACTTTGATTAGTCTAACTTACCTATTCCTATACTTACCCCATGCTGTAATACCACAATATTTTTTAATGATTTAGGATTTTTTTTAGTTTAGTTTAGCGCTTGAGAAGGCACGACGCGTGTGTGAAAGCTCTTAAAACGAAAAAGTTTAAAGATTAAAACAAACAATAATTTTTAAAAAGTGCAAACTAATAAAGTGAAACAAACAATTTTCATAGAGTGCAAACTAAAATGGTGTAACGGTCATTGAGGAGTGAAGTGTTAAGTGATGAGTTAAGTGCCACCTGTCATTGGACGCTTTTCACTGGACAAACAAAGGAGGTCAAACAAGAGGGGAGGTGGCCATCCGCAAAAAAATTGATAAGTTACCTTAAGAATATGCATGACCTAATACAAAATCTGCAATTTAAATACGGCATATATCTTTAGGGCAATAAATCTGTCAACAACAAATGCGTAATGCAATCCCAAACGAAACCGAAAATAAACACTAGACTCACATAATAAACTAACACATTAATCACTATAACTCTAACACAGTAAAAAAAAGCCTAATAACCAAACTCTACTAGATTTGTAAACATTAGATAACAGAATAATTGCGCTTGTCATTTGTTTAACTAATAAATAAATGCAATACTTAATTTTGGAATTTAAGAAAAAAAGACAAAACTCTACCACAAAACGTGCTTGGGACAAAATTTATTAAAAACAACTGACACACTTTACCAAGTGCAGGAACTATCTGACCAGGATACGGACAATGACAATAACGATACAAGACAAAGACCTCGACTAGGAAACTACACCCCTGCAGTGAAATAACAACTCCCCAACTCTAAATAGTAATCCCAAATGTTTGGAGTAATACTAATCGACTGGTCTAGGGGGATTCCGCGTCGTACTTAGTTTTAAGTCGGCGTAATTGTCCCCCAAAAACCAACACCCTCCCGTCCATTCTCCTATACCCTACTGGGCGTATAGCATCGGCTCGGCGAACCCGAGAATGGCTATTAAAACTATTCGCATCTCGCTCTCGAGCGCCAAATAGGGGACAGTACGGAACGCAATGGACATTCGCACCCAGCAAACACGGGTGAAGCCGGGCAGTTGCTGGGGGCGAACAAAAATCGGCGTAAGTAAACATAGGCCTGTACGGGGTCCGAGAGTGATGATGAAATGGGGCTGGTTATACGTCTCTTATACTCATACTCATACTTACCAATTTCCCTGTAATGTGATATTCGTACTAACAATGTTAATGATATATTTAATATTTATTTTCAGTTTAGAGTTTATTGATTTATTTTGTTTATTATAAGATACATTTATTTGGTTTCTTTTTTACTTTTTATTCTCTATAAGGTATATGTATGTATGTCATCGAAAACACCATGCAGTTTTTGAATAATAGTTTTATTTTAACAATTTATATGCACGAATTACCAGCTCATGCCGTATAATGCTGTTTATTGCTAATTCTGAAGTTAAAAACAATTATTAAAACTTAAATGCTGTTATTGTCATTCGTTTAAAGCGTATTAAGTCATTAAAATATTTCGAATATGTCTCGAATATGTCTCGTCTCGTCTCGTCTCGCCTTGTCTCGAAGGATCTTATCTCGTCTCGTCTCGTCTCGAAATTCGAGACAAAATGCTCTCGAGACGAGACAAAATGGCTTCGAGACGAGACGAGACGAGACGAGACGTCTCGTGTCTCGTGTCTCGCGGCACCTCTAATCTTGGCTAATTTACTTGAAATTATTAGGGAAACTAAAATAGCTGGATAGTTTGTATAGTATCCAATTCAGTTTAGCTAATATGAAAACCAAAATTTCTAGTAACACAAAATAGCCAAGCTTTAGCTAGTTTGTAAACTAACCAACCAATTCTCGGGCTAATTTATTAAAAAAGTGAGGTTATTACATTGTTTTTCGTTTTGCCGGCTTAACCTGATTTGTTTTGTGCATTTTAACGTTTTTAAAATTAATCATAGGCAAAATTTTAACGCTTCCTTGTTAGAAAACTCAACTAAAATGGGCAATAGCCAGAGAATTAGTTGGTTAGTTTACAAACTAGCTAAAGCTTGGTTATTTTGTGTTACTAGAAATTTTGGTTTTCATATTAGCCAAATTAAATTGGATAGTATACAAACTATCCAGCTATTTTAGTTTCCCTAATAATTTCAAGTAAATTAGCCAAGATCCTTGGTTATTTTGTAAACTAGCCGCTAATTTAGTTAAAAATACATTTTCAATTAAAATAGCTGACAGTTTGGCTAGTTTATAAACTATCCAGCTAGTTTATAAACTATTCAAGTTTGCACATTGGCGTAACATATATAATATATATGTTTGTATAAAGCGACATCTATAAAACAATAGAGTAACCATTCTTGGGAAACTGCATAACCGGCCCGCCGGTACAAATGTCAAATTTGTATGTGTAAATCGAAATGTATGCCCTGAAAATGAACTAACAACAGTTTTTCACAGTGAAAGTGAAGAAAATGTTTCATGGGTACTTTACGGTGAAGTTTTTACCCGAACTTAAGTTAAATCTAGTTTACTGCCGGCGAAATTAAAAGGTCAGTACAATGTTTAAAAAAAGTTTTTAAATATTGTTGTTAAAAAACTATTTAATACTTTTGTATTTTTGCATTGAGATAATAAAATAATTTTTACATTTATTATTATTTTACAACTGCCAAATAACTTAAAGCTAACTTCAGCCCGTGACTAAAGCGCTATTGAGCCATAACTTGTCAATGTGTAATTAAAAGGTCCCTTAGTGTCATGGAAACATGTACGATAATGGGCGTTTTAAAGGTAGGAGTAAAAAAATAGATTTATTACCTTAAAACGAAATATACAGGGAGCGTCGTTTTTCTTTGAAGTCGGTTAATTTAGACCAGTTATTTCTGAATAGTAGATAATTGAATGCTTACAAAAAAATTCTACAGTTTTTTGAGTTTCAAAAGTTGTTTATATTTAAATTTAAAAGAATGTAAAAATTCCCTTTTTTCGAGATTAAGATAAAATAATATACTTATTACAAAATATTGTGTTTTTTGCTAAACCTTGTAATCGCTATAAAATTATGTCATTCAATTAATTTTCATCTCAAAAAAAATATATTTTCATTGTGCCATTTTTGTAATGAAGGTAAATTCACAAAAAATGTCCCGCATTTTTTTGACTGAACCATAACGGTATTACTACAAAAATTGTCGTTAAAATTCAATATTTATTTTTAAATCCTATGTGTATATGTTCAAGTTAAAAGGTCAAAGGTTAAAGTTCAAATGTTAAAGGTCAGTGTCCGAGCACAATTTCGCGCAAGCTTTAATTATATTAATATAGCTGTTAAAGTTTAACTAAACATTTATTTTTTATTCTAATGTTTATTTTAAGGTTAAAGGTTGAAGGTCAGTATCTGGTTGCAATTTTAACAATATAAAAACAATTACTCTCTGTTAATCTCGAAATAAAGTGAATTTTAAAATAACTTTAACTTTAACCATAAATCACTTTAAAAAAATTTATCAATAAACTATAAGAGACATTTTTGTAAAATTGCATTTAGGAACCACGAAATATTAATATTAAGGGCTAAAATTTTAACAAGCGTCTTATTTTCTCTTCCTACAACTATTAAACATGTGATTGTGATTGTGATTTTTTCGCGCACCATATTTTGAGTTGCCACTTTATATATAATGTATAATATATATTTATACCTGTGAAAGGTTATTACAGGCTCCTTATCCTTACCTATTTATTATAACTTTTACAACCAAACGCACAACAAACCACAATTGTATTTTAATAGAAAAAATACACAAAACAAACTTGTCAATTTGACGTCGCTTCGAGGTTTTAACAATGCCATTCCTCAGTGAAGAGTGCAAGTTTTAATTCTGTATACATAACTATAGTTAGTTGTCTATACAGGGTGTAGTTCATACCTATTTTCAATGTCACAAGCGGACATCATTGTTTATAAGTGACTTAATTATTATATTCGCTAAAATCAATTTTAATAAAACTTTCTGAAACTCCTTTGATGAGGTAAGTATGGAGTTTTTTCTGGATTTCCATCGCGCTTATTCGAAATTAATTAGCGTGCTCAGATCAGATTTGTCAGTTTTCGCTAAATGCTGCTATCAAAAAGGATTCGTCAAAAGTCGCTGATACACATTTCATGCGTTTCGTATCTTTGAGCGACTTCAAAGCTTACTTCTGAATTTCTCTTCAGCAAATATCTTAAAGGAAATAAATGAATGGCAATAATGAGGATTGAAATAGATTTTATATAGATACGGGAGAGCTTTGGTTTGTGAATGGGGTTTTGGGACGAACGTCGAGAGCGAATTCTGTGTGTACACAACCGCTCTGCGACAGATAAGATATAAAATTAATAATTTTAATTAATTTTCTCGTTCCGTATTGGTTTGGGTATGTGGGCATATTATCAACTTGCAGAACAGCTTGTCAAAGACACGCTCTTTGAAATTGACTTTCAAACTTAAGACTTTACAACTTTATATACATTGCGAGAACACTCTTTTAAATTTTATTTTTTAATTTTTACAAAAGTGTATACGGGTCGTTTTCAAAAAACACCCGCCTTCCGCTATCCGTAAGTTTAAATTCCAATAACTTTGTTAAAAATTATCGGATCTTAGTGATTTAACAACCAAGTGAAAGCCTAGCAAGCCCTTAGTAAACTCTTTCAGAAAATGTTTGTTTAGTTATTTCAGAATAAACATACATACATGTTTTTTTTTTAATATTGAATAACCAGAACTTTGTGTTGCTTTATAGCAATCCATAACATCCTTAGTTAATACAGTAAACAATTTATATATAAAATAATTAATTTTAATCTACTTTTTTTTGAATTTGACTCATGTCCCAGACATTTTTTCCGTTGCGTTACGTCCGTCGCGTTACCGATAAAATATTTAAAAAAACATATATATGGCAACTTTTTTACACTGCAAAAAATATCAGTGTGTAAATTCTCTTTTTTTTTGTGTTAAAATTTTTGTGTAAATTTTGTGTAAAAATCGTGTAAATACTTTTACACGAATGTTCCTAAATTGGGAATCAACACTAAAATGTGTAAAAATGTGTTAAAATTTTACACGATTTCGTGTGGACTTGGAATAACACAGTTTGGTGTAGACTTGTGTTAATTATTTTTTACAGTGTAGCACTCACGTGATCAACAAATGATGTTCGGACATACACATTACCCAGCTGAATTTATTTATTTAATCAGGAAGATGATATCGATTGAAAAAGGTGCGGGTAACGCGAATGTAATAATTGTTTGTCCGCTAAGTTACTCAAAAAAATAATAAAGATAAGGTAAGAAAAAATACTATTTTTCATGTTTATGTTTATTTTAGGGCACTAAAGCTTATTGAGAGTAATTAATGATTGTAATGTCTTATTATTATTTTTTAAATATGGTTTCACAAAACTTTGTCCACTGCGTTACCGAGTCCATTATGTCACCTTATGGTAACGCAATGGAATTTAGGGTAACGCAATAGAATTTTTCAACAACAAAGTGGATATTTACCGTCGCTTTTATTAAAAGTAGTTTATGATAAACCAATTTAAAATTATTTGTGATTACAACTCATGATATAGATTACATCCAAGGGAAAATTCCACGCAATATACAAGTACTAAAAGGGACCTTCACCAGCTTATAGTCAAAGAAAAAGGGTGTCTACAATTTAAAAATCTAAGTTGTTATTCTGAAAGTGAGCACCACTACAAGGGATTTTGTTTTACTCTAAAATCGTACCACCCTTTATAGTTTCTGTTTTACGTTATCTGATTAAGTCCTTTGTGTACCCCAGTCCATTGTGATACCAATGTCTATTTTGTTACTTTGTTTTGTTAAAAAAATACTTAAAGTGATTTTTATACACTATCACTTGGTAATACGTGTTTATAAATTAGAGTTTAACTCATTAATACAGTGACTAAAAGAAAATATTAATGGTATTGTTTTTTTAACAAAGAATCGGAATGGTTTCTTTTAAAAAGTAACTTAACGAACATACATATTTAAAAAAAGCATACAATTTTTAATAAAAAATAAAATAAAAAATTGGAGTCAAAAGTTTGTGAACTAAGTACATTTTATATCAAATTATTTTTATAACAACTTTTTTTATTGAATTAAATTGTGAATTTTAAATTGGTAACACAGTGGAGATATATAACGCCAGCTAAACACATTTTTTCTGAAAAAACCCGTAAAAAAAATTAAAAAGTGCACTGCCTGTCTTAAATGTAAGTAAACAAAACTCTAAACATTTATAAAAATCCAACCAAAAATCAATTTTAGGAAAAAAAAATGTAATCTTCATTTTCCTGAAAGCGGGTGTTTCCTGAAAATGACCCATACACAGTAAAACAATATTTGTTAATTTTAACCATATAACTTTATGTTAAGTTTACAACCAACTGTAATCTGTTAAATAATTGAATAAGTAGTTTGTAATTATAACAAACATTTTGTAGATTTAATAACAAAATCTTATGTCAATAATTCAACCATAATTCTTGTAATTTTTAAAAAGGACCTGATTATTACAAACCTTTTTGAAAGAATTTTTATAATAAATTTTGCTTTATTGTTTAACACATACCTACATTAGGGTTTAAAAAAAACAATAATTTTTTTTCCAATGGTGTTGAGAAATTAATAGTACATTAAAAACAAAAGTTTTGGCGCCTAATAATTAATATTAATACTAAGGCTGCCTCAATTCATTTGTTCTTTTTCCATTTCAATAACACGGGAATTAATTCAATACGTAACTCACAAAAAGCACAAATACATAAATATAAAGATTAAAAATATTAAATAAATGATTTTTGGGTTACTTTTATAACAAATTTATTTTATTTTCTACTAAATACTTAGAAATTTTGTAATTTTAATTAATTCTATATAACAAAAAACAATATTTAACAACTAATTAAGAACATTTTTTAACTTGAAAATATTTCAGTCGTATAAAATTACTGTTAGGATATCGTTTTCTAAGTTCTGTCACTACTTGCAACAAATATTGAGGCTGTTCTTCATCTTTCGATTATACTGCTCTATGCCACGCCGCGTTCTGAGGGCGGTCGCTTGGCATGCCAGAGGTACCGGGTTCGATACCACTAGAAGTTATCGACCTTTTTTATTTTTTTATTTTATAAATTTGTTGTTCCTTTGTTAAAAAGTGTTGGGTTGGGTTGGTTGGTTTGGTTTGTTTGTTTTAGTTTTATCGTAGCATAAAATGAACAAAACAAACAATCTGCTAAATAAAGCCCTGTCGATATTTTTATAGTTGAACATTTTAAATAAAATACAATGATGAGTGTTTGGTTAGTTAGTGTAATAATGAACTTTACATTTTATTTTTACAAAAATTTATAAAATATAAAATAAATTTGTTATAAAATAGACCCAAAAATCGTTCATACGAGTATTATATTTTTAATCTTTATATTTATGTATTTGTGCTTTTTGTGAGTTATTGTGTATTAAATTAATTAGCAAAAAAAGTTTAAAGTCTCAGGTTAACAGGGTTAAAGTAATTTTACATACAAAATAATAAAAATATAGCATATATCATATGATATATTTTTTTAGTTTTATTCGAAAATATTTGAAATTTTTTGATTAGTGTTATTTTTGATCGCTGATATCTTTGAAACGGTTGATCTGAAGAACTTTGACCTTCAGATGTTTTTTGTAGAGCGTGAAATTTACTATAAATTCTCGCGCTTGGGTGCGAAAACAAACCATTCCAAAGTTATAAGAATTCAAAATAAAAAAAAATTCCTGTGTTATTGAAATGGAAAAGCCACAAATTAATTGAGGCAAACCTTAATATTAATATTAAGGGCTCAAATAGGCGCCAACATTTTTTTTAATGTACTATTAATTTTTCAATACTATTAGAAGAATAAAATAATTTTTTTATTTTTAAAACACCCTAACCTACATAAATGTGTTTATTACTGAAATTACGGGATACAGTAAAGTGGGTAAAAGTTACGAAATATATCAGTTTTATACTATAGTATAACACTGATATATTTCGTAACTTTTACCCACTTTACTGTATCCCGTAATTTCAGTTTAAAAACCAGTGATGGCATCTTTTTTCGGATACTTCGCACTGGGAAATGTTTTGATTGACTTTCTAAAATGACCTGTACTTTGTCAACGAAATAATTTGTTAAACAGTTACAAAATAATCTGTAACCTTTGAAATTAACAAAATGCTTACAAAATTGCATATTACCTTTACAAAAATTAATTACAAACTCTGGTTTTCTACAAAAAATTCTCTTAAAATTTTACAAAATAAAATTAACAAACTACAAACTCATGTTAACAAATCTAATTTTTAAAATAGTGTAAAAAGGGTCCTGTAATAAAATATTGTATGGTGAAACTTAAATCTTACTAAAATAACAACAAATGATTATTTTTTAAATTTGGACCACCCTTATAAGTTAAAAAATAATGATGAGGCAATAATTTTGAAGTAACAGCAAGGCACTGCGGTTTCAAACCATCCACAGACAATAAGTTAATGCTTCTTGTATATTCCTACACATACGTTTATACGTATATAACTTAAAACGGAGGAGGTGGGGCGGCATGAAGGAATAAAGAGAGGCGGCGGCCGAATTTAAATGTGACGGTTAAACGAAATTTATCTTCAACTTTACGGCGGCAGAGAGAAAAATCGACTCCATATGAATAAATAAAAATGATTTTTAACGTTTGAGACGGGCACAAGAACGTAGAATTATTCAATACGATACTGAACACGTACGGGTGTATAAATGTGGAGCGGGAATATTTAAAAATTGCGCGACGTCGTGTATGGTAAGGTTTCATAAGAGCACGCGTGAAGAACCACCATTATTTTGACTTTTGAGTTTGAAGAAATTGCTCTAATTATAAGTCATATTTGACTAATTGTCATAGCGAAAAAGCACTCACTAATAATTAGTCAAATTCTACTGAATAAAATAGTCAAATTAGTAGATTTAAATTTAAAAACAGTTTTGTCCCAGCCGGGGATTGAACTCAGGTCTGTCACTTGTCAAACTGTTGTCATAACCCATTTGTCTATCAGCCGCTCTTATAAAAATCAATTTTATTTGTCAATAAATATTGTTCATAATATTTGAATAGTTGAATATATTATTTGTGTTGCTGTTTTGAGCTAAACTTTTTGCATCTTTATTTGTTTTATAGGTCATTTAACCATGCAGCTTCGGTATATGCATTTATTCAAATAATATTTTGTTGTTGGCCGCAAACGATTAAAGAAATTAGTTACTTTTAACTCTCAGAAATAGTCAAAGATGGTGACTAATCTTAAATTAGTCAAACTTTAACTATTAACGTAGTAAAAAATAACTATTTAAAAGTGAAAACGACTATTTTATTAGTAAAAAATTCTGGAACTAATTCAAATAGTAGAATTTTGACTATTTCATTCTTAGAGAGATAGGAATGTGAATCCATAATTACCTGTATTGAAGACAGATGGAGTTGCAAAGAAAAGTTTGCATTACCATCGTGTACTACGATCTTACATAGGACACCACCAATAATACTTTTTTAATCCTCATTTTATCACATTTACAGGACACAGTACAAGTCATACATTGAAAGAAAAAGAATAATTAAGAAGAGTATTTACGCACTAAACAATATTTCAGGACATATATTCTTCTACACTATAAAAACTACTAATATAGCTTTTATACAATTTTTAAATTTATTTAAAGGAAGGTTTTTAAGCCTCCTTGGTAGTTTGTTATATATTTGAATACTTTGATAATTTGGACATTTCTTATATTTACTTAACTTATGCATGGAAACTAGGAAATGAAATCTTGGTATACCAAGATCTCGAAATACCAAGATCTCGCACTAATTCTGCAAGATTAGTCTTGCACGAAAATCATTCGCGATCTTTCAAAATAATGTATAGTTTTTTCAATAAATAATTTTAGTCTTGTTTATGCTTTTTGCTCAATGGCTTGATGAATATTCGTATATACTACTATATACCACTAGTGGTAAAATTTTACCGATATAATTTTTGACTTTTATACGAATGTTTTTTACTTGGAAATTTTGCAAGTGGGATTAATTTTTAAGACCTCGAGCCGCTATGAATAAAAATTTTATTACGAGTGGTATTCGGCAATAGCCTAACGAATATTTTTTTAAAATTAGAATTAACTGCCGATATTTTTTGACATTTTTATTTTAAAATTAGAAACGTCAACATTGACAATTATTTTTCGCATAGCAACCAATTGGTTGGTCGTATAAACGAGTGTTTTTTTACCTAAATTAGAAGTAGTTTTATCGCTGCAACACTGAAAAAAATACGTTTTCTGAAATCTGATCGGTCCATAAAGTAATGAGTGGAATAGTCTTAAATAAATTATTTCATTTATGTTTTATTTCATTATTTTGCCGATATAACCTAACAAAGTTGTAATAAAATTAATTATACTTATTTCTTTTTTTTATTAATCTTAAATCTGCGAGATCTCGCAAAATACCGAGATCTTGCGAGATTACACCTCTTAAATCTTGCTATACCAAGATCGTACATTTTCCTGCAAGATTTCCTAATGGGAACCTCTACAATATCACAGTTTCTGGTATTGTACGAGTGCTGTTCATTTAAGGATTTAAAATTAAAGAAAAAAAAATGTTGTGTGTCTAAAAGAACCTGTTGTTCCTACATGGTAAAGCTAGAATTTTTAGTGCCTTAAAATAAGGCCTACAACGAAAAAGCTGAAGCTGAAGCTGGAAGTAGAAACAGCAAAAGAAAACGTTAAAAGACCATGAACCGTGGAATATTAATTTAAAGAATTTAAACATGGCCGCGGCCTCATCAAAAATAGATACGCGTATCTATTTTTGATGAGGTGGTTACTGAGGAAATCGTTAAAAAGATCCACGAAATGATTCTTAACATGCACTTTGCTGCAGACGCCATAACTTGTAATTTGGAATAAGAAAGATGTCGGTCTGATGAGTTTAGAGAATGCTCACGATGGACAACAAGCGGATAGAGCTGTACCTTTTGAAGCAGTATCTGGACCTCTTTAAGCAAAATCTGCTAATGAAACCTGGATAACTATGCTCCAGAGACCGTGTGTCGTACCTAGGTTCCTCTCCGGTTGACTCTCCATATAAAGAGGAATATCTACCTCGGGTTGCTTTTATTCAGTGGAGAAAGAAGGGGTTTAATTTTAAATGCAAAAATAACTTAAACTGGTTTATTTACCAAGGTAATAAATAATATGTACAAAATCATACAGTATAACACAAGGGTTTTTTCATAGCCTTCAATCAGGTCATGCAAATATTCCAGGGCTTTTTACAGGCAACTGGCAGGCCAGGCATGGTCTTCTGTCCTACAGAGAGACAAAGATTTTCAATTGGGCTCTAGGGGAAAATCCATATTGTTAGGTTATGTTCATGCATACAGGACTAACAGTTTTATTAACTCTGTTATTGAAGTCTAATGTTATACGGCATATAGCCCTGGGAGATTAGAAACAGGTCAACTAACTGATAATATCTCATTGAGATTACTCTGTGATTGATAATTGATAACATCATTTAGAGTTGAGCCACCAGACAACTGATTGTCCAATGAAAAATGTAGCGGTTTTATAGCAGAAATTCTTGTGACAGCCTTGATGAAAAAAAATTGGGGCCGTGTAAAATGACATCCGTCACACGAGCCGGGTGCAAAAGTTTTGACATCTGTCAAAGCGCCATCTGTTAGATTTCAGTCCAACTCTTTCCTTGACATCCGGTAGTTAGGAAAATCATCTCATAGATGTCGTAATGTGCATCGTTACAACCGTTGAAATTTTCCTAGTGAAACTGAAGAAAGCAAAAACATTTCCACCGAAGTTAAATGAATCAATCCATCATCTGTCTTTATGCACCCATATATTTTTGCGTGCTCTTGGGTGACTTTACTCTACTCAAAGTATAGCGAAAATATTTAAAAACGGCCACCATTACTGCTACACAAGAACATATACGTAGTCAGAAAGAGTATCGAAGAAACAATGAATAAAAAATGGGCCGCGGGGTGGAAATATTTTCTTTTATGGAGACACTTTAGTCGCATCAATTATTCAAAAAAGGAATTGAAAAGTCGAAACGTGTGTGCATCGTTTTATACGAAATTAAGGCAAATGCTTTATTGCCCCACTAACAAAAATATACTTATGTATGTAAAAATATAAAAATGTTTCGTATTTTTGTTTTCTACTACATTGTTTAGGGTAAGTATTATGGAAATAAGCGTTTTACAGCTCATTCTTTATTTTGCATTTATTTTAGAGTTTTAGAATGTCAAAAACTACAGTCGGACCAAAACCAACACAATTGAAGCGCGTGATCGAGGCATTTGCAGGTGGCCAGCGCGGTCCTTATTGATAAATGTGTTTGACTTTCGACGACATTCGCTATCGACTTCAGTCATTAAGTGCATCGAAGTATTTTGGTTGTTTACTTGATTTCGCCGCGTTTATTTGAGTTTCTTCTTGTTGGCTATTGTTATTATTAGGGCTTTGATTTTAATTAAAGTAAACATTTTTGAATATAAATGCATATTTTCAAGTTTTTACTTATAATGGATATTTTTGTATTTTTACCCATAAACACATAGGGTGTTTCAAAAGAATCGTTTTGTTTTTACTTCGGACACTGAGAAATTGGTTCTCAGGTACCTCTGGGAAGTGCTAACCAAATTTGGGCTTTTAACATTAATAGAAAGATCCTTCTCATCGCAGTTTTTCTTTAGTCCCCTATAAAAAGACCATATTTCATTATTAGTCAATCGTTTAAACAAATCATTATACAAATGTTTGTAGGAAATTGAATGCTCTACAAAAAAAGTGTTTAAGCGATTACTCTAACCATTTAAAAGTTATTCAAGATCAAAGTTTGAAGAATTTATTAAAAACAAATTGTTGTATCTCATAGAAAAATAATTATTGTCAAATGTGTATGATATATTTTTGTAGGAAATTAAACGTTCTACAAAAATGATTTTATGTGTTTACACTGTAAAAAATAATTAACACAACTTTACACGCGCCAACACCAAACTGTGTTATTCCACAATTTTTACACAACTTAGGTATTAAATTTAACACTAGTTGGTGTTATTGTTTAATATTTTAGCGTGTTAAATTTAACACTAAATTGGATAGATAAATAAAAAATTAAGTTAAAAAAAAAAATTTATTTCAATGGGGCGGGGTCGGTTGGGTTGTGTTGTTGAGTTTGGGTTGGTTTGGTTTTATGACGTAACTAACGTGCCCTTAACATGTATACAGGTACAATTTATTATTATTATTATTATTTTATTATAACATAACAAATCTTAAAATTATGACGTCAATCGGGACTGAACTTAAGTCCCGCCTCGGGACGGGAGCCACAGCGTTCAAAAAATGCTTTATAATTTCAATAAGTAAAACATAATATTATATTATATTATATTTATATAAAAAAATGGGTCAAAGTTTATAGAACGACCTTATATAGGGTGTTTGTCACAGCGTAGCAAATTTTTAAAATTTCGAAAGCCATGTCAGATATTTAACGAGGGGGTTTTGTGGACAAAACCCCCAAAATTAAAATAAATCGGGTATTCTGAAATATAACTTCTTAAGTAGTTTTATTTCAGATAATTATTATCATATCTATACTCTATAATTTGACTCAAATGTATTGAGCTCAAACTTTGTATAAAGGTATTTGAGGGACTATGCTTTACACATCAAAGTCCCACCACGTGACTTTGACACAAATAATTAAAGCTAATTTGATGTCACTGTCAAGCTAATTTCTTGGTATTTTCTAAAAATAATGCAATATGTGCAGGGTGTTTCATAATATATGCGCAGGTCTTTAGGATGTGATAGCTCATCCAAAAAGATGAAAAAAGTCGCTATTAACTTACCCTCCAAAATGCACAATTTTCGAGATACAGGGTGTTGAAATTTTAGAAAAAAAATCGATTTTTTTCGAATATCTCCGAAACCGTTTATCGTATAAAAAACAGCTTTTGTAAGCATTTTTTACTCATAATAAGCCATGTTTTGTGTCAGAAAACATTTTTTTTTACCCATAATTGGTGGAGATTTTGAAGGGGTAGCGGGTGTTTTTCTCCTCAACTTCTATACGGTTTTGAGAAGCCTATTCGAACCGCCAATGTTTTCTACACAAAAAAGGTACTCTTGGTCATAAGCTCTAAAGTTGACCGTTTTCTAGAAAAATCGACTTTTATGTTTAAAAACATGGTCAATTTTTTGAAAAAAAAATTATTTTACTAATTAAACAAAATTTATTTTAACGTTAGAAACCGTAAACCGAAAACGTAACAAAACCAAACGATAATTGCAGAATTAAAAAAAAATAAAAAATTATTTTTTACACAAATGCTGAAATGTGCGAAATGCGTTACCTTTACGGTTTGGAGAATTTTGCAAAGAAAACTTTTGAATTATTATTTTTTTTAATTTTGCAATTATCGTTTGGTTTTGTTACTTGTTCTAACGTTAAAATAAATTTTGTATAATGAGTAAAAACAATTGACCATGTTTTTAAACATAAAAGTTGATTTTTCTCAAAAACGGTCAACTTTAGAGCTTATGACCAAGAGTACCTTTTTTGTATGGAAAACATTGGCGGTTCGAATGGGCTTTTTCAGGGGCGTAGAAGTTGAGGAGAAAAACACCCACTACCCCTTCAACATCTCCACCAATTATGAGTAAAAAAAATTTTTTCTGGCACAAAATATGAGTAGAAAATGCTTACAAAAGCTGTTTTTTATACGATAAACGGTTCCGGAGATATTCGAAAAAAACGATTTTTTTTCTAAAATTTCAACACCCTGTATCTCGAAAATTGTGCATTTTAGAGGGTAAGTTAATAGCGACTTTTTTCATCTTTTTGGATGAGCTATCACATCCCGAAGTCCTGCGCATATATTATGAAAAATCCTGTATGTATTTTTTATGTATAAATGTCTTAATTTAGAAAATAAAAAATACATATATTGTTTTATTTTTTAACCCATTTTATAGGTCTTAGCAGGGCTTAAAAATAAAAAAATCCCGCATGGTCAAATAGAGCTAATCAAGCACCATGTCCCCCAAAAAAACGTGTTCCAAAATCGCACACACGGTATACAGCTGTATATAGAGTTAATCTACCTTATCTCTGCAAACATTAATATAAATTATATAATACCGGATTATAATTACAATGTAACTATTATTATAATACACCAATATTTTGATTTAATAATATATTATGTATGTATTAACGACATTATATACACTAATTTAATTTAAATTTAATTAATTAAATGAGTGTCTATAAAAGTTTAGAAACGAGTTGCTTACTATACTTTTTCTACGACAAATACTTATTATCTAAAAATGATTTAAATTAAATATTTGTATAGAGCGACATCTATCAAACAATAGTGTAAGTTGGGAATCAATATTGTCAAATTTTTATGTATAAATCAAAATGTTTTCCTTAAAAATGGACCGTTTAATACGATATAAAAGCACTTTTTCCCAGTGAAAGTGTTTTATTGGCACTTCACGGTGGAGTCTCCACCCAAAATTAAGTTAAACCTAGCTTACTGCCAACGAAATTAAAAGGTCTGTACAATGTTTATATAAACCTTAGATATTGGCGTTAAGAAACTATTTAATACTATTGTATTTTGCTATTGATAACAAAATAATTTTTACATTTACCATAGTATTATTTATAGTATTATTTTACATGAAGGGCACTTTATATTAACATTAACAACAAACGTAAAACTAACTTCAGCCCGTGACTAAAAACTTGTTGCTAACTTCAGCCCGTGACTAAAATGCCATAAATCCACAACTTGTCAATGTGTATTTAAAACTAAGTGTCATGGAAACATGTACGATAATGAGCTTTTTATTTTTATGCCACTTGGAATGCATTTTTGTCTTAATGGGTTAGTTAATATGCAACATTGCATTTTTTAAATAAAAAAAGCCCTCATACAATTTAAACTTAGTCAATAGAGTGCCCAGCAACTCTCATGATTTTTTTAAGCAGCGCTGTTCATTGAAACGTAAAAAATGTCACCCGCACTAAAGAATACATAGGAAAACCAAATCAATAGAAGAATCAACCGATTTGTTCAATGAATAAGAAGTAAGCAGCGAAGACGAGGCTGCACTATAAGAAATAAAACACCTGGTTCTCGTCGCACGTTAAGTCCTCGCCCCATTTCTTATTTTAATCCTCAGTCTTTCGTTTAAGCACTCCTTTATACGACGTGGACAGTCTATATACAAAAAAAACCTGATCAATATATCACTTAGGAGACATAAAAGACTGCATTGTGTTTGAATGGTCCACGAAGAAAGGATGGTAAATTTGTTTTTAAATGAGGCCGGTAACTAACGCAAAAAATAATTTTATCTATTTATAGTCTCTTCTATTATAAATGTACAAAATTTGTATACCAAATTAATGGAGTTTTTCCAAGAGTACATTTTTTGTACACGGAGAGAAAAGTATAATGCTGATTACCATAATTATAATACCCTTTTATATTACTATTTGGGACAACTATCTTGTATATTGCCAGATACTATGCATTTTAGTAATTTTTAAATATCCATGTATGTTAAACCTTGAGGTAAAATATTATTATTCTCAACCAATTTTTTAGTTTTTATTATAATTAGATTTTTTCTATTACTAATAAGTATAGTAAATTTTAAAATATTATGGTGCCATTTTAAATATAAAATATTTTAAAATCGAATATTTTTATATGTTAACAATTAAAAATTGTAACATATTTATTGTACTTTTTAATATACAAAAATGTTATGAGAAAGAATTGAACCTACACCTCGTCAAAGTTTTTTGTTTTGAGTGCGTTCCATCAACTTCAAATACCGACAGACAGGTGTTTTCACCTATATTGGGTATCATCAGTGTCGACACGACACTGTCGAGCAACTTCTAGTAGTGGAACACACCCAAAACAAAGAAATACCTGAGCGTATATAACATGGTTGGTAAGCCAACAGAGGCGAGATGTAGGAACATCACGTGATCCACACCGTCTAACGACGCGTCGCGACGTAGCCTTTGCCACAATCGGTACATACTATGCAACGAAGTAGGTTCAATTCTTTCTTATAAGTATTACCAATAATGGGTCAAGAAAGTTTATTGAAGAAACTAAGAAAATTGAATGTTTAAAATGTCATGAGTTACTATATTGTATATTATATTTAAATATTAGATGTACACCTTATATTTGATTAAATCATATAGTAAATATTACTATTTGTAGATAGTAAAATCAATTTACTATACGAACATATTAAAAATTAAAATATATATTATACATTTATGATTTAGTAATATTGGTGTTGTAATCTTTACTTAAATTGTATAATAAAAAATAGTATTTTGTATTACAATCTTAATATTGTATTGACGAATATATAATATTGTTACCCTAAAAATTTCTTAAAGTAAATTTTTCTATATTTTTTTACTATCTAAAATTAACTATAAATTTCTCTCCGTGTAGTAAATAAGTTGAGGTTTTTTAATCAAAATTTTGTTATGGAATTTTTTGTACCCTAATAAATTGTAACCTACCAAATTTTAGCAAAATTGCATAAGCCTTTTTAAATTTAGGGTTGGTTCAGGATACCTTCGGTAAGTCATCTTGCACTATTTACATAGGATTGACATATATATTTGCAAAGTGTGTTTGTGTGTTTTTGTCTGTAAAAACCACACGAGCGAAGCCAAGGGTGTCCAGCTAGTGTTTTATAAAATTTAAAACAATAATAGTTATTTATGTCATTAGGTTAAGAAGTAAGGCTTTTTGTGCTAAGCTCAAAGTTTGAAGGCCGACGCGTAGCGGAGGCCTACAATTGAGCGAAGCACATAAAGACACTTCTTGGCCGAATGGCATACAACATTTTATCTTCAAAGCACTTTATATAGGTCAATTCAACATGAAAGAAGCCTAACCTCACTTTTTTAGAATCTCATTTATTTATTAGCTAAAGATTACATTAAATGTACAATATTTATTATTGCTTTTAAAAGCAGTAATAGTTTGACAATACCTAGCAACATGATTTAAGTAGTTTGCTATTACATTGAATTCAATTAATTGTTTAATAAATAGGTAGGTATCTAATTTCAATTTGTTTGGATTTTTATTTAAAAAATAGGTAGTTTGGAATGTTTAAGCTGTGTTTAACATTTAATTTCACTGAAAACTTAAAGCAAATTAAAATTTAAAGATAATTTAAATCGTAGAAAAAGAATCGTGCGTTTTCTTGGTTGCCTAAACTCACTTTTTGTTTTATTATTCATATTTAATTTTACAATAATTTAATGTAAAAATATTAAACATTAACAGTAAAACAAACAAATTAGTGCTTATTATAAATAAATTAAACCAGTTTAGTACGTTTAGTAGTTTAGAAAAGGATTAATTTGTCAAAACAATACCCCTAGCGAGAAAAAATCGAACTAATTACTTGCTTCATAAAAATTTTTATCGGCCTAGGCCATAACAAGGTATTTCTTTATCGAATGTTGACAACAATAAAGTTTAAATTATAGACCGCGTGGAGATAAAAATATTTAGTTTTTTTATGCTCATATTAAAATAATGTACATGTAATGCCCATTGCTGTCTATTGTAAGTAAAGCATTCCATTTGTGTGCCATACTCAGTGTCAGCTTGACAAGTTTGTTATATGTGTTTTTGATTCAAAAAGAATTAAAAACGTCGGTTTGAATATTAATACAATGGTGGTTTGTTCTGCATTTGGTTGTAAAAGTTATGGGTGATTCTTCAAAAGTTGGGCAACTTTTGACCTCATTTTGTTTATATAGTTTTCGGAGAAAATTAAACAGTATTTTGTTATGAGAACATAGATAATATAATAAATATACTGTTCCAGACCGGGCCAGTAACTTTTTCAAACAGTTTATGAAATATCTGTTTTTTCTAAATTTTAATGCAAGGGAAGTGACGAGTATAGTTAAATACATAATTTATTGAAAAATATAAGATTTATTGCAACTTTGAGCATATTATACATTAAATATCTTAAAATTAAATAATACCACACATCAGTGGCGGCTGGTGGATTTTGGGTATACCGATATCTCAATTATTAGATATGGGACCCACACCAAATTTATATAAGTTTATAATGACATTAAATAAACAAGTTCTGCGCAAGCTGATTTTAAATTGAAGTTTAAAAAAAGATAACCGAAACATCGAACATGGAACTGACGACACGGTACTGATGAATGGGATACAAATTTGAGATTATAATTCGAAATTAAGTATCTTACTGATATTTTTTATTAGTGGATGCTACTTATCAACAAATCACATATACACGAAAAAAAAAATAATCGGTAGAGGCTACCGAAAAAATCGGTAGTCTCTACCGAAAAAAAATCGGTTCCCTCAACCGATTTTTATCGGTAGTAGCTACCGATTATTTTTCGGTAGAGTCTACACTGTTCAAAATTTTAGCTATATTTTACCTAAAATATTAGACTATATAGGACCATTGATTTTTTAAGGCAAACTGCTTAAAATGAATTTAGAGGAATATTCCCCTTTTAAATTAGTGAATTCTTTAACTGATATTTTTAAAGAAAATGATAAAATTAATTAAGCAAAATTACTTTGGTTTCAAAGATAATACACCTTAGATCGTAAGGGATATTGCCTGAGAATAAAAGAATAAATTTCCTGTTTCTAAGGCAATTTGCTTAAGTTTTCAGGCAAATTATATATATTTTTAGTGAAAATCCTAGCATAGGAATTTTCTTCCATGTTAGGACTCCTTTATCTTTGTGTCCTAGGCGAATTAACAACGGCGGTTCCGGTACTACATGTAGTACCGGAACCCTTTAAATAATCCCAACCCTGCATGGTTGGGATTATTTAAAAATAAATTGGGGTCAATGGGAAATTCCATTTAGTTTAGATTACTTAACTATAGCACTACAAAATGTTCACTTATATCACAATAATTGTTAACTATGTTGTTATATCAATAGCACACAACGCGGTCTTTAAGCTTTTGTTGATTTTGGCATTATGGTGGACAATATAGGCACGAATATTTATCTTAAAACGTCGGTATTAGCGATCGTAACCGATTGCAAGTAAGTCACTAATATTTAAAGGAATTTACCTAAATTAGTTCAATAATTTGCCATAATAATTTAGAAGAATTACCTAAATTAAAAGCAAAATTGTCGTACCTAAAAGTAATTGAGATTTTGACTAAATATTTAGGTAATCTGCCTTTCTTTTTAAATTTGACAAGTTTATTAAGTAAAGTATGAATATTTATCTAGAAGTTAGTGAATTCACCATAGAACTAAGGCATTAGTTTCTGCCTAATAAACGAGAAGGTAAATTGCTTTACTCGTTTAAGCATATTACCTTATTTTTCCTTAACTAATTCTGATTAGGTATTTCAAAAGGCTTGATTTTGAACAGTGTACCGATTTTTTCGGTAGAGTCTACCGATTTTTTCGGTAGCCGTAACCGAGAAAATACGCATCGATGGGCTGTTAGAAAATTAAAAAAAATATATTAATACTTAAAAATATTAACATTTAAAAATAATATTAAACATTATTCAAGTTAATAAAAATTACTCTTTTCAGTCAAACATTTTGAGATGGTATTCATTGTAATTATTAAAAAATGCTATTCAAAGAAATGGGTTTTTTATCATCTATTTAAAAGAGTTTAAAAAGTTTATTTATCCAATTATAAATACATACAGTTTTGTCAATTATTTTATATATTTATATTTATATTTTGGTCCTATAAAACGGCAACATTTATTTAATATTAGCAAGTATTTCGACAACATCAGTGAAGATCAAATACTATGCTACAACCATGTAACTTTAAGTGGTCAAAAATATCAGAAAGGTTTGGTTGTTTTAGTTGAGATTGATGATAATAACGATCCAGTCTTCGGAAAAATTAATGAAATAGTCATTGTAAATAATTGTATATATTTTCTCATGTTCTCGATTAAAACATTGTATTTTGATCAACACTATCATGCTTATTGCGTTGAAATTGATTATAAATCAAGTATGACAAAGAATAAGAGCAAATTATCAAATTTAGAACCTTGTTTATTAATACAAAAAAAAAAATCTCTATTTTGTAGCCACCAGACATTTAATTTAATATTTATTTAGAATTGTAAAAAATTTAGTAAAAATTACTCCTCATTTTTAATATTTTTGTATTTCAAATTTAAGGTGACTCAAAAAAATACTATTTTCTATTTAATAAAAAGCGAGTATTTAACTTCTCGCTAAAAAAATACAAAAATTTTCAAAAATTGGTAATCGATTTTTTCGGTAACCTGCACCGAAAAAATCGGTAGACTCTACCGAAAATAATCGGTAGCTGCTACCGATAAAAATCGGTAGCCTCTACCGATTATTTTTTTCCGTGTAGCCTTATATAAATTACAATGAAATATTTATACGTTAGAAAATAACTACTTATATTAACACAGTACCGAAATTTTGACTGGAACTATACGTGCATTCACCACAACTTCGCCGCTTGCATTGTTTTCAAGATGACTGACATACAAAGGGCGGGCTCTAAAGGTAATTTTTTACCAACACTTGAGTTAAAACGAGGACTTGACGTTTAAAGTTCAATATTTCGCAGGAATTTTGAATTTTAACATTGGACACAGAACTGACGGGTAAAAGTGAGTACAAAGATTATCAATTTTTAAAAAATTGCTATTATTCGAATCTATGATAAAATATGAAAAATACATTATTTAATGTTTTATAGTTTGTAGTGAAATTGAAAAATTTAAGATAAATTGAATATATTTTAAAATAAAACCACTCAAATATTTGATTCAAGAGTTGTGACACGCCAAGGTACTGATGTAATGAATATTTATTATGTTTTTTCTACTAACGTGCTTTTGAAAAAAAAATACATTAAAATTGGGTGGGCAAGTTAAAAAAAACCTGGATCTTTTGTAATATACTAAAATATTTACAAAAAATATTAAAATACCTACTCTATTGACTGATGACTAGGGATGGGATATTTAAGTTCTAAAAACTGAAAAATAGGTAACTAAAAAGGTACTAAAAAAAGCATTTTAGGTTAAAAAAACAGCATTTTAGGTAAAAAAAAAACATTAAAAGTTCACGTTTCGTTTATAATTTTGTTTAGCCGCATACCCAAACACAGAACATACCCACAATAAACACTACAAAGAAGTAACTGTAAAGAAAGTTACTGTTACAGTCTGTGACCATAAGAAAAAACTCTATACCGTTGAGTTGCACGCCCTAGATAAAATATTGGCGCAAAATTTAAAAAGAACACAAAATAATAAAATAAGTAAATATACGTAATAATAGGTGAAAAATATGTGAAAATAAACTGACAAATTAAAAAATATGTAACAAAAGTATAAAAAGGTAGTTTAAAGCAAAAACCTCCAAAAAAGGTAAAAAAGGTTAAAATAAGTTAAAAAATAGGTACCAAAAGTATAAAAAAGGTAGTTTAAAGCAAAAACCACCAAAAAAGGTAAAAAGGTGAAACCAAGTTAGGTTCATATAAAAGAAAATCTTTTAAAACACATTTTGGCATTATTGGTTTTCAAATAGTTACATCGGTTGAAATAAGGTAAAATAACTAAAATCCCATCCCTACTGATGACATCAAGTTGTCCAACTTTTGTAGAATCACCCTTATATAACTTATAGTGACAAGAAAAACACAATATTAGTTAAAAGTCAAATAACGTTAACAAAGATATTTTATTTTTAAAAAAGTATTACAAAGTGGCAGCTGTATCTTCTTGTTACGGACGGTTGATACGATTCATAATTGATGATCCGGGAAAAATTAATACCCCATTTAATGGTGAAACCCATAAAAATTTCGTTTAATACTTAAGACACTGGAGGCTACTAATACATTAATATATTTATTGTACCATAAAAGCGCTTAATTGCTGCTAAATTCGCTAAGGGCTACATAAAAAATGATATCTTGAAATTGTTTTCAAACTTGTAAAATTTTGTATTTAAAATAATACAATACAATATAATACAGCTGGATATTTTGCAACGAGTGGCTAAAAGTTGGTATGAAACAAAAAATTTCAATTATATACAGGGACTTTGTATGTATTAGCTGTCAAATATATTTGACAGCGAATTGTCAATATTTCAAAAATGGGTAATTTCTTTATAAGAAAAAGAGTACGAGAAAAATATTAAATATAAATACAAATATTATAAAAAAAGTTTTTAGGTAAGAGAAGAAAATCCAGAGGATTTACTGGAAAAGCTAAATACCAAAATTGGTTTTATAGAAAATAAAATAGATAAAACAGAAGAAATACAAAAAATTGTGCTACAACGTTCGACAGTGATAACTTTAAGCATAAGTATTTTAATATTGATAACATTATCAATTACAATATATTTTAAAGATAAGTTTAATGTATACCAAATAATTTACCTATTTTTACCAATAGTTTTGCAACCAATTTTGTAAGTAATCTTATACAGGGTTAGTTTTAAGTTGACCCTTTTAGAAACTTAAATGGGCCTGCAATAATATTTCAAGTAGGTAACTTTTATCAAGATTTAATAATAGAGAAATATCTCAATAAATTCGGACATACATGTATGTATGCATAAGACGTTCCGTTTATGTAAAAAAATAACATTTTTAATGCTGTTCAAATTGCTAGGAATCTGGTCAAGAAAAAGCGTCAACTTAAAACTCACCTGTATGTACAGGGGGTCCCGCTTAAAGTTGAACCACCATTTTTTCTGTGAAAAAAAATATGAGTATAATATATTTTTAAATTTACAATCTATAAGTAGATCAGAAATTGCATTTCCTGCTATCAAAAATTAAAAAAAATGCTTTCTTCTTTGGGAGAAAAGTGTAATGTTTTTGAGTACTTACAATTCTTTTAAAATGACATTTAAAAATTGAGAAAATAATAAAAATAAGCAGTTCTTAAATAATTTAAATATACTTGTCAAAAACAAAAATCGTCATTGTTACTCCTGGTAATTTTGAAAAAAAAGTTTGTTTTTCATGTAAACATCTACATTATTACCCAATTTGTATTTTTTGCCCACTAGATTACATGTTACCACCACCATCTTTTGTTTTTCCTATGGTCGCCATATTGAAATATTAGATGCAACCATGGTTAGATAGAAAAAAATCAAGGAATCCAATGATATATCATACTACGTTAGTTATGGCGGTCATTATAAAAAGAAAAGATGGTGATGTTAACTTAAAATATACTAGCCAAATTGGATGAAAATGTAAAACATACCTATTTTTAAAATTCCCAGGAAGTTATAATGATTTTTAGTTTATTTAAAAAATTTTGGAAATCGCCGGATTTTTTCCAATTCATAAATTTCATTTTAATAGGTTACTTTGAAAAAATATATTTTTTTTTCTCCACGGCCCTGTATTGTTAAGATAAAAAGGTCTCATATTAAAAAAAAAATGTGATAAATTTTTCAAGAAAATTTTTGGCCGACAAAAATATTCTGTGAATAAGGAAAATAATGAGGGGGTCAACTTTAAGCACACCCTGTAATTTTTTTTATTAAGTTTTGTTTTTAGTATATGTGGCACTAGAGGTCTAGTTAATTTGTACTTCAAAAGAATTATCAAGAAATATCGACGAAAATTAAGTAAAATTAAAAAAGAAGAAATAATTGTAATGAATAAAATAGGGATTAAAATGTTGGAACTAAATAAAGAAGTTTAAGTGGCAAAACAATGGGTTTATTTTAAAAATTCACAGATACAAAGTATATTAAGTATTAAATGTCAAAATGCCTGGATACTCATGAAAAATTTAATTAAGGAAAATTCAAGTCGAAGTTCCTTTCCCGAAATATGCATAATTCTTGGAAATATTATCTTGAAAACAATCGACATAATGGGAATCAATTAGTTTGTGAAAACAAGGAACGAAATTGGGAATCAAGAAATACTAATTAATTAATTTAAAATACAAATATTGGGCATTTAAATTTGCATTTATGAATTATTAATATTGATGAAGGAAATTCCAATTTGGAAGAAGCTTTTGTTAAGGATAAAACTTTTAGGAGTATTTTTTGTTTTTCATATTATACCAGGTGTTTTTCTGATTCCATAATGTAATTAATGTTATATATTAAAATACTGAATACCTTTTGACATAAGGAATAAAGGAAAAATATTTAAAAAAACATTTTTCCAAAGATAAAGAAAAAATATGCATTAGAAGTTTTTTATATTTTTTGTGATACGCCACTGTTTACACACTTGTTTATCCCTGCACACCTGTATTTTGTGAGTACATAGATACCAACCAACAAAGTAGCTATGCGTTGCCAGATGTAAAAAATTGTTACTAAAAATTTTTCTTGCAAAAAATAAATAAAAACTCAATAAATACAAAAGTTTTATGCCCTTAAAGCTCTAATACCCTTCTGTATTTATTTACTGATCCAGCTATTAGCTTAAGCAATGATTAGAAAATTTAGTACCTTTGAAATTTGAAATCCATAACCACAAAATTAATTTTTTCATCAGTTTTTTTCTCTGTTTACTCAGATGAAATTGGGACCAGTTCACAGGTTAAACTTTAAACATTTAATTTGTGTAAATAAATCCAAAAGCACTTCCCTTAGTTAAGATATTTACAATTTGAAAACATAACCTAAAATTTAAAAGAAATGCACTAGATTCTGTCATAAAAGTTGGCAGATTTTGTTTGAATTTACCTTCAGTACAAAAATGAAATAACCAACAATTAATAAAAACGCCAATTTGACAATTTGCATTGTTAATTTTGTCATTTTTGTAATTAAGCTAAATTTAAACAATGTTTGTTAACTTTTTTGAGAGATTTTGGAAAAACTGTTGTTACCAACCATAATATAATAAATCCACCAGATTAACCTAAAGTTCCTAGTCGATCAGTGGCGTACTTTTTGGTAGGATAAAGGTTAGGTATTATAAATTATTTTTAGACTTTGGAATTTAGAAAAAAAAAAGTTTCAGGTGCTTCTTTATGGACCCTAAGGAACAACCCATTTTAATATATAACATTAATTACATAACACCCTGTAGTTGTAGCAATTTAAAGAGGGATATGAGAAAATGAGGGGGGTTATAAACAGTTTGGGCAGTGTATAAGATCGTTAAAGGTTTGGAGGAAGGGAAAGTGTTTCCATTAGAAGTGACCGTTTCGAAATGGCGATTGCGATGGTCCCCATGTCCATTATCAATGATGGTTTGGAACGTAAAACGGAATGGCTTCGGTCGAAATTAAGTCTTCTGAAGTTTTGGGTCTATGTTTCGCTATTTACTGTTTCCGGTTTATAGAGAATTAAGAAGGCGATCTTTAAGTACACGGAGAAAAAACTTACTATTGATGACCAGAACAGTAATGCAGTCAATATACCTACTATTTGAAATCATAAAATTATTTCTGCTAAAACCTCACGTATAAACTACAGCAATAGTTAATTTTGACACATCAATGAAAATTCTGCACATGACCGCAAAAGCACCAGCACTCTATAAAAATTAATCGCTGTTTCGCGAAGGTAATAACCAGTCGTATCAAAAACTACACTAACAATTATTGTTACGCATTCTTTTCGTTATTAAAATATTTCATAAAATAAATGTTATATTTTATTGCCTCCAATGTGCTAGTGCTTTATCTAGTTGACATCCAAAATTATCAAATACTGTTTGTATTACTTTTAAATATTAAAAATGTTTGGCTTGTCTTTCTTTTTATAAGTGACTGACTGATATTTTTTATCAGTAATTTTGTTTGCAAAAAACTATCAACTCATCCATCACCTGTGGGTATTAAAAATTTTAGAAATTGTTAAATATCTCTTAAATTATTAATTAATAAATGTTATATTTTATTGCATGATGCAATTTGCATCCAATGTGCTAGTGCTTTATCTAGTTGACATCCAAAATTAGCAAATACTGTTTGTATTTCTTTTAAATATTAAAAATGTTTGGCTTGTCTTTCTTTTTATAAGTGACTGACTGCTATTTTTTATCAGTAATTTTGTTTTCAAAAAACTATCAACTCAACCATCACCTGTGGGTATTAAAAATTTTAGAAATTGTTAAATATCTCTTAAATTATTAACTTTAAGTACCTACCTATAGAGAAAAGTTACATCAATCGAAAGGTTTTTTAATTTACCATTTGAATATTCAAAAACATACCGTTGCTATATTTAAAATAAAGAAGTTATTAACTTTGTCAGGTAATTTGTTGTAAAATGTTAAAGAATTGACAAGAAATCTTTTCAAAAATTCCACCCCCATATTCGCAAACCCAATAACAAAAAAGTTCTGGGCTATTTTTGATTGCGCATTTGTCAAATTTTAACGAAAAATATTTTCCAAAATGTTCAAGTACCTACGGGAAGTTTTGAAGCCGTTCAAAATTTTATAAATTTTAAAAATTTTATATTTTTTTGAAATTTTAAAAATGTCACTTAACGGAGCACTTACCTTTTAATATTTTGAATCTAGACCTGAAATAAAAACTGCAAAACGTAATCATAGGCTCACCATTTGAGGGGAGGGGGTACAAAACAGGCCCAACTTTTTTCTGGGTTAATATTTTAATTTTTCTTTTAAACTATAAAAATTCTGAGCGATCCAAATACCTTTTTTTAGGAGAGGGATCTAAATTATTTCTGGAAACAAATTAAAATTATAACCTAGAAAATTTTACAAAAATTTAATTGGTTAAAAAATTCACCAAATTATAAAAAAATATTTTCCCAATGTTTCAAATCCTGGAAATCTTTAAAAATTTTGAAAATTTTATTAATTTTTGAAATTTTAAAAATGTCCACTCACCCACATAATTTAATATGTTGAATCTTGAGCTAAAATAAAAACTGCAAATGTATGTATAGGCTCACCACTTGGGTTAATTTTTTAATTTTTCTTTTGAAATTATAAAAAATTCTGAGCGATCCAAATCAAGAATACCTTTTTTTTAGGAGAAGGCTCTAATTGTTCATAATTCCAGACACAAATTAAAATAATAACCTAGAAAATTTTAAATTTTTTTTTTAAATTTACAATACGTTATATTTTTCGAAAATTTTGAAAAGTTTAAAAATGTCCACTCACCTATACAATATGTATAATATATACAAGGTGTCTCATAAATAATGGACAATACAAAATCTGTAAAAATAGGAGATCAAATTAGGTCGATTAACACAAATACCCTGATAAATTTGAGAGAATAATTTAAAAAATTTGTAATAGGTAATTGGGAAACGTTTTAATGCATCAAACTTAAAATTTGTACAGTATAGTTTTTAAAGACGAAAAATGAACATTTGTGATTATTTTTCATATTACTCATAGAGGGCGCTAATAGCAAGTCAAATTGAGGTAAAAAAAAGTCATGGGAAGTGTGTACTTCGTTTATTCATACTGCTACAGTAAATAAACGTACTTACAATTATAATAATAATTATTAAAAGTATAAAATGAGGTAAGATAGCTTTATTAGTGAGCGTGAACAATAATAAAGCCTAAATTATAGAACGCTTAAAGATATTTTTTTTTAAATTAAGTATTTTTGGAAAGAAAAAATTAAAAAAGTTGTGCCACATTGTATTAAGTTAATTTGACAATAAAAACATTTTTCTAAAATGGAGTATTTTTAAGACAGAAAAAATTAAAAATATATATTTTTGTCCCAATAATTAAACCCAAACATCCTGGCAACTAGAAATATTATTGTTTTAATTGTTTTTTAAGTAGCTCAGCGGGCTTGGGCACAATTCCGCGCTCACGGTTATTTCAACAAATTTGATAGCTTATATATTTTAAATAAGTTAAGGCATTACAAAAAATAAAACATAAATTTTGCATTCCAGCTAAATATTACAAAAACATTTGAATAACGTCAAGATGGCCTCCGTTGTTTCTTTGTGTATAATAAAAACGCATAAAAAGTCAATGTTATTTGAATATATTAAAATTGCAACACAGTGTTATTAAAATCGGAAAATTATGAATTTTCTGTGTCATAAAATCGCAAGTACTTATTTATGCAATAGATATCAAAAGTAATAAAAAGTTATGCCTTTATACAGGAAAAGGGAAGTCATAATTGAAAAGATGCTCCTTTTCAGAGCCGCGCAGTCGACCAAAAAAGTAGTCAAAAGTTTTAAACGATAAAAAAATTAGAAAATATTTTATTATTAAATATGAAGTTTAAATAAGTTTTTAAGACATTCTGGATAAAAATTGTCTATCACAATTTGGTACTAATGCTGTTTTAAGATATGTAGATATTTTTAAAATATTTTTTTCTTTTCAATATTTTTTTGGTCCGCCATACTCCCCTCAGCACATGCATAAGGCAAGTATCACGAGATAATCAACCGCATTACTTATGATATGCTATTGATAGAATTTTTTAACGAGGATTCAAAGTAACAAGAGGGGGTGTTTGTAAGATATATACAGATACTTACCCGAACATACCCCCGGATTTGCATATTGAAAAATCTTCCCTTCGGAGAGGTGCGTTAAGCAATTTCCATGCAAAACACTGGGGTCTTGAAATTATTTTTTATTGTGTGTTTTTTGTTGATCAATTGCTTTGTAGAAGAAAATATGGTAAATAATATTTTGGGATGTAATAGGTCTTGTAATTTTCTTTAAAATGATATGTAACATGCCAGGTTTTGATCAAAGGTTACTTTGTTTTTAAGAAAAAAACGATTTTTACTTAGTGTGCGTAGGAATTATAGTTCTTTGCCGATATCTTAGTTACCTTTGGTTTAAGGTATGGCTTGTTACATATCATATAAAAGGAAATTACATTTTCTTTCTAAAATTTATAAAATAAACCGCCAAAATTAATCAACAACAAAAATACAAGTATTACAGTTGAATTATTTCGAGAAATAAACAGAATTAATCGAAATTCAAACGACGTAATAGATCGGCACAAAGGAATCATTTGGTATAAGTAATCGAATGAAAACAAAGCTCGCGGATGTCTTACCTCTCTCCTGAATCGAACTAAGACATGTTTGTCGAACGAAACGGGGGTGGAAACTACCGCCTCCCGTTCGATGCGGAAATTCCCAGACATTTACATACGTTTAGCTGCCGCTTCGCGCGTCAATTTACATCGAATGTTTACTTAAAGTTTACCTTTATTTCGACGTGCCAGCTGGAATGCCATTTCAAGATTTGCGGCAAGATTTTGATTTAATTACGTTAAATGTTACATAGATCGATTGGTGGCGAAATTCTCGTTAATTTAATGTATAATATGTCGGGGTTTTAATGGTAAATAAGCTTGTTATGCAGAAAAAACCAAAATCACATAGTAGGTGGTGGAATTGTGTTTTTTTAATATAACTTGTTTGTTTTTGCATCGAAGTATGCCATGTCGCATATCATTTTACAGGATTTTTTAATATCTATACAACGTCACATATATTAATTTAATTTATACAAGGGTAGCTTGGATTTAGCGACAAAATTCAGCTAACATATAATATCCAAAAAATATAAATCTTTAGGCACAACACCTTTATATAAATTTCTTTCACGTGGGTGTAAAAACGCGCGCGCGCGTCTAACAATACGATACATCATTGTCGCTCGTATATATACTTAGGAAGACACTCTAGATGTCGTATAAAAATTATTGCCACTTGTAATGGAAAATGACAATGCCAAATATCTTTCCGTCTATAGCTATATTTTATTTTCTTTTTTTATGTATAAGTAGTCAACACTTTCACCTCCACCCATCCTTGAAAAACAAAAAGTAACAAATTGCTTTCCACTTTGATTGATTTCAATTATTTCGGCTAAATTGAATTAAAGCAGGCGTCGTCGTCAAGGAAAAGACATCGAAGCAGACGCCGGGATTGACAGGTGACAGTCGTAGCTGCGACACGCAGCTAACTTAGATTGGATGCGAGTTTTCTTGATTAATTGGATTTGATTTGGATAAAGGGATGCAAGACTAATTCACGTTATCTTGTTTAATAATTAGGAAATTTTAAATTTAGTACTTAGTATTGTTTGGTAGAGTTTTCAATTACCATTAAAATAATGTATGAGATGTTATGGTTTGGGCAAAGGTAACTATGTTTTAACGGGATAAATGATATTTTCACTCAGTGTGCCATGGAATAAGTGTTTTTTGGCGATATCTCAGTAATATTTGCATTTAAATATGTCATGTCGCACATCATATGAAAGGAAATTTAATTTTCCATCGAATAATAAAGTATTTATTAAAAATTAAGCTCTCAGGGTGGTTCCTGACATATTTTTCGACGTAATGACAACATTAAAAATGGTTACTACGATCTTGAATGTCGGTGCTGGTAACGCACAGTGGGACACCGCCTCCCAAGTAGAATACAGTAGCCGTAACAATGGCCACCATTAGTACAAGTCATGGTAAGATATGTAATATTGTCTAAATGCCAGAAGGTTAAATTTGTCACTGAGCAGATTTATCGGTTTTATATTATGCTAATGATGGCTAAGATGATTTTATAAATTAATGTTCAGTCCGCCACCACGAATGAAACTGTTCAATACCTTCTTCATTCATTAAAGTTACAACATAGACGTTATTATTTTTGCTTGTTTTCATTTTAGTTTGTGCAAATATACTACATTTTTTTCTATCTAAGCTGTAAATTTAACTGCAGGTCATTAATTTTCGACGTACAAATAAAATTTTTAGCAGAAGCTCATTGATACGATCTCTTACTCTTTTTTAAAACTTGTTAATAGCCTAACATAAAATATTTTTAAAGGTCTATATAAAGATATAAATTCGTGATTTTATGGTGATATTCGATTTACTACAAAATACACTGCTTAAAACAGTCAAAAGTCATTAAATTAACATTAAATACTTAGCTTACTTGTCGACGAGCGTAATTAAATGGGTTTTTTTATTCAATAAAATGTTGTTGGATGGTTTAAGACTCTTTACAGAATTACCAAAGTGTAATAAAAGATTTTAAAAATTATAACTTAAATCTTCTGTCAATTTTGCATTCTTCTGTTTTAATGGTGCCATTAAATGGGCTTCTTAGTGATGCACATGTCAACACATTTAAGTTTTTAAAATGCGAAATAAATTTTTTATTTATTTTGGAACAAATTTTATGACCAAGAAGATTATTTTTCAATATTATATTTATAAACAGTACTTTCTAAAAATGAATTCGTCAAAAATGACTAATTACTACAGTTATTAGTGGCTGCTTTTTCACTTGTACCATGGTTAAAAATATCAACTCTAAGCAACACTAGAGTTCACACAGGTCCACACTAAATAGTGTTGTTTTATAACACTACAATTGTAGTGTAGTGTAATTAATTAGAGTTAATTTGTAGTGTAATTTTCCCCAAGTAAGCAAGTATGATTTAACACTATAGCACTGAGGATAAAGTAATTTTACACTGTATTAAAAAGTGTTAATTTACCTAAAATTGTGTACTTCTACACTTCCTGGGTAAAATTCCACTTTTGTTCAGTGTAAATTAACATTACTTTGGAAAAGTTCTAATTTTAGAAAGGTACTTTTACTCTTTTAGTGCAAACTTCTAGTTTAAATTAAAACTATTATTTGAGTAAAACCTATTGATGGTAGTGAATAAAACGAAAAGGTAAATAAAAGAAACATTTATTTTGAACAAAAATCTATGACAATTATCAAAATCGGTGCCATTTAAAATATAATTTTATATTTAAGTCGTATAGCTGGCTTAAGCAAAATGGTTCCTTAAAACGTAAAAGTTTTAGATCAATGCAATGTTTTACTGGCTGTCAACTTGTAAGCAATGAATTATCTTAAGAATTCATCAGTAATCCATTTTTCTGTTATAAAAAATGGGTGTACATTTTGTCACTATTTAACACATTAAGGGGTAATAAACACTAGCATTAAGTTTTTCTCCCCTTTTTATTTATTTTAATAATAAATAGTGTGAATGTACCAATGAATAATGTTCATATTCTTTAAATGTGTTTAATAAAGTTAATAAGCGCTAAATGCTACATAGTGTATTTTGTAATGTAACTTTTACACTTACAAATAAACTCTAATATTTTTACCCCTACACTAAAAAATTTACACGTGCAAAATTTTTTACTCTGTATCATAATGGTATCCCCGACATTTAATATTATGTCATTTTTGACTAATTCATTTTTAGAGAGTAGGTACATTTTGATAAAAAATTAAAAACCCTTTAAAATAATGTATTATAAGTCAAAATATAAAACAACGCTAAAATAAAAAAAAAATAGGTCCGGTAGGCCTGGAAAAAGTTGTTTTGGACATATCTCTTTTGTTTTTAGACCAATGTAGGCCATGTTGGGTATCATTTTAAAGGGAATTTATTATCCTATAATAACAACCAATAATATAATTATTATTAATAATAATAATAATAATAAATCTTACCACTGCAGTGTCGCATTAGAACTAATACAAATGGTTTTATGTTGGGTTGGAAAGAAAATTAAAAATCGTTTAAAATACTGTATCATAAGTAAAAATTCGATAAAAAATAACGCCAATTATAAAAAAAATTAAACGGTCTAGTAAGCTTTAAAAATGTAATTTTGGCGTAGGTATATTTCTTTTGTTTTTGAAACAAAGTTGGTCATGTTGGGTATCATTTTAAAGGAAATTAAATTCCCCGTAAGTGTGTTATAATATGATAACAATACATCTCACCGCTGTCTGGATAGAACTAATCAAATTAGTAAAATCAAAGTAAAAGAACAAAAATCACGTATATATATATAGGCGTACGTCCATTGCTATCGGAGACTTGACAACCAATTAAAAATCGTTTAAAAAGGTCCGATCTCCATTTATAATTAAGTGTATCTGAGTAGGCAGTATAATTACGAGCCAACCGCGTTGTTGTTCGATTTGACAGCCGAACAGACAACTGACCATCGCCACAGCCTACTGCCATGGCAAACGAACGCACAAAAAGCCTACGCTGATTTTAGTCTATAGTGTATAGGCATTGATGTTGATGAAAAAAGGAGAAAAAATTGGGTATAAAAATGAGATAAAACGATGTGTAGGCACGTTTTGATTGACTACACTTTTAAATGTAAGGGTAAGTATTAATTATAACCTACTGAGTTTTTTGATTGAGGGTTTGTACCAAAGGAATTTATAAAATTATAGGTGAGCAAAATATATAACATTTTGGATTAAAATTTGTTTTTTTTTTTGCACAAATCCATATACAAATATTAGTTAAATAATAAAAAATCCTTTAAAATTAAGTCAGTCCACAAAAATAACGCTTATAATCGAAAATAATAATCTAAGAAGGCTGAGAAAAAAATTATATTTATATGTTGGGTTTCATTTTAACTATGGTTTCGCGTAAAAATAAAAAAAATTTTGGACATTTGTTACCTTGTACATCTAAATGATACATTAAAAAAAAAAAAAAATTTCATCCATTGACCGCTGTGGTTTTCAGGCCTTAAGTCACTCTACTGTGTTAAAAATAGATAAATTTCGATATTTTGTAATAACATTTTTATTTAAAAACGTATCGATTTGAAATTAAGATAAAATGTAGACCTTATTAGTGGCAATAAATCCACGTATTATTTTTTTTAGATTTTAACATACAAGGACAATAGGTGGACAATTTAATTTAAAATTTTACCATTTTTAAGGGTTAAAAAGTCGAAGAAGCAACGTAATTTATAATTTTGAGTATATTACGTACTGATAATTAACTATTATTTAATATATATATGTACTTCTAAATACAAATTATGTTTCTACGAGAGACACCATTTTTAAGTGTTTTACAAATTATAAATTCTTTTAGTTTTATAAGAAAATGTATTATAGATTACATACAATATTTTATATCTTCAATCTTAAGAAATAGTGCTCAAGACCAGTACGATACCAGGCAAAAAGGTTATGTAACTCCCAGAATTTCTTCAACACTTTTTAAAAATTATATTTGTGTAACAGGTCCCAAAATTTTCAATATTCTACCCTGTACACTAAAAGAGATTCAAAACTTTAATTTATTTTGCAAAAAATTGAAAATATTCATACTTGAAAATGAACAACTCATATGTAATTTTTAAACTATTAATCACTATTTACAACGTTTGCACAAAAAATGCCTTTATACGATTTTTTTGTTTTCCAATTTTATTATATTAATTGCGATGTATTTGTATTTATAATTTATAATTGTTTATTTTTGGAATTTGTTTGTTACTGTATAGAATCTATAGTATTTTCCTAGGAATTAGTATTAGATTATTATTATATATTGAGTTATTATATTGATTGTGATGTATTTATTTATTTATTTATTTATTATTGAGATTTATTGTTAATATATAGAATATGTATTGTACATACCTTAATTAAATAATTTATAAAAAATTTATGCACGACACGATTTCTCCTGAAATCAGGTGCGAAACAATAATTATTATTATTATATACAATTCTTACATATTTATTTAAAAAAATCGCCATAGATGGAGCTAAAATTAGTTTTATTTATAAATTTTAAATTTTTTTAAGTTTACTAATTTTGATCATAGTAGGCATCACAGACTCTTCTCTATGGTAACCTACCATTGGAAGCATGAAAGATAATTTAACAGTTCAGTTTATAAGTTGCAAATGACTGATTGCGTTTCAATTTATAAGTGTACTATAAACTTATATTAATTTATTAAAATGAATAATCTAAATAATAATTATAGACAGTGTCAGCAAGTTACAAATTGTAACCTACTTTAATTTTATTTTTTGCTCCACAACCAAGCTTCAATTTATGTTTTACTCGATAAACAAGCTTCAATTTTAATTCCTAACTGAGGAATGTGATATTTACCCAATAAATAAATTAGAATAAAGACTTTTTATGTTGTAATCGGCTATTTAGATATATCTATTTTTTTTATTCAGTTGTTTTTCGATTTTTTATAATTAGTTATTTTTTTATATTTAAAATAATGCTATACAGGGTGTTTCTGGAGAAATGCAAACGGTATGGATTTGAAATTTTAATAGCATATACAATTTGATTTAGATTACATAAACATAAAGTCAATAGTTTTCAAGATATTCATTTTTTTTTCGTTAAAATGCACGTTAATCAAAAATAGCCTCTAATTTGTTTGTTATTATGTTTGTTGACATGGGGTTAGAATTTTTGGAATATTAAAACATTGTTTAGTTTTTTAAAGGTTTTTTAACAAATACCTTGAGAAAAACCACTTGAAATTAGGCAAACTTCAAAGAATAATAACGCTTTTATTATAAATGTAAAACCCTGTATGTTTTAACATAATCAAATAAAACATTAAAGAATCTTTCGATTGGTATTATAGTATATAGTAACTCTTTCCTAAAGTTAAAATTTCAGAGACATTTAATAATTTCTAATATTTTCAATACTATTTTGTATCAACAAACCTCTGAAATTCTACGTGGTTTAATGTGACAGTATCCATGGTTACCACCAAATCTGTCATTGTTTAATTAATTAAAATATTTGATTAAAAAATTAATAACTCAAAAAATATTGACTTTAGGTATAGGATATGGTATAGCCATTTTACTCAGAATTTTATGTAGAATTAAATAATGTAAAAATATATGAGGTATTCCGGTAAAACAGGAAGTATTATTTTGTTCAAAATAATTTAGGAAAAGAGTCTAAAGCGAATACTTATACGTGAAACACCCTGTATATTAAACGTCATTTATGTGTTATGCTTTACTTTATTATTTATGAAAGATACAATATTTGTATAAAAATGACAAAATGTACTAAACTAAGCATTTATGAATACTGCTACTGCTAATTTAAAACTGATCCTAGCCACAGAAACATCATTTGCATAAAAAGTTAATATATCAAATAATAGTCAAATAATAATACTTTAACGTGTTATACTTAAATTTATAAAACAAAGTTGCTTCTTCGATTATTTACCCTTTAAAAATTGTTAAATTTTAAACTAAATAATCACCAGCGCCCCCTGTACGTTATAATCTAAACAAATTTTTTTCATGGATTAATAGTAATTAGTAAAATTATACATTTTGTCCAAATTTCAAATCGATACGTTTTGAAATAAAAAAGTTATTTAAAAAAAATGTAATTACGTCATTTTTAACAGCGAAGAAAAAAATTAAAATAAAAACAAAGTTTTTTTTAAGTACTGCATTTAGATGTAGAAATAAGGTAAAAAAGTTTCAATCGATTCTTTCGCGAAACTGTAGTTAAAGGAAAATTAAATTCCCATATTTATATTTTACAATTTTTACAATACATCTTAAGTTACATTACACAAACAATCTTACAATGATGTTTCTTGAACGTCTGAGTATATGGTATCAGTCAAAATCCCTATTGATTAGCAGATACAACCCAAATGCATATTCAAAGTTCCATACAACACAAAAAGGGGTAAAGAAAACAAACAAATAATAAATAAAGTTCGGTAAAAGGATTGCTTCGTACAAAGTTTTTCGTTCATTTATCTTAAATCTATGGGGTCGATCCTATTATTTCGAAATACCGTTTTATCTGAATGAAATATTTAAATCAAAGATTCCCTTTCAATTGAAATCAAAACTTTGGATCTAAATATGAATGGTTTCGAATTTTATTGATGGTTTCAATGCAGGTGTACAGAGAATTGTAAGGAAGTTTTTTAGAGAAAGAGAGAGGAGTGTTATGTGATTTATACAGCGTGATGCCTTTAGATTATTTATCAAAATTACTAGTAAATTAGACCAATGTCTAGTCTAGAGAACAAAAGGTTTTGTCACAGCCGTTTTTTTCTATATTATAATTCTAACCGAAAGAAATAAGTACCAGTCTTTTGTTTAAAAGTTAAAACATTCTAAAATATGTTTTTTATTATTTCAAAATATTACAACATAATCTTTGCAACCATCAAATAAAACAAAATAATATATGTAAAACAATTTATAATCTCTTATGCCTATTGAATTTTAATCACACAATTTACTTTTTACGCTAAAAAGCCGCCTTTTTAAAATTCACTTAACGTTCTTAAAGTTTGATTTCAAATTATTTATTTACTTTTATTAAATTGTCATGCAGTTTAATGTGTGTTACACCATATTTATTCACTACACGACTTTTATTATTAGTCATTTCTTAGAAACATTTATGCATTAAAGACTCGAGCGTCAAAAATAATAAAAATGAAAAACAAAAGGCTCTCGCCCATGGGGTTCATCAGATGTGCCTTGAATCTTCGTCCCGTATATAGGTACATATACTTGACATTTAACGACAGATTAATAAGCTGTAATAATAGATCAAGAGTCCATCTTTACCGACAAAACATTATGCTCCAGGGTTAGCGTATTACCGGTCATAAAGATGAACGTTTACATATATATGTACATTAGCTAACAATCTGATGTTTGTCATGTATCATGTTTTTTACTAATATTTACTGTTATTATTCGTTTTTGCCAATTTTAATTCGATAAAATTATGGGAAATTAAATTTCCTTTAAAATGATACCCAACTTGGCCTATTTTGGTTAAAAAACAAAAGAGATATACGCAAAAATAACTTTTTTCAATGCCTACTAGGCCTATTTTTTTTTTCGAATATAAGCTTCTATTTTTATCGAATTTTAACTTATGATACATTACTTTAAAGGGTTTTTAATTGTCTATCCAATTCACATAAAATATACAGTGAAAACCAAAAAATAACTTAAATCGTAAATAGCAATTAACTGGCGGGAAACTCTCAATTAGAGCGGGGTTTCCTTTATATATCGGAGGTTGTAAGTTGGCGATAGGAGGTCGATTAACAATAATACGCCAAAGGCGGCAATTTATGAAACACCTGCGTGTAATTAACTGGGGAGCAATTAACCTAACTTGTTGATTTTCCAACGGCCTGCCCTTCGCCCCCGTTTATCGGAACTATCGGTTTTATAATCCTACAATAACACTACCTAATTGGTTTAACGTTAACATTGTTGGCTATAAAAACAGTACATAAAGTTTTTGTTTTTTAAAATCATTTTATAAATATATGTTGACTTTATTGGATTTTAAGAAAATATTCTTAAAAATAATATTTTTTGTTTAAAATAAAGGAAATAATCAAGAGTAAACATTTTTGTCTAGTTATCCTTGGAAAATGTAAATTTTCGCTATATCTTGTTTGTTTCTTTACTAAAGTAGGCCTTGTTGGGTATCATTTTAAAGGCAAATTATTTTTCAATCTTACTGTAATATTTTTGTAATCGTACAGAAAAGATACACTAAGGATCTACACATGTTTCCTCTTGGGAGCTTATGATTAAAATCTTAATAAAAAACATATTTAAATTATCAATTTACTTTGAAAATATGCAGGTGAGCGCTTTTTTTTTCTTTGTGAGCACATGCTTACCAAAGTAATAAAAAAAACTGGCTGCATCTGTCAATAGATCCAATTTCAATGGGTAAATTTAAATACGAAAGGGTTTTAAACAAAATTCCACTTTCAATTTCAATGGAAAATGCATCTTTTCTTTGCTCCGCATCAAACAAACTTTTAAGTAAATGACTTACGGCTTTGCAGCGAAAGAACTGAGTTTTATGCATTGAAAAATGTATTAAATTGACGTTAAAAAATATTTTTTCTAATCCCACCTTTAAAACGCCCTTTATCGTACATGTTTCCATGACACTTGGTCACTTAGTAAATACACATTGACAAGTTGTGGCTTAGCAACAGGTTTTTAGTCACAGGCTGAAGTTAGTTTTAAGTTAGTTGACAGTTGTCAAATGTCATACAATCGTTAAAATAAAGTGCCTTTCTTGTAAATTAATACTAAATGTGAAAATTATTTTATTATATCAATACAAAAATACAAAAGTATTAAATAGTTTCTCAACGCCAATATTTGAAAAGTTTATATGAACATTGTACTGACCTTTTAATTTCGCCGGCAGTAAACTATAACCTAAATTCGGGCACGGACTCCACTGTAAAGTGCTCATAAAACATTTTTTTTACTTTCACTGTGAAAAACTGTCAATTTTCAAGATCCATTTCGATTTATAACCTTTATAATTGTGTTTATAAAATGTAAAAATGTGACATTTGACAGTTTCCCCTGTTGTTTCATAGATGGCGCTCTATACAAATTTTTGATTTAAATCATTTTAAGATAATAATAAGTATTTGTCGTAGAAAAAGTATAGTATGCACCTCGTTTATAAACTTTTCTATACACTCATTAGTTTAAGCACTCGCTCGCAAACTCGCTCGTGCCTAAATTAAATTCGTGTATAAAATGGCGTTTATCAAACTTGATACATAATATAATATTAAATAATTAGTATATCCAGTGTAAGTGTATTGTTTAGTGCTTATAAAAATATGTAAAATTTCAGATGTTTGTAATGATATTTTGCTATATAGGGAAACACATTGTGTACAAATAAGTAAAACAAATATTTCTATTTAAATTAGGTATTCTGGTTTTGAAATAAAATATTTATTACATAAAACTAAAAAACGTTTATTTTTATTATATGGAAACTGACCCTGTAATATTAAAATATGCCATTTTATAGTTATATTATATTATATTATATTTTGAAATGTATGATGGAGTAATGAAATAATAATAATTCCAAAAATAGACAATTATATTAAAACGAAGCAACAATTAAGTAGTTAGATAAAATAATTAAAAGTTTTTAAAAAAAGGTTAATATTATTTATAAAAATCATAAAGAATATTATACTACCACCAACATCAAATGTGTCAAAAAATCCCTTTAATTAACTTTTTTTTGTTTCTCGAACATTTCATTACAAGGTGTCAATTACAAAAGTAAAAATTGACAGTGACAGCATTCTTCTTCTTTTCTTTATACCACCTATGGGGATATTGTAGTGGTATAGCGTACGCCTTTTTTCTCGAATAGTCGACCTGATAAATATGTATTACATATTAAATCTGGACAGTTAATAATACCTTTCAACCGAGCTCGATACAAAATACGTCAGTCAAAAAATAAACGCATTTAAGAAGGTTCTTGTTTTGTTTTGTAATGTTAATTGGTTTTTGTTTTATGCTTTTGTTTTAATTATCTTTTAATAAATGTATAATTTGTGATGTTTAATACATAAATAACGCTAATAATCGCTATAAATTAATATCATCGTGGTTGCCATGAAAAGTGAGTTTTTCTGCAATAACTTCATTGTTTATAGATCAAAGTATATTATAGGGAATTTAATTCCACATTCAACCATATAAATGAATTCCATATGCATCTCACCACTGTAAAGATACATGTAAAAATGAAGCAACAAAAAATAAAAAAAACATAGGGCGGCTTGATATGAATATGATATGGGATCGAATTAAATAAATGACAGTTGAACAACCCGAGCTGTCAAAAATATCCATAAGATCGCCTTTAAAGTGGGACGGTGTTAACCATCAAAAAATAAAAAAGTAAAACAAATATTTTTGCACGAAAACTAAGGGTATAGAAGAAAAATTAAAAAATCATACAAAATAAATCATGTGATTGCAAATTTTATTTTCCATCAAAGTAAATTTATAAATACATATTATTATACAGCCAAAAACCAAAAACACAAATCATATTCTTATTTACATATTTCGTGGCGTAGTTTGCCATGAGATTCGTTGTCTTGTTTTTAGTGGCTTGATTTTACACTATTCAATTAACTTCCCCTTATTTCTATAACAATTGACAATCTGGTGGTCCCACTATTTGTTTTGGCTAATTTTATATTCGACAAACTCGCATTTGAATTCAAAAGTTTTGATTTGCATATCAAGGAGCGGGAAAAACTACGAAAATTAATTAGCCCCACATTGTTTTGTTATTTTTTTAGTTTGGTTTATTTTATATTATAACCTGTATATTTTTGTTTAAAGTTGTGTAAAACTTATTTCTCTTTAATTTGATGTATAACTTGCCATTCAGGCTAAAAAACACAAAAAACTGAATAAGTAGGCATTGATTTTATTTTTTTGGTTCTAATTCTTTTGTTTTTAATTTTAAGTATGGCTTTATGGTACTCGTTTTTTACGTCTTTGAATTTTACAACATAATTTTTTATAATATTTAACTTATGAGTTAGTTATTTTTTGTTGTTTTACTGTTAGTCTAGAATGGGGTTTTTGGGAAGCCACCAGGTCTAGTAATAACATAACATAAGTGGTTCTGCACTAATGCAAGAATTTTAAGAAATCATACATTTTGAATATTGGAGCTTTCACGGAAGATAGCTTCACGGACGTTAGGATTTAGTATGTTTTTTTTTAAAACATCCCTTTGTATATTTGAAATAAGTTATTGTATCTTTTCACACCTTAATATTTTTTAAAAATACAATTTTACATACATAAAATATTTATAAAAAAAATCTACTTACTGAGATATTACACTTCACGGTGTATAGGTTTTTAAATAGCAAATAAATGAACTGAATTATAAAACAGCAACACTCTCATCTGCATATAAATTCTAACTGACCTTCAGGAATCACATGCATCTATAATGTCGTAAACAGAGGTTTTTGCTTATTTAAAATGATTAAAGCGCCATCCGTTGCATAAAATTTATCTACATAAATGGTTATAAAAATTATTTCCTTTAATTTTTAATAATATTTTATATTTGATTCGATTGCTTTGGATGTGTTTAATTTACTTAGTGAACTGATATTTTTAGTATGCTTTTACTACCTCAGATATTTGAAAACATATAGGTTAACCTAGAAAGAGTAACAGTCACGGAGGATAGGTTTTAGACTTTTAGAACATCGTAAAAAATAATTAATTGCGGTTAAAAATCTGGAACTTGAGCTGTAATATCTACTTGATTATGAATATGGATGGGATTTTAGTTATTTTACCTTTTTTCAACCGATGAAACTATTTTAAAACCAATAATGCCAAAATGTGTTTTAAAAGATTTTCTTTTATATGAATCTAAGTTGTTTTCACCTTTTTTACCTTTTTTGGAGGTTTTTGCTTTAAACTACCTTTTTTATACTTTTGTTACCTATTTTTTAACTTGTTTTCACCTTTTTTTACCTTTTTTAGAGGTTTTTGCTTTAAACTACCTTTTTATACTTTTGTTACATATTTTTTAATTTGTCAGTTTATTTTCACCTATTTGCTACCTATTTTTACGTATTTTTACTTATTTTATTTTTTTTGTGTTCTTTTTAAATTTTGCGCCAATATTTTATCCAGGGCGTGCAACTCAACGGTATACCGTTTCTATATATAGAATTTTTTCATATGGTCACGGACTGTAACAGTAACTTTATTTACAGTTACCTTCTTTATAGTGAGCTTATGTTCTGTCATAGAACTTTTGTGTAGTGAGTGTCACTCAGTGAAACACAGTTTATTGCATATAAATAGTTTATTGTGGGTATGTTCTGTGTTTGGGTATGCGGCTAAACAGAATTATAAACGAAACTTGAACTTTTAATGTTTTTTTTTACCTAAAATGCTGTTTTTTTAACCTAAAATGCTTTTTTTAGAACCTTTTTAGTTACCTTTTTTTTTCAGTTTTTAGTACCTAAATATCCCATCTTTAATTATGAAAGATCAAAACACAATAAAAGTGTAGGTCAAACTTATTTAGTTTTATTAAATATCACGGGGTAACACCGTCGGGGGACATTTTTTGAGATTAACCCTTATAGGACAGATAGTACTCATTTTCTTCTACATTTTGTTTTTTCGTTATAATTTTTTTTTTATTGCAAAGTACATTTATATAGTATATTTTTCATCGTCTTTAATAATATAAAATACAATTTAACATATTCTACCTAACAGCAGAGTTGGTTGTATAACACCATCCCATTTAAATATCCAGTTGGTTTTTGACAGATGGGTGGACAGTACGGTCGGTATCGAGGCAAAACCTCGTTGATTTTGTGGCCGATTGACCGCAGGGGGCGCATCATTGACGTTGAGACACTGCCTACTGTTCTACTTACGAACAAGCGATATCAGCGACCCCTGGCGCGTTATTCTTTTACTTGACAGATAAGCTGTCAATCAGATCTTGATCGGGGTAATTGAGGATTCCAATGGGATTTACATATTTTTGGAGCAATGTTGTTGGCAAGATATGGGGTGCCTTTTCAAAACTTATAATATTAAATACTTTTTAAAAATAAATAAATGAAATCTGATATCTGTCAGATTCACTTTTAATTGTATACAATTAACAATATAATTAAATTAATATATTAGGAATCGAATATCACTTTCTTAGTACCAATCAGTTAATTAGCTTAAGTTTAATGGGCTTAAATTTTGAAAAAAATCTGTTTTTCGGACAAAAATGAGAATGCATTATTTTCTTTGCCAAGGATAAATAAAAATCATCAAAGTATGTAAATTTTTTAATTAATTTAATAATTTTTAAACTTTTATGAAAAAAAACAAGATATTTTCTAAATAAATCTATTGATAATTATAATTAAAGGGGTCAATGCAAGAAGTGGACATTTCCATTTTTTTTTCGAAATTAGATTTTTACAAAACATGGTTCTATGTGCATCATAAAACCTTTTTACAGTTGAATAAATTTCGTTTTACATTGTAATATTAAAATACAAATAAAACAAATTATCCTAATTTTCCCGGAACCTGAAAGAATATTGAAAAAACACCAAGACGTTTTATATCGAGGGGGACAACTTTTCATGGCAAAATTTGGTTTCCCACCCTTACCGCCCCCAGGAGCTACCCCCTTAAGAATTTGAATATACAGTTAAACATTTATAAAATGTTATAGTTGTGTTAAAATTAATGCGTGTTAAATAAGAAATATAAAAATTTACATAAACTTCCTAGTGTTTATAACATAAATAATATATGTTACTTGATACAAAAATTATAATAATTAAAATCTTAAAATTTCAAAAGATTTAACTAATATTAAAGGTCCTATACAAATAAGAATGTTAAATAATAATTTTTTGTACATACATTGTAGTAAAATAATAAAATTATGTTAATTTCAATATAATAGTTTAAATAACTCCCAAACAAGTGTTAATCTAACTCAAAAATATTTGAATACAGAACATTTTTAATCAAATTAAAACAATATAGTCTTTTTTTTTTCAATTCAACTTAAATATAAATGTTATTCTTCTAATTCGCTAATTTTTATTTCTTTCGATTAAAATCGGTACCCTACAAGGCCCTTTGTCTTCTAACCGCGTTTGTAATTAGATTAGAGGTTCCTAATTGTAAGGTTAAGTGTTCTTTTATATAGCGCGTGTTTAACAACATATAAAGGTAAGTTTGCTATTATAATGTTTTTTACTTACATAAAGTTTGTATCCCCAAAAATGTTTGAAGACCGTTTACCCTATGGCATGGATTTGTATTTTATTTATAATATAACTTTCTATTAATTTTACACAAATAGTATGTCTTAATTTAATTATTTTAATTTGGTATTTTAACAATATTTTTTAATGAATTCTTATACTATTGATTGTTTATTTTTATTTCTTTTAATAAAATAAATTTATATAAGAATATTGGGTTTTGGTCAAAAAATAAAACATGTTAGTATGTAATAATATTGATTTATTATACTACAGGGCCGTTCATTAATTACGTGAGAAAATTTTGGCGATTTTTCGACCCCCCTCCCCTTGATGAGATGTCGTGAGATTTTGCTCGACCCCCTCCCTTAATCTCACGTGAGATTTTTTAAAATGCATGGTTTTAATGTAAATAAGTTAATCTGTGCTTAATTCCATTAGATTTATTAAAAAAATTGTTTACTTAATTTAACCTATAGGTTAAATTAAGTAAACAATTTTTTTTAATAAATCTATAACTATAGTTTTCTAGCAATTTTAAATTTTTTCTTTCGGAAAAAAAATTACGTGATATTTGCCGAGACACCCCTTCCCCCCACGTGAGATTTGGTGAGGTTTGGCTCGACCCCTCCCCCCCTAAACACCTCACGTAATTAATGAACGGCCCAATGAAGCATTGGAATTCACTAAAATTGCACAGTCCAGTGCTTTTTTTTGTATTCCAAAATCCATGCCATAGGGTTATTAATAATATTATATTATATTATATTAATAATATTATATTATATTATGTTAAAGTACCTAAAACTTTTTTGTGTAAAATAAATAAAATATAAATAAATTTAACATATTTAATTATGTTAAAGTTATACAGATTTTAAATCATATTTATTATTAATTTAGGTGAAAATAACCATTTAAAAAAACAAAAATGACACAACCCGATTTATTAAATTAACAGTTATGTAAAAAAATAACATATATTAATTTTCTTTTACACATTCTGTTGTGTTAAAAATTAACAAAAGTAATAAAAATAAAAAAAACTAAAAAATTTGAGTGGACTTTTTGGGACACAAGAAATATGTTAAATAAACATATAAATTGTTTACTGGGTAATCGAGTAATACATTTTTTAGAGATCTTTAAAATTCCTATACAACGGTGTTTTTTTTTAATCGGTTTTGTTATTTTTGAGATAGAAATTCTTAGTGGAAAGCTCCTGGGCACAGGGGGTAAGGGTGGGAAACCAAATTTTGCCATAAAATGTTCTCCCCACCCGAAATTTTTTTCAGTTTCAGGGAAATTTAGGGTGTTTCGTTTTAAATGGAACACACTGTATATCATTATAACATATTTAAAATTAAAAATAATTAAGGTTAATCATGTGGGTTATTTTGGCACTCAAACTCTTGTTTTCTTTTACTCATTGTATCAAATTTTAAAAGTAAGAAAGTAGCATACAACAGCGATATCACAACGTAAAATTTAATGTTTTAAACCAAAAAATTTCAATAATTTATATATAGTATAAATAACAAACAACTCTTTCCTTAAAATGTATTAAATTTATTTAATTGCGTTAATAGTATATTATGTATCAAATTTAATAAACTCCATTTTATACAAAAATTTAATTTAAATTAATGATTGTATACAAAACTTTATAAACGAGGTGCATACTATACTTTTTCTACGACAAATACTTATTATTATCTTAAAATGATTTAAATCAAAAATTATTATGGAGCGCCATCTATGAAACAATCTGTGTGTCACCGTAAAATGTCAAATATTTATAAATTATAAACACAGATTATAAAGGTTATAAATCGAAATGTATTTTTTGAAAAGTGACAGTTTTTCACAGTGAAAGTAAAGAAAATGGTTTATGAGCACTTTACAGTGGAGTCCGTGCCCGAATTTAAGTTATAGTTTACTGCCGGCGAAATTAAAAGGTTGGTACAATGTTAACTTTTCAAATATTGGCGTTGAGAAACTATTTAATACTTTTGTATTTTTGTATTGAGATAATAAAATAATTTACACATTTAGTATTATTTTAAAAGAAAGGCACTTTATTTTAACGATTGTATGATATTTGACAACTGTCAACTAACTTAAAACTAACTTCAGCCCGTGACTAAAAACCTGTTGCTAACTTCAGCCCGTGACTAAAGCGCAATAAAGCCACAACTTGTCAATGTGTATTTAAAAGGTCACTTAGAGTCATGGAAACATGTACGATAAAGGGCGTTTTAAAGGTGGGAGTAGAAAAACTACAATATACGCTACGAAACAAAAAGTTGAATTTTGCTACCTGTCCATAAATTGTCATAACTTTGACATTTATCCATAAAAAAATAATTTATTAATACCTTATCTCTATCATAAAAGTGTAAACTCCTTGTAGATAGTTTGGAAATTATTTTATTGATTTTTGCTTCCTCTTGGTAAAATAGTAAATTAATACTATATTCAAGATTTTTTCAAATTCACTTAAACTTATTGAATAATTGGGCATTTGTATAGTTACATTTGTTGACATGTCAACTAGGTTTAATTTGACATCTTTTGCAATATAATTGGCCATTTCAAACTCGAGATATGACCCAAATAGCCAAACTGTCTTAAAAAAACAAAGAATTTATTTTATTTGGAAAAACCTGCCATGAAAAAAAATTGTATTGTAATTTTTGAGTTTGGCATCAAATGTACATTTTGGCTGTAAACCGGTGTAAAGGACAAAAGATAATTAATTATCTTTTGTATTTTATTACTTGATATTAGAGCACGGTTTTTTTATGAAGTCGAAAGAGTAGAAAAAATATTTTTTCTATTTTCTGGAAACCAATCGTACAATGCAGTCTAAATTGACTGGGGATCCAGCAGGATTTTCAGTATTAAGAAGAGCAAAAGGACTAGGATATTTATAACGCAGTCTGATTGCAAATAATCCGAATCAAGCCCAGAAATTATAAGATTAAAAGACATCGGTTCTATAGAATGTCAGTCCCTTTGCCTTTACCCAGATTATACAGTTATTTATAGGGTCACTTCAAATGAAACTCTATACATTAACATTTCCCGTCTAAAGATTGCAAGGTATTTTTTTTTAAATAAAATTTGTACATTTTATAGTTAATAAATTTTACGCAATGAAGATATAATAAAATTGGTCATTTTAAATATTTCAAACAAAAAATACTAAATCGCAATAAACATTATATAAAATTTGTAGCGGGAAATCTAAAATGAACTCCCTTAAAAATATCAGTCTGTATAGCCAATCAGTGATCATTGGAGTATTGTAATTTGCAATTTAGTAGCCTTCAGTGCTTGGCTTCTCAAAAGAGGATTTAATGACTTATTTGCTGTGTATTTATTGAAAATCTTATTTATCGACTTTATAATTAGCTTTGACAAATTTCCTTTGCCTTCTCGGAAAAAATATTTCGAAGAAAAATGTTGCTTAATTATGAATCATTGTAGTTAATTTTTTCAAACGAGTTTTGATTAAAATCAATTTCGTATAACTGTAAATATATTAAAGGATTTTCTGAGGAATTTTTTAAAGTTAAAAATTTAGTTCATCTAATTTCAGTAATGGGAGGTCTAAACAAATTATAGTATATAGTACGAGGATGAGGTTTGCGTCACAAGTTGCCAGACGAGAGACGCAAATCATCCTAGTAAATAATGCGCATAATCTCGGGTAGTAGATAATTAAATAATTTTCAAAAATAAATAAATAAAATCTGACATCTGTCAGATTTATCAGTTTAAAATATTTGTATAGTCTTAATTTAAAACCCGATTGATTCCAATCACAGTGAATATTGAACGTCATCGATGTAAAATACATTATGCGGCAATTGTTTATAAATATTTTTTTTGCTTAATTAAATATTTTATATTGCTTTGGGTTTCAACACAGGGCTGTATCTGAGAAGGAGATTTTGTATATGAAAACCCGACCTAAAATATATCGCCCTACAATTTGTAAGGTTTAGGCCAACTGAACTACAAGGTACATCATTTGTAAATAAATAAGTAGTTTTTTCACAAAAGAGAGAAAGGCAGAACTTTTACTCCACAAATTTTGTTCGCAAAGTTTAAATTGCACAGCTAAATCGCGCACGTTTTGTGTTTCGCGTTGCAAGTAAAAAATGCAAAACTTTGGTTTAGTACTAGATTCCGATTTATTATTCCTTACAATATTTATTTAAAAACTCAACGCTAACTTTAGTGTGTGTATTTTATTTACGTGATCATGGTGAATTCTGTGTTTTTAATTGTAACTGTAATTCAAGAACAAAATCGTTGTATTTTCATGTTTTGCCAATTTGGTGCAGAATTAACTAATAATAACTTTACCTAATATACCTAATTTATATTTAAGTTTTGACATTTTTAAGAAATCATAATTATACAAACATAACCTATGACAACTGCATTTTGAAATAATTCATGGCAACATAATATTATAATACATAATATAATACCCGTTTTTGGTCTTTCACCGTTGAGGGAAGACTTTTTTAAGCAACGCTTTTAATAATTTATAATGCTGTTTGCATTTGTAGGACTTATTTCTTTTATGATTTTTACTGAATTTTTAGGGCCCAATCGGATGCTAGATAGTGCTTGATAAAAGAAATTACAAATTTTGAACCATACCCACATATCGCGACAGACAGACATAAGAACTGCGTATTACGTAGCAAGTTTAATTAAAGCTTGCAAAATAGTTATTTATGTCAGGCTGAGAAGTGAGTCTTTTTGTGCTGAGCCTAAAGTTTAAAGACCGACACGAGCGAAGCACAAAAAGACACTTCTAAGTCGAATAGCATTTTATCTTCAAGGCACAATTTTTTTTATATCTACGTTTATTGTAATAATAATTATTTAAAGATGAATATTTTACTGCCTAGGAGATAATCGAATACTTACAAGGAAGCGTTGACAATAACAAAGCATAAATTATAGAACGCTTAAAGATAATAGGATATAATGTATCAAGTTTAATAAACACTTGTGCTTAATTAAATGAGTGTCTAGAAAAGTTTATAAACGAGTTGCATACTATACCTACTTTTTCTAGGGCTAGGTAATTCTATAGAACGACATCTATAATACAATAGAATAACCATTATTGAAAACCTGAATTACCCGCGCTTTGGTGAAAACGTCACATTTTTATGTGTAAATCGTAATTTATTCCCTGAAAATAGACTTACAACAGTTTTTCACAGTAATATTGCCAGTTATAATTTTAATTAAACTTAACAATTATTGATACTTTAAAATATTTAAATAACTTCAAAATATAATAATATTAAGAAAATATGTTGTCCTTTGGTTTTTTTTATTACTATAATCGTAAAATATTTTCACAAAGTATTAAAAATTCTTACACGGGAAATGTTAAGGGTACAAAAAGTGACAGTTGTATTTATTGGAATTCCTGTAAGAATTTTTAACTTGGGAATCTACCGGCGTTAAAATCTCAAATTTTTCTGTGTAAATCAAAATTTATCCCTCGAAAATAGACTAACAATCGATTTAGAAGCAGTTTTTCACACTAAAAGAGAAGATAATGTTTAATGGGCACTGTACGCAACATTGTTAACGCTTTATCGGTTAAATCTAGTTAACTGCACTACTACGGCGAAATCAAAACGTCACTAAAAACGTTTATATAATCTTTTCAAATATTGGCGCCAAGAAACTATTTAATATTTTTGTATTGAGATAATAAAATAATTTTCATATTTAGTATTATTTCACAAGAAAGGCACTTTATTTTATCAATTGTATGACATTTGACAACTGTCAACTAACTTAACAATAACTTCAACCCGTGACTAAAAACTTGTGGCTAAAACACCATAAAGCCACAACTTGTCAATGTGTATTTAAAAGGTCACTTGGGCGTTTTAAAAGTTGAAGTAGAAAAAACAATTTACCTACATCCTTACAACCCAAAAAAATGTATGCTTAAAAAGATGTCACATAACTTTAAACCAACCGATACATCGGTATCTATACATTTCTATAGGTTTGTCGGTGTATAGCAAGGTATAGACAGAAGTATTGAAGAAATCAGATACATTTATTATTTTAATAATTCCCTACGCAAGATAGCCGATATTCAAATGAAGTATTGTAAAGACAAAAACAGATATGCACGAAACCGCTCTCAAAAATATTAATTTATTTATTACATCTTTAGAACAATAGATTGATTTTATTAGATATAAATCAAAAGCGCCCATTTGCATATTACAAGACGCTGGGATTATAATATTAATAGTTGTTCTCGATATGGTATAACTTCTGTATTCTAGCCTTTCACATTGTCATTATTTAGAATTATGGTTTTGGTCTTATCAACATTGCAGGACAACATTTTTTTCTTTAGGATTGTTTAGGAGCTATTTACTTCTTCCCATTTATGTTCTACAAGCTTTACCAGTGCTGCTTTATGGCACTATTAACAAAAATTATAAATCAGAAAACCGACAAATACACGAAAAAAAAATGTTTTCTAAATGTAAGAATACCTTTATTCTTAAAAAAAATCACTTGATTTAAGTATAACTTGCTTAGGCTACGATACATTAAATTTCTTTTAAATATTAACTTATCCTTAAATTAAAAAGATTTTATTTCTAAGCTTAAAATCAAGTACAGTTGAAACAAGATGATTGTCCTAATATTGTCAAATTAACATTAAACTAAATATTAAACTGTCTTTAAACAAGCAGACTTTAAATGAAATAATCTTATTCTTAATTTAAGATTACCAATCGATTAAACCAAATTTTGGAAAATTCCCTCTATTCTGTTCTTAAAGATATAAAACTATACTGCAGTATCCATCAAATATAATTATATTTTTTCTAAGATTAGTAAATATTGGTACGACTGAAATATTCTTAAAAATATCCACCACTCACGAAAGTGTCCGACATTTTGGAAGATAGTTTCTTGTGTTAGTTAATATTTGGTTTGGAATTACGAAAGAGCTGCTAAATTAGTGGAATTTAATAGAATTAACCACCAAATGCAGTGTCTCTGCAACAGCTCAGCTGTTATTTGTGTCAGTTTGTTTGATTTCTAACTTTTTTGTCGCCGCGCACCGTTGTGTTTTTTAAGTTTTAAGAGAATTACGTGTTTTGTTTTTTAAATAAACTTTATTTTTTATTAACAATAATGGCATCAGCGGAAGTTGTGTGCAAAATCTTTTAAAAAGCCCGATATCACTTGAAGATAAACTTTTAATTAAGAAAAAAGGAAGACAAATTCCCGTTTTTCGAATACACTACACTTCCACAGGTAAAGGCCGAACTTACAATAGAGTATTCAACAGAAATATCTATGAAAAATACGAGTGGATATGGGGATGTTCAGTAACCAGTAAGCTTTTTTGTTTTATGTGCTTAATTAAAAAAAAAAAATATGTGCGTGGAATAAACATGGGTTAGATGATTTAAAACACATCGCAGAGAGGGCTAAGAAACACCAAAATTCAGTTTCTCGCAAGAAAAATAGGAGAATAGACTTTATGTACAAAAATTAGTAGGTAGTTTTTTGTGCCCACCCTCTTCCAGAACATTTGTATCAAAAAATACTTATTCTTAAATTAAGCATAGTGTATATTTTACTTGAGGGCGTTTGCTTTTAAAATAATATGAAGTTTACCCTTGCACCTAACATTGAAAAAATTATATCCAAATAAGTATAGGTTAGTTCTTGCATTCAACTCCCTATATCCTTCAAATAAGTATTAATTTAAATAACAAATAAGAATAAATCAATCCTTAAATAAAAAATATATATACTTGCGGAATGGCGAGATGAACATATACTTAATCTTTAATATACGAGGTGTGTTCATAAAATATCGGGAATTTTCGTTTTTTGAAACAAATATTTATTTATTCGTCTACATTAATGTTGTCGCCTTCAAAATAGTCCCCATTGGATATTATGCACATGTGCCAGCTCTTCTTCCAATACTCGAAACACTTCTAAAACTCGATCTTTGGGATAGCCTTTAGTTCTTTCAGCGATGGGCTTTTAATGTCATCTATTCTTGCAAAACTAAGGCCCTTTAAGGTTCTCTTTAGTTTTGGGAATAGGAAAAAGTCAGACAGAGGCATGTCTGGCGAATATGGAGGCTGGGGCATAATTACAGTATTGTTTTTGGCCAAAAATTTTGTTTAAAATTTAACAATATTAGAACAAATTTTGCTGCCACGCGTTTCATACCCAAAAGATTCGAAAAAATTTCATGGGATGAGCCAATCGATATACCAACATCATCAGCGACTTCTCTGATGGTTTATAACAATTTTTTCCACTTTTTCCATGTTTTTATCGGTTGTTAATGTGCTTGTGCGTTCGGGGCGTTCGTCATCAACGTCTTCACGGCCATCTTGGAAACTCTTATACCACTTGTAAACTCTTGTTTTACTTATAGCAGACTCACTATAGGCCTTTGTTAACATTTCACAGAATTTGTTTCATTTTTTAAGCAAAATTGGATACAAATTCTTTGATCCATTTCTTTTAAGGAACGAAAAATCGCCGAGCTCATAAAACACGTCTAACTTTAGCGGCTGCCACAGACAAAGTAAACAATGAAAACAGCTAAAGTTTTTATCATACTTCGGACCCTCCGAACCCGCAAAATTTAACAATTCCTGTTATTTTCTGAACACACCTAGTAGAATAGCTTTTTTCCGTGTAGTGCTAAAATTGTCAGCCCCTAATCATGTAATCACAAAAAATTGAGTGCTAATACTTTTAAAACAAAAACCTGTAAAAATTTAAATTTTGACCTATTTTTCCGGCATCGCAAACGTTGTTAACGAGCAAAATGACAGCCCAGCAAAATAGAGCACAACAAACTAGAAAACAGGACATCATTTGGCCAGATAATAACTTCGCTGAAAAGCGATGCGTTTCGCCATTTTCACTCCTTCGCTAGACGAGTCCCGAAACGAAAATCGAGCAAATTTACACACTAGCAGATAACCGAAACATGATTGCAGTAACTAATACCTATTGCGTAGCGATACAGAAGATATACAGGGCATTTAATTTGCTCCGGCACGGCTATACGTACCTAATAATAATTGCGGAATCGCACGCAAGCCAGATAAGCTGCTGTGGAGCAGATACCGAGATTGTAATTTTGCAAAATTGTTTGATTAACTGCCCATTTGATTTAATAGCTGAAACGTTTGATATAAGGGTTATACCACACATACAATCCACAAGCAATGCACGGGATTTTCAATATCTTTTTTTTTATTTGCCCGATTTAGGCCAGTGGAGTGCGGGATAAGAAGAGAAAACATTTTGGTTTTTAGGGGACATTAGACTAACTCAATCCGGAATTCTCCTCAACCAGGGATTTAGTAATACCCCTCCATTCAATTGGGATTCATAAATGGGGCTTGGTTGGTTAGTACGCTGCTATGACCCAACCCCACCCAACCCAACCTATCCTTGCTGGTCTTGTAGTACTTCCTGTTCATCTGTTTCTGAGTCTGCTGAAATTCAGAAAATTCTGTACGCAAATGTTTGATCATTGAGGATAATATATGATTTTTTTTAATTATGATTTTTTTTAATTTATTAGTTTCTAAAGATTCCAGTAAACTTAACTTGGTACCTTTATTGGTAATACGTAAAATTTTGAAATTATTGTTGAATGTGTGGTGTTCTATAATTAAATGGTATTTGGTCTTCCACTTTCCATTTCTTCACGTTGAAGTGATTCTCTACAGGTGCCTGAGTTTGACCTCTTGGTATCATACCAAAGCTATATTTTGTTGAGCTATGGATAACTTGCTTCTTTCTATGACTTTATTAAATTTGTTCAATGTTAACCATTTAACTTAACTTTTAAAGAGCAGTTTATATTCAGTTTCATTTTGTGTTTATTCTATTGATGGTAGTGACATTGTGACAAGTGTTTTAATATGGCAAAAATGTTTTAAGATTCCAAAAATTTCACCCCTATATTCGCAAACATAATAACGACAAAGTTATAGTCTATTTTTTATTAACGCGCTTTTGTCAAATTTTAACGAAAAAAAATGAATAACTCGAAAACTTTTATCTTTATAGGTATAGGACATGGTTTAGTAATTTTACTCAGAATTTTATGTTCATGGACTAAAATTAGCCACTAAATGACATTTAGTAAATGTAAATACAGTCTCGCGCTATGCACGCGCCACCACCACCGAATTGACCAATAAGGGCCGCGCTTGTTTTGATTTGGTCCTAAAAAAAGTAACTACCTATAATATTTTTGATTCAGCGCTTGATTTTTCAAAAAGCTACATTTTTCAAATTCATGTAGAGCATGGCATTTTTATTTCAAAAAAACAAAAGCAAATTCTTGTAGAACATTTATTCATTGGTGGTTAAGTCAGAACATTCCGTGGACCAAAAAATAAAGCCAAACAAATTTGATTTTTTTATTACGGTATTCTTTAGGATTTTCATATAAAAATCTCAAAACTAGAAACTTCAAGCTTTAAATTGCTTTTTTTACGGCTCCAATACGACCATTTTTAACGAAGCTATCCGAAAAATCGCAAAAAATGTGGAATTTTTGTTATCCTTTAATTTTTTCTATTAGTGTAGAAGTTTTTTATTACTATTGGTTTCTTATGTGGAAACTACCAAATATAAGAAATCAGATTTTTTAGTCTCGGTCAAAGTTTTCAATAATGAAAAATGTAATTTATTCTACATTTCACTTTATTATTAATACATATACATTTTATTCAAAATTTAATTTTGAAAAATTACTCCATTTTTTAAGATTGATGTTATTTATTGACAGAATATGCTTTATTGTAGCAGATTTAAAAAAAAACAAAAAAACCGTTTTTTTACATCTCTAATCATATCCCATATCGATACCTTTTTCATTGGATTTTGAACCCCGATTTTAATAAAGTCTCATCTAAATTGCTTTCAATTTGAACCATTTAGAGTTTTTCGGAAAAAAACTGCTCTCTTCTACCACTGTGCTACCCTCCAATCCAAATGTTTAAAATAAGGACATTATTTTTTTAAATTAATCTGTCTGGTTCATATGTAATCTGTTTTGGATATAAAATTGTTTAATATACTAACGTTTAGATGTAAATTCTGAAAATTCTCCTGCAAGGTCCTTCAATTCGGTATTTCAATATATTTAAATTGAATCAAAAGGAATTCTGTGGACAGCGGTCACTTCGCAATAAAATAAATACCCAAAAGAAAAGTCTAATATTGTTTGCATTCCCTCTTAGCTTTCTTTTATTGCTTTTTTGTAATAAAAAATGCCAACATATTTAAAGATTTATCTTTATAAGCAATTTGCATGGTTTAATATTGCATGTGTGTCTTTCTATTCTAAGAATTAGGCTATAATCAAATAATCTTTCTTGTATAATTTCACTTTCTAAGCTAGTAAGCGCTTAAGAAAAAAAACTGTCTAATACAGACAGTATTAGATATACAGGGTAGCAATGGAGAGAGGTAATAGTGTAATTAAATGAGAGCAAAAAAGCGGCAGCCAATACCAAGAGCTCTCGCCTAGGTTAAACGTAAAAAGGAATGTCATACTTTAGGAAGCCAACGTTTTAAAGTAAAAATTAAACAACTAGTTTTGTACCTCAGCGCCAAAATCTCTAGCAACCACTACTGAATTCCATTATAGCGGGATTATCTTTCGGCTGCAGGTGATGTACTCGCGTAAAATGAACGTCCTACAAAACCCGCTGAACTTTAAACGGGAAATTCATGTGCAACTTCCCTTATGCTCTTCCTACTATTTGCATCAAAAGCTTTAAAAATAGCTTCTTTATTGAAGCCACAATGAAAACCTATCATTGGCATAAATAAAGTTATGGTTTCTAATGAATGGCTATATTAAATGCAATCAAAGCTTTATTTTCTTTGAATATGTATATTCTTGTGCAAATATTAGTTGTATAATACGTTAATATGAACTTTAAATAAAATGAATTCTGGAAACTGCTTCTGGTAGTCTTGTGAACACAGGTTTTTCAATCCATAAAATGAAACTGTTCTGTTTTCTGTAGGAACTTTTAGGAACCCACTAGAAGTGTTGGTGATATTAGGCTCTAAGAAAGTTGCTGACCCATCACTAGCAACAGTTACTGTACTGGATGTGCAGGATCTGTCTGCCATGGCACATGGTTATTCTAAAACGAAATAGGAATTTCATCTTATGTATTTAGAGGCGAATCCTAAAGATTGCTGAAAGTCCTAAAGCAATATATACTTTCAGGACGCCCTGCAAGGATATCATGATGGTACTTAAAGACTATGAGACGTTTTTTATAAATAAATAAAAACTTTGTCCATTTAAGCAAAATAACTATTTTAAGGCATGACACCGAATATCAAGATAAACTGTGTCCATGGTATATAACTACCTATATGAGTACACATTTAACTTTTTGCTATTATTTAGATATAATTGAGTAATGCATGGCGGACATACAATTAAAAAACATGTATAACTTACCTTGTAAATTCGGGATTAGGAAGTACAACCCCCAAGAAATAAGCGAATATAACAAACAAAAAAACACTACCCCATCCAGAGATATTCCATACACTTATATCAATTGGCGTCACCAGAAATACCGATTTATCATATCAGTTGACACATTTAACTGTAGCTAATATAGGCCGCATTGAAAAAATGGGAATGATAATTGGGCAAATAACAAGTATTTTTTAAGACAGTGAAAACATTGTTATTCACTGTAAGACAGTAATAACTTACTTTACCTTAGTTTCCATTGGAATAAAAATCATAAACATTAAAAGAAACAAAGACTATTTTTATTTCATTTGTTTTTAATTTTTGGTTGAAGCATTATAAATTTTAATATAAATCAATGTTATATTTAATTAAATATTCTTAATTTTACCTTGATCAGATAAACTTTGAATGCAATCATTTCTATAATTTTCAGTACACATTTTCATTAGGTTTAAATCTAAGGAGCCATTCACTCTATAACTAGTAATTTTAACTTGACAATACAATTCATTATAATTAGAACCAATAAAATGCCAGTATTCCATAGTTACGCATTTTATCACAGCGACAATATTTTTTATCACCTTGTTTACACGTTGCTAAGGGTTTTGACACTTTACTGTGTTTGTTAAATGATTAAAATAATGAATTATAAACTCTAAATGATCGATGGGTTAGTGTAAACGATAATAAAATTAGGGTAAGTTTGAATAAATAAGGTTTATTAAAGTCTTTTTATATTTTAAAGCACATTTTAATTTCAAATGTCAAACTGTCAATTCGTTAAATCCTAAAATTCATTATATTTTCTCACTAAATATAACTCGTGGTATGATTAATTATAATAATAATTATCGATGATATTTACTCATTGAAACCGAAGCAGCACATTTCACTCATCCTGCGGACTCGTGAAATCTGCAGCTCGGTTCCAATTCGAAAATATCATCGATGATAATCATACCACTTGTCTCTGTGGCGCGAGTTCTGGGACACCCTGTAGAACAAAAAAAAAAGAAAAGTTGTTGCTTTAATTAATTTCAATTCTGAGGAGGATGTTTTTAGCATACCCGTGTCGTCTTTGCGTGACAATTACGCCGAAATTACCTTCAATTTATCACATAACATTGGCAATGTAACAGTAGACATAGAGCAATTCCTGAACAGAAGACAATCGCTGCAGGTCGCCGTAATTCAACCACACCGCCAATCAGTGTCACCGTTTGCTGCTGCCGGATGACGATGATCATCTCTGTGTGGAAGGGCGATGCGTCTCTATCAGCCTCCCTAATATACATGTCAATAGGTGCACCAACGTGTACGTGAGCGAGAGATAGAGTGACGCATTGCTGCCAACTGTAGACAATTAGTCCGGCCATTAGAGCCGCACCGCATATGCAGATTGCTCCCGATGCTGGCCTGCATAAGGACACGCATCTGTCATTCCGGGGTACAGGTGCAATCTGGATTAAGATTTATCAATAGGTGCTGGGAATATCTTGAATATAGTATGTATATGCAATTGTGATATCCAGAAATGCATTCTATAAGATAAACTGTTAAACATATACACTACGGTCCAGAGCATAAATCAGATAAAGCTAGGACTTAGAGGAGATCAATTTCCTTGATCCAATAGGAGTATAGTGGATTGAGTAGAATTTATGCCTCTAAGATGTCAAGTGATTATAAACATTCAATTGCACATCTAAATCACGCACGTTATTTGTGTTTCGCGTTGAAAGTAAAAACTGCAAAACCTTGGTTTAGTACTTGATTTGGATTTATTATTTCTTCCAATTCAATACCTTTATTTGTTTATGCAGAATTAAGTAGTGATAGCTTTACCTAATATAATTAATATTTAAGTTTGGACATTTCTAAATCTAAGAAAATAAAATAGTTTTACAAACATAACCTTAAAATCAAACATTTTTATATTTTAATCCTCTAAATATAAATAAATAATTTAAACGACAAAATATATCTACAAATTCCGTCAATAAAGATATTTATTTATTTATTTATTTATTTATAATAATGATTATTCTTCATACATTATACATACTTTTGTCCTGAGCTATAAAAATACAAATAGAAATTTATAAAATTATTTATTTTAAACATTAGGTACAGGGTGATCGCCTATAATGTCGCCCCCTTTAACTTTTTTATTTTAAATGTCCCAAAAAATTTAAAAATGTGGTTATGTATGTACTTTTGTAATTGAAATACGAGTAAAAGTACTCAGTACTTGGCCAGCTCTGTATATAATACGTAATATACCGGGTGTATCTGAGAATAGGCGCACCCCTGTAACTTTTTTTAGCATGGTTAATTTGAATATAAAATGCCACTTATAGGTAAGAGTAAAAAATGAATTTTTTGAACTTCCGGTTTTGCCGGAAATGATACCAACTTTCGATTTTTAAATGGAATGCCCCATATATTTTTACAAATTTGGAATCCTGAGAAAATTCTGAGTCAGAATGGAGACAAATCACAAAACTGTTTTTATAAAAAAATGGTAGATAATTTATTATATAATATTTTGGCATCAAAATTGTCAAACATATTTCTCTTTTATTATGCTATACATTAAATAAAAAAAACGCAAGAAATATTTTATAAAAGCAGAGATAATTTTAATAATTGGTGGACTGGACAAGATAAATCTTTTTGTTGTCCCGTCCACGCCTTTCAATTATTAAAATTATCTCTACTTTTGTAAAATATTTCTTCCGTTTTTTTTATTTAATGCATAGCCCAACAAAATAAGAATATTTTTGACAATTTTAATGCCAAAATATTATACAATAAATTATCTACAATTTTTTTATAAAAATAGGTTTGTGCGCCTGAAATGGCCCAAAGTTAGCAATGTTTAAGTGGGATTTTTTTTCCATGGGAATCCAGCTGTTTTAATTATGAACATTTTGTAGCTGGATGGATTTTTAAAATTCAAGTTAGGTACAACAAAACAAAATTTTAATTTAAAAATGCTAGATAATTATTTCTTGGGATCTAAGGAAACTTCAAATATTAGGTGTTAGACATCCAAATCAGAAAAAAGAGGTTTTTTCCTTGTTTCTTTATTTAAATTTACTAAAGCAAACTATACAAAACTAGGAGAGCTTGCCAGGCCACAATTAAAATTTTTTTCCAGCCTACTAACACGTCCTAGAACTTCTAGCTAGAAGCCAGAAAAATTTAATAAATAATAATTCTTATAATGTATACTATACTATACATTGTATAGTCAATAGGATTCTAAAATTATACATATTATAGGAAATTGTCTTATATTTTTTAAAATTATTATTTATTATTAACAATAACGTTTTTTTATTCTAAATGGCTAAGATTCCAAGATATTAAAAGATTTTTATTTAAACCAATATAAAATGGCCGCAACTGGTCCAATTAAATTAAGAATTTGTACAAAAGCAAAACTATTAATATATTAAACTAGTCTTCAAAATTTTTTAAACCAAATATTAACCAGATTTTATGTTTTAAATTTACAACCAACTATCATCTGCTAAATAATTGAATAAGTACTCTATAAAAATGAATTAGTCAAAAATGACTAATTGTCATAGCGAAAAAGCGGCCACAAATAATTCTTGTCAATAGAAATTTCTATCCCGAACATTTAGTCGTTAATTTTCATGTAAAATTGTCCCCTGAATCTGAAAATGTCGTCAACAGTAAAAAAAGTAGAACAGTTTTTGAGATATAGTCAATTTTCCATTTATTATGGATTTGACTATATCTCAAAAACAGCTCTACTTTCATAATTTTTGACGGTATTTTCGGATTCAGGGGACAATTTTACATAAAAATTGTCTCTTAAATTTTGAGATATCATGGTATACCATGGTTAACCATGGTACAAGTGAAAAAGCAGCCACTAATAAATGTAGCAATTAGTCATTATTGACTGATTCACTTTTAGAAAGTGGCTTGTAATTATAACAGACATTTTGTAGATTTAATTACAAAATCCTATGTCAATAATTCAACCATAATTCTTGTAATTTTCAAAAAGGACCTTATTTTTACCAACCTTTTTAGACCCAGTTACAAAAGTATTTGTAAATAAAATTAAATTAAACGTGTACAAAAGTATTTGTTGGAAATTGGGAACTTCAATAAAAAGAATTTTGATAAGAAATGTTAATTTAATAATTAATTTTTTAAACAAAAAAATTAACACATACCTACATGAATGAACACAAAAATAACATACACACAATTAAATACCTCACATTCTGAAATCATCATATTATAAAGAAAGTTGGTAGAATATAATTATCAGTACTACCATTGAGTAATGGTACTACTACATTTACACTTATCAAGTACACTCGTAAAATAGGTTTAAGGAATCCGAATAACAATAATAACAGATTTCTGGTAATATATTATAAACACTCTGGACATTTGTTACAAACACGTTACAAAAACGCTTGTTGGAAGCAGTTTTTGAGATATAGTAAATTCCATATTAAATGGAAAATTGACTATATCTCAAAAAATGTTCTACTTTTTTAACTTTTGACGGATTCAGGGGATAATTTTACATAAGAATTGCCTGTAAAATTTTGGGATACCATGGTATTCCATGGTTAACTAGGGTACAAGTGAAAAAGCAGCCACTAATAACCATTAAATTAGTAATTTTTGACTAATTCATTTTTAGAGAACTGGTTTTCTACAAAAAATTTTGTAAAATTTTACAAATTAAAATTAACCAACTACAAACTCATGTTCACAAATCTGATTTTTATAACAGTGTAATGTCTATATACAGTATGTCTCAGAATCTTGGAATCATATGGAAAACTTTTTTATTATTAATTTTAGGAAAAAAGTTATTCTTCATAAAAAGTTCTGCATGGTGTAAAACTTAAAATGCAACCCACAAATATTATTTTTTTTTGGTCGTATACGTAAATATGAATTTGGCTCAAGAGTAAAGTACCTTTATATTTGACAATATCGAAAATTGTTATAAAGAAAAGTTAATCAGAACTAAAAACTACGTTCAAATATGCAATTACATCCATTTAAATTAAAAAAAAATATTATTTCTTTTTTGTCTACAATATCAATGCAAATTTAACTGTAACATGTAATCTAGGATTCACTGATAAACAAATGATTTGTTGATATTCTAATACTTTTTGACCTGCTAGATCCCCTGACTTAACTTAAGGTTTTCATGTTTTTTTCTAATCATAACAGATAAATGTTCATTTAAAATAGAAAGATTAGTAAAAATTAACAAAACCTAATTTTTTAATGTAAATGTATGAAATTGCATATTTAAACGTAGTTTTTAGTTCTGATTAACTTTTCTTTATAACAATTTTTGATATTGTCAAATATAAAGGTACTTTACTCTTGCGCCAAATTCATATTTTTTGACATACCTCGTATACGACTAAAAAAAATTAATATTTGTGGGTTGCATTTTAAGTTTTACACCATGCAGAACTTTTTATGAAGAATAACTTTTTTTCCTAAAATTAATAATAAAAAAGTTTTCCATATGATTCCAAGATACTGAGACATACTGTATATATATTTGACCAAAAACTTCGTAAGCACCATCCAACAGGCACCGTATTCGCCAGATATGGGGCCGTGTGACATTTCTCTTCTTAATTAACAATGTTGACAACCATATAGGCTTGTTCATCTAGACTTGTCTCACTTAAAATAATAAAAAATAAATAAGTAAATGTTAATTTTAGATGAATATATTTTGCCAATATACCTCAAGTATAGTTAAATTAGTATCCACTTACACTGCTTTATTAGCTGGCCGATCTATTTCGAGAGATATCGAGACGCGCCTTCCCATCATAAAGACTTGCGCCTGCCAACGGGACTTAAATTTCTTGATTTAAACGCGCGTTAAACTAAATATATGAATTAATAACATCTAACAAATTTCCCTTTGATACGCCTGTACGTTTCAATAAAATGTCCATTTTATTGGAGATTATTGGCTAATTTATTGGACTAGTCACGTCCAAATGGAATGATTTTACTGAAATACGACTCGCATTCAATTTTATGCTGGCGATGATTTTGTGTTTCAATTTTAATTGGCTCCTTATGGTTCTTATTAGTCTTGTCTTTTTGATTTTCTGTTTACTTTATTACCTCGATTGTTAGCTTTTTAGTTTTTCACATTCCAAATAATTTTTAAACATTCTTTAAAGGTTTTTTTCACTTTTAAAACGCCTATTATCGTCAAGTTTCCATGACACTAAGTGATCTTTTAAATACACATTGACAAGTTGTCGCTTTATGGCGTTTTAGTCACGAGCTGAAGTTAGTTTTAAGTTGTCAAATGACATAAAATCGTAAAAATAAACTGCTCTTTTTGTAAAATAATTTTAAATGTGAAAATTATTTTATTATCTTAGTACACAAATACAAAAGTATAAAGTAATTTTTTTACCCTAATACCTATTGAAAAGTTAATATCCAAGTTTGTACTGACCTTTTCATTTCGTCGGCAGTAAACGCTAGATAAAAGAAGCAGTAAACTAAATTCAACAGATAAGGGATTAAAAATTTCGGGTGTCCATAAAACATTTTTTTTTCACTGTGAAAAACTACTTCTATATCAGATTTAAATGGTTGTTAGACCATTTTTAAGGGATAAATTTCGTTTTGTACAAAAAAATTGACATTTTGAGGGGCGTGCCAAGAATACAAATTCCCCAGAAATTCCTACTCGTAGAAAAAGTATACTATAAACTTTTCTAGGCACTCATTTAATAAAACACTCGCTCGCAAGCTAACTGGCGTTTATCAAACTTGATACATAATATAATATTAAGACATTTTTCCATGGTTAACATATAATAATAAAAATGTGTTTTAAAATAAACTTTGTAAAAAACCATAAAAATATTTGCATGTTTTCTGTTGCTTTATTTTTTGTTACCATACCTTTTTTATATTTGTGGTGAACTTCATTCTTTTTTAAAACTCAATTGTATATTTTAAATAACACTGCATATAGAACTGTCACTGCCACTGTCAAACGCGTTTAAATCATGGTCGTGCATCTTTACTGTACAGGGTTATTCCCTATATTGTCGCCCCCCTTTAACTTTTTTATTTTAAGTGTCCCAAAAAATTTAAAAGTGTGGTTGTGTAGGTACTAAAAATAATTTTTTTCTACGTTTAAAAAAAATGAAAAAAATTTTTTTAGATTCCTTGTAAAATTTTTTTAGATTCCTTGTAAAATTCTGAGCATAAATCATATAACAAACTATATACCTAAATTCAACCGTTTCTGAAATATTCGCATTCGAAATGTTATCATTAAATGTTTTTTTAAAAATCAAGAATCCTCAGTATACCAAAATTTTTATTAAAAATAAATTACTATAGTGACATTATGTCAATATGTCTTGTTAAATAAGTAAAAATGGCGTACTCAGACAGAGAAAGACAAACTATTTCAACTTATTATCTTAAAAATAATTTAAATATTTAAGAAACAGTCGAATTTAGGTATATGGTATGTTTTATGAAATATGCTTAAAATTTTACAAGGAATCAAAAAATAAATACATATATAGGGGGATCCATTGAAAAAAAATAAACTTTTTGTTTTTCCCTGTATACTGATCAATTTTCCAATTTTCTTTATACGTAGAAAAAAAGTATTTTTTGGTACCTACATAACCACAATTTTAAATTTTTTGGGACACTTGAAATAAAAAAGTTAAAGGAGGGCGACATTATAGGGGAGCGAACTTACAAAATGCGTTTTGTCCGTAAATTCTAACGTTACCTTCAAGGTACATTCTAAACGCGTCTTGTCCTATGTAAATCCTCTACGAAAGTTGCCCTGGACATACAAAGTGCATTTTGTCCAATACACATTGACCAAATTGATCAAAACGCGTTTTGTCCTTTTCTATGCCAGTGTTGCCAGATCACACACTACAATATAATCACCGGAAAAGTACTGGGAGCTTTATTCTGAAATTAGAGAAGTAAATGGGTCATTTTCAAGAAACACCCGCTTTCGGGAAAATGAAGATCAAAATATTTTTTTTGCTTAAATTGACTTTTCGTTGGATTTTTATAAATGTTTAGAGTTTTGTTGACTTACATTTAAGACAGGCAGTGCACTTTTTATTTTTTTTTATTATATACCATTAATATATTCTTTTGGTCACTGTATTAGTGAATTAAACTCTAATTTATAAACACGTATTACTAAGTGATAGTGTATAAAAATCATTTTAAGTATTTTTTTTTTAACAAAAACTAAAAAAAGTAACGAAATAGACATTGGTATCACAACGGACAGGGGTACACAAAGGACTTAATCAGATAACGTAAAAACGAAACTATATAGGGTGGTATGATTTTAGAGTAATGCATAAACAAAATCCCTTGTAGTGGTGCTCACTTGCAGAATAACAACTTAGATTTCTAAATTGTAGACACCCTTTTTCATTGACTAAAAGCTGGTGAAGGTCCTTTTTAGTACTTTTATATTGCGTGGAATTTTTTCTTGGATGTAATCTATCATGAGTTGTAATTACAAATAATTTTATTTCATACTGTACTTTAATGTGCCATTTCCCGGACTCATTTGAGTCCGGGAAATGATACATTACATCACTAGGCCGGTAAAGTAACTTTACCGGACTGGTATATTTTAACTAACACATGGTTATTTCTGAACGATTTTTATTAGAATAAAGTCAGTTATAAATGTAACAATAAACTTATTTATAAACGTTAAAAGTAATATTGCAGTTTATTTTATTTAAAATATTTACAAAACCACAGATTCAAAACGATGCTGAACTGACAGACAAGACAATCAATAAAAAAACTCTTTGTTACTGTTAGCAACCGATTTAAAGCATACTACATTATCACCCTATATTACTGGTACTACATTTTATACCTAGTTTGTTTAGACAATACTGATACCATCATGTACCTACTGACACATTACTGACACCTTCACCTGAATATACAGTTCAATTTTTGTACCAAAAATTTGAAAAAATATTGAATTGTAGGTATGAAATAAAACATTGTACGATACACGGCCGTGAAATGTCATTAAAGTACTTGTCTAGAAATTCCAGACTCGGCTCCTTCGTCGCCTCGTCCGTAAACATCTAGACTCGTACTTTAATAAGCCATTTCCCGGCCTTGTAACGTAAATTACTATTAAATTGGTTAATCACAAACTACTTTTAATAAAAGCTACGGTAAATATCCACTTTGTTGTCGAAAAATTCTATTGCGTTACCCTAAATTCCATTGCGTTACCATATGGTAACATAGTGGACTCGGTAACGCAGTGGACAAAGTTTTGTAAAACCATATTTAAAAAATAATAATAAGACATTAATTACTCTCAATGAGCTTTAGTGCCCTAAAATAAACATAAACATGAAAAATAGTATTTTTTCTTACCTTATTTTTATTATTTTTTTGAGTAACTTAGCGGACAAACAACTATTACATTCGCGTTACCCGCACCTGTTTCAACCGATATCTTCTTCCTGATTGAATAAATAAATTCAGCTGGGTAATGTGTACGTCCGAACATCATTTTTGATCACGTGAGTACCAAAAAAGTTGCCATATATATGTTTTTTTTAATATTCTATCGGTAACGCGACGGACGTAACGCAACGGAAAAAATGTCTGGGACATGAGTTAAATTTAAAAAAAGTAGATTAAAATTAATAATTTTATATATAAATTGTTTACTGTATTAACTAAGGATGTTATGGATTGCTATAAAGCAACACAAAGTTCTGGTTATTCAATATTAAAAAAAAATGTATGTAAGTTTTATAAAACGCTAATGGGACATGCGAAAATGTGTGTTTCACAAGTTTCAAAATTTAAAAAAAAAAACTGAAATAACTAAACAAAAACTTTCTGAAAGAGTTTACTAAGGGCTTGTTAGGCGTTGACTTGGTTTTTAAATCAATATATTGATCTTATAAGATCCGATAATTTTTAACAAAGTTATTGGAATTCAAACTTACGGACAGCGGAAGTCGGGTGTTTTTTGAAAACGACCCAAATACGTAAATTGGGTGTGAAGTGGACAACTGTTTACAATTTGAAAGCGGCTTTGACAAGCAAACAAATAAAATGTCAAAAACACAAATATGTCAAAATCTTAAAAATATATTAAAAATGTCGGAATCAAGAATGTCAAGAATCATTTAAAAATGCATTAGAAGAGTTAAAACAATAGTTTCATCCACAGCATTAAGTGTGTTACTGTAAATTGATTTGAAAACATCGCGCTGCAACGGCGTTATAGAGAAACGCATCATTCAAAATTAATTTAGTTGTCGTTCGGGCGCAGAAACTAATATATCAATGGTCACAGGCCGATAATTTACACTCTGTAAGATAATCGCGACTAATTCGTAACTTATGACAGAGACATCTGGTGTCAAACGTTGCGCTTTAGTCGAAACAATTGCCATAATTTGTAAATAGTTTATCACAGGAAGAGAATCGCACCCCGTCCAATTTCCACTCTAAATTTATAATCGCCAGTGTGTTGCGTACACTGGACAACATCAGTTTACAATTGAAATGGCAAAATGATCTTACTAAGCTTCAAAAGGATCATACAAACTAAATGGAAATTATACAGGTTGTCACCAAATAAGTTGTCATCCTTTAAGTCATTACAATTTTTATAAGTAAAGTAGAGATTCTGGGCCGCCACTGGTTGTTCCTGACCTATGAAAACTGACGAAAAATATGCTTGCAGAGTGGGCAATAATCTATACGCTAATGAAGTGCAAGTTGTGTTTAGAAAATATCGGGAATTTTCGGTTTTTGAAACAAATATTTATTTATTCGTCTACATTAATGTTGTCGCCTTAAAAATAGTCCCCATTGGATATTATGCACATGTGCCCGCTCTTCTTCCAATACTCGAAACACTTCTAAAACTCGATCTTTGGGATATCCTTTCGTTCTATCAGCGATGCGCTTTTAATGTCATCTATGCTTGCAAAACGACGGTCCTTTAAGGTTCTTTTTATTTTTGGGAATAGGAAAAAGTCAGACAGAGGCAAGTCTGAAGAATATGGAGGCTGGGACAACATTACAGTATTGTTTTTGGCCAAAAATTTGGTCCAAAATTTAACTATTTTAGAACAAATTTTGCTGCCACGCGTTTCATACCCAAAACATTCAAAAAAATTTCATAGGATGAGCCAATCGATATACCAACATCATCAGCGACTTCTCTGATGGTTTATAACCATTTCTTCCACTTTTTCCATGTTTTTATCGGTTGTTAATGTGCTTGTGCGTTCGGGGCGTTCGTCATCTTCAACGTCTTTACGGCCATCTTGGAAACTCTTGTACCACTTGTAAACTCTTGTTTTACTTATAGCAGACTCACTTTAGGCCTTTGTTATTATTTCACAGAATTTATTTCATTTTTAAAGCAAAAGTGGATACAATTCTTTGATCCATTTCTTTTAGCGAACGAAAAATGGCCGAGCTCAAAAAACACGTCTAACCTTAGCGGCTGCCACAGACAAAGTAAACAATGAAAACAGCTTTTAAAGTTTTTATCATACTTCGGGGGCATGTATACCAACATAATAAAGAAAATTTTATGACAACCGGACCCTCCGAACCCGCGAAATTTAACAATTCCCGTTATTTTCTGAACACACCTAAATAAAAATTGGGTTTTTGCAACGCGCGCGCCATCTAGTGGACTTCAAAAGTATTGCGTGAATTTAAGAATTGTGAACAATACATTTAAAGCATACGAACTGTATACATCATTTTTAATGTTAGTTTTTTCTCAAAAGAGAGGAAGGCAGAAGTCTTACTCGACAAATTTTGTTCAAATGCACAGCTAAATCGCGCACGTTATTTGTGTTTTACGTTGCAAGGAAAAAACTAAAAAACTGGTTTAGTACTTGATTTCGATTAATTATTCTTTATTAAGAAACTCAACGCTTAAATTCTTATATAGTTACGTCAGTGTTTGTATTTTATTTAAGGGATCATGATGAATTATTGTGTTTTTAATTGTAAATAAAATTTAAGAACTAAACCGTTGCATTTTCATATTTTGCCAAAGGATCCAATTCGGTAAGTACATTTGTTGGTGCAGAAGTAACTAATGATAACTTTACCTAATATAATTTATATTTAAGTTTGGACATTTTTAAGAAATTAGTAAAAAATAATTTTTGCACAAACATAACCTTAAAATCAACCATTTTTATATTTGACAATTGCATTTTGACCAACAAAATATTCCTACGAATACATAAAATTTTATATAATACATAATATTTTACCGTTGAATGAAGACTTTAAAGAATTCTTAATCAACGCTTTTAATAATGCTAAATGCTGTTTAAATTTAGACTACTTATTTGTTTGATGATTTTTACTGAATTGAAATGTTTACACTTTTTACGTTAATCATTACTATATATTATATAAAATGTGTATTTATTGTATCTAACAATTTATATTTACAGGGACTGTATACAATTTATTTTTTCATTCGGATTAACACTGTTTATTGGAAAACCGATATTTTTTAACATTTTCCGGCTTTATTCTCAAAAACCCTCGGTTGTAACACACGCGTTTGACAGCTGATTATCTAAAGTTGTACATTTGTTACGATGATAACAGCCGAGTGGTGGCGCTACTAGCGATACTTATTTAGCGTATACTCATTGAAAATTTACATTTGTGTTATCATTGATTACTTTGTTGATAATTGTTTTTTGTTTTGCATACTTAGCTATTTTTAGGTACTTTGAATAAAACTATACTTACTTTTTATTGTATCTCGAGGTTTCCGCGGTTTTTCCGTCGATTTTAAATTTCACCTTTAACTTTTTACGTTGATTGATGCTCATGTAGCTATTTTTTTTAAGTTTTCCACAAAATCATAATAAATGTTTAACTATCCCGACGTTATTATCCAAACAAAGTTGACAGCGGCCTAGAAAATTATGATCTGTCGCTCTTGCTATCATATCCGGATAATTTCCGATCATCTGACGCTGCAGTGACAAGTTCTCGGAGTTTTTAGAATGGGTCAAATTCGCTCTGGTACACTAAACTGTTAATGAATGATATTACATAGTACACTGTGCGCATACCTGCACAGAAAAAAATGTTTAGTTATCCCAACTATTATTTTTTTTATTTAACTAAATCTGTTCTTTCAATAGAGCCAACCAAACATTTGGTTATTTTAACAACCGCATTTAGTTATATTTTACAACTAATATATATATATTTGGTTAAAACAAACATTTATATATGTAGTTAAAGTGACCTTTACCTACCAGTCCAATGTACTAAATACATTTGGTTGAATTGACTCAATATAATTTGTTACCCTAATAACTAGTTTAACGGCTTGGTACAACTTAACCGAAGCGTTTGGCGCATTCATATACCTAACAATAAAAATAAGATATTAAGTAGAAACACTTTTTTTAAGCCATTCATTTAATTTTCCTATATTCTTCAAGAAACAGGAAGTTCCTTGACGCATTACTAATATAATACCAGTGGTATTTTTTCAGAAAATTGAAGCTTCACCTCGCTAGAGATAATGATTTTAGTGCGTTCCACCAACTTAAAATACTTCAAGTATTGACAGCTGTTTCCACCTATTTAAGGTCTCTTTAGTATCGAACAACTTGTAGTGTCACACCAAAGCAAAGGACTACCTGAGCTTATAAACTCTTCATGAAGACTTACATGCATGTAAGTCAACAGAGGCGAGATTTAAGAACATCACGTGATCCACACTGCCTTTGCCGCGATCGGTACATACGAGCCCTAACAACTATATGTTGGAACAAGTATTTATTTTGCAAATAAAATACTAGTTTATTAAATCAATTTGATTTTATTTTTTTTTAATTGAAAAATTAGCATTGGCAACATTTTATATGTCATTTCATAACATTTTTGCGGTAAAATTCCAAATATTTTTTTATTAAAATTTATTTAACTGTTTCATGTTCGAAAATCGCTGGCAACTAATTGTTGGAACACATATTTTCTTTTCTCTATAGTTTCTTCACTTTTATCTCAATGGCTTTGAAACAAAATATGGTTGCTATGACAATGAAGCTTTTATCAATTCAATAATTTAAATAATGTCAATTTAAATTTTTGCTCAATTAAATAGCAATAATGACACGCGGGAAGCCTACCGATCGAAAAGTACGCGAAATTATTAACAGTCAGTACCATAAAGGCAAAACAAAGCGTGAAATTTCTACTGAATTTGCGATAGCAACGACTACTGTGTTTAATATCCTTAAAAAATATGGTGAAACCGGGAATATTTATATTCTTGGTAAAAGTTCAGGTCGTCCCTAAATTGTTTCTCAAAGAAGCGCAAGACATTTGATTCAAATTTGCAAGTCAGGAAGAAGAAACACGCTGCGGGAAGTCACTGCAAGGTAGAATAGAGAGTCTGGAATTAACGTTTTCCGAGAATTCTGCCGTAAATATATCCACCAAGGTGGTCTCACCTTTAAGAAGTATAGTTAATATTTATTTATCGTGCAAATTGTATTTATATAAAATTACAGGCTAAAGAAAAACCATTATTGACGGAAGTTAAAAAAAAATCGTTACAATTGGGTTAAATCTAAGCTGTCGTGGTCTAAAAATGACAGGAGTAAAGTCATTTACAGTGACGAAAGTAAATTTGATGTTTGTGTGGGAGACTACCAAAAACGCAACATTCGAGACAAGACATAAGCCTTCCATAAGGATTGTCTCAAAAGTCAAGTTTCGACAAGGCATTATGGTGTGGGGATGTATGTCGGCGAAAGGATTGGGCACATTACACTTTATTGAAGGGACTGTTAACGCAGCTAAATATCAGGACATTTTAGCTCCTTTTTATCGTACTGCAAACTTATATCCCAATGGGGATTTTATATTTTAGCAAGACGGTGCCTCATGTCATACTGCAAAATCTACAAAAAATGGGTTGGGGAAAATAATATTAAGGTTTTGTCACATCCTACCAGCAGCCCAGATCTTAATCCGATAGAGACACTGTGGCACAAGATGAAGAAACATCTGAGAAATAGTCCACAACGAACCATACCACAATTGCGTACCAAATTATACGAAATTTGGGATAATTTTACACCTGAACTCTGTGCAAGCCTTGTGAATACGATGCCTGATAGAGTTCAGGCAGTTATTCGGGCAAAAGGCGACGTTACGCCTTATTAATATCTGATTTTTTACTTTAAAACGTTTTGTTCCAACATTAAGTTGTCAGCATTTATTGAACATGAATCACTTAAATAAATTTAAATCATACAATAATGAGAATTTTCTCCCACAGCTGTTATAAAATGACATCTAAAATGTTGCTAATTCCAATTCTCCAATATAAAAACATTAAAATCAAATTGATTCAGTAAACTAGCGTTTTATTTGTAAACTAGTTGTTTGTTCCAACATATAGTTGTTAGGGCTCGTACTATGCAACCAGGAATGCACGGCAAATTGTTTTAATCGTTTTAACAGAGTGCTTATAAGGGGCTTATAAGGTTGAAGTAATTCTTTTTTTACAAGAAACATATTTAGTAAACTGAACCATATAGCGGGTTGGTTTCACTAAAGTTTTCTGGGTTAATTTAACCAATTTAAAAAATAAAATAAGTATCTGGTTTAGTACCGTCAAACTAATCTTTGTTTGTATTAAACAGTTGATTTAAATAAATATGTGTCAACTAAATTAATATAGTTAAATTAACCATTCCTTTTTTTATGTGTTTGTTTTTTGCTTTGATAAATAATATCATTGTTTTTACAGGTAAAAATATAAATATAGATGATATATATGATTTAATTTTTTTTTATTAAAAAACAGTAGCTCTAATGCAAACATGTTGTTTTGGCGTGTACTATCATACGCCCAAAGAATGACAATATATTATGTGACACCCTGTATATAAAAGTAAAAAAAAAATTACGGAATATAAAAAAACATCCTCTATAATACTTGTATCTTAGTTAAATAGGTGCAATTTTGCACAAGAATGTATTAATAATATTGAATCACCCCATTAAAATAGACATCCGCGATGATTTAGAGGTGTAATAGATTTGTGATGTGGAGCAGATAAGACAACAATAGCTGATAAATCAAACATAACCTAACATTTGTCCATAAAGTGCCTTCCAGGCTTCACCTGTCAATATCACTATCAATGCCTAGTTGCAGTAAGCTATGGCCGTTCAAGACCTACTCATGTATTATTGAACAATTACATCCAGTTTGATTTACTGCGCTCGCTATGATATTTTAATCGTTATTGATGGCTGTCAATTTGCGGAGAACGTGTTTGTGTATATTGTGCGGTGAAGTGTTTGGAGGGGGGCGGGGGGCTGAAAGCGGGGACCTAACAAGGATCGGGGTTAATATGGTGATTGAGCCTAATGGTCATTGTAGGGAAATCGATATTAATATTAATGGGTCGACTACGAGATTTAGTGGCAATACAACGCATTTGGCTTAGGTCATTAATATAATATAACCTTATGGTATTCTATTTATTTTGACCTTGCTATGCCCTCTAAATGTACTTCAATTTCTCTTCACAATTTTTTTAAATTTTTCCTCTCTTGAAATTGTGAGTTGTTGTTGTTTTAAACAGCAATTTCGAACATTCCCTGTTTTGATATGTTCGTAGCTACTTCTCTAGAGATCTTAGATCATATCTGAGACTTACAAACAGTAAACTGTGGAAACGTCAAACTTTCATCATACACTGTTTAAAATATCTGTGGTGTAAAGAGTAATCTTAAAATGGTGTCAAAATCCAACACCATGGTGCAATTGGTGTTAATATAAACACCATGAATTATGGTTGAAAATGTTATATACAGCATACACCAAAACGGTGTTTATCTAAAAATATTTGAGAAGTGCACCTACACAGAAAAAAAGGAAAAGTTCATTTAACTATATTAATTTAGTTGGCCCATAAGTATTTATTTTTGTATTTTTTTTATTTTTATCAACTGTATTTTTTTTTTAATTGGTTAAATTAACCCAGAAAACTTTAGTTGTTTGTAAAATAAGAGTTACTTCAACCTAAAGCACTCTGTTAAAACAATTAAAACAATTTGCCGTGCATTCCTGGTTGTATAGTTTGTACCGATCGCGGAAAAAGAGGTGTGGATCACGTGATGTTCTTAAATCTCGCCTCTGTTGACTTGCATGAAGAGTATATAAGCTCAGGTAGTCCTTTGCTTTGGTGTGACACTACAAGTTGTTCGATACTAAAGAGACCTTAAATAGGTGGAAACAGCTGTCAATACTTGAAGTATTTAAGGTGGTGGAACGCACTAAAAACATTATCTCTAGCGAGTTGAAGGTTCAATTTTCTGGAATAATACCACTAGTAATATACTAGTAATGCGTCAAGAAACTTCCTGTTTCCTTTTTTTCTTTTTTTTCTGTGTAGTATGATTTAATTTGACCAAAAAATACAATATTATATTATATTATAACACTGAAAAGAAGTTAAATTTACACCTGGTAAAATTTATTTTAACACTGTGTGAAAGTTAAATTTACACTATTTTAGTATTTGAATTTACACTGGACCAACGAATCATATTTAACACCATTTTGGTTTGTATCGATATAGACCATGTATGGTGTTAATTTGGTTTTAAAATGGTCTTGAAATTTTGAACAGTGTATATAGCAGTGTCCGGGAGACACCTCTTCTGAGTGCAGTGCGTGATCAAATTGTACGGAGTTATAACACAGTACAACACGATTTCCCTCCCATGAAAAATTTTAGCAGATTTTGAAAATAGAGGTAAAAAAAACGTACCCGTGTCTCACAGTTTCACGAGATCACGTCATAAAAAAATTTTAAGCCGTCATTCCTATTATTTATGCTTATACAGATTGTACATTTTTTACTCGGTTAAAAATATATTTTTTGTAAATATTGTATGTTTTTACACAATTCAAAAAACAAATATAAAAAAGTTTATATTTTGATTTTTTTTAAATAACTTTTTTTATTATTTTTTTTTTAATGAAACACATTTTTATTTATCTTATATTCAATACATGTTGGAATAAAATCTTGGTCGTTTAGTTTGACGATTATATATTGCTTCAGAATCTCTAACAATTGACCAGCAATATTCACCCAGCAAATGCCTGACGTCTTTTCCCTTGAAGCGTTTTTCAATTGTTAAAATGTCTTTGTGAAAACGATCGCCATGTTCGTCACTAAAATCGCCCAAATTTGGTGGAAAATAGTCCAAATGAGCATGGAGAAAATGTATTTTCAGTGACATATGTACTTTCATGTCCTGAAAAGCAGAAATCATTTCTGCAACAATTTCTTTGTAGTTGTCTGCTTTTTGTTTCCCAAAAAATTATCGACCACTGCAACGAAACCATTCCACGCCCTTTTTTCTATCATGCTCATTAAATTATAAAATTCATTATTTTTTATTAATTTTGATATATCTGGACCAGTAAATATACCTGAAACATACAATGTTGTTACTAAAAAATAAGTCTAAAATTATATTGAAATGTACCTGCTTTAATTTTTTCTGTCGACAATTTTGGAAAAATTATATGTAAAAATTTAAAAGCTTCACCGGAAGAATCCAGTGCTCGAACAAAATTGCGAATCAGGCCAAGTTTAATGTGAAGTGGTGGAAAGATTACTTCACCCGACTTTAAAGCATTTTGATTGGCTTAAAATTGAAACATTTTGTTACTTGGTTTAAAAGTAAACCGTTTGATATATTTCTTAAATGTGCAAAACTCTGTATAAGATTAAAATAATTTTAAAATGCATCTATAATGATTGCCTATCCATTTAGTAAATATATATATTTTTAACTATGGACTGCAGTCCAGCTGTTATCGAGTCTATTAAATTATGTCGCGAATAGTGTGAATAACATTTTATTGGATAGCCCTTAAAAAAAATTATGACGTGATGTGAAAAAACGCCGAGACACGGGTATCATTTTTTTAACTCTATTTTTAGAATCTGTAGAAATTTTTCATGGAAGGGACCAAAAATCAAATTTTGTCGTACTGTGTAATTAAATATTCTCAGACAGCAGATGGTCCCTTGCTGGAAATGTCAGACAATAATCCGTCTGACAACTAGCCATATACAGTCTACAGCTATTTCGTCAAAACCTTTTTAACCCATTTTCAACCTATTTTAGTAAATGCCCAAAATGACCGCCGTTCTCTTCTACACATCTCCTAACGCGTTTTATCTTCTAATGTTTTCTAAAAATCCAGGTTTATTTCTTATGGATTCGCAATCATTTATGTAAACTGGTAAACTACCGTTCACGGGGGTATGTATTAGGGTGGGTTGAAAACAAAATGTTTTTTTTTCTTAGCATGGGGTTAGAATTTGTACCTTAAAAGAAATTTGGTCCAAAATCGTGGAAAACATGTAAAAATTGTAGAATGTGATTTTTTTTCAATCCACTTTCATAGCATTTCATTTTTTAATTTTTTACATAAATTACAAAAACAATGGGAAAAAAACTTTTTAAACTTTTTAAACCCTACAGATTCTAGAACCAAAAAAAGTATTTCCCGTTAGAACTACCCCATTTGATTAAATATTTATTTAAAAAACGAGTGGGCCACCTCAAGATGTTGAGAATTTTTTTTTGCATACAAGTAAATAAATAATTTACCTAAAATTTAAAAGCCTTTAGAAAATTATTGTGGATATAAAAAAGTATATATTACAATGTCTTAAATATAAAACAAATTACAAACTAATGTATATAATTAAATAAAGTTTAAAATTTGTATTCTAAAAATTCTAAATACTGTAATAATAATAATGTATTCTCTAATAAAAATGTTTTTAATAGTATATTAAGTATCAAGTTTGATAAACACCATTTTAAACGCGCGAGTGCTTAATTAAATCAAAAGTTTATAAACGAGTTGTACACTATACTTTTTCTACGACAAACACTTATTATTATCTAAAAATGATTTAAATCAAATATTTGTGAAGAGCGACATCTATGAAACAATAAAATTACCAACTTGAAAATGTGTATTATGTCAAATGTCAAATTTTTATGTGTAAATCAAAATGGACCGTTTAATCGGATATAGACAGTTTTTTACAGTGAAAGTAAAGAAAATGCTTTATTGGTACTCCACAGTGACGTCTTCACCCGAAATTAAGTTAATGGAGTTTACTGCTGTCGAAATTAAAAGGTTAGTACAATGTTCATATACACTTTTTAAATATTGGCTTTGAGAAACTATTTAATACTTTTGTATTTTTGTGTTCAGATAACACTGTGCGACAATTTTCGGGTCATCGAAATCAAACCGCACCAGACCATTTTTTTCTGAAAATATACCTATCCAATAGCAAAACCCTCGCTGGGTTTGTAAAAGTTAGCTCAATTTTTTTTTATGGCCGTTTGTATTTTCGAGCTTTATATACCTCAATTTAGACCTATAAATCGATTTTTTCGCATATATTCGATTTATTTCATCAAGACTGCACAAATAAACCCATTTTGTGAACCAGCTTTATCCCAAAAACCCAATTTTTAAGACCAAATATTCGAAAATATTTTTTTTTAAATTTTTTGATAATATTTAAAATTTCTTGCTACTTCTTCTGGCAAAAATGTTGTAAAGTATACTAAAAGAAGTAATCTATAAAATACGCACACAAAACTGAACTTGTTTGCTTATTTGCTGGAAAATAATGTTTAAACAAGATTTTCCAAAATATTCAACACCAAATATTTTGCCGAAAAATCTGTAGGAAAAAATTGAATAGATAAAATAGAATTGTAGTAAAGTACAGAGAGTTTGATTTTTTATTTTGTATTAATTTTATTATTAAAAAACTTTTTTATATCAAAACATTGAGTAATCTGATTCATTGCTAAAGAATTCCATCCCTTCCACTTCTTCTTCATTTTCATTTTTTGATTCATCACTGGAGAATTTCAGCCCTTCCACTTCTTCTCCTTTATTTTCTTGTTCTTCATTTTCATTTTCTTCCTGATCGTATTCAAAAATATGTTTACTTCATCAAAATGTTTCGGCTAGTATACTAGCTAGTATACTGCCATATATGGCATCTGGAGCTCGTTTTCCTCTTTATCTGGACTCAAATGGCATCGCAGTTTGATGATTGTGTCGATAACTGTCGACTGAAGTAGTTCAAATAGCGATGAGGGAAATGAATTTTTAGTGACATATTGACTCCAATTTTGGAAAAAACATCCAACATTCGTTGCATCCTTCATAATTGGGAGAACGATGTTTGCCTAAAAGTCCAATGATGATTTCTCTCTGTCAAAGTCTTCATACTTTACCAATTTCTGAATATCAGGACCATTTAAAACGCCTGAAATGAAATGAATATAAAAAATATATGAAATGAAGGGATGGAATTCTCCAGTGATGAATCAAAAAATGAAAATGAAGAACAAGAAAATAAAGGAGGAGAAGTTGAAGAGATGGAATTCTCCAGCAATGAATCAGATTACTCAATGTTTTGATATAAAAAAGTTTTTTAATAATAAAATTAATAAAAAATAAAAAATCAAACTCTCTGTACTTTTCTACAATTCTATTTTATCTATTCAATTTTTTCCTACAGATTTTCCAAAGATTTCGGCAAAAAATTTGGTGTTGAGTATGAAAAGATGAATATTTTGGAAAATCTTGTTTAAAAATTGTTTCCCAGCAATAAGTAAACTTAAAGTTTAGTTTTGTGTGCGTATTTTATAAATTACTTCTTTTAGTATACTTTACTACATTTTTGCCAGAGGATGTAGCAAGAAATTTTAAATATTATCGAAAAATTGAAAAAAAAAATTCGAATATTTGGTCCCAAAAATTGGGTTTTGGGATATAGGTTGTTCACAAAATGGGTTTATTTGTATAGTAACTACATTTCTACAAAAAATCTTGACGATATAAATCGAATATATGCGAAAAAAATCGATTAATAAGTCTAAATTGGGGTATATGAAGCTAGAAAATACAAACGGCCATAAAAAAATAAATCGAGCTAACTTTTAGAAACCCAGCGAGGGTTTTGCTATTGGATAGGTATATTTTCAGAAAAAAATTGTCCGGTGCGGTTTGATTTTTGGTGTTGCACAGTGTAATAAAATATTTTTTACATTTAATATTATTTTACAAGAAGCGCACTTAACGATTGTATGACATTTGAGAACTGTCAACTGACTTAAAACTAACTTCAGCCCGTGGCTAAAAACCTGTTGCTAACTTTAGCCCGTGACTAAAACGCCATAAAGCCACAGGTTGTCAATGTGTATTTAAAAGGTCACTTAGTGTCATGGAAACATGTACGATAATGGGCGTTTTAAAGGTGGGAGTTTGGAAGATGGTAAAACAGTTTTTCTCCCCAGAAGTCAATTCACTGTTTAGTTCTCTTCTTTAAATGAAATTGTATATATAGTGAGGAGATCTGCAAATACCCCCCCTAATAAACAATCCGTGGGTTATTACGATCCTAATTGTTTAAAATAAATGCATTCAAAAAGCCATGTAAATAAAACTAACATTTAAATTTAGCGCAACGGAAATACAAGTGACATATAAAAGGTAGCGTGCCATTGGTTAGAAAAACTCTCCTGATTAAGTGGGAAAAGGTAGGGGAAAAGAATGCTAGACGCAAGTGACGGGCAGGGGAGAACATTCATTCGAGCATTGGAGCAGAGCCGAGCAGCGATAAGGGTTATAAAAATTGTGTGTGCAGAAAAGTGTTGGAATTTGTAGGTTTGTACATTTTAAATAACTAAATTATTGTAGTATAAATATTCCCGAGCATTTTGGTATAATTAGTTTACACAAACACCTTGTGTAAAGATAAATAATCGATCAATTGACTTGGCGTCATCGTTCGATCTATTACGCTGTAATGGCTGTCGTTTAGAAACCACGCCCGTAGAAATTGACATGAATTAAATTAAGTTTAAATTTGGTATTTCGTATTATAATTTATATTCTAAGTTATAAACAATTGGTACGTGTATTTTATCTAATAAAAGTCAGGGATTTTTAACGAGTATTTATCAAATTAAAAGAGCAAGAATTTACGGGGATTTTATCCAATTAAAAATAGGCAGGACCGTATTCGATTTAATTAAGCTAAATGTCAGGGCAGTACTTAGGATTATTTAATTAATTTAAATAAATATTTCAAAAAGGGGATTTTCCATAAACGCTGTGTAAATTAAGTGTATTTAATATCGATTTTCTTGAATACGGGATTTATAAAATTGTACTCGCGGATTCACATTTATGTCCCGTAATTAGTAATTTTACCAGTCATATTTAAATATTTGGTATTACATTTGGAGTGAGTAGCAACAGTAATTGTACGATAGCGACATTTGATTTATTCCCACTGTCCGTGGAGTCCATGACACAACAAGCCCATTTTGAATTACTATCCTGTAAATTTTATTAGGTGACGATATGTTGTTTCATCTGGTACCAACGTTGGGCGACGATATATTGTTTTTGTTATTTGTGTCATTTCGATTACCTAGTATTTTATGGTAATTATTAATTTATTAAAGTTTGCCGACAAATGAGGCAAAATAAACAATTGCGGACCCTCAGTTGAAGCAATTGCGGCCTAATAATTATTTACTCCCTTTTCTAACAGTTTATTGAGCCTGAACTCTAATAAATATTACATGAAAAATTCGTGTAACAGTAAACTTAAATTCAACAGTAAATAAATATAAAAACTTTATTTGGATGATGGAGGCCTATTGCAGACGGAATGCTTGATGAATAAAGTTAAATTTAAAATACAAAATTAGAGACTAAGACTCAATCTACTTTCACCAAACAAACAAACAAATAAACAAACAAATCAGCACAAAGCGAAGATAAAAATTAAAAAAGAAAATAAACAAACAAATCAGCAAAAAGCGAAGATAAAAATTAAAAATTAAAAACGAGAGCTAAGCTCTAGTATGATGTATTATTTATCTAATGTTAATTATATATTTATTTATATTTGGGTTGTGGTCGCAGCAAGGAGATATTGTGTGGTTTTAACGGTTCGTAGGAAGTCCTTTTCTTTCAGAGTTCACTAAGTTAAATGTCGTTTGGGTTGCGGTTATTTTTGTTGCTCTATCCAAATAAATATCATTATTGTTTGTTATAAATTGTAAATATTTTATACGTGTAACTCACTCCCATAATCCCTCATTTTGGAAGGTTTTATGAGCGATACAAATAAAAAAATAAACGGGAGCCTTCCGGGTTTTGACCTGAGTTCAAACGTAACTTAGTGCCTTTTATTTACTGTATTTTTATTTCCCTTTTTAATACTTTCCCTATGAATACAATACCTCACAAGTACTTTGGGTTACTAAATTAATGAGCTTTATTACCGTAAGTATTTATTTTATTTATTTGTCGTAATTTAATATAACATTTGCCGTGGTGTTATATTTCATTTATCACTTGGGGTGTAACTTTTTACAGATTCTTTGCTGGGGGGGGTGTGTACGCTTACAATAGATAATTTGTGTTTATTTCTGGTATTTATACTGTGTACATTTTTAACAAAAGTAGGTATGCATATACATGTTGACAAACTTTATACATTCAAATATGTATAGATGGTAAGGTGAGTATTTTTTTATTCTTAAAATATTCTCTACAACTTTGAATTTGTTTTAACCCTAGAGCAGGCGCGTCCTATAATATTTCATGAGTGGGCGCGTGGTGCTAATATGCTACCAGCTGTAAATTATAGTTTTAAAACAGCTTTAATAGTGTTTTAGCAGTAAATACTATAAATAAAGTTTAAAAAAATTAGTTTTATATGTTTATTAAACATTTAAATAATATTTCTAATAAACATTTATATAATATATTTATATTTTACAAAAATAAAAAGTTAGTCATCTTCGTCATTTTAAACTAAATTTGTTTTATATTTGTAACACGAAATTGTACTTTCACTGTGCTCTTGACAAACAAAATTATCACATTTGTCACAAAATAGTGACGTAAATTTATATTTCTGACGTCCATATAGTTCAACGTCGCCGCTTTTTTCTTCTTTCATCTTGTTTTTGTATTTCTTCTACATGTTTGTAACCCAAAAAATAATTGAATATATGAAGGTAAAACGGAATTTTAGACCTTTTGCCCTAAAATAAAGTAAATATAATAAAATACAAATTTTTGGAAAGCTAATAATAATAATAATTACAGTTACCTATATTATATACTCAATCTGTGGGTAAAAGGCAAAAGGGGATAAGTCAAAACAATAAATTTTTTAGTAGTGCCTTAAACGTGTTCGCATTAATTTAGGAAATACATTTATGGTTAGCGGGTATATCCTTTTGCCAGCACATGTCATATGCTAGCAAAAGGGTATACTCGCTAACCATAAATATATTTCCTGAATTAATGCGAACACGTCTCTGCCGAAAAATTGCTTTTTTTGACTTATCCCCTTATGCCTTTTACCCACAGCAATATACTTGTAAATACAAGGTTTTATGTAATCCACCCTTGACATACAACTTGAAAATAACTCTATATATATGTATACATAGAATATACATTCTATAGAATTATTTTTAAGTGGTATGTGAAGCGTAGGCCACGTATACTCCTGTAGAAACATAGACTTAAATTTTTCGGTTTTTTAACATACAACCTTGTTATATTAGAGTGACGATTTGTAGATAAATAATGATATTTTTGACGTTTTTTTGTTATATTTATTAAAAAAAATTGGTTTACATTTTATGAAGCCTGTTTATAGCAACTTTTTTTGTATTTTTACGTGTAGAATCACCTCACAAAATATTTTAACGTTATTTCCAACACGTCCAACATGTATATAAAAATGGCGAATGCGCCGGTATATTTGAGGAGGGATGGAAGAGTATTTAAATGTTTTACAACAACTTTATACTTAAACCAATTATATCCTCCACTTAAGGATCAGTTACATAACCTTCAAAGATACAAGATGAGAGCTTTAAAACATAATTTTCCAAAAAGTTTCTGTGACTTTTTATTTACCGAAAATTATAGTTAAATCTTCTTGACAGGCATCAAAAGTTTGTCGCTTATACGAATACGTAACTCTGGCACTTTTGAACACGTCTAAAAGTTTTAGATAAGTATTAATAAGTAATAATGAATGTTTAATATAAATTCAAAATTAAAGTGAAATGTGTCAAGACAATTGCTGCAGGGGGTGGGAATGAAGGGGATGAAAAGAGGGATTTGGATAACAAATACGAATTATACAGGGAAAATTAAACTTACAATTTAAAGACTATGTAATAATATTGTTTATTCAAAATCTACCACTATGAAACCTTACTTTTTTAAGCACACTTTTAAAGTGAAACTTTAGTTATTAATTCTTAGATTAGTTACTGACTAATAACTGTTTGTTACTTTAAAATTTTTGGGAAATTTTAAAAACCTTGAAAGCTTTAAAGAATTTGGATAATTTATAGTATATTATGTATTAAGTTTTATAAACGACATTTTAGTTATGAGTTTTATTAGGTACGAGCGAAGCTTGCGAGCAAATGTTTAATAAAAACGAGTGTCTATAGAAGTTTATAAAACGAGTTGCATACTATATTTTAATTATAATAAAGCTTAGCTCGTGACTAAAATGCCCATAAGCCATTATTGTTAACTTAAGCCTGTTACTAAAACGCCATTAAGTCAGAGCTTGTCAATGTAGGAGTATATAAATTTTTTTAAGAATTTTTAAAATTTAGGGTTTTCTTAAATTTTTTAAATCGTTTTCTAATCGTCAAAACCTTTCATTTGATACTCATCTCAATGAGGTTTTAAACAAAAATTGAGATTTACCTTGTAGAAAATTATGATAACTTAAAAAATTACAGGAATTTTAAAAAATTTAAGAAATTACGAATTTTAAAATTTTTAAAGTTATGAATATTTGTGAAATTCTAGAAATTTAAGAAATTAAAGAATTTTATAGTTTTGAAAATTTTAATTTTTTTTAAAAAGGAGGGGGGGCAAGAGGAGGCACTGGAAATTTCTTCGCATTTATTATCAAAATAAAATATTTGCGAAAATATAATCATATTTTCATTATATCAGAGAACTTGAATTAGCGAATTGCCAATTGCTTATAGCAATTAGCTACTTCCTACTTCTACAAAAACACTATGTAAAATTACATTTTTATTATTGCCGATTATTATTCATAAATGAAAATAAGGTAGTAAAAAGTATTTTTTTGTTTCTTTTTGCTCCCTATTTGCTCTTAACTTGGTACAAAAATAAATATCAAAGCAGGTCCAACTAAATGTTTCTAAATGGTTTAATAAAAAATATTTGTCTTAAATTTCTCGACTGTCATTTATAGTTTTTGCCCCCCCTAGACAATTTTCTGTGGGCGCCCTTGGCTACATATCCTGGATTAATTTATTTTCATCTTTCTTTTATGCACGTAATGTAACCTCTGCTACTTCATGCTCTCCTGACCCTTAAAACCGTTTTTAAAGCCTATGTTCGATATTTATCCTGATTATTACCTGACTAGGTAATGTTTGTAATTTTAAAAATTTTGGGAGTTTAAAAACCTTTTATAACAAAATTTGTAAAATTCTAGAAATTTAAAAAAATTTAAATTTTTTAAATTTTCACTCACTTAATCGTTTTCTACTCGTCAAACCCTTTCATTTGATACAAATATAAATATGTTGAGGAAAAATAGGCTATACGAGGTGTGTTCAGAAAATAACGGGAATTGTTAAATTTCGCGGGTTCGAAGGGTCCGGTTGTCATAAAATTTTCTTTATTATGTTGGTATACATGCCCCCGAAGTATGATAAAAACTTTAACCGTTTTCATTGTTTACTGTGTCTGTGGCAGCCGCTAAGGTTAGACGTGTTTTATGAGCTCGGCGATTTTTCGTACGTTAAAAGAAATGGATCAAAGAATTTGTATCCAATTTTGCTTAAAAAATGAAATAAATACTGTGAAATGTTAACAAAGGCCTATAGTGAGTCTGCTTTAAGTAAAACAAGAGTTTACAAGTGGTACACTGAAAAAAAAATATTCTTGATTCAAAACAATCTTTGTCTCATATATAACGAAGAGAATATATTCTTTAAAATAGAAAAGTATTTTCTTAATTCACGTTGATTTATTTCAAGAATATTTTCTTAATGTTCTTACATTAAGAAAAGATTCTTTAAGTATATCAACGTGAATTAAGAAAATACTTTACTATTTTAAAGAATATATTCTCTTCGTTATATATGAGACAAAGATTGTTTTGAATCAAGAATATTTTTTTTCAGTGTATAAGAGTTTCCAAGATGGCCGTGAAGACGTTGAAGATGACGAACGCCCCGAACGTACAGGCACATTAACAACCGATAAAAGTGGAAGAAATGGTTATAAACCATCAGAGAAGTCGCTGATGATGTTGGTATATCGATATCCCATGAACTTTTTTCGAATGTTTTGGGTATGAAACGCGTGGCAGCAAAATTTGTTTTAAAATTGTTAAATTTTGAACAAAATTTTTGGCCAAAAACAATACTGTAATGATGCCCCAGCCTCCATATTCGCCAGACATGCCTCTGTCTGACTTTTTCCTATTCCCAAAAATAAAGAGAACCTTAAAAGGCCGTCGTTTTGCAAGCATAGATGACATTAAAAGCGCATCCCTGAAAGAACTAAAGGCTATCCCAAAGATCGTTTTTAGAAGTATTTCGAGTATTGGAGGAAGAGCTGGCACATGTGCATAATATCCAATGAGGACTATTTTAAAGGCGACAACATTAATGTAGACGAATAAATAAATATTTGTTTCAAAAAACGAAAATTCCCGATATTTTCTGAACACACCTCGTATATTGATTTATTTCCATCTCTTTTTTATGTTTATCCTAATTATTAACTGATTAGGTAATGTTTGTAATTTTAAAAACCTGGTAAATTTTGGAAATTTGGAAATTTTGAGTCATGAAAATTTGTAAAATTCTAGAAATTTAAGATTTTAAAAAATTTTAAAATTTTTCAAAATTTTTACTTTTCTTTACCCATGTCAAGAAGTTGTAAAAAAATGCTATATATCCTGAATTGATTTATTTCGATCTCTATTTTATGTACGTACGTCTTTTTTGGACTTATATATAAGACTTTTTTAGCTAAAAAAGTCTTACCTATAGGTATACTTCTAAAAAGTAAATTAAATAATTTTATAAACATTTAACTTAACAAACTGCCTCAACTGATTATGATTGTATATAGGGATGGTAGAATGTATTTTCTTTCAACTTTCCCCGAATATAATTGCGAGGAGAAATAATCATCCCTTTCAAATATATTCCAATAAAATTCTAAAAGTATCCGTATTGTAGAATATTTTTAAGAGCACTCACCACCAAGTGCTCCTCGTATTGAAATACGTAGGTACAGATATCGCATCGGATTTATTTTCTTTTCAATATTATCTGCGAACTCGAGTGTTTTGAAATACCGTTTGCCTTTTTATTTGGTCTTTTTGCTGCTGATTTTGTTGCTGCTGCTATTGCAGGAATCGACGCTCATTTTATGCATTAGATTTCACTCATTATTTCTTGTTTTATTTTTGATAGACGCACCTTTTAAAAAAGTTGCATCGATGCACATTCAAGTTGGAAGACAAATGTATTTTTAATTGATTTGAATTGATGCAGACTACAAGACAAAAGGTCGTGGGTTCGAATCTCACTTAGGTATGTCTGTTTATTTGTGTTTGCCTCACTGTGTATTCTCGTTATTGGGCCCGGTGCCTTTTAAAATAAAATAATGAAACATATGAGAACATGTTTTTAAAGGATGTAAAAAATGTAAATGTAAAAACACAATTAAAAATTTTAAATAAATATTTTTTGAACGTTAAAACCTTAATAAAATGTCTTAAAATATTAATAGTATATTATGTATCAAGTTTGATAAACGCCATTTTATACACGAATTTAATTAAGCTTAAATTTATGAGTGTATAGAAAAGTTTATAAACGAGGTGCATACTATACTTTTTCTACGACAAATACTTATTGTTATCTTAAAATGATTTCAATCAAAAATTTGTATAGAGCGCCATCTATGAAACAATAGGGGAATCTGTGTGTCACCGTCAAATGTCAAATTTTATAAACACAGATTATAAAGGTTATAAATCGAAATGTATTTCTTGAAAATTTACAGTTTTTCACAGTGAAATTAAAGAAAATGTTTTATGAGCACTTTACAGTGGAGTCCGTGCCCGAATTTAAGTTAGGTATTGTTTACTGCCGGCGAAATTAAAAGGTCAGTACAATGTTCATATAAACTTTTCAAATATTGGCGTTGAGAAACTATTTAATACTTTTGTTTTTTTGTATTGGGGGGTAACTTCAGCCCGTGACTAAAGCGCCATAAAGCCACAACTTGTCAATGTGTATTTAAAAGCTCACTTATTGTCATGGAAACATGTACGATAAAGGGCGTTTTAAAGGTGGGTTTTCTGGAATTTTTTTATTGTTAACATAATAAAAATATGTATTTAACCTGCTTAATTGTGTTTTTAAAATTCTACAGTTGTTTTTAACATTCTTTAATTTTTTTGGTGATTTTAAATTATTGTAATATTTTTAAGAATTCTTTCTAAGATTGTAACATTCTTAAATGGTTTTTAATGTTTTCTTTTATTCTTAATTGTGTTTTGTAATTTTTTACATGTTTAAGATATTTTTTGGTTTTAAATTCCTAATTTTGTTTCTTACATTCTGAAAGTTTTTGTAATGATTTAAGATGATTAAGGATATTTTTTCATGGTTAAAAAATAAAAATGTGTATTTATTATGCCTGATTGTGTTTTTGAATTTCTACAGTTTTCTTTAACATTCCTTATTTTTTTGGCATCCTTAAATTCATAATGGGGTAGTTAAATTTTTTCTGAACTATACTTTTTATGGTTTTATTCAAGGCGTTTTGTAATATTAAACATTTCTGTGAAATCAGAATTTCAATTGAGTTTACCGTTTTCGAGATATTTACAAAAAATATGTCTTGTTAATGATTTCATTCGGTTATGTCAGAAAATACCCGAAGAGGTTATGTACAAATACTATCACTGTCAGTTGAGTGAAAGAAGAAGGGGATGTTAAAGAAAATTCTGAAATTAAAAGTTTTATTGATAGGTTTACACATTGAAACACCGTGTGAAACCTAATAAAATGTAATAAATAGGTACCTAATAACTGTCTAAAGCAAAGTTTAATATATTTCATAGAAAAAAGTGGCAAAATAAAGCTGAAAATGAATGAAATAAATTTACAAAAAATAACAGTAAATGTAAGTTAACAATGGTATTTATGATATTTATGTATAGTTTTTATAAAACTTGCATCCCTGATGATGAGCATCAAAACCTTTTGTAAGATTAAAAAAATGTATGACAAACTTTTGGACTGTTCGAAGATAGTACACTCTAGAGTACATTTTTGGTCACCTATCTTCCTTATTACGAGGTATCATATTACTGTTTGATATTTTAGAGTCCAAGATATATCTAAAAGAATATAAAGAACTAGGCATTATACTAATGAAATGCATTTACGACAAAATATGATTATAATTATAGGTACTTACTTTATTTGTTTAAAAGCTCCAATGTTCAATGTAACCAACCATTCCACAAGATTCCTCTGCTTTGGAGTCCGTTATTAATAAATCACTTATCTAATATCACTTACAAATAACATAACAATAATATTAATTTTCAATAATCTAAATTTAAAAAAACATAACCCGAAAAAAAGAAACGTCAAAAAATCAATTCTTCTTCTTCTTCTCAACTAAAATTATAGATCAAGTTGTTTTAAAACTAAAATATTATAACGTGGCGCCATCTATCGTAAGAATCTTAAACTACACACACTGGCAACCATAGAAAAAGCTGGCAACGTTGTCAATAGCCTAGTGACGTAATTAGGAGATTTTTTTTTGTAAATATCTCGAAAACGGTAAACTCAATTGAAATTCCGATTTCACAAAAATGTTTAAAATTACAAAACGCTTTGAATAAAACCATAAAAAGTGTAGGTCAGAAAAAATTTAACTACCCCATTGTGTTTTTTGCATTCTAATGTTGTTTTTAAATGATTCTGACATTTTTAAGACATTTTTTTATTATTTTTAACAAAATTGTTAAAAATCATAAAATATTTTTAAAACATTTTTTTAAGATTTTAACATTGTGTTTTTTTAAACAACTTTCTTTAGCATTCTTAACATATTTAAGTAATTTTCTTGTGGTAAACATAATAAAAATGTTTATTTAATATGCTTAATTGTGTTTTTGAAATTCTACAGTCGTTAACATTCTTAATGTTTTTGGCATCCTTACATATTTCCTAATTGTGTTTTTTTACATTATGCAGTTCTTTTTAACATTCTTTAAATCTTATTGGCTTTCTTAAATGATTCTTATTGGCTTTCTTAAATGATTCTGACATTTTTTATAGATATTTTGTATGATTTTGACATAATAAAATTGTTTTTAACAGTATTATTAAATGGGTTTTGGTGTTTCCTCTTATTCTTAATTTTGTTTTGTAAGTTTTTAAAATGATTTTTATGGTTTAAACATAATAAAAATTTGTATTTAACATTTTTTATTTAAACTATGTTTTTTAAATTCTTAAGTGTTTTTACCATTCCTTAAATCTTTTTGCCACTCTTTATTAATTTATTAATTTATTTTTTTAAATTTTAACATTCTTGTATTTTTAACAATTTTAAGTTGTTTTTAACATTCTTAAATAGATTTTGATGTTTCTCATTCTTAAATGATTCTTTACATGTTTAAGATATTTTTTTGTTTTAACATTGTTGAAATGTTATAAACATTCTTATTCTTTAAGTATTAATGGCAATCTTATATGAGTCTTAAAACATCAATTTAAGACATTTTTTTATGGTTTTGATATTTTAGGCAGATGCTAGATCGACTAGATTACATATTACATATTATAATCAACAAGAAACAAATTTTAGATGGCAAATAAGGCCAAAGAAATGTATTTCACCACTCTGTATAAATTCAAAATTAAAACGAAACTCGTCAAGACAATTGCTGGAGGGGCGGGGATTAAAGCGGGTGGGGGTGGGATTCGGATAACAAATATCAAATATACAAGTTTCCGACTTGCCAGTCTATGGATTTTGTATCTTATATTCGTATGTATAAGTTTTGGGTGATATAAACTTTATATTGCTGTCTGACAAAGTTCTTCAAAAGATAGAAATAATAGTCTTCCCTTGCACACTGACAAATACGAAAGACGATTTGTCTTATGCTTTTGCCTATGTAAAGTTTTCAATATTGTAAAATTAGATACCTAGAATATCCGAAGCAAAAAATCTGTAATAGTTGCATATGTTTTGGCATAAAAGCAACGCGTTGCAACGGTTGTATAGTTTGTTAAAATTTTCTTCTTTAAAGATCAATAAACTTTTTTTTACTTGTAGACCCACGGTGCTGTTCTGAGAGGTGATTTTTGGACTTTCTGTGAAACCTAATTTTTTTTTATATTCTTGTTAATTAGGTCATAACTAAAATTTTAAGAGCAAAATAAAAAAAAATTGACGGTTTGAATTGTTTAATTGGCTGTTTATTAAAAATATTATGCACTCTTTCAATTATCCAATTAAAACTAGCGATTTAATTTAAATATTTAATATTTGCATAACTAAAAAAAAGGTTTTTAAATTTTTTTTTATATATTTTACTGTTTTGTTGCAATAAACGTTCAAACTTTTAATCTAACCTTTGACGTATACATTTATGTTCCCTTAATTAATATATCCTTAAAGGTTGCCATGAAACTTAGATCTATTAAAAATTTATTTGACGTCATTTTCAGTATACGTATTCTATAATTTTTGTTTAGTTTTTAAAGTGTTTTTTATAAACAAAAATGAAAAATTGTAGTAAAAGTTACGAAGAAATTTATGAAATTTAACTAAGGACCGGTTTATTCATCTTTAGTAAAGTTTATCGGGCCGATAACTTTCATGTCTTGGCAATATCTAGTATCCAAAGAAATTATTCGTCAAATAAACCAAAAATGAATAAATCGACCCTAAATAAAATGTGGCACCCTTAGAATTATTGTTTAATAAATGTATACTATACATTTAACCTTAAATTAAAACTTTAAACATGTATTACAACAAAACAGTAAAAGATATAAAAAATGTATAGACCTTTTTTTAGGAAATTAACTAATCTTTAATCTAATTTAAGAAGTTATGATAATATTTAAATAAAATCGCAAGTTTTAATTGGAGAATTGAAAGTGTGCATACATATTTTTAATAAACATCCAATTAAAACAAAATTAACCGTCAATTTTTTTTTATTTTGCTCTTAAAATTTTAGTTATGACCTAATTAACAAGAATATAAAATTAGGTTTCACAGAAAGTCCAAAAATCACCTCTCAGAACAGCACCGTGGACCAATTTTTATTTATAGTAATCAATAATAAAAATTATAAAATTTTTTGAACTATAATTTTGTTGTTTTTGTTACATTCTGCATCTTACTGAGTTTTTCAGATTACCTTTTAGAATTGGAAGGTGGTGTCTACTCCTAAACCTGACATTGATGTTTGGTAAAGGTGATGAGGAGTTTTTTTTGAAGTATTATATTACATAGGATTTCTTTTTGTATGAATTAAAATTCGTTTTAATACGTCATTATCAGACCCTACCTCAGTTTCTGACCTAAAAATCTCTTTAACGTTGGCCTTTCACATGGAAATGGGTATGTTGTGAAACATCTTTTGAAAGGGCATTAAATTTTCTTTAAAATGGCGCTTCGTTTTTTAAATTTAGGCTACTGCTCATTTACAAATTTCGTAAAGTAAAATTCGTTGAAAAAATTGTTTTTAAACTAACAAATGTCAGTCGACAAATCGACTTTATCTTGAGGCAGTATACTATACTTCTATAGATGTAGCTTTTCTGGGTGAAATTACTTTGGACCCTACATTAAGTACCAAAAAACTTTCTAATGTAACGGAAGTTCGCGGGGCACCGTACAGAGAATTCTAAACATAATAAATGGCACCCATATAAAATTTAACTTCTTTAATAATTATTATAATTGCATGAAGATGATAATGATCGCCGTTAACAATTTTGTGAAATAATGTACAAGATAATTATAAATACTCAACAAATTAGACCAGATATTATTAACAATGTCCAGGAACACTTTGATCAGTTGCTGTATATACGTAAACACGGTCTTTTCTCATTTGCCATCCACGAGTTAACTAAGGCTGCTACGATTGAAAAAAGTTCATAGATGACCCATATGGAAAGTTGTGAAAATTTATAAATTAATAAAATTATGTTTATAATAATGCATTTCAATAAAAACATATTTTTTACATTCCTATCCACTGACTTTTATCCTTCAAACAACAACTGCTCGGTAATTTTAATAGATATAACATTAAGATAAGACGTTTTTGTTACATTTAAATGGTAAACAATAATTGAATAAAATAACAATTATGAAGCAATCTCGTCTTTATTATTCTTACCTTTTTGATTTAATGTTTATGCTTTAAAAAAACAATTTTTTGATTTATATCTCCAGTGGAGTGCACGCCTTAAATAACTTTTGAATGGAGACCGCGCCCAGTGGCGTATGGGGGGTTGCTGTTTATATTTTAATTATGGGAAACTCTATGGGAAATTCATGGAGACTAGACACAGGAGTACAAACCAATATGGAGGGGGTGCGGCAAACAACGAATAAATTTCCAGCGACGCGTTGACTTTTTTAAAATAACTGATAGCCCACTAAACCATTATAAATAAAAAAAAATAAACTAAAAAAAGCAAAACAAAGAAAATATCAAAGCAATCTTAACAAAAATTGCTAAATTCAAAAACATTAATTCGTTTTTAAAACTTTAAAATATTTATCCGGAACTTAAAAATATATTTATATGTATGGAAAAAAATATATATGGGTGATTCTACAAAAGTTTATATAGTTTTCGGAGAAAATTAAACAGTTTTTGTTATGAGAACATAGATAATATATTTAATATGCTGTTCCAGACCGGGCCAGTCACTTTTTCAAACAGTTTCTGAAATATCTGTGTTTTCTAAATATGAATGCAAGGGAAGTGACGAGTATTCCAGGGTACTAATTAAATACATAATTTATTGGAAAATATAAGATTTATTGCAACTTTGAGCATATTATACATTAAAAATCTTAAAATCAAATAATACCACACATCAGTGGCGGCTGGTGGATTTTGGGTATACCGATATCTCAATTATTAAATATGGGACCCACACCAAATTTATATGAGTTTATAATGACATTAAATAAACAAGTTTTGGGCAAGCAGAATTTAAATTGAAGTTTGCGAAAAAAAGATAACCAAAACATCGAACATGGAACTGACGACACGGTAATGATGAATGGGATACAAATTTGAGATTATAATTCGGAATTAAGTATTTTACTGATATTTTTTATTAGTGGATGCTACTTATCAACAAATCACATATATATATAAGTTGTGGTGAATGCACGTATAGTTCCAGTCAAAATTTCAGTACTGTGGTGAGTAGTTATTTCTTACGTATATATATTTAATTGTGATTTATATAAGGCTATAGCCTAGTACTGAAATTTGACTGGGACTATACGTGCATTCACCACAACTTCGCCGCTTGCATTGTTTTTAAGATGACTATCGTGCAAAGGTCGGGCTCTGTAGGTATTTTTTTAATTTTGACGGGTAAAAGTGAGTAGGTACAAAGATTATTATTTTTTTTTTAATTGCTATTATTCGAATCTATGATAAAATATGAAAAATACATTATTTAATGTTTTATAGTTTGTAGTGAAATTGAAAAATTTAAGATAAATTGAATATATTTTAAAATAAAATTATCAAATATTTGATTCAGGAGTTGTGACACTCCAAGGTACTGATGTTTTGAATATTTATTATGTTTTCTACAAACGTGCTTTTGAAAAAATACATTAAAATTGGGTGGAGAAGTTAAAAAAACCTAGATCTTTTGTTATATACTAAAATATTTACAAAAAATATTAAAATACCTACTCTATTGACTGATGACATCAAGTTGTGCAACTTTTGTAGAATCACCCATATACATATAAAACTAATAAAATATCAATCAGATTACCCATGTGGCGTGGACCACAATAATAAAATAATAAATTTTACCAAACGAGACAAAAACTATAAAAGAACAGAACAGTTTTAAATAATTCAATCTGAATCAAAACAGAAAAACCCACTCCTCACAAACTGCCATCCACCTCAACTGATATAAAACCACCAATTAGAGCAAGACCAGGCTCCAATTCTTGTCGTTTCTTCCTTTATTTTGAGGGTGAGGGTGGTTTGTACTCCTGTCTCTAGTCTTCGTGGTGAAATCTAAGATCTGCGTATTGAAGTTTGACATTTTTTTAATAGTATTTTTTTTTTCAAGCCTATAATTATTTTATATTTTTTATACTACTCATCAAGTCCATGCTGCACAAACATGTACAAGAAAACAATATTTATATATATTTTTTATTTTTAGGAAATGAGTGCCTGCGCCTCTGTCGTTCACCATAGGTAAGAAAGTAGTAGGCAGTGCTAGAAGAGACAAACAAATGAAAAACGAGATCTCAGCCTGCTTGATAATAATACCTCACTTATACGAGCCAGTCTTAAAACTTGATGACAAGATTTAAATGTTTTATTATTTAACTTAAACAATTGTATTCATTCGGTAAGGAGAGTGGAAAAAAATACCGGTTATTACACACATAAATTCTCATTATACGTCCAAATTTATTGCCTCTGCCTTTTACCATATGGTTTTGATTTAATAAGTCATAAGAGATATTTATTTTGTGTCATGTTGTTCCTACCAAAGGTTTATTTTCATTTTATATGCTTTACTTTTGTTTTCATAAGTATTTTGTTACTTTACTAGTAAACTTTTTTAATATTCCCCTTAAAATGCTTTATTATTAAATTCACTTTCATATGTACAGGGTGTCCATATTTTCCTAATTGTGCAAAAAATGTTAGTTATTTTCTGGTTAATTAATAAATGATAAAAATTAAATTAAAAAAATTTCACATAATATATTTTTTCTACTAATTGACCTTTTAAATACCCATTGACAAGTTGTGGCTTTATAGCGCTTTAGTTACGGCTGAAGTTAGAAACAGGTTTTTAGTCACGGGCTGAAGTTAGCTTTAAGGACAGTTGTCAAATGTCATACAATCGTTAAAATAAAGTTCCTTTCTTGTAAAATAATTCTAAATGTGAAAATTATTGCATTATCTCTATACAAAAATACAAAAGTATTAAATAATTTCTTCACGCCAATATTTGAAAATATATGAACATTTGTACTGACCTTTTGATTTCGCCGTAGTAGTGGTAAGTTAACAATATTTAACTAATACATTTATAAAGTGGTAAAAAATTTGCGTACAGTTCCCATAAAATATTCTTTTCTCTTTTACTGTAAAGAACTGCTTCTATATCGATTGTTAGTCTATTTTCAAGGGATAAATTTCGATTAACACAGAAAAATTTGAGATTTTAACGCCAGTAGATTTTCAAGTTAGAAATTCTAACAGGAATTCCAATAAATCACTTTTTGTACCTTTAACATTTCCCGTGTAAGAATTTTTAATACCTTGTGCTAATATTTATCATATTTTAAAATTAATTTAATATTTTAAGTTTAATTAAAATAATAACGGGCAATATTAATTTTGAAAATTACGTCAAAAATGTAAATTGAGATGCTTACTTTATTTTCGTATATAAGTCGTTCTATACAAATATTTAATTAAAATATTTTTTTACCTTACACTTCTTTAATTAAAATTAAAATTGTGACTAAAATGGCGTTTTTTTCTAACTTGATACATAATATACTATTGTTTATTTTTTGTTTTTTAAATACCTACATGATTTCATTAACTTTTAAACATTTTTATTTACTTTTTAGCGTCTTTAATGAAAATATCGTTTATATTAACTTTTTTTGACAAGACATCACATTTTGAAATAAATTAACATCGTGGCGGGTTTTTTTTATTTATTTGTACCACAGCCGCATGTAAAAAACTTTCTTATGCTAAAAGATATAAGTCTATGTACAAAAAATTCAAATAATATGAAGCTTTGTCCACCATTTTTTTACGCGAAAGTTACGAAAGCATGATTAGTGACAGTGGATATTTATTTATTATAAGTTTGTCATTTTAAATGATGTTAAAATTTTCATTCGCTAGTTATTTTATAAAGCTATTGCGAGTTAAGTTTGAAAATTTATAACTCGAGCGACGAAGGAGCGAGTTTTGTAATGGACGAGTGCGACAAAAGGTCTTATGACATGCCATTTTATCTATTTTGCAAAAATTCTATTAAAAAAATAATTTTATACCTTAAATTTAATTTGGTCGAATTTTACTTTATATAGTTGGTATTACAGTCATTGGTTTGACAGTTAATGTCAAAATCGATTCGCCATGCCGTCCTTAATTTACTTATTTACAATAAGCGGCTGTTAATGTTAAGAAGAAAAAAAGATTTTCTTTGGTGTTAAACAAAATTTATTGCCAGAAGTCTCGTAAGTACTAGAAAAACCATAAAAATATTATAACCAATAAGCAAAATATTATACTGTTTAAAGTATAGCCAACGTATAAAATCAAAATTTTGGGTGGGATAAAGTATCTCAAGCGGTGTTATTATGAAGTCATTATGAACGCGAAACAGATAATAGTATATTATGTATCAAGTTTGATAAACGCCATTTTATACACGAATTTAATTTAGGCTCGAGCGAGCTTGCGAGCGAGTGCTTAAATTAATGAGTGTATAGAAAAGTTTTTAAACGAGGTGCATACTATACTATTTAAATCAAAAATTTGTATAGAGCGTCATCTATGAAACAACAGGGGAAACTGTCAAATGTCACATTTTTACATTTTATAAACACAATTATAAAGGTTATAAATCGAAATTTATCTTGAAAATTGACAGTTTTTCACAGTGAAAGTAAAGGAAATGTTTTATGAGGACTTTACAGTAGAGTCCGTGCCCGAATTTAAGTAATAGTTTACTGCCGGCGAAATTAAAACTTTTCAAATATTGGCGTTGAGAAACTATTTAATATTTTTGTATTTTTGTATTGAGATAAAAAAATAATTTTCACATTTAGTATTATTTTACAAGAAAGGCACTTTATTTTAACGATTGTATGACTGTATAACTTCAGCCCGTGACTAAAAACCTGTTGCTAACTTTTCAAATATTGGCGTTGAGAAACTATTTAATATTTTTGTATTTTTGTATTAAGATAAAAAAATAATTTTTAAATTTAGTATTATTTTACAAGAAAGGCACTTTATTTTAACGATTGTATGACATTTGACATGACTATCAACTAACTTAAAACTAACTTCAGCCCGTGACTAAAGCGCCGTAAAGCCACAACTTGTCAATGTGTATTTAAAAGGTCACTTAGTGTCATGAAAACATTTTTTTTTTATTTTCAAATTTTTTTCGTTTTTATTTTTTATCTCGTAAATTCGTGGACATGAATTCAATTCACAAGCGATATACGAGGTTCCTTTGCATCAGCAGAGAACCAATGTGACAAAGGCATCATCGATCCTTTTTTAATTGGTAATGAAGAATCGTTAACGCTTATAGATAATATTATTTAGTCATGGAACATTTTAAATTTTCTTAAAAAAAACATTTTATTGCTTGATTTGTCATTCTGTGTAAGTCAAAAAAGAAGTAAAACATATGAGCATCATAAAACAAACATGCATCTAGTCGCCCACTTAGTCTCTCTGCAACCAGCCAATAAAACGGAGAAAAGACAAAAGACGCACGCCCCCAGGACCATTGTCACTTGATTTCTAATAAGACAAGACGAAATAAATATTCGCGTTTTTTTGTTCACTCGAAGTTAATTACTTTTTTCCTTGTACTGACACCGGTGACGTTTTTTCTTAATTTCCATTCGCAGTCTCAATTAAAGGATGTCTTCATAAATTGCCCTCTCCATGCAGAACCGACCTCGGAATTTTATTGCTCCCCCCGTCAGGTTTTTGAGAAATTCTAACCCAAAAGTCGAAAACACGTTTTTTCGTCACGATGTATTTTTTTCCACAAAACTCTTTTTTCTTTAAATTCCTTTATAAATTGTTCCAATAGCTTTTCGAGAAATTTAAATTTCTAGTACACGGAGAGAAATGTATAGTAAATTTTAGGTAGTAAAACAATATATAGTAAAATTTACTTTAACAAATTTTATTTTTTTATTTTTAACAATATTATATATTCGTCAATACAATATTAAGATTGTAATACAAAATACTATTTTTTATTATACAATTTTAGTAAAGATTGCAACACCAATATTACTAAATCGTAAATGTATAATATATATTTTAATTTTTAATATGTTCGTATAGTAAATTGATTTTACTATCCACAAATAGTAATATTTACTATATGATTTAATCAAATGTAAGGTGTACATCTAATATTATAATATATTACACATTAATAAAAAATTTAGTAAAAATAAAAATACTCTTATGACATTTTAAACATTCAATTTTCTTAGTTTCTTCAATAAACTTTCTTGACCCATTACTGGACCAGTAATACCAGTAATACTGGTAATACTTATAAGAAAGAGTTGAACCTACTTGGTTGCATAGTATGTACCGATTGCAGCAAAGGCAACGTCGCGACGCGTCGTTAGACGGTGTGGATCACGTGATGTTCTTACATCTCGCCTCTGTTGGCTTACCAACCATGTTATATAAGCTCAGGTATTTCTTTGTTTTGGGTGTGTTCCACTACTACAAGTTGCTCGACAGTGTCGTGTCGACACTGATGATACCCTATATAGGTCAAAACACCTGTCTGTCGGTATTTGAAGTTGATGGAACGCACTCAAAACAAAAAACTTTGGCGAGGTGTAGGTTCAATTCTTTTTCATAACATTTTTGTATATTAAAAAGTACAATAAATATGTTACAATTTTTAATTGTTAACTTATAAAAATATTCGATTTTAAAATATTTTATATTTAAAATGGCAACATAATATTTTAAAATTTACTATACTTATTAGTAATGGAAAAAATCTAATTATAATAAGAATTAAAAACAAAATTGGTTAAGAATATTAATATTTTACATACATACATGGATATTTAAAAATTACTAAATATGCATAGTATCTGGCAATATACAAGATAGTTGTCCCAAATAGTAGTAAATTATAGTAAAGGGTATTATAATTATGGTAATCAGCATTATACTTTTCTCTCCGTGTAATGATTTATTGAAGGGGATATTAAATCTAAGCCCGCCTCTGCACTCTGGATCCTTCGTTTCTATTATTTATTCGTGCGTAGAAACTCAGGAGGCCACGGCGGTATTTTTTTCTTTATTCAGTTCGGTAATTAAAGAAATTGAGGAGCGATAAATTCACGAATAAGAACGGAAGAAAAAAGGGCTGTTTGATTGAGAAAAACCGCGAGGTGTCTGAAACTCTTTAAGAAGTCTTTTAAGGACATAATTGGGGGATATTTTTGTAGGGAATCGATGTTTTAATTAAGAGTTATTAGGGGATTTTTTAATAATACCTGGCAACTAAGGGTGGATTCGAAGAATTGCTTTTTGTTATTTAAGACCTACAAATTTGTAATCTTAATGTTTTTCCCAGATAATTATTTGAAATGTTTGTTATGACGTCACATCTTAGTACATTTTAGCATAACCTGAATTTCCAATTTTTTACATTTTCACTGTCGTTTTGTAACCACTTTGCGGTGATAATTTTTTTCTACGACCACTTTGTAATAGTCACATTTCGTATTGGCATCGTTGCTTAGAAAATGAATCTTTTCATTGGCAAGGCAAAACACGAATGTAAAGTGACATTTTTGTGTGAAAAGTAACAGGTCTGTGTGAAAAGAAATTGACAGCATAGTTTGACATTCGTTTCAAAATTTGTATTGTATTTGTATATGTACATATGTCTAAATATCATTTAGAACACAATTAGTTGTGTTTGTATAATAAATTCTAGTTTTTAGTGCCTTGATTTAAATTGATAAGGTAAGGTTATTGATTTTAAGTAACTTATGCCTTAAATTAAAAGAATAAGATGAAAGCTTTCTTCAAGCTCGTCTTAAACACTCGCATGAAAAAGTCGCTTTTCAACACTTGTAAAACAAATAACTATGTCTACTCCACTAAAAAATTTGTCAGTTTTTTTCAAATTTTTTTACCCAACCAAAACGAAATGGTTCTTTTTTTTTAAATCCCCAAATTTCTTTAAAAATTGAGTGAATGGGACTTTTTAAGTTTGTAAATGTACTTATACAAAACAAATTTTTTATCTCAAATTCCATGAAATTTTTCAGTATCTATTATTTAAAAAACATTTATTTCGCCATATTTTTTTCATAAAAATAATAAATTCTGCGAATTTTTAAAAAGTTATGGGTATTTTAATATTTCAACTTTATTGCCTAATTTTGTTGATATTTTTGTTATTTTTTTCTTTTTTTTTTGTTATTTCGAAGTTATCGAATTGTACTTTAATTTTGACTTATATTCAAATTATTTTACCTTATACGCATGTTGATTGTAATTGATTAAGCATGAAACGATTTCCATGAGAAATCAGGTGCACTTATTAATTTAATACAATTTTTTGTAAAACCATTGTAAACATGAAGATGAATAAATTTGAATTTGAATTTGAATTTAAAAAATCCAAATTTAACTTTTTTGGTTTGGTAGAATAATATAAAAAATTCAAAAGGTGTCGACTTGGCCTGTAACAACCCATATATTGTTTATATGCATATATTTTTAATCATTAAATTATTATAACAAAATATATTGTTCACAAACCAACATTAAAAATTTTATAATTACATAAATACATACATGTATAATTACATACATACATGTATATTAATAATATGGATTTTAATCTGCTACAAATAACTTGTACTGAAAAAACATTCTTAAAAAACTAAATAAACTAAATTTCCCCTTTTGATATGGTTGATTTTTTTATCTTTTTCTACCCCACTAAAAATTTTTCTTAAAATTTGTTTAAATTTTTTTACCCAACCAAAAAAAATATTACGAATTTAAAAAGTTTTTTTTTTAAATCCCCAAACATTTTTAAAAATTGAAATTGAACTGATAAAAAATCTCTATAAAATTTTTCAGTTTTTTTTAGAAAAATATAAATTTTTCAAGTTCGCCCTTTTATTTTTTTTTTCATTTTTCTTCGAATAATGCCGCTTTTCCTAAAGTGGACTTTATTTAAAAAAAAGTGGCATTATTTTGAAAAATTTTAATTTTTTTTGGTTGGGTAAAAAAACTTGACACATTTTTAGTGGGGTATTTTAAAAAAAAAATACTTACCAACTAAGTATTCAAAAAAAAGTAAAATGAAAATCTTCCATTTAGATCTTGGGAAAGAGCGATCAATTCTTCGTAATTTATGTGTAGTATCGTATATTGATAATATTTGAACTGTCTCAAAGTTAATATTTGTAGAATATTTTTAATTTGAAAGACTCATACGATAGTAGGAAACTCAAACTTTATTCTTCTGAATGCATTATTCAAAATTATAAACGTAAAAATTGATTGAAATTGAAATTAAAAATATTCTACAAATATTAACTTTGAGACAGTTAAAATATTATCAATATACGATACTACACATAAATTACGAAGAATTGATCGCTATTTTAGGCCGGCAGAAAAATATTAAAAAAATTCAGACAAATCAAAATGCATGCATTGTTTACATACAATTTTTTTTCCTTAAATTATTATAACAAAATGTATTTTTAACAAACTTAATTAAAAATATAATAATCATAAATATAATAATATATCATATCATAATATAATAATCATATATATATATATATATATATATATATATATATATATATATATATATATCCTACAAATAACATTTTTAGTTGGGTAGAATAATATAAAAAAATCAAAAGGTGTCGACCCATATACTGTTTAATACAGTGTTTATATGCATATTTTTTTAATCCTTAAAAAATTATTATAACAAAATATATTGTTAACAAACCAACATTAAAAATTTAATAATTATATTAATTATGTGGATTTTATATCTGCTATAAATAACTTGTACTAAAAAAAACATTTTTAAAAAACTAAAACGATTTTTAAAAACTTAATATACAAAATGTCTATTTTTATATTTAATCCATTAATAATTCCTTAACTTCTTCAAAACATGTACCTTATTTTTTATAAATCCCTATTTCTGGATACTTGCGCTTCATCTGAAAGAACCCCGATTGACAAAACATATATTTTTCATAACCTCTCTTTTAAAACCTGGTCGTAAAAATCTTCTTATTATTATTTTTTTAACCAATTTTTAATGTTAGATTTAACTTCTGACTCTTGTCAAATGACCTAAATTCATTGCCTGTTTCTCAGTTTAGTGTTGATTTCTTCCCCTCTAAAACGGTTAAACGGCGAAGAAGAAGGATGAGAAGAAGAAGAACAAGAATAAGAAGAAGACAAAGAAGAAGAAATTTTGTACCAGCGCTATCAGGAGACTGGCCTGAGGGTAACCAGAAGACTAGGATCCGGGATAAAAAGAGTCATCAAGTAGAGATGTGTTTTTGGAGTCTTGAAGTTTTCGGGATAGAACAGCTTACCACTGTTTCCAGTTAATTTAAAAAATTCTTTTTCCAGCAAAACAACATTTAAAATTGTTAATCAATACCCACAACTAAAATTGTGTACATTGTACCGATGTAGGTAATAATATTTCGAACGATATTAGTCGTAGATATGTTAGTATCATTTGGTGTCATGTCTTTTATTAATTAAACAGTACGGCGCGGCATAAAGCAGCTCAGCAAGTAGAAACAGAATGTAGAATGGGATATGTATATGCACTATCCACCCACACTAACGAAGCGAACTATTCGTGCTCGTCGATATTAACAACTCAACAAATTGGTAGGATAAAATAGTTACAATATAGTCGCGATGTCGTAAATTACAATTTAATTGGGGATGAACTTTGCCCCGCATTTGCACGATACAATTCCCGGATAATTAGTTATAATATAAACTGCTATTCGTTCATTCGTTTCGAATACGCTGTATATTAAACAGTGATACCAAACGCAAAACATCAAATATAACTAGTAATAAATTTCGAATGAATTTTGAATCGCGTGTCGAATATTTAGAATTTCTTGTTAATTTAATTGTCTTTTGATTTACTAATAGTAAATGAACTAGTTTATATACATATATATTAGGTTTTAAAATAAGCCCCTCAAAAGATGAGCTCTATGTGGAAAATCGCATTTTCTGATAAAAATCATGAAAATTACATTTTTATGGGCATAAAATATTATATTCTGTAACAAGTAAACGTGTTTCAGACTATACTTTTTCTACGTTTCCAAAAAATTCTGTCATAGGATGATAGAATATTTCATTCTGTAACATTTTGGGGAATATATGTCATTCCATAGATAAAAGTCAAATTCCGTAATAGGAGTAGAAAAAGACTTTATTTTTGTACGCAGTACAAAATTCAAATTATTATGCACCGCCGTACAATAATGAAAATGCATTAAAATTACATTGAAAGAGCATTTAGCTCAAAATAAATGCAGGTAACTAAAAATTACAGGTCACTGTAGAATAAATTCATACACATAACCTTTGACAAAATGTTGCACAATGTGAGGGTGATATTTGGCTTTTTCGATATCCTGTAATTTCGATATTTTAAATGTCTATATTATTTTAATCAATATTTTTAGCAGTCGAGATTTTATTTTCGATAACTTGTTTTTTATTATGAAACACTTTCATATTTTAATCGGGGATAAAGTCTCAAGAACTCACAAAAATAAGAAAAAATGTTCTTATGAACTTGTAAAGATAATTTTTTTTTATCTGGATTGCGGCAACGTTGCAAATTTAGGGTTTTGGTTGGCAAATACAGTTGTCAAGTTGGTCCCATTGATTAAATCAAACTAAGCTAGTTATAAATCTAATTGTGGTTATGTATAAATTATTGTAGGTTACATTGTGCAGTTGTCAAGTTGAGTTGTCGAAATTCTTAGTTAAAAATGCAATTAATTTGGCTTTGTTGGTGCTTGGATAAGTAAAATCATATAAAAAAGTAGATAATAATCTTCGCTTTGAAAAGAATTTATATAAAAAAAATAAAATTTTTTGTGAACGTAAATGTTGTCCAATAGTGAATAATGTGAAAATAATGTGTGATGTAATAATTTATAAAACCAAATTCGTTACTTTTTTTACTCAAAAAATGTCCATAAGGCGATGTACTTTTTCTTCCATTGTGGCATTTGGCATAGTTTCATCAAAATAAAGTTTTGCCCTCAAAAGGTCTTTTACATTCGAATTCGTTGCTATTATTTTTGGCATAACTATCTTTTTATTTATAATTGACAAGTAAATTATCAATAATAAATAATATTGTCAATTTTACAGTGTCAAAGTATTTAATTAAATTCTGTAGCAGAAGTACCATTTTTAAATACTAAAAATACTAAGTCAAACTGGCATAAGCCACCAACCTAACAAATAAACACGAGTCCAGATAAAAAAGAATGAATGTTTTAAAGCTTCGTTTTAGAAATAAGGATATTAAAAAAATGTTTATTTTTTTAAAATATTCAAAAACTTCTTGGTCGAATTTAATTTGGGTATCCTACTTCTTTTTTATAATTTTTATATTATTTTTATATTAAGCAATTAAAAATACAAAATTTTTGTCTCTTTTATCATTTTCATTTTTTTTCATCATGTGCAATATTTAAGAAAAAATAAATAAAATTGAACCCATGAAAATTTTTGTCAAGAGCAATTTTTTTCTTATTATATTATTTCTTCTTTTTCTTTTTTTTTTTGTTCTTCCTAAGAAGTCCCAGAAGCCAACCGAATGGCTTGTGCTATCCATATTGTCAAAATATGCATTTGCATATAATTCGGTTTCTAGTAATTATAATTATATATAGTACTGTTTTTGAGTTTTGTCAATAATTTATACAACATTTGCAATTCTCGTCCATAAAAGACGAGCCTTTTTTTAATTAATTTACCCAAAAAGTAAGAAATAAAATTTTTACCCACTACAATGTTGGTAAATACACTGAAAGAAATTTGTTGCTAAAAGTAAATACAAATTTATGCTAAAAATTTTATACTAGTGCTTTACACATTTATACTACTGTTTATTATAAATGTATGTTAAATTTTGTAATACATTTATTGTAAAGAAGATATGTTAGATCGAAATAAAAATAAACTTACCCTTACTATAAAATGTAAACTATAAGTGAATTACAGCAAAAAAATATTGCTAGAAACACCATTTATATTGCTAGGGCAGCAATAGGCTGCTAACCAAACGAATATATTTGTTTTAACAATGTATGTGGTAGTCGATATATGAAACATAAAATATATTTGCCCTAATTATTTTTGTATTTAACTTAAGTATATATTTCTTTCAGTGTAATGAAGGAGTCCTTACATTTTACATCGATCTTTTAGCCTCATAACTCTGCATTCTGTCTATATGAAATTTCTTAATAATTCATCGGGATATATAATAAGGAATTTATGGGTACGTTCTTTCTCCTTTTTGAGAAACAGGGTGTTCAAGTTTTATTGACATACAGGGTGTCCTAAAAGTCGTGCACTAAATTGTTAAAAAAAATCAACCTACACTGTGGTGTAAAGATTAATCTTAAAATGGTGTCAAAATCCAACACCAAATGGTGTTAATATAAATACCATCAATTATGGTTGAAAATGTTATATTCAGCAAACACCAAAACGGTGTTTATCTAAAAATATTTGAGAAGTGCACCTTCACAGAAAAAAGGAATAGTTCATTTAACTATATTAATTTAGTTGACCCATAAGTATTTATTTAAATTAACTGTGGGAAGGTTAATATAAACAAAGATTAATTTGACGGTACTAAACCAGATAGTTATTTTTTTTTAATTGGTTAAATTAACCCAGAAAACTTAAGAGAAACCAACCCGCTGTATGGTTCAGTTTAAAATAAGAGTTACTTCAGCCTAAAACACTTTGTTAAAACGATTAATTGCCGTGCATTCCTGGTTGCATAGTGTGTACCGATCGCGGCAAAGGCGGTGTGGATCACGTGATGTTCTTAAATCTCGCCTCTGTTGACTTACATGAAGAGTATATAAGCTCAGGTAGTCCTTTGCTTTGGTGTGACACTGCAAGTTGTTCGATACTAAAGAGACCTTAAATAGGTGGAAACAGCTGTCAATACTTGAAGTATTTTAAGTTGGTGGAACGCACTAAAAACATTATCTCTAGCGAGTTGAAGGTTCAATTTTCTGGAATAATACCACTGGTAATATACTAGTAATGCGTCAAGGAACTTGCCTTTTTTTTCTGTGTAGTATGATTTAATTTGACCAAAAAAACATATAAAATTTAACACTGGAAAGGAGTTCAATTTACACCAGGTAAAATTTATTTTAATACTGTGTGAAAGTTAAATTTACACTATTTTAGCATTTGAATTTACACTGGACCAACGAACCATATTTAACACCATTTTGGTTTTTATCGATATAGACCATGTATGGTGTTAATTTGGTGTTAAAATGTTCATGAAATTTTGAACAGTTGTCATGATGATTTAGAAATAAACTTAAAGAAAATTTGTATACAAAACCATAAAATAAATCTATTAAAAAACTATACAAATATTTATAATACACAGACATAAGCACAGTCTGAGGGAGCATTCTTTCAACAAAACATACATATCACAATACTCACTGAAGAAATACATGTCAATATCTAGGGCATATTTTGGTACATCCTGTATAAAAGTGTCTTAATAATTCATCGGCTGGATCAAATTAGGAATTTATGGGTACCCGGCCAGGGAGGGTAGGGACTTTTTTTGATTAGATTGAGACCAATTTCTCGTTCCAAATTAAAAAAAAAAGTTTAATATTTGATGCCGGCCATTCAATTACGGCGCGCCTAATTAGATCTGGGAGAAGAGTGGCTGTCGTAAACGAGCAATAAAGGTTCGCTGACTGAATGTGCTGAGGATTGCGATACGCGGTATTGTCATGTTTGTTCAGTTTTAATTTTTACTCACTTTAATTTGAAATAATAATAATTATTGTTATTATTATTAGTGTAGATGTGGTAGTAATAATGAACATTGTAGCTTGGCTATTTAATTGTCTACGCCATTTTAGTCACTAATTTTAATTAGGCACGAGCGAAGCTTTCGAGTGTCTAAAAAAGTTTATAAACGAGTTGCATATTATACTTTTTTAAGACAAACGTAAATATAAAATATAATTTTATAATAACCAATTAAAATATTTGTATAGAGCGACATCTATTTAAAAATAGAGTAGCCAAAATTGTTGTTAGGAATCTGTTTTGTCGACTTTCAAAATGTCAGTGTGAGTTTGTCAAATTTTTAAAAATCAAAATTTCTTCCTTGTAAATGAACTAACAATCGTTTATTTTTTATATAAATTCAGTTTTTACAGTCAAAGTGAAGAGGAAGTTTTTATTAATGCTGGGGCATCGGCAACTTCTAAAATCAAAAGGTGTGTACATTGTACACTGTACAAATAATAATAAAGTGCCTAATTAAATGAGGGCCTAGAAAGGTTTGTAAACGAGTTGCATATATACTATACTTTTTCTCCGACAAATACTTATTTCAAATATGATTTAAATTAAATATTTGTATAAAGCGACATATATGCGAAAATGAAGCTAGTAATCATCCCATTAAACATTTTTGACGCAATTTTCACCATTAATTAAACTTAACAATTATTGATACTTTAAAATATTAAAATAACTTCAAAATATGATTATGTTAAGAAAATATTTTAGCCTTTGATTTTTTTTATCACAAAGTACACGGGAAAAGTTAAAGGTACAAAAAGTGATTGTTGTATTTATTGGAAATCCTTTTAGAATTTCTAATTTGGGAATCTACCGGTGTTAAAATCTCAAATTTTTCTGTATAAATCAAAATGTATCCCTTGACAATTAAGTAACAATCGATATAGAAGCAGTTCTTCACAGTAAAAGAGTAGAGAATGTTTTATGAGCACTGTATAAGCAAAATTTTTAATGTTTTATCAGTTAAATCTAGTTAACTGCACTATTACGGCGAAATCAAAAAGGTTAGTACAAACGTTCATTTAACACAGTACGACAAAATATGATTTATTTTTCCTCTCAGGAAAAATTTCTACAGATTTAGAGACTTAAAAAATAGATATGCGTGTCTTTAGATCACGTCATTTTGTTTTTTTAGTACTATCCAATAAAATGTTATCTACGGCACATAATATAACAGCTTCGATAACAGCTAGAGTGTATAGAAAAATTTTATTTACTAAATAAATGGCAAATTTGCAAAATATATCAAGTGGTGTTTTGCAGGTTGTGATACCAATATAGATTTTAAAGCAATGTAAAATCGTCAAACTAAAAGACCAAGATTTTTTCCAACATATATTGAATATAAGATAGATACAATAAATAAGTAAAAAAAATCAAAAATTTAAAATAGAAATTATTTTTTTTTTTTAAGTATAATTTTTCTATTATGTAAAAACCAAGGTAAAAACATAAAATATTAAAAAAAAATATTTATATATATGTTACATATATATAATGATTTATATATATGTTATATACAGGGTGCCCGTTTTTCGAGCTCCACCATGGGGATCTCCGTTATTATAAGAGATACGAGGTCGGTTAAATTAGGGCAAAGTTGCGCATTTTCATGCTGAATAATTATCTGAAAGAAAATTTTATGTGTCATTTTTACTTTTTGAATTACCTATTGGAAAAAAACTGAAATTTGCAATTTTCGTTTTTATTTTTTTAAGCGAAAACCAAAAGAACTGGACGTTTTTAAGTAGCGTGTTCTTAGGGCACTTTTTTACAAGGAATCCAAATCTGTCATCTTTTTTTCCAAGGCGTCCTTGATGCCAGAGTTACAACACTCAACTTTGTTTTTTCTTATAGGCGCCATATTGGATTTTTGCATTTTAAAACGTTTTTTTTTTCCTGATTTCAACGATGTATCACACAATATGATCGAATCTTACGTGCTGATCAAAATTGGGAAAAAATCGTTTTTGGAAAAGTGTTTGGAAAAAACGCCATCAATTTTGGTTAACAAACTAAATTTTGACAGCTCAGTTAAATAATAATAATAATTTTTATTTATTAACCGAAGCCTACTAGGTACAATGTCATATTTGAATTATAAAACACGAAGGCTTATTGGAAAATAAAATTTAGGTAAGGTGATTTCAAATAACGGAGATATACGTTGGCCAGCGCGGTCACCTGATCTTTCTCCACTGGACTATTATTTATGGGGAACTATGAAAGACTTAATTTTTAAATCTGTACCCATCGATATCGATGAGCTGAGAAGAACAATAATCACCACTTTGAGGACTAAGATAAGAAGACGAGATATCAGGCGAGCTATTCAGAATCTGAGGAAACAAGTAGAATTATGTTTAGAAGTGGAAGGTGAAACATTTGAGCATTTGTTATAACTTTGTTTTGTTTTTCGAAGAATAATGTTTAGAAGTGGAAGGTGAAACATTTGAGCATTTGTTATAACTTTGTTTTGTTTTTCGAAGAATAAACGTCTACACTAATATGTCAGTCCTAATTCAAAACCTAAATTTTTAAGTAGGTAGGTAAACATTCCAGATCCAAATTTAACTGAAATGTCAAAATTTTTTTAGTTACAAAATTTGTTTGCGTTCTTTCCAAAGCACTTTTCCAAAAACGATTTTTTCCCAATTTTGATCAGCATGTAAAATTTGATCATATTGTGTGATACATCGTTGAAATCAGGAAAAAAAAACGTTTTAAAAATGCAAAAATCCAATATGGCGCCTATAAGAAAAAGTTGAGTGTTGTAACTCTGGCATCAAGGACGCCTTGGAAAAAAAGATGACAGATTTGGATTCCTTGTAAAAAAGTGCCCTAAGAACGCGCTACTTAAAAACGTCCAGTTCTTTTGTTTTTCGCTTAAAAAAATAAAAACGAAAATTGCAAATTTCAGTTTTTTCCCAATAATTCAAAAAGTAAAAATGACACATAAAATTTTCTTTCAGATAATTATTCAGCATGAAAATGCGCAACTTTTCCCTAATTTAACCGACCTCGTATCTCTTATAATAACGGAGATCCCCATGGTGGAGCTCGAAAAACGGGCACCCTGTATATGTTATAACATCATAGAGAATTCAAAATGGCTGTATACAAAATTTAAATGACGTGATTTCGTGAAACGCGTACGTTTTTTAACCTCTATTTTTAAAATCTGTTAAAAATTTTCATGGGAGGGAAATCGTCTGGAACTGTACAATCGTTTTAAATATTGGCGTCAAGAAACTATTTAATACTTTGGTATTTTTGTATTGAGATAATAAAATAATGTTCACATTAAGTATTATTTTACAAGAAAGGCACTTTATTTTAAAGATTGTATAACATTTGACAACTGTCAACTAACTTCAGTCCGTAACTAAAAACCTGTGGCTAACTTCGGCTCGTGACTAAAGCCCCTTAAGGGGCTTTAATTAAAGCCATAGCTTGTCAATTTGCATTTAAAAAGTTACATAGTGTCATGTACGATAATGGGCTTTTTAAAGGTGGGAGTACAAAAAATAATTTACACAAATAAGTATTATTTTACAAGAGGGGCACTTTATTTTGACGATTTATAACATATGACATATGCCATAAAGCTAAACATTTTAATACCATAATGGGTGTTTTAAAGGTGAAAGATTTTTAACAAAACTTTAAATTTATTAATTGATTAAAATCAACAATTCTATATAATTTTTAAAACAATTTTTTGTCTCCCTTAAACACAAAGCCATTTTATGATTACATACTTTCAATTCTTCTGTACTATAGCATCCACGACAAAGATAATAACACAAGTAAACCGAGTAATTCTTGTCGTAAAAGTCAGTGGCACTTTTCGGCGACCCCGAATTTTATTTGGGGCTTTTCCGAATCGTAATTTCCAATAACCGATGACGGGTAACTGCCATCGACCAGCCAGTATTGACCAGAACATATTTGACAGTTAAAGCCCTTCCAGCAGTAAAACTAGCGCTTTATTACAACTTCGCATGGGGTGGTTTCTTTTAACGTTGAGAAAATGGTTTTATGATTTTGGTCATCTTTTGTTGTCTAGGATGAAATCATATATTGCTAAATTACACACGACATGACAATGATAACATTTTTTTAAGTTAAAAAATAAAGTTATTGCATTTACGAAAAAATTTTCATATTACGGTAACAAGTGTATGGAAACTAAAAATTTAATTTCAAGATTTTTTTATTAGGTTTTAAGATGGTTTCGGTATATTTTAAAACGATTTTAGGACATTTTTAAAAGAAGAAAACTTTTGATTTGATAGTTTTGTAAATTTTAGTTCTAATATTATATTAGGTATCAAGTTTTATAAACGTCATTTTAGTCACGAATTAGGCACGAGCGAGCTTGCAAGTGCTTAATTAAATGAGTGTCTAGAAAAGTTTATAAACAAGTTGCATACTACACTTTTTCTACGACAAATATCTCAAAATGATTTAAATAAAATAATTGTATAGAGCGACATCTGTGACCATTTTTGGGAATGTCATTTTTATGTTTAAATCGAAATATATCCCTTAAAAATGGACTGTTTAAATTCGATATAGAAGCAGTTTTTTACAGTGAAGTCTCCACCCAAAATTAGGTTAAATCTAGTTTACTGCCGATGAAATTGAAAAGGCCAGTAGGTACAATGCTCATAAAAACTTTTCATATATTGAAGTAGATACTATCAAAATATGGCCGCAAATATCTTTAATTAAAATTTAATTAATTATTTTTCCAAAACAATTGCACTCACTTAGTTTATAAATAAATTATAACTTATTTCATAGAGAGATATGTAAAGAACTTAAAAATTATGAGTTGCCGTTTCTCACATGGTCGCAACCTCTTGAAAACCAGGTGTAAACGTATTACTTCAATTTTTGCATTTATACATATTTGAATGAATTATAATTAGTAGCTTTAATTTGATATATAATTATTTATCAAATTAAAGCAACTTTTTCTCTCTATGCGATGGTAGAAGGTAAAAGTGACCGTGAATAGGGGTTGCCAACTGTTAAAGTTTTAATGTCCTACACATTAGATAAGTTGGCCTTTAGTGGGCAATTTTCTACGTCAAACAAGAGACCTATTTTCAGTTAAATATCTGATCTATTCCGTCAATTAATTAATTTATTTATTTATTTACATTTATTTTAAGAAGTTTAATTTTTAGTTTAAAAGAATTATTTAATTTTTTTATTTTAGTTTTTTTATAAGAAAACACTTTTATTCAAATGCAAAACAACAACAAAAGTGATTACGTTACATTTTAAGTATCTGAATAATCCAGAGCAAACTTCGACTATCACCCAACGCCGGTGAAGGGTCTACTGCTAAATTACGAAATCATCTCTTGGAATCTCCCACTCTTAAAAATTATTCTTCCACTCTTAAAAACCGAAGACAGGCCTACATGTAAAATGAAAGTACGGTATACTTTTTTCAAGCATTTAATAATTGACATAAGTTATATTATAGGTTATGTATATGAAATTATTCTACAGCGACATCTTAGTTTACATTTTGTTGGCTGATTTTGAGCCAAACGCTATAAATAAAACCATTCTTGCTATATATAGGAAGAATAAGTAATTTCATTGTATTTTTATTATTGTACGGCGGTGTATAATAATTTCATTTTTGAACTGTGTACAAGGGTCGTTTTCAAAAAACACCCACCTTCCGCTGTCCGTAAGTTTGAATTCCAATAACTTTGTTAAAAATTATCGGATCTTATTGATTTAACAACCAAGTGAAAGCCTTACTCTTTCAGAAAATGTTTGTTTAGTTATTTAAGAATATATTTTTTTTAAATTTTGAAACTTGTGAAACACACATTTTCGCATGTCCCATTAGCGTTTTATAAAACTTACATACATGTTTTTTTAATATTGAATAACCAGAACTTTGTGTTGCTTTATAGCAATCCATAACATCCTTAGTTAATACAGTAAACAATTTATATATAAAATAAATAATTTTAAACTAATTTTTTTAAATTTGACTCATGTCCCAGACATGTTTTCCGTTGCGTTACGTCCGTCGCGTTACCGATAGAATATTAAAAAAACATATATATGGCAACTTTTTTGGCACTTACGTGATCAACAAATGATGTTCGGACGTACACATTACCCAGCTGAATTTATTTATTCACTCAGGAAGAATATATCGGTTGCGGATAACGCGAATGTAATAATTGTTTGTCCGCTAAGTTACTCAAAAAAATAATAAAAATATGTTAAGAAAAAATATAATTTTCATGTTTATGTTTATTTTAGGGCACTAAAGCTTATTGAGAGTCCATTATGTTACCTTATGGTAACGCAATGGAATTTAGGGTAACGCAATAGGATTTTTCGACTACAAAGTGGATATTTACCGTCGCTTTTATTAAAAGTAGTTTATGATAAACCAATTTAAAATTATTTATGATTACAACTCATGATATAGATTACATCCAAGGGAAAATTTCACGCAATATACAAGTACTAAAAGGGACCTTCACTAGCTTATAGTCAAAGAAAAAGGGTGTCTACAATTTAGAAATCTTAGTTGTTATTCTGCAAGTGAGCACCACTATAAAGGATTTTGTTTATGCATTTTTCTAAATCGTACCACCCTTTATAGTTTCTTTTTTACGTTATCTTTAAGTCCGTTGTGATACCAATGTCTATTTCGTTACTTTTTTTGTTAAAAAAAAATACTTAAAATGATTTTTATACACTATCACTTGGTAATACGTGTTTATAAATTAGAGTTTAAATCACTAATACAGTGACTAAAAGAAAATATTGATGGTATTGTTTTTTAACAAAGAATCGGAATGGTTTCTTTTAAAAAGTAACTTAACGAACATACATATTTAAAAAAGCATAAAATTTTTAATAAAAAATAAAATAAAAAATTGGAGTAAAAAGTTTGTGAACTAAGTACATTTTATTTCAAATTATTTTTATAACAACTTTTTTTATTGAATTAAATTCTGGGTTTGAAATTGGTAACACAGTGGAGATATATAAAGCTAGCTAAAAACAAAAAAAAATAAAAACTGTACTGCCTGTCTTAAATGTAAGTAAACAAAACGCTAAACATTTATAAAAATCCAACCAAAAGTCAATTTAAGCAAAAAAAAATTTGATCTTCATTTTCCTGAATGCGGGTGTTTCTTAAAAATGACCCACAAATATAAAGTCTTTCTATATAGGCTTAATATGAAAATTTTTATATGCTTAAAAATAATATTTTTCCATCAACGTAACATAAATCAACAACTAAATATAATAAACAATATATTCATTTCATTACCCGATTGCACATAATAGTATAACACCCGACATAATACCATCACACCCATCGATGGCTCGAAGCTGTCGTCATTACCACCCCCAAATTCACCCCGATCCTCCCCCCAATTTAGGGGGGAAATCGCTGCGAACTATCGATGAGAATGAAACATATGATGTCTCCAATATCGGGGCGTCGAGGCATGATACCGACAAGCTAAACAGCTGATACACCAGGCATTAAACATCGAGGCATCGTTGCTATTAAAACATTTGTTCGATAGTGTGAATGATTTTACAGCGTTCCGCAGAAATTGTTTAAACGGTTCATTGCTAAAGGGAAACACGTGATGAAACACTTTATGTAGATATAAGGGTTGTTTGGAATATCTGCAATTGTGTTATTTAATGTTGCTTTTAAATAGGATTTATAAATTATTTTGCTGCAGGTTGGCAAACAACCTTTTTTGGGGTATATTGCGTGCGTTGATTCCAAAAATGAGCTTAAGCAAAAGTATTATCACAAAAAATTACGACAAAAACTGGTAGCAGGAGGATATTTTGGATGTTTTCATTATGGTATTAAAAAATTTTTAACATGAGCTTGTACATTGTTAATTTGATTTTAAAAATTTTAACATAATTTTTTGTAGAAAACCAGGGTTTGTAATTAGTTTAACAAGGGAAAATTTTTAATATTTTACCGAAAGTTTTGTAAAGGTAATATGCAATTTTGTAAGCATTTTGTTAATTTCAAAGATTACAGATTATTTTGTTATTGTTTAACAAATTATTTCGTTGAAAGAATACATTTGATTTCAGGAAGTCAATTAAAACATTTCCCACTGACAATAGGCATTAACAAGTTCAACTGACTTCAGCGCCTGCAACTTATGTTTCTGCTTAATTTATTCTAATTCGTAACGTGTTCGTAACAACTATCCAGAATGTTTATAATATATTACAAGAAATTTGTTATTATTTTTATTTGGACTCCTTATACCTATTTGTGTGCAAAGTGCCAAGTATCGGAAAAAAAGATGACATCACTGGTTTTTAAACTAAAATTAGGGGAAACAGTGAAGTGGGTTAAAGTTATGAAATATTTCAAGTGTTGTGATAGAACCTACTGATAATTATATTGTACCAAATTTCTTTATAATTTGATGATTTCAGAATGGTGTGTTATGTTTGTGTAATTTTTTTGTTTAGGAAATTGATTAATATTTCAACAAATACTTTTGTTAATGGGTCTATAAAAAGGTTTGTAAAAATAAGGTCCTTTTTAAAAATTACAAGAAATATTGTTAAATTATTGATATAGGATTTTGTTATTAAATCTACAAAATGTTCGTTATAATTACAAACAACTTATTCAATTCAATTAGTTAACAGATTACAGTTGGTTGCAAACTTAACATAAAGTTATGTGGAACTGGATTAACATAAAATCTGGTTAATATATGGATAAAATTGTGAAATATTTCTTCACTGTATAGAAAAAGTGATGTACTATATAAAAAAAGTGATGTACGGAAATCACTAAAAAACAGGCAAAAGTATAATAGACTTTAAATTTAAATGATTTGCTGACTTGGGCGCCTGCTATATATAGATATTTATATACAGGGTGCATCAAGTATCCTTCTATATATTCTTCAATGGGTATTTTTTTTCCTTGAAGAAATATAGGTTGTATACAATATCGGTTAAATTATAGAAAAGTTGCATAATAACAAGCCTATTAATTTAAATTTATATATTGCAAAAACAGCGGTTTTCAAAATATTTAAAACAAACTTAAAATCTTTCAAAACTGAAAATAGTTCTGTGGGTAAAAGGCATAAGGGGATAAGTCAAAAAAATCATTTTTTTAGCAGTGTCTTAAACGTGTTCGCATTAATTTAGGAAATACATTTATGTTTAGCGAGTATACCCTTTTGCCAACAAATATCATATGCTAGCAAAAGGATATACTCGCTAACCATAAATATATTTCCTGAATTAATGCGAATACGTTGAAGTCTCTAACGAAAAATTGCTTTTTTTGACTTATCCCCTTATGCCTTTTACCCACAGAGTTTTTCCTGCTAATTTGACAAAATGTAAGTTTTGCACATTCATCTACATTTTCTTCCAATTACATATATATTTTGACTTGCCATCACCATATTTTGTTTTTATAATAACCGCCATAGAATTTAGCGAAAAAAATTATAAATTGTATAAAATTGCGGATACATGTGGAACTAACTTTATTTCAAAATTTTTAGAAACGATTTTTGATTTTGACAGGTTTGACATATTTTTTTTCGATTTACGTAAAACCACTGAATTGTAAACTCCAGCCAAATCTTACTCATTTAGAATTTTATGTACAGTATTCACAATTTTCTCGTTAATGCCCTTCATTGCGAGTTTTCTTTGCTTTCATGATTAATTTGTATTTTTTACGCTGATAATTAAGAGCAATACTATGTAACAACTCTCGATAGTTTGTTTTAAAGCAATAGAGAATTTTATGCCTCGATATCTTCAAAACAAAAGGCCGATCAGAGATCATATTGGATATTCTTGGATTGCAATCTATAACACAAATTTTCATTTTTCGCCTCTTGGTATAAATTTTTTATATTTAAATGCGCTTTAAATGTGCTTTTGTATACTATTTCAATTTTACAGGGGGGAATCTACCCCCCAACGAGTTTAAGGTAAATATTACAAAAAAATTAATGACGTAATATGTAAAGTATGGCAGTAGAACGCTGCAAATGTTTTTTAAAATAGATAATTAATAAAATAATAAAATAGTAATTTACGTTACAAGGCCGGGAAATGGCTTATTAAAGTACGATTCTAGATGTTTACGGACGAGGCGACGAAGGAGCCGAGTCTGGAATTTCTAGACAAGTACTTTAATGGCATTTCACGGCCGTGTATCGTACAATGTTTTATTTCATACTATTCAATATTTTTTTCAAATTTTTGGTACAAAAATTGAACTGTATATTCAGGTGAAGGTGTCAGTAATGTGTCAGTACATGATGGTATCAGAATTGTCTAAACAAACTATAAAATGTAGCACCAGTAATATAGGGTGATAATGTAGTATGCTTTAAATCGGTTGCTAACAGTAACAAAGAGTTTTTTTTATTGATTGTCTTGTCTGTCAGTTCAGCATCGTTTTGAATCTGTGGTTTTGAATAATTTCGAATAATATAGATGCAGTGATTTTGAAAAAAAGTTCTGAAGCGACGGCGAAACTTATCCCGGTCAAGTCTTCCGAACGATATCAAAAGGAATACGAGATATTCTGTAAATGGCGCAAAAACTTATAATCGTTCAGAAATAACCATGTGTTAGTTAAAATATACGAGTCCGGTAAAGTTACTTTACCGGCCTAGTGATGTAATGTATCATTTCCCGGACTCAAATGAGTCCGGGAAATGGCACATTAAAGTACAGTATGAAATAAAAAATATTACACAAGTTACTAAAAAAATACAAAAAAAATAAACAAAATTCCATCACTAACTGTTTGCCCGTACTAATTTTTTTCTTAGAAAAACCATCCACCATATCGCATTTAGTTTTTTGCAAGATTAACCTCAAAACCGTTATTAGAGTCCCGAAACACCCATGCATACTATTTAAGTAAAAAACCAGTTTGGTATTTTTTGCAGTTATTGTTAATTATAGTACCATTCAAATACTACATACTCTATGCATAATATACTTTTTCTACGACAAATACTTATTATTATCTAAAACTGATTTTAATTAAATATTTGCATATAGCGACATCTATAAAACAATAGAGTAACGGTCGTAGGAATATCTAATGTTAAATTATTATGTGTATATTTGTTATATGGAGTAAATCGAAATGTATCCCTTGAAAATGGACCTTCCGATATAGAAACAGTTTTTCACAGTTAAAGTTAAAAACAAATTTATTGGCACTCCACGGTGGAGTCTTTAGTTTAATGCCGGCGAAATTAAAAAGTCAGTACAATGTTTATATTTATAAACATTTCAAATATTGGCGTTGAAAATATATTTAATACTTTTGTATTTTTGTATTGATAATAAATTTTTTACATTTAGTATTATTATTATTTCTAAAAAGGGCACTTGATTTTAACACAACTTGTCAATGTGTATTTAAAAGATCACTTGTGTCATGGAAACATGTATGTACAATAATATTTCCATATTCTTGAGAGAAAATTCAGATCATGTGTGTAGAATAGTACGAAATCGTACTGGGGTCACAAAATTATAATAAAATTATTTTTTTCAATATATTGGATTTATTTCCAATATATTGGAAATATATCCAATATATTGGAAATATATCCAATATATTGGAAATAAATTCAATATATTGAAAATAAATTCAATATATTGAAAATAAATCCAATATATTAAAAAAAAATCCAATATATTGAAAATAAATTCAATATATTGAAAATTTGGCTTTCTTTTTTTACTACTAGGGGCACTAATTTCCATTTTATCGCCGCCGGTAATGCAGGTACCGTTACTGTCAGTTGACAGCACATTTTCTTGGTTTGTTTGGAACTAAATATTGAGTTAAGAAAATTTAAAAAGATTTAAGAAAATAAACGTAATCGTTAAATATACTGTCGGTTGAGTCTTTTTTGCAAAAATGCGTCCATTTAAAATATCCAGTAACAAAATAATGTATGATTTGTAAAGTTAAATTACAATATTATAATTTTTTAAATCGAAGTGTCAAATAGATCTAAAGTTTGTATGTTAATACAACACTGAATATGTTTTGTTGGGCTCGGTAGAATATTACTAATAATACTGAATTAAAATAAAAGGAATAATTATTAAAATCATAATATTATGAAATTAACTTTTTTGTACGATTCTCGATATCTGTAAAAATTTTGAAATTTTCAGTAAAATTGACTTTTGCATTTTGTTCTTATAATACGAATACGAATACGAATACGAATACGAATACGAATACGAATCGTATTACCCTTTGAATATAATGAAAAAAATTCAAAAGTCAATTTTTCTGAAAATTTCCCAATTTTTCCGTTTTTTTTTTCCGAAAAAAACGGTTTTTTGCGCCGGCTCAATTTTTCCCGAAATTTTTAAACCCTTTAGTCCAGATTTTTTATGATTTTAAGAACATTTATTTATTGACACCTTATTCAATTTTTACCCAAATCTAATTAATTGTTCGTAACTAAATAGTTTTTTTATTTAGATGGACAAAAATTTTCTAATTTACCCTGTACAATGTACAAGTGGACTTGATAAAGACCAGTGGTAGTTACTAGTAATAATACTTTTTGGCGATATTCTCATTTAAAATTAATTGAACGCTATGTATAATTTATCAGAGGATTATTAATAATCGTTATCGGTTGTTTGTGCGAGCATGGGCAAGAAAAGTGACGATTAAAAGTTCGATTCAACGTCGTGACTTTCAATAAAACTCTTCGATGTTAGCACAAAACACAGGATGTTCTTTATAAGGGGCAGCTACCTGATTTTACGCGTCCAAGACATCATTTATTAGGATTACCGAGTCACAAACGGCACCACAGGGTGGAAACAACAAACTATTAAAGTAAAAAAAACATATTTTTATCATTATATAACAGCAAACTGGCAATAATAAAAAATTGTATTGGTGGTAGCCAACAATATCCAAGCCTTTGTCTTAGTATGAACATTCCAAATACAGGGATTTTTCAGTTCAATATTTTTTTTGTTGACGAGTCGCCTATGTGTTTAATTTATTAGAATGTATTAACGACGCGTTAAAAATCGAAAAAAGCTCCCTGAATTTTCTGAATACAGATGGATTATATTCAATAATTATTATTTATGATCAATAAACCTCTTACTGAAAGTAAAGAAAAGGAAGCTTCAACATTTTTTACAAACAATACCGATTTCTCACCCCACAAGTAAACTTTGATTGGACTCGACTTTTGCAAACACATTTATGACGTATAATGTACCTACTTAATATCGTTTGATGCATCCGCCTCTGTCGATATGTTATTAAATACGGAAAAAGAACACAGGAAATGGGGGAAAACCAAAGAAAAATTTCATATTGTTACCCTAACTCTATTGGATTACAGAGATATATGACGAATATGTGTCGATGCTAAGAAATATAATGATAGGGTAAGATTTAAGCCAATATATATATATATATATATATATATATATATATATATACAGGGTGAGCCATTTAACTTGAAACTGAAATATCCCAGTTAGTATACATTTTACGAAAAAATGTTTAAAATAAAAATTAAATGATTCGAGGGGGGAAATAAATCAGTACTAAAATTGGTCCTCATACTCTCCTCCTTATAGGGGGAAATTTCCAATGGAACACCCAATTTTTTATTGCAGATTCGGATCATTCGACTAAAAATTGTCTATAACATTTTTTTCATTTTTGTAATAGATGGCGCTGTAATCAAAATAAATTTTGTTCGATTTTTCTTCTGTATAATTATGTGGCTATGAATTTATAGTCAAGCAATTACCCTTTAAAAATGGGACAACCTTTTTCCGCACCCTGTATTTTTTCGATTACTTTTTTAAAATGCATTTGAGGACGTTTTTTTAGAGCACTCAAATATAAAAATGTTTGATTTTAAGGTTATGTTTGTACAGGGTGATCCCCAGAGAAGGACAAACTATTTTAACTTATTATCTTTAAAATTATCTAATTTAAATATTTTAGAAACGGTTGAATTTAGGTATATGCCATGTTACATGAATTATGCTTAGAATTTTACAAGAAATCGAAAAATAAATTCCTATATAGGGTGATCCATTGAGAAAAAATAAACTTTTAGTTTTTTCCTGTATACTGATCAATTTTCCAATTTTTTTTATACGTAGAAAAAAGTATTTTTAGTACCTACATAACCACACTTTTAAATTTTTTGGGACACATAAAACAAAAAAGGGGGCGACATTATTGGGGATCACCCTGTACAACTAATATTTTTGTTTAAAAATGGCCAAACATAAATATAAATATATTAGGCAATTTAATCCTATGGCAAAACATGAAAATGCAACGATTTAGTTCCGGAATTACATTTACAATTAAAAACACAATGCAGCGTGTCGTATCATGCATTTTTTTATCACAATAATTTGTGATTTTTTTCCAGTTTATAACAAAATATAATTTTTCCTTTTTGGCCAATTATCAAATATTGACCCAACCACTACTTCAAAAATTAAAATATTTTTTTGTTTAAGTTTTATTGCAAATATAAATTTTATAACATAATATAAGTATTTTTGTGATTTTTGGTACCAATACTCTTTTAATTTAAATTTTATCGTAAATAGGTGTTTTCTTGTCCTAAAAAACGCTTTTTTTTCAAGCGTATAACAATTTTATAATTTGCATTGATAACACTCCCTTTATAGAAAGACTTCATATTTGTACGTAGTGTCGAAATCAGTAAATAAAATGTAAAATGCATGTACATAACCTATAATATATCATATGTCAAACGCCAAACGTCAACAAAATGTCGCAAAATAATTTAGTAAATAAGTACAGTATTAATTAATTAAATTATATACAACACGGCGGAGTGGTATTTTTAAGATTTTGTGTACCAAGACTTTTTAATTTTAAATTTTTACTCATTAAAAATAAAAAATTATATGTTTCCAACACAATTTAATCCTTTCAAGATAAAAAATCTATCAGTGTAAAAAGCCAATATGTATCGTTCGTAATTGTGTTACGTGAAAAGCAGGGCTACCAATCGCTCAACGTCAAATATTGTCGACAACGAATGATAGATTAAAGTAATTAAATAATCAACCAATCATAATTCAGGATTTTCCTTATTTTATCTAAGCTAAAACCGGTTAAGAGTTCAATCAAAGTCAAAGAAAATTATTTATTATAGTTGACTTATTGATTTCGTTATGCATAAGGAAATCCAAGTAAATAAAAAAATCACAATTTATAAGATTTTGAGCCATACTAATTCACATTTTCTCCATGAGACCCACAAATTCGTTGATTTACAGTTTTTTGTTTTTCTCCTAATTTACCTTATTTTAAATAACTGATTGACCATATCTTATTAAGAATTAAAAGACCTTTAAAACGATGTCACTTAAACCCCAGTGTAATTTAAGATTTTGGGGGCGGGTGGGGTTGTACAATAAATTTGAAAAAAAAATTACTTAAGTCATATATACTGCCCGTCAAAATTAACGCATAATAAGTAAAACCATTCTAATTTTGTTTAAGAATACTTCAACTTAGGTATATCTCATTTAACGTGTTCGAGGGTTTTTCGAGAAAATATTTTTAAAGCCCTTTAATTTAAAATTTAAAAAACGCTCGAAAAAAAAAATTCCCTATAAAAGTTTTTTTTCGAGCGTTTTTTTTTAATATTAAATAAAAGGGCTTTAAGGATATTTTTTCGAAAAACCCTTGAAAACATAAACTGAGATATAAGTTAAAGGATTTTTATTGAAAATTTTATAAAGATTGGTAATGGCGTTTTAGAGTTAGAATTTTTTTACATGCGTTAATTTTGACGGGCAGTGTACATAGGGTTCTTAATAAATCTAATAATAAATAATAAATCTAAATTTAGACATAAGAACATAAGTTGCAGACGCTGAAGTCAGTTGAACTTGATGCGTATTGTCAGTGAAAAATGTTTTGATTGGCTAACTGAAATAACGTGTACTTTTTTAACGAAATAATTTTATAAACATTAACAAAATAATCTGTAACCTTTGGATTTAACAAAATGCTTACAAAATTACATAATATTTTAAAATAATTACAAACCCTGGTTTTATACAAAAAATAATAAAATTTTCAAAAGAGCATCGAAGTACCTTTGAAATGAGGTATCACAAGCCCCCCCCTTTCAATTTGAAATTTTTAAGTTGATTATACCTTTTTTCGTTCAAAATATAACGGCGCGCCGCGGCGGTAGGGACTTTTACTCCCATTGACTAATGTTTTACCTATAATATAAGAAGGGTAAGGAAACTTCAAAATTAAGTAATTTAAGCATACTTTTGGGACTCAATTATTAATAGATAAACAAAAAGGGGTGTGCGTCTTTATTGAAAGTTATTTAACGACAGATTATTGTCCATTTTCGGGGGTATTAAGTATGCTTGGTGAAAATTCACCTTTCAGGCGCAAGGAAAGGTGGAAATATGAGGGAAACCCTTTTTGGTGAGAGAAAACAATACGGCCGAAATCCCCCTGATTGCGTTTTAATCACTATAGTTTAAATTAGCACCTGGATCTACCGAGGACTATATTGGCTATAAATTTATTTCAACAGAATTAAAGGATCATAATTTTATGAACTGGATAAATATTTGGGAAAGTCGGGGGTTTAACAACGCCGGTCACGTTTTAACTTTTGATTTTTCCGGAAAAATGTTAAAAGTTCGGGTTTTGCCAAGTCATATTTGACTTCAAAATTGCTTCGTTTAATATTTTAACTTATATTACATACCACGGTATTTTTCCTACTTCCTTTGGAAATTTCAACAATAAAATGGATAAACAGTAAAAAAAATATTTTTTAATTAAAACCAAATATTAACCAGATTTTATATTAATCCAGGTTCACATAACTTTATGTTAAGTTTACAACCAACTGTAATCTGTTAACCAATTGAATAAGTAGTTTGTAATTATAACAAACATTTTGTAGCTTTAATAACAAATTCCTGTCAATAATTCAACCATAATTCTTGTAATTTTCAAAAAGGACCTTATTTTTACAAGCCTTTTTGCAAAAAGTATTTGTTGGAAATTGGGAACTTAAATGAAAAGAATTTTGATAAGAAATGTTGCTTTTTAATCTATTTCCTAAACAAAAAAAAATTAACACATAGTATAAGCTGGGCTCGGATAGGTACAGGTTTAATGTATTCGAATATCGGATACGAATACATTTATTGTATTCCAAAAGAACGAATACAAATACTGGATACTTTTAACAAAAATGTATTCGAATCCAAGTATCCGAATACTTCTTTCGAATACTTTTATTAGAATATTTACTGGAAAATTAAAAATAATAATGTTTATTCGTAATTTATATTTATTTAAAAAAATTATTTACAAATCTAATTTGAATTTGCCTTTGTGAGCACAAGTATTTCAAAGTGATCAAAAAATCCTTGCTTTACAAATCAGGTTTTTGGACTTGCCTTAGTTTTTGTCTCCGAGTTACAGATTTGTAAACGTTACTAAAACCAAATAAAATACTTTTATGTTTAAACATTTGGATTTTTTATTTGTTAGACAAGAATATTTTAAATTTTTTTTATGATATTTTATAATGATCTATTTATAAATTAAAATTAAAGGATTAAAGAATTGTATACAATCCTTTTGTTTTAACTTGTGCAATATATAAATAGCGGCTGCAGCGCTATCTTTCAGATCATTCCTATGTACCGTTCTCCGTAAACGTCTAACGTACCATCGACCATCAATCACCCTGTATATAAACACTCTGGTAAGTTGTTACGAACATGTAATTAATGCCTGAAATTGACTTTTTCAACGAAATATTTTATTAAACATTAACAAAATAATTTGTAACCTTTTAAATTGACAAAATACTTACAAAATTGCATATTACCTTTACAAAACTTAAAAAATTTTCCTTTGTTAAAATAATTACAAATCCTGGTTTAATACAAAAAATTATGTTAAAATTTTACAAAATAAAATTAACAAACTACAAACTCATGTTAACAAATCTGTTTTTATTACAGTGTACAGGTATTTTTTTATGAATATTAAACTGTCAGTTTTGTTTGAAAGAAAAATATAATTCTCAATTTTTTTTGTCAATTAAATCTACTACATTTCTTTTTATTTTTCTTGACATGAAAATCGTTTGCTATTATTATATTTATCTCGAACCTAGACTATATTGTGCGTGTATGTCAAGAGTGTATCACTTTTTTTCTATAATTATTTCCAATAGCTAAATCCTTCAAAAAATAAATTGGATTTTTCAATAACATGAAGGCAAAATCTGATTTTAATTTAAAAGTTTGGTCCAATATATTTTATGGGCTAATAAAAGCTCTTCAATAGGGAATAAAATAATTGTATTATAATTTTTATGGGGTTTTTTTAAATAAGGGTTTCGATAAAACATATTTAAATTTAGTAAAGGTTCATTTAAAATTGCCTGGTGTATTTTTAAATAAAATATTATTTTTCCACTCCCACACTTAAAACGTTTATCATTAAACATGTTTCCATGCCACTTGTCAAAGCTCGTGAATAAAACGCCATAAAGACACCTTGTATATTTAAATACACAAGTTGTGACTTTATGGCGTTTTAGTCACGAGCTAAACTTAACAACAGTTTTTTAGTCACGGGCTGAAGTTAGTAAATAGTTGTCAAAAGTCTACAATCGTAAAATCGTGGACTGTCAACTATTTCTTAAAATATTTAGTTGAATAAAAGTGGACATCGTATTTTACTCATAAATCAAAAATCAAGAAACAATAAAAAATACGTCTAAAATAATATTTATTAACAGAGCTGTTGCGTTTCGTGTTGCATGTTCGATTCGATCAAATCAAAATTGCTAATCGATGTGTTTGGAAACTAACATAAAAAAGTTTAATTTTAGCTTAATAAACGGCAAATATCGTGTGCACAAACAATCTAATATCGATTATCGACAGTCTTAGTTGTTTGTGGACATGAATAATTCTAGAAATTTAATTAAATTTGGTAAAATTCTAGAATTATTATATACATTAAAAATAAACATGCACACAATAACACAAAAATAATAAAAATTTAAGAAAATTTTGAAAGGTAAGAAAAGTTAAATTTACAAAAAAATTATAAAAAGAAGCGTTAAATATTTTACTCACAAAAAAAATTATTCATATATTATATCACGAGATCTATGAATTTAATCGGTTAAACTAGGCTCAGTAGTTTTGTGTTTGGTTTTTGTTGGAAAATGTTGAATGCAAAATAATTTAATAAAATCACGAGACCGCGTAGCGGTCGAGGGGTTTTATTTTTAATTATTTTGCATGAAACTATTTTCCAAAAAGAAAAATCCAATAAAAAACTTACTGAGCATAGTTTGACAGATTAAATTTATAGGTTGAGTGATATACAGTTGTATTCAATAAAAAAGCGTACAAGAATTAGAATGAGAGAAAACTGTCAAAATAATATTATTGCTTAAAACCGGCTTATCACTGACATAAGTCATTAAAATAATTATTATAGGTTATAAAGAGCATTGACGTCGTAGGTTAATTAAATATTATTACAAAAATTATTACCTTTTAATAATGAAAAAAACAAACATTAAAAAAAAATTAATATTTAGTCATGCATCCCTGTTTTTCTATTACTTAAGCCAATCTATTTGGGATGAACTGAATTAAATTTAATACAATATTTGGATTAATATCTTTCCAACAGTATAGTAGGTATAGTATAGTTGTATAGTTTCCCATAAATCCTCAAAATATCTCAAAAAAGCAGCATCCTGTTCAGGGGTGGACATTTTGGGACGACCTGAACCAACTTTTTGGTTTAGTAAATCTTCCTGTTCCCAGCGTTGCTTAATTTTTAATACAGATTTTTTATTTCTATTATACCACAGTACGAATTGACCATTCTTCTTCGATTCTTGAGCCTTTTTAACTGACGAGGCATTTTTATTTTCTACTGTCAGTTATAGTGACTTAAGTCAGTGGAAAGCCGGTTTTACGCAATAATGTTGACAGTTTTCTCTCATTCTAATTCTTGTACGCTTTTTTAATGAATACAACTGTACGTCTAGATTATTTCTCGAATTAAAGGAAACTATTTGACAATTCATAAAATCTGACGTATGTGTCAAAATTTATAAATATTTTTTTAAAGAAAATTCCATTAATTTAAGGTATGTAATAAGTAATAATTGATATTTCGTTAACTAGATAACCTACTTTTTATTGTTTTTTACAAAATTTTTGTTAAAACTTGTAAATAACTCCATAAAATCGTAAACAAAAATCCAATATGGAGGCTAAAATTTAATCGCTGTAAATAGTTCTAGTGATTTAATCGCTTATTTAAACGAAATTTATTCGAAAATTCAAGGCTTTTGATTGGTTCATATTATAATGAGGGAAATAATCACAGTAAAAAAATATGTGTTAATTTTAACCATATATTAACCAAATTTTATGTAAATCCAGGTCCACATAACTTTATGTTAAGTTTACAACCATTTAATAACAAAATCCTTTGTCAATAATTCAAACAAAACATCAGACCCAGTAACTAAAGTATTTGTTGGAAAATAAAAGAATTTTCATTAAAAATGTTTCTTTATTAATCAATTTTCTAAACTACATAAATGAACACAAAAATAAGATACTCTCTAAAAGTGAATTAGTTAAAAATAACTAATTTAATATGTATTAGTGGCTGCTTTTTCTCTTGTACCATGGTTAACCATGGAATACCATGGTATTCCAAAATTTAACAGAACAGTTTTTGAGATATAGTCAATTTTCCATTTAACATGGAATTGACTAAATTTCAAAAACTGCTCCACTTACATAATTTTTGAATAATTTTACATAAGAATTGGCTGTTAAATTTTTGAAATTAACAAAATGCTTACAAAAATTGCATTCCTTTGTTAAAATAGTTACAAACCCTGGTTTTCTACAAAAAAAAATATTTTAAAAGTTTACAAAATATAATTAACAAACTACAAACTCATGTTAACAAATCTGATTTTTATAACAGTGTAGGATTGTTTTTTTACGGGCAATGTTAAAAGATTTTCTTTTGCAAAGTAAAATGACGGGGTATCTTGTATCAATTACATGCTTCTTTAGTTCTTCGCGATACGTTTTACATAAAAATTCACCCCCGTTCGCTTGCTGGCGGCTTCGTTCGTCGAAAAGAGAAAAGTTTGAAACCGATTAGCGATACTTTTATTGCTTATTCGTTAATCGAAACGCGCCGACGAAAATTGATATTGGACTTTTTTTATGAACAAAGGGGGAAAATTCGGAATTAATATACTAATAAAATTTCGGCAATTTTTTCCATTACCAGTCAACGTTTTCATTTTCTCAAGAAACCGCGGTGAATTTTATTAAAGTTTAAACGAAAAGTTTCGCAATTCTTTTAATTCCTTCAGGAAAAATTCGATTAAGGGATAAATCGGGATTAACTTTTTTCAATGGCTTAGCACATATACATAATTTATACAAATAAACAAAACACAAAAAAACAAAATTGATAAGTGCCTTGCTGAATTTAATATTTTAGTTCAGGGGGGTTTGTACAAATGGGCACAAAATTCCCTACAAAATTATCATTTACGTTTTTTATCTACAATCAATAGTTTAGTCTCCAAATACGATTTACTGCTATTTTAGAAGATTTTCGAGTAGAACGGCAATTCGTGAACAACATATTCAACTTACATTTACATTAAATAGACATTTTTGAAGATAATTTCATCCTGTATAAAGATTTTAGAACCGAAATTCGAAAAAAATATTCTTACTGCACGAGCGGAAGGATATAAGAATAAAAAATTGTTTTTAATGGTTTATATATATAGGGAAATATTTAAAATAAAAATTAAGAGCTTTGTAATAGCTCAAAATTTTTGTTTTCTGACCGGTTACAAGATTTTCAGGTGGGACATCCACATGCCTAGAAGACTATTTTTTCAGTTAGTTCTTTACTATCACTTTTTAGTCAAGGAATAATTGCCAAACAACACAAAAGTGCTCACTTCTAAAATATCAAAGCTGTCTCCAATATACTGGACTTTTTAGTAACCATTCTCTCTGTGTATGGTAAAACTAATTTAATTAAATAAAAAATATGTATTTTTTTAATATGAATGCACAGTTAAAAAAAATCAACTCTAAGCAACACTAATTAGAGTTCACACAGGTCCACACTAAATAGTGTTGTTTTATAACACTACAATTAGAGTTAATTTGTAGTGTAATTTTCCCCAAATAAGCAAATATGATTTAAAACTATAGCACTGAGGATAAGTAATTTTACACTGTATTAAAAAGTGTTAATTTACCTAAAATCGTGTACTTCTACACTTCCTGGGTAAAATCTCACTTTTGGTTCATTGTAAATTAACACTATTATTTGTGTAAAACCTATTGGTGGTAGTGAATAAAACGAAAAGGTAAATAAAGAGAAACATTTATTTGGAACAAAAATCTATGACAATTATCAAAATCGGTGCCTTTTAAAATATAATTTTATATTTGAGTCCTATGGCTGGCTTAAGCAAAATGGTTTCTTAAAGCGTAAAAGTTTTAGATCAATGCATTGTTTTATTGGCTGTCAACTTGTAAGCAATGAATTTATCCAAATGAATCCATTTTTCTCTTATAAAAAATGGGTGACGCCTCTCTACCAATGGGATCACCCATTTTTTATAACAGAAAAATGGATTCATATGGATAAATTCATTGCTTACAAGTTGACAGCCAGTAAAACAATTGTTTAATGCATTGATCTAAAACTTTTACGTTTTAAGAAACCATTTTGCTTAAGCCAGCCATACGACTCAAATATAAAATTATATTTTAAAAGGCACCGATTTTGATAATTGTCATAGATTTTTGTTCCAAATAAATATTTCTCTGACGCGTCAGGCGGCTGTATGTGGGGGATTTACCACACCTGTACAAATTTTCCATAATATTAATAAAAAGGTAGATATAGGTTAATATAACAACCATTACGCTTGAAAATACAAACTAAATCAAGTGTGTGTATTTATATTATTAACCGCCGTAAATTATTGATATATAATATAGGTTGGGTATGGACATCCTTTTAACATATTGGTATTTATTGAGTATTAAGGCTTAAAGAAAAAGGAAGTATAATATTTACCAAAAAATAAGAATGTCGCCTTATGGATTCACCGTAATTAAAATCTAACTGAACAAAAATGCCACACTTCCACAACGCGGTATCTCCGGATATGCACTGCTTAGGTAGATAGGTACCAACCAAACATTTTAAAACGCATTTCGGTTATTATTATTATTAACTGGTATACCAGTTATTATTAACTGGTATACCAGTTTTTTCAGTCTATTTTTCCACTATTGGTGTAATTTAACTTTAATTGTGATACAATGTGCACTAGTAGTGTAAAGAAAAAAGAGCTCTTAGTAACATCAAAATAAACAAAGAAATTGGCATGCACTGTAGTGTACATTTTGTCACTATTTAACACATTAAGGGGTAATACACTCGCATTAAGTTTTTTTACCCTTTTGATTTATTTTAATAATAAATAGTGTGATTATACCAATGAATATTGTTCATATTCTTTAAATGTGTTTAATAAAGTTAATAAGCACTAAATGCTACCTATAGGTACACTATAGTGTATTTTGTAGTGTAACTTTTACACTTACAAATCAACTCTAATATTTTTACCCCTACACTAAAAAATTTACAAGGGCAAAATTTTTTACTGTGTGTTTACTATTTTTCCTACTTCCTTCTTTAAAACCCCCATTATCGTACATGTTTTCATGAAACACATTGACAAATTGAAGTTAGCTTTAAGTTAGTTGACAGTTGTCAAATGTCATACAATCGTGTGAAATACTACTGAATGTGAAAATTATTGTTTTATCTTAATACAAAAATACAAAATAATAAATAGTTTCTCATCGCCAATATTTAAAATGTTTATATGCACGGTCTTATATGAGACTGTGGCCGGCAATAAACTAGATTTAACCGATAAAGCATTAAAAATTTAGGGTGAAGACTCCACCGTGGAGAGCCCATAAAACATAATTTTTACTTTCACTTTGAAAAACTACTTCTACATCGGATTTAAACGGTTGTTAGGCCATTCTCAATTTACACAGAAAAAATTAACATTTGACCGCCGATAATACAGTATTGTCAACTATTTTTTTTATATAAAACAGCATTGATAAAAAACCCTTCCAAATAAAATAAATATTCTCTTAAAGGCCACACTTACTGCTGTGCAATGTTTGCCAAACATCAAACACCAAATTTTCGAAACGTCGAGTTTCTATAAGAATATATGTTATGTTCTGATTAGGTACTCCCATGCATTTTACTTTCAATTGTACTATATTCATAAAACTCCTCACAGATTGGCAACGCTGGATACAGATTACCAGTTTTAGGCCAATGGTTACTCTATTTTTGTACAGATGTCGCTGTACACCAATATTTAATTTAAATAATTTTTAGATAATAATAAGTATATATCGTAGAACAAGTATATTCATAAACTTTTCTAGACACTCATTAAATTAAACATTCGCTCTCAAGCTAGCTCATAGCTAATTTAAATTTGTGACTAAAATCGCTTTTATGAAACTTGATACATAGTATACTAATATATAAAGTATTTGACCACATTTTTACTTAGCACAAAAAACGACATAAAGTACATTTTTTCTGGACTAAGGCAACGTTGCAAATTTAGGGTTTTGGTTGGTAAATACAGTTGTCAAGTTGGTCGCATTGATTAAAACAAACTAAGCTAGTTATAAATCTAATTGTGGTAATGTATAAATTATTTTAGGTTACATTGTGTTGAGTTGTCAAAATTCGTAGTTAAAAATGCAATTAATTTGGCTTTGGTGGTGCTTGGATGAGTAAAATCATATAAAAAAAGTAGTTAAATATAGGTTGCTTTACGGCCCAGAAGAGAAAGTATTCCTAGCGGATAATAATCTTCGCTTTGAAAAGAATTTATATAAAAGAAATTAAAATTTTTTGTTAACGTAAATGTTGTCCAATGGTGAATAATGTGAAAATAATGTGTGATGTAATATTTAAAAAACCAAATTCGTTACTTTTTTACTCCAAATATGTCCATAAGGCGATGTACTTCTTCCATTGCGGCATTTGGCATAATTTCATCAAAATGAAGTCTTGCCCTCAAAAGGGCTTATAATTGACAAGTAAATTATCAATAATAAATATTATTGTCAATTTGACAGTGTCAAAGTATTTAATTAAATTCTTTAGCAAAAGTACCACTGTTAAATACTAAAAATACTAAGTCAAATTGGCATAAGCCACCAACCTAACAAAAAAACACGAGTCCAGATTAAAAAAAATGAACTGTACGCCTTTTTCAACAAAGAATTTTGTGAATAAACGGTAGTTTTATTTTAAGCACTAATATTTTATTATTTAATTTTTCAAAGTTTATTTCTCAATAGTGCCATAAATTGTTTAGTAAAAATTATTCCTGTTATTTTTGCCCATTTAATTGTAATAAAATTGGTTCGAAACAAATATGTTACAGACGTCTCATCATCGAATGGCAAACAAATTGTTTTCCAGGCTTCACAGGCTATGAGATGCACTAAACTGACATCGTACGTTAAAATTATGTGGAAGTCGGAAGGAAATATCAATACACAGTAACTTTATTCCTTTTAATATGTAGCAGAAAATGAAGTTTGACATAAAATGGCTCTGCTACTGCTGCTCGCTACAACCTCCGATTTTATGAGAAATATTTATTTGTAATGCACTCGTTTGAAATATTAATAAATATATGAGATGCGCATCCATTTTATATTCTGCCGTCTGTCACAAGTTTCATATCAAGTGCTGTGTTAGCAAAATATAATATATTTATTAATTAATTACAACTTTTTAGCATATATTTAGTATATATACTAAATTCCTATATTCCTATAGGAATTGTTTACACGGAGAGAAATGTATAGTAAATTTAAAATAGTAAAAAAATATAGTAAAATTTACTTTTTTTGGGTAAAAATATTACATATTCGTCAATACAATATTAATTAAGATTGTAATACAAAATACTATTTTTTATTATACAATTTTAGTAAAGATTACAACACCAATATTACTAAATCATAAATGTATAATATATATTTTAATTTTTAATATGTTCGTATAGTAAATTGATTTTACTATCTATAAATAGTAATATTTACTATATGATTTAATCAAATGTAAGGTGTACATCTAATATTATAATATATTACACATTAATAAAAAATATAGTAAAAATAAGGATACTTTTATGTTTAAGGTAAATAAACAATATATTTAAATATAATATACAATATAGTAACTGATGACATTTTGAACATTCAATTTTCTTAGTTTCTTCAATAAACTTTCTTGACCCATTACTGGTAATACTTATAAGAAAGAATTGAACCTACTTGGTTGCATAGTATACTATATGTACCGATTGCGGCAAAGGCCACGTCGCGACGCGGCGTTAGATGGTGTGGATTACGTGATGTTCTTACATCTCGCCTCTGTTGGCTTACCAACCATGTTATATAAGCTCAGGTATTTCTTTGTTTTGGGTGTGTTCCACTACTACAAGTTGCTCGACAGTGTCGTGTCGACACTGATGATACCCAATATAGGTCAAAACACCTGTCTGTCGGTATTTGAAGTTGATGGGACGCACTCAAAACAAACAACTTTGGCGAGGTGTAGGTTTAATTCTTTCTCATAAGATTCTTGTATATTAAAAAGTACAATAAATATGTTACAAGTTTTAATATAAAAATATTCGATTTTAAAATATTTTATATTTAAAATGTCAACATAATATTTTAAAATTTACTATACTTATTAGTAATGGAAAAAATCTAATTATAATAAGAATTAAAAACAAAATTGGTTAAGAATAATAATATTTTACCTTAAGGTTTAACATACATAGATATTTAAAAATTACTAAATATGCATAGTATCTGGCAATATACAAGATAGTTGTACAAAAAAAACTTCCACATAAAAAACTGTTTTGACCAGTAAGCCCCATTGACATCTAAATAAATAAAGGTCTGGGCTTATCTATTCGCATAAGGCATTAGAGAAAGGACTAGGAAAGGATGGTAAAGGATTGCAACGAGTTTACTGACCCATGTTGTCTCGCTACAGGATTCAATAGGACATTAATCCTTAGGTACACTAAAATAGTCCTGTGTAATGCGACAGTACACGATGTCCAGTCACCAGGGGCGGCCCAAAGAAGCCCTTTAAAGGAATACATTTAAATTAAATATCGAAGAGCACTCCCTACAGAAAATCGCATTTTTGGCTTAGTGAATTCGTTAATAGACAAAATTGATATTATTGGAGTGAATATTATTTACAAACGAGGCTTGTTTGCATTCGCAAAGAATGACTAGGTACTTATTATTAAATTAGTTAACAGATTGTAGTTAGTTGTAAACTTTACATAAAGTTATGTGGACATGGATAAACATAAAATCTGGTTAATATTTGGTTAAAATTAACAAATATTTTTTTACAGTGTGCATAAGCCGAAGGTTCGACAAAATTCGAATTTTGAAGGTGGGTTTGCATTGCTCGAGCTCTCGGCGTGTCAAAAAAGTATTAAAGATTCTTTATGAGTAAGAGTACCTACATATACAGGGTGTTTCTTTTAACTTGAGACAGCTCAATATCTCGAGAAATACGCATTTCACGGAAAAATGTCTTAAATAAAAGGTTAATGTGACTAAAGGGGACATTATTTGGTGCTACCGTCAGCCACCCCCTACCCCTCCTTAAGGGTGAAACGGGGGGTAACTTTGGAAAGTCAAATGGAATGACCCGATTTTTTTCACAGAGTTTGGTAGTACATAAAAAAATAAATAACTTTCATTTAAAACTTTTTTCAATTTATCAACAGATGGCGCTGTAATTCAAAATTTAAGAAAAATGACTTTCCTTGTAAAATGTATTATTTGAAACGTTTGAAAAACAAAAATTAACATTAACAACAATAGTCGGCTATGAAAACAATTTATAACAAATGTTCGAAATGTCGTTATTCCATTTCAACACATTTTTGATGCGGGTAATGAATTCTGGCACACAACGCGCCAACATGTCGGGCGGTATCGCCGCACAGGCGTTCCTGATCCGCTCCACCATGTCCTCCCAAGTTGTAGGAATTGCAGCGTAAACTTTTTCTTTCAAGTAACCCCACTGGAAGAAGTCTGGTGGCGTAAGATCAGGTGATCGAGCAGGCCAAATTACTGGACCACGTCTACCGATCCACCGCGGTGCACCGGCCAGAGCCGGCTTAAGGCAATTGAGCGCCTTAGGCACTTAAAAATTTGGCTCCTCTAACTAGATACTATACTTACGGGGCCGGGGCAAATTTTAAAAAAGCTTATTAGAGCCACCCCAAACTGTTAGCTTAAGGGCGCCCGAGTATTATAACCTAATTATTCCCTATGAATTAGAATACTTTTTATCTTTAAAAAAATACAAACATAACAAATATAATGTAAATAAAAAGTGTTAGGACTTATAAGTGCGTTTTTTTGCAAGATGTCATTAGTAAGTATTTAAAAAAAATTAAATCAACTTTAATTTTCTGTATTTGTATGTTAGATGTACTGCTGGTTTATTGTAATTAGTTTAATATTAAAATTTCAGAAATACCTTAAAACAAACAGAAAAAATAACATTACCTAAATATGGATTTAGCCAGCATTTTGGGTAACGCAATCTAACGTAACGTAATTAAAATTTAAAAGCCAGGCTAAATCAACCTTAACTATCGAACACAGACTGCTATCACCAAACACACAACACAACGAAGTGCCACTCTTAAATAAACGCGAAAACACCCAAGTCCTTCCGGCAGCAGTTTCCTCTAGTATCGCGTACCCGCTGGGGTGAGCAGCGCATCACAGCGGGTACCCGATGCAAGAGGAATCCGTGTGCTTGGAGCATACGGGGGTTTTGAAATAGTTTAAAGAGTACTAAAGATATGTTTATACAGGGTAAAGTTTACAAATTAAATTATCTTTTAAGTTTTTGTTTGCAGTTTAACGTTAAGATTTATTATTATTTGTTAATTATACAGTTAATAATAAAATATCTTTTTCTACTTCAAAACGTAGTGCCCTTGGAATCAAGCATGGTGATATTAACACCTGATTAATTTTATCTGAAATACATTTATGTATTTGGCATAAAAACAGAAGTGAATTTGCGGCACGCTTTTTTGTCGGCTTTACACCTTTTTATTACAAAGGAAGCTAAATTATAAGTATAAAATAATAAAAACAGTAAATCATATTCTGTTATTACAATTGTATATTGTTTATTTGTTTTACTTTTGGAAAAAATAAACATTTTGGTAACAATTTTTGTTTGGGGACAAGGCGCCTATTTTTACGTGGCGCCTAAGGCAATTGCCTTGCCTGCCTAATGGGTAATATGGCCCTGGCACCGGCCATTGAACTCCCGATCCAACACCTCTCGAGCAATTGTCGAATAATGTGCAGGACAACCATCTTGCTGGTACCACATGTTTTGGAGCCGTGCTAGTGGTACATCCTCCAAAAGGTCCGTCAGATCGTTTTCTAGAAAATTCCGGTACTTTTCGCCATTTAATGCACCGTCAATAAAGAAGGGTCCGAATAATCGTTCGCTTAAGGTACCGCACCAAACGTTTACCGACCAGGGTCGCTGGTGCTCCACTTGGTGTCGAAATGGAAGGACGACATTTCGAACATTTGTTATAAATTGTTTTCAGAGCCGACTATTGTTGACTTAATGTTAATTTTTGTTTTTCAAACGTTTCAAATAATACATTTTACAAGGAAACCCCTTTTTCTTAAATTTTGAATTACAGCGCCATCTGTTGATAAATTGAAAAAACTTTCAAATAAAAGTTATTCATTTTTTTATGTACTACCAAACTCTGTGAAAAAAATCGGGTCATTCCATTTGACTTTCCAAGTTACCCCCAAGTTACCCCCCGTTTCACCCTTAAGGAGGGGTAGGGGGTGGCTAGCGGTAGCACCAAATAATGTCCCCTTTGGTCACATTAACCTTTTATTTAAGACATTTTTCCGTGAAATGCGTATTTCTCGAGATATTGAGCTGTCTCAAGTTAAAAGAAACACCCTGTATAGCAAAGAAAGAACATAAAGAAAAACTTTCTGAAGGAATTAGACTAGAAAGGAGAGTTTGTCTTGGCTGTATCTATGGATTCGGTAATGGAAATAACAGAAGATCAGTGAACTGTAATCTTATGGGAAGACCTCAAAAAGTTAGAAGATCCAGAATTCCAAGGCTATAGCCTATCTATAGATAGTTGATTTAAACGTAACAAAAAAAAGACAAAACTGCTAACAAAAAACGAAACCAAAAGTAGTATAATTATGGGAAATGAAGAAATAGAAGAAATAAATATGTTTTGTTACTTGGGAATTATAATTAATTTGATAAATTGTACTAACACAGAAAAAATTTAAACCTTTATTAACACGAAGAACTGAACAGTTTACAGAAGAAGATAAGTGGAAAACATTTTAAAAAAGTAGATGGAAAACATACTCTAAGAAAAAATAATAAAAGCACTTGGGTACTATAAAACATGGAACCATAATTTTGCCTAAGCTTCATTACTTAATAATAAAGGGTGTTTCACATTCGTGGTCCATTAGAAGTTTCTGTGGACGGAAAAAGATATTTGAAATATTAAAAGCGTTTATAATTCATTTAAGCCTATTTTTCTAAAATCTTTTGAACAAAATATCACTTCCGGTTTGACCGGTTTAACCGGAAGTGACATTAACTTTGTTAATTCAAATGGAACCCCACATATATTTTTACATTTTTAGAATTTAACCGGCTATAGCCCTATAGCCTATATATGTACAGTATAAGGTAATGCAAGCCTGCGCAGCCATTACTCCAGAACAAATATAAAAGTGTATTGAAATAAATGGTGGAGTAGAGGTGACGAAAATCGAATTGTAGAGAATTTTTGAAATTATCTCTTTATTGTTTTATTGATGTTTTAGGTTTCCATTGTGTTTTTATTTGTCAAAATAAAGCATAAAAATATTTATACCTTGTTACTATTAATTAATTTTATGTTTTTTTCATGATTAAGTTTACAGAATAAATTTTTGTAAATAGTTCTTACACATTACGAAAAAGTTTGATTTTTTTTCCTTCCATGAAAAATTTCTATAGATTTTGAAAATAGACATACAAAAATGATCTCGGCGTTTTTTCAGATCACGTCATTTTTTTTTTAGTGCGATCCATAATATTATAACAGATATTATAACAGATTCGATAACAGCTATATTTTTATGAAAAATGTATTAACTGAATAAATAGACAACCATTAAGATTATTTATTTATTTTAAAATTATTTTAATTATATACAGGGTGTTGTATATTTACGAAATACGGGTGTTTCACGTTCGTGGTCCATTGAGAGTTTCTGAGGAATGGCAAAAGATATCGATTAAAGCGTTTATAATCCAATTAAACCTATTTTTCTAAAATATTTGAAACTAAATGCCACTTCCGGCTTGACCGGAAATGGCATCAACTTTGTTATTTTAAATGGAACACCCCATATCTTTTTACATTTTTAAATTCTACATAAAATTTTGAGTAAAATTACTGTACCATATACCTAGAGTAAATAGTTTTGGAGTTATTATTTTTTTTAGTTAAAATATAACAAATGCGCGCCAGTCAAAAATAGCCTATAACTTTCTTGCTATTAGGTTTGCAGAAATGGGGGTGGAATTTTTAGAATCTTAAAACATTGTTTAAAAGATTCCATGTCAATTTCTTATCATACCGGGTGTTACATTTAAAATAAAAAAGTTTTTAACGTTTCAAGTTAGCCCAATTTGCCTTGGGGTTTCTCGGGTAATTTTTTGAAAAATGTTAAAGAATTGACATGGAATTTTTTAAACAATGTTTTAAAATTCCAAACATTTTACTCCCATATCCGTAAACCTAATAGCAAACATCTAGGAAACTATTCACTTTAGGTATAGGACATGGTATATTTATTTATTTATTTATTTATTTTATTTATATTTTACAAAACAGTTCTTAACTGGTACCGCTAGTCTATAAAATTTGTTTCCATCCAACTAATCCATTCCATTCCTTACATTTTCTTATTTACTTTTTCAAAAAGTATACCTCTCTTTATTTTTCTTTCATTGCCTTTTCCAAAATATTAATTTTTATTAGAATACAATAAATTTTGACTGACAACTATTTTGACAAATACAAATATAGTAATTTTACTCAGAATTTTATATAAAATTTAAAAATATAAAAATATATGGGGTGTTCTATTTGAAATAACAAAGTTTATGTCACTTCCGGTCGAACCGGGAGTTGCCTTTTGTTCAAAATATTTAAAAAAAATAGACTTAATGGATTATAACCGCTTTTAAATTTCAAATTTATATTTTTTCCGTTCTCCATAAACTTCCGATGGACCACCAATGTAAAACACCCTGTATATTAGGTGTTCGAAAGCAATTTATAATCGTCAAACTAAAACATCAAGATTTGTTTCCAACATATATTTAATATAAGATAAAAACAAATCTGTTGTTTTATTAAAAAAAAATCAAAAATTAAAACCAGAAAAATGTTGTATTATGTAAAAACATAAAATATTTGAAGAAAAAAAAAATGATTTACAACAAAATAGAGAATTAAAAATCTGTTTGGGTTAAAATAATAAGAATGGCTGTGTAAAAACATTAAATGACGTGATTTCGTGAAACGGTGAGATACGGGTATGTTTTTTTAACCTTTATTTTTAAAACCTGTTAAAATTGTTCATGGCAGGAAAATGTGTTATACTACACAGTAAAAAAATCAACTTTAAGCAACACTAATTAGAGTTCACACAGGTTCACACTAAATAGTGTTGTTTTATAACACTACAGTTAATTTGTAGTGTAATTTTCCCCAAGAAAGTATGATTTAACACTATAGCACTAAGGATAAAGTAATTTTACACTGTATTAAAACGCGTTAATTTACCTAAAATCGTGTACTTCTACACTGGTTAAAATCCTTCTATTTCAGTGTAACTTAACACTACTTTGGAAAGGTTCCAATTTTTACTCTTTTAGTGCAAACTTCTAATGTAAATTAACACTATAATTTAAGTAAATCCTATTGGTGGTAGTGAATAAAACGAAAAGGTAAATAAAGAGAAACATTTATTTGGAATAAAAATCTATGACAATTATCAAAATCGGTGCCTTTTAAAATATAATTTTATATTTGAGTCGTATGGCTGGCTTAAGCAAAATGATTTCTTAAAACGTAAAAGTTTTAGATCAATGAAATGTTTTACTGGCTATCAACTTGTAAGCAATGAATTATATTAAGAATTCATCAGTTATCCATTTTTCTGTTATAAAAAATGGGTGATCCCATTGGTAGAGAGGCGTCAGGCGGCTGTATGTCGGGGATTTACCACACAAAATTTCCATAATATTAATAAAAATGTAGGTATAGGTTAATATAACAACCATTACGCTTGAAAATAAAAAGTAAATCAAGTGTGTATGTATTTATATTATTAATGTTACAAGTACCCGACCTACTGCCGTAAATTATTGATATATAATATAGGTCGGGTATAGACATCCTTTTAACATATTGGTATTTATTGAGTATTAAGGCTTAAAAAAAAGGACTTACCAAAAAATAAGAATGTCCTCTTATGGATTCACCATAATTAAAATCTAACTGAACAAAAATGCCACACTTCCACAACGCGGTATCTCCGGATATGCATTGCGTAGGTAGATAGGTACCAACCAAACATTTTAAAACGCATTTCGGTTATTACCAGTTTTTTCAGTCTATTTTGCCACTATTGGTATAATTTAATTGTGATACAATGTGCACTAGTAGTGTAAAGAAAAAAGAGCTCTTATAAGAGCTATACTATAGTAACATCAAAACAGACAAAGAAATTGGCATGCACTGTAGTGTACATTTGTGTATTCTTTAAATGTGTTTAATAAAGTTAATAAGCACTAAATGCTACCTAGTGTATTTTGTAGTGTAACTTTTACACTTACAAATATTTTTACCCCTACACTAAAAAATTTACACGGGCAAAATTTTTTACTTTGTATATTATTGTTCATTTTTAATTTAGCTACAAAATCGTTCCTAATTAAAATTTTTCAATAAAATTTAATATTGGGTGGTTTTGAGGGGTGGTGAATCCAGTGCAGCATAGATTTTTTTATAAATCGCTAATATATATAATATAATTCTTAAAAATTTACTCTAAAAACTGTCACTTTAAAACAAATCCGGTTAAAATCGTACAATAAATAAAGATTTTACAGGGATGAGTCGCACTTTATACAGAATAGAAGGATACTTGATGCACACTGTAAAGCCGCAATGGTCATTTAAAAATAAATTCTGTATAAATCATTAATTTTATAAAATATACCCCAAATACAAAAAAGGATAATTAAAAATAAAGCACTTATAAAGTAGACATCCTCTTTCTAAATATTCCCAACTCTCGCCACAGTTGTTCAAATTTAAATACGAAGGGTGGTCTAATCGATTTTGTTTTTTTACATTTGATCTGTTACAGATGTAGATACGCTTTCGAAATCCCCCCTTTTTAATGTCCTTGTCAATAACATTTGAATGTAGATTTGTCACTAACACTCAAGACATTTTAACATTTTAGAATCAAACGATGTGATGTATTACACTGTTCAATTTAAGGTCCTGTGGTTTAGACAGGAGATTTAATAAGAAAATTAATCTTAGGTTGTGTTTGTAATACGAATAGGAACTGATAATATTATGTTTAATTTCTGTTTTTTAGTACATACCTACTCTTTTAAAATGAATTAGTCAAAAATAACTAATTATAAGTCAAATAATTCAAATAATTAGTCAAATTCTAATGAATGAAATAGTCAAATTAGTAGATTTAAATTTAAAAAAAGTTTTGACCCAGCCAGGGTTTGAACTCAGGGTGTCACTTGTCAAGCTGTTGTCATAACCCATTCGGCTGTCAGCCGCTCTTATAAAAATCAATTTTATTTGTCAATAAATATTGTTCATAATATTTTAAAGTTGAATATATTATTTGTGTTGCTGTTTTGAGCTAAAGTTTTTGTATCTTTATTTGTTTTTATAGGTCATTTAACCAGCTTAGGTATATGCATTTAATTCAAATAATACTTTGTTGTTGGCCGCAAACGATTAAAAAAATTAGTTACTTTTAACTCTCAGAAATAGTCAGTCAAAGATGGTGACTAATCTTAAATTAGTCAAACTTTAACTATTTACGTAGTAAAAAATAACTATTTAAAAGTAAAAACGACTATTTAATTAGTAAAAAATACTGGTACTATGCTCCACACCTCAAAGTCCCACCACGTGACCACGTACGCAACGCAGTCTTTTAAAAATTTGGCATTTAAGGCTTTTCAGGTTATGTATCTGTCAAAGTATAGTCAATGAAAGAAATAATATTTATAGTGTTACCGCTTATGTTTAAGCGTTAAGTTAATAAATCTTTATAGTATCACAATAACAATGGTTGGTTTAAGAATTTAGGAATATAAATATATTTATACTGCATTTAATGAAATTCCAAAGTGTAAGGTGCAATATAAGTGATATTTTTGTGCATTGGGTCTACATTTCTTCATAAAATAGTTTTAACTAAACAGCATTTATTAAAAAAATCTAACTTCTGTATTATAAAATAAGAATATCTGTATCAAAGGTAGGTTAATGTATTAGAACAAAAAAATCATCTAATTTTGTATTTTAAGGTTAGAAAAATCTATTTTGATCAAAATAAATAAGTGGATTATTTGAAAGAGTGTGTTAATATGGTCATAAATAAATATAGGTATACTAAATAATTATTGAATATATATATTCAATAATTATTTAGTATAGTTCAAATTAAATTGAAGCATTTATACTTCTAACGACAAAACTTGTGCATACCTCTCGGCATACTTACATTAAGTTAGATTATAAGAAAACAAACAATTTTTAGAGAAACTTGCAATGTGAAAATATTTAATACTCCCATGACATGTGCTTTATTAAAATTTTTAAAGTTATAATGATTTTTTGATGTAGATCAAATTCAGTCGAAGCTTTTTAACTATTTGTATTGACAAAACTTTATGTAGGTACACTTTAAGCTGGATAAGAAAAACTACCACATTTTTAAATACCATATTATACAGTCTTTTAAATAATCCAAAATACTTATTTATATTGGTCAAAATAATTTTTTTCTAACCTTAAAATTACAAAATTAGATGATATTTTTGTTATAATATATTAACCTACCTTTAATACAGATATTCTTATTCCATAATAGAGAAGCTAGATTTTTTTAAATAAATGCTGTTTAATTAAAATTATTTTATGGAGAAAACCAGATATTTGGACCAAATGCACAAAAATATTACTTATTTGTCACCATACACTTTAGAATTTCATTAAATGCAGTATTTATATTCTTAAACCATCCATTGTTATTGTAATGTTATAAAGATTTATACATTTTTAACGCCTAAACATAATATTATTTCTTTCGTTGACTATACTTTGACAGATACATAACCTGAAAAGCCTTAAATGCCAAATTTTCAAAAGACTGCGTTTCGTACGTGGTCACGTGGTGGGACTTTGAGGTGTGGAGCATAGTACCTACTAATTCAAATAGTAGAATTTTGACTATTTCATTTTTAGAGAGTACATTTGTTTTTTTAGCGGGTTTGCACTTTTTGGAATTTGGACATCATTTAAGTCGATTTAGAAGGTTTCTTACAAAACAAGTTTATTTTCGCATTTTTCCCTCTAAACAGTTTTTATATAGTTTTTGTATCGAATGTCTGCAGCTAATCGCAATCGAAATCGAGGCACCCTTGGTTGCGCGGGGATATTAGAAATAAATCATGGTTGCTTGATAATCAAAGACCGGATCAGCAATCACGAACACCCCCGATATCGATTGGCTTTTGTTTTATTTTTTTGTTTTCGCTTCGATCGTTTGGTAACATGCAAAGTAACAAGAGAACCCGAGGGGTGGGTGTCCTTATTCAGACATTACAAAAGGGGTCGTGTTCTTGTAAAGCTGCGTTTCGTGAAATAATGGTCAAGAAAAAATATCAATAAAAATTGTTTTCAAAATCTAGATTATTATGAAAATCAATATAAAAACTTCTTATAAATACAAATGGATTGTGGACGGTATTTACTCCAATATTGTCAATTTTGACAATAAGATAATGCAACTCAGCAGAAACTTTTTCCCATACGAAGCATACGAACTGCACATAATTTTTAAATAAATATTTTTTTTCACAAAAGAGAGGAAGGCAGAAGTCCTACTTGACAAATTTTGTTCGCAAAGTTTTAATTGCACACGTTATTTGTGTTTCCTGTTGCAAGTAAAAACTGAACAACTTTGGTTTAGTATTCGATTTATTATACCTTATATCATTGATTATATACGCTTATATGCTTATACAGTTACGTTTGTTTGTGTGTTTCTTTTATCTAAGTGATCATGGTAAATTATTTTTAATTGTAAATGTAATTCAAGAACTAAATCGTTGCATTTTCATGTTTTGTCAAAGGATTTAATTCGGTACGTATATTTGTTTGTGCAGAATTAAATAATAATTACTTTCAGTCACTAATAATTAGTCAAATTCTACTGAATGAAATAGTCAAATTAGTAGATTTAAATTTACAAAAGTTTTGACCCAGCCGGGGATTGAACTCAGGCTTGTCAAGCTGTTGTCATAACCCATTCGGCCATCAGCCGGTCTTATAAAATCAATTTTATTTGTCAATGAATATTGTTCATAATATTTTAAAGTTGAATATATTTGTGTTGCTGTTTTAAGCTAAACTTTTTGCATCTTTATTTGTTTTTATGGGTAATTAAACCATGGAGCTTAGGTATATGCATTTAATTCAAATAATACTTTGTTGTTGGCCGCAAACGATTAAAGAAATTAGTTACTTTAACTCTCAGGAATCTTAAATTAGTCAAACTTTAACTATTTACGTAGTAAAAAATAACTATTTAAAAGTAAAAACGACTATTTTATTAGTAAAAAATGCTGGTAATAATTCAAATAGTAGAATTTTGACTATTTTATTTTTAGAGAGCATTTTTTTTCAACAAAAACTTGTTCAGGGTGTTTTGTAGCAGTGACCAATACCAACTTTCTTATTTCAAATGCAACATTCTGTATATTATTCAACTTTTGGATTCTTCAAAAAATTGTAGACCGGACTCGGTAATGGGGCCGTGCTCCATCTTGCTAAAACCAGTGATGTAAACGATACATTTTTTTCAGTATCTAGTTGCAGATACAAATACTTTCTGGCAGATGTATCTGGGTACAGATACCGATACATTTTACTTCCAGATACTATCTGTTACTTAAAAACTTAAAAATTAAATGATAAAGAAAAAAATTGTTTGGATGCAATAGATATTTATAAAGCAACTTCATCTAGGCCTTTCGTATAATAAAAAAGTCATCCTAAACATAATCATGGAGTAGCTCAGTGGGCAAAGTTTTGAACTCATAATCCCAAGGTTGCTGGTTCGAATTCTGAGCAAAAGGGAAAAAAATAAGTAAGTGCGCTTTTCAGGTAAAAATAAACGGAAAAGTGTGCATTCTCGTAAAATCTAAAAAGGACTAAACTATATGATTCCCAGTACTAGAGAAAGCTTCATTTAATTTTATACGTTTTGTAGAATATTCATACAATCTTCATTAGGGTGTGCCAAAAAACCTCGATATTTTTTTTTTCTTGCTCTCAACCCAAAATATCGTAGAATATGTCCGAACAAATATTCTGTTAAAAGCGGAGCTCATTATTTCAATTTTAAGAGGTCCTCCATCGAATCTGAAGTTTTGCCGCTTAAATAACACAGAAAACTGACTTTTTTACCTTATTTATTCTTGCAACCTAGGAAGAAAATTTTTTTTCATAAAAACCATGACCAAATCTTACAAAGCATTAAATTTGGAAGAAAAAATCTTATTAAGCCGAATTTCTATTTTCATTATTTGATTTTTTACAGAGCTTTAAATTTAAAATTTTACGTTTTTTGCCTTTTTCAGCTAAACTATTTAAGTTAGACGAAAAAGTCAAATGGCAATTTTTTAGCTTGTCTGATGGACCACAAAAAAGTTTGTGTTATATGAAGCTGAAATCACTATATTAATTTAAGTATGTTCTAAATTCTAACACCAAGTGCAAAATTGTTTCAACATTAATATACACCCTATTATAGACTATTGCATGCCAGTCTACTACTCATATCATACTGAAACATTTAAAAATAAACTCATGTATTAGATTCATATATTTAGTCGGAAAATTTGACCCCATTACTTTAATCTATTTGGAAAACAAGCATTTAAAAATAATTAATCCTTACAGAAAGTAAATACCTAATAATTGCCTGAATACCTATTCAACAACTGTATTCAAAGATCCAATAAATACAATCTTAATTTAAGGCACAATCTTTTTCAAATACCTAGTCACAAAAATTCAAAATCTAAGGATTCGTTTATAGACCTATCTATAGAACTTTTGAACGATAAAACATTCTTTAACATAATATTTAAATTTCCAAACACATTTAATTTCGAGTAAAAAAATTTGTTATTAACTGTTGTGATATGCAATTATAGGATTTAGTTTAATTAATATGTGATATGCAGAATAAAATAGATTTAATTTCTTAGTATGGAAGAACGTCCTTACGAACGCAGCCTTTTGTGTAATTAATTTTGTGTTTTATGCAATAAAGCATTTTTATTATTATTATTAATTAATTGGATATTTGCTCCTCGAGTTCCATCCGCTCCCTCCCACCCAGTTTTTTTATTATTTAAATAATATTGAGACTTGTTGTCATATAGGCCGGTAAAGATGTCCGCGCGTCTATATATATATGGTTATAACCATTTCTTACTACCTCACAGCAAATTTTTAATGCAGCTTCTGTTACAAGCTTCACAAACTTTTTCACCGCTTGCGTGTGAAAGGGAAACTTGCCGAACCTTATATAGAAGTCGTCTGCTTGACTTATAAATATTTTTAGTTCTTTTATTTTAAAAAAACATTTCCAAATTTATAAACATTTTTAACCCTAGAATTTGCTAAACCGCCAAATTTTTTACGTCAAACTTTAATATTGGACATTTTTTTGTAAAAATATTGTTAACATAAGGTAACTTTTTGTGGCTACCCCAATTAATATATAAAAAAAAATGTTGGGCCCCCGGGGCACCCTTAAATATTGGGCTAGTACGATAATTTTTTTTCTACAATTATTGTCTACATAATGTAACTTTTTGTTGCCACCCCAAACAAAATATAAAAAAATAATATTTTGGGCCCCCAGGGGGACCATTAAATATTGGGATAGTATGCTAAATTTTTTTTACAAACTACCTTTGAAACTTTTTTTGGTACCCCTAAATTGAATTCAAAAAATAATTTTTTCGGCCCACCCTAATGTACATGTTACATGGGGTTGCAATCAGGTTGGGTAAAATAAAATGTATCTTGTATCTAAGGATCTAGATATTAAAGTAGATTTTTTAAAGTATTTCGATACGTATCTAGGTACATAAAATTTATCTAGATCCAGTATCCAGATACATGTATCTCGATACATTACATCACTGGCTAAAACCATATCGAACCATATGATCATGTGTGTTGTAGCGAGTTTTTGTGGTTAAATAATTAACGTTCTTTAATGTTAATTTTTTTTGATATTATCGAAACAGTTGAAGATATAGGTATAGGATATTGTACATGAAATACGAGGTGTGTTCAGAAAATAACGGGAATTGTTAAATTTCGCGCCTTCGGAAGGTCCGGTTGTCATAAAATTTTATTTTTTATGTTGGTATACATGCCCCCGAAGTATAATAAAACCTTTAGCTGTTTTCATTGTTTACTTTGTCTGGGGCAGCCGCTAAGGTGTGTTTTATGAGCTCGGCGATTTTCGTTCGGTAAAAGAAATGGACCAAAGAGAATTTGTATCCAATTTTGCTTAAAAAATGAAATAAATTTTGTGAAATGTTAACAAAGGCCTATAGTGAGTCTGCTATAAGTAAAACAAGAGTTTACAAGTGGTATAAGTTTCCAAGATGGCCGTGAAGACGTTGAAGATGACGAACGCCCCGAACGCACAAGCACATTAACAACCGATAAAAACAAGGAAAAAGTGGAAGAAATGGTTATTAACCATCAGAGAAGTCGCTGATGATGTTGTTATATCGATTGGCTCATCCCATGAATTTTTTTCAAATGTTTTGAGTATGAAACGCGTGGCAGCAAAATTTGTTCCAAAATTGTTAAATTTTGAACAAAATTTTCGGCCAAAAACAATACTGTAATGATGCCCCAGCCTCCATATTCGCCAGACATGCCTCTGTCTGAGTTTTTCCTATTCCCAAAAATAAAGAGAACCTTACAGGGCCGTCGTTTTGCAAGCATAGATGACAGCGCATCGCTGAAAGAACTAAAGGCTATCTCAAAGATCGAGTTTTAGAAGTGTTTCGAGTATTAGAAGAAGAGCTGGCACATGTGCATAATATCCAGTGGAAATTTTGAAGGCGACAACATTAATGTAGACGAATAAATAAATATTTGTTTTAAAAAACGAAAATTCCCGATATTTTCTGAACACACCTCGTATACCTACAATTTTTAGAAGAATCTAAAAATTGAATAATATACAGGGTGTTGCACTTGAAATAAGAAAGTTTGTATTGGCCACTGCTACATGACACACCCTCTACAAGAATTTTTTGTTGAAAAATATAAAAATACCAATCGAAGTATCCGAGCTTTTTTTGTATTATCGAATGTATTTCATTTAGCTGTAATAATGTAATATCCGTTTTTGGTATTTTACCTTTGAGTGGGGACTTTTGCAATCAACGCTGTTATGATTTTTACTGAATTGAAAAGTTTACAATTTTTGACGTAAATCATTAGTATACAGTGTGTATTAAAACGAATAGATACACTTAAATAAAACAAGTGCCAAACCCCGCCCACTGTGGTAGGGATTGAATTTGTTTGCTTGCCGTATCATTGTCGTATTATCTGTGCGTCATTTTAAGAAGTGCACTTTGCGTACGTTTGTTTTGTTTTAATGCATTTCTGCAAATAAAAACTAAGTATTGTTTAAAATCCATTAAATTCCAGTTAATGGCGAAAATGAATTTCTTAAAAACTATACACATTTCCCTACGACAGCGTCGGAGCTACTGAACAAACACAGTAGATCAAACTGCATGCCCTTGTATCTGGCTGCATGCCGCGCTGTTGCCATATGCTATTATTGTTTCCCAAAAGGGTTGTTTTTCTTATTTTTTAATATTAAAAGTAAGAAAATTAAATAAATCAAATTATTTTTGACATATTATTAATTTTTTTGTTATTTTTAAAGTTTCAGACAAATAAAATTGAACTATTTATTAAATAATTATAATCGTTCTCTTCTGATTTAAAACAACCTGGCAACTATGGTTCGTAATTACGAATCGCTTGGTTTAAACCACGCCCAATTAAAGTTTGTTTCTTTTTCTCTGATCAGAATATAATTTGTCATTCTTGTCTCCAGCCTTACTTACTTGATTCTATACAGTCTGTATTGTGTATTTATTGCATTCAATAGGTACAATTTCTATATACAGGGTTTGTTTTCAAGTTATTTCTTCATTCGGATTTTCACTGTTTATTGCAAAAAAAATAATCTTTGACAGCTACGTTAAGGTTAACCCCTCTTCTATTGGTATTAGCAGTGCCAGCTCTATTAATTAATTATCCTGTAGAATCAGGATATTTATTCCGCAAAATCCTTGCTGTCCTTCTTAAAATCCTCTTCGGGGCGGTCGCCGAGCCATCGATCCACCGGTCCAGGATTAAATCCTTCCTAAACGAATATATCCATCCCCCAAAGTAGAAAATATCGCCGAACCGAGATAACCAATTAATTAACTAATCTGATCCTGTATCAACCCTTTAGGTGGCGGTTGATACAGGTCCAACCGAATATATCACTTTGGGGCAGTTTGTCCTGAAAGGACCCCCAAAAAATATAAAGATAAAAAGGAATAATAAAAATCCTCCTTTTACAGGCTTATTCATATTTAATATAAAAAAATAAAGATAAAATTGAAACGTAACAGTAAAGACACCGAACACATGCTTCGCTCCTCAAAACACTCAAATAAATAAAAATCCGAAAAGTGTTGTTAAGCAATTTGTTTCCCCCTCACACACGCGAATATCAAGATATCTTTGACGCTGCGTCAATCTATTAAAGTTGTCGTACATCGAACAACTAAAGGCAATAAGAAAGGGCTTAAAAAACATGCGAGCCCGATAAGCCAAATTGGTTTTGTTGCCGGAAAAAGACGCAGTTCGATTCGAGAATAAATTGGAAACCACCACTTTTTTTCGAGTCAAGTGTTCGCCTTTATTCAAGAATTGCTGAAGGACGAGAGAAAAAACATCGCGATTTCCCCCAATTTTATTCGATTTTGATTGTATCAAAACGTTTGCCTGATATGTCTGAACGCATTTCAATGGGGATTTTATAGGATTGTTAAAAAAATGTTTAATTTGCCATACTTCCATTTTTAGAGACAGATATAGTAAAATTACTTACCCAGGGCAAGGAAAAATTGGTAGTTGCAAAAAATGAAACGTTTGGTCGATGGACCTTATCCTTTACCATTTTTTTGTGCCAACGAGACCTATCGGTGGACCAAATTTTTCGGGTGTCGAAAAGGTCCAAGCCCATTATTTTAAATTTTCTGTAAACTAAATCGCTTAATTTTGAGTGGATATTTTTCTAGCAAACTTGGGGACGGTTCGTTCCTTATCTAAAACGGGCCGTTAATTTTTTTTTTATGTTTTGCTTCAAAATGGAAGGGAAATTGGGGAAATGAAGAACAGAAATTGAAGGGCAAAATGATGCAGTTTAAAAAAAAAATTTCATCGTATTAAAATGAAACAGTTTATTAATTAAAATCCCCAAAACCAAATCAAATACCCCAAGAAAATATTAAGAAACAATTGCATTAATGCTAAATTTTTCCATTTGTGTTATTTTTTTGGGTGTTTTTCAAGAGAAAATCCTGGGTTGAGTTTTTACCGGTTTCCCAATAAACATTAAAAATCCTAATGAAGAAATAAATTGCATACAGTCCCTGTAAATATAAATTGTACCTATTATATACAATGAATACACAATTTGGTGTAATGATTTACCTGAAAATTGTAAACATTTCAATTCAGTAAAAATCATTCTTCAAATAGTAAGTCGTCTAAATTTAAACAGCGTTATGCATTATTAAAAGCGTTGATTGAGAAAGTGTCCACTCAACGGTAAAAAACAAAAACAGGTATTAAATTATTGTAATATTATATATAATATTATGTTGCAATGAATTCGTAGATAGATTTTGTCGTTTAATATTTTAAAATGCAGTTGTCAGCGTTAAAAATCTCACTTCAACTTTTGAGTTTCAAAAATATGTATTATAATTCAAATTTGTTAAACAAAATTAATAATTTTTTTTTACATGTTGTCCGCAAAAAAAGTTTAATGGCTAAAAGCATACCAGCGTTTTGTTTTGCAGTTTTTATTTTGCAACGCATAATACAAATAACGTACACGTTGGGTGTGCAATTGAAACTTTGGGAACAAAATTTGTCCAGTAAGACTTTTTGTAAAAAAAACTACTTGTTTATTTAAAAATTATGTGCAGTTTGTATGCTTTAAATGTATTGTTGACAATTCTTGAATAACCACAATGCCATCGAGCTTCACCAGATGGCGCGCGCGTTGCGAAAACGCAGTTTTAAACTGTGGAGAAAATGATCTCTTTCTACACGGTTACTGCCCAATGAGACGACGGGAATTTAATTTTTCTTTACTTTAGTATTTATTATTATATGGTGGTTCATAATTTTCTTAAAAATTAATTGACACTGACATTTGTCATTGAATCTGTGGGTATGGTAATTACACAAAATTGTACTAAATTCTTTAATAAAATTAGAAAATGTATAGTGTTCAACTCTTGAGAAATTACCATTTCCATTTAGGATGAACTCCAATATTTCATCCTAGTGGAAACGGCCACCTTTCTCAATCGTTGAACAAAATACTATTATTAGGTGGATCTTTGAATTAAAGTTAATTTAAATATTTTTGCACATCATATACTAGGGAACCCAAGTGGACAAGTGACAGATGGTAGGTGTCAAGTTGAGAGATGACATATGACAGATGACAGCAAGGTTGTTCTTCTTGACTTTATGACTAAGGTGATCCCACCACGGTAAAAGCATGTTCTAATTTATTTGATATTTTTTGTATTATTTGGTTTAAATTTTAAAGGTATATGATTCAGATAATCTGAAAGTTTATTTTAGCAATTTAGCAATATTGTGAATGGAATTTCTGATCACCCTAAGCAAAATATTCTTCAAATTTTAAGTGCGGGTGCTTTAGGGAGGTCCGACAAATTTCCTGATTTATTTTTGTATAGAAATTCTATTCTGTTTGGCCAAATTAGAAGGCTAGTGGAAGTTTATGTTTACACTTGATAGAGTGGCTGCGGGAAGTCCTATTAAATCCAAGTAGATGTCGAAATTATAGACAAATCCAAATTGCGTAGTGAAACGAAATGAAATATTGGTGAAGGACCATATTATTAAAATTCAAGCTTTGTTCTTTGACAGACTGTCAATGATAGCAGTAAAGATGACCTTAAAAATAGTAAATAAAGGTGCCAAAAACTACCGACGATTAATTGTAAAAAACCTTTATCAGTCATCAAAGAACCAGACCAAGACCAAGACTCTGAGAGCGGTAGTACCGTCAGGGTAAAAAATTGCTATCTTTGAGATACTTTTGTCAAAGAACATTTCTTTGTGAGACAGAGTACCAATACAGGAAAATACGGCGATGTTATACGACTGTTAAAAAACGATTGAATAAGCAATTGCAATGGATAATTTTTTTACGAATAAATTGCCTCTTAGGCTTCTGTTTTCATAACTGGATAATGCGATAACTGGACCTCCTATGCAGGTGCTTTTATAAAAATACTGGGGAAATGTAAAAAACATCCTTTTAAATAGCGTGAAAAGATAGAAATTGGATTGCCAAATATAACTGTCATCAAATACCTAAGTTGTTATCATCGTTACTTGTAAAATGTGTTCTTCTGATCTAGCAAATGGTTGACGAAATCCAATAGCATATTGAGACTGTATATAAAAAAGTTTTATTTTAAGGTTATGTTTGTACAACTATTATTTTTTGTTAGATTTTTTAAAAATGTCGAAAATTAAATATAAATTATATTGGGTAAAGTTATCATTATTTAATTCTGCACCAACAAATGTACTTACCGAATTGGATCCTTTGGCAAAACATGAAAATGCAACGATTTAGTTCTTGAATAAAACTGACAACTTTCTCAATCGTTGAAAAAAATTCTATTATTAGGTGGATCTTTGAATTAAATTCAATTTAATTTTTTTACAAATCATATACTAGGGAACCCAAGTAGACAAGTGACAGATGACAGGTGACATGTGTCAAGTTGGCAGATGACATGTGACAGATTACAGATAACAGTTGACAGATTACCGATGACGTGACAGGTAACAAATCATCTGAGGCTCTGTTAATGATATGTAGTACCGTCAGGAAAGCAAATAGCATAGAAGTTGCTATCTTTAGGATACTTTTATCAAAAAATATTTCTTTGAGAGATACAGTACCAACACCGGAAAATACGGCGATGTTATACGACTGTTAAAAAAACGATTGAATTATCAATTACAATAGATAATTTTTTTACATACGAATAAATTGTCTCTTAGGTTTGTTTTCATAACTAGATGGTGCGATAACTGGACGGCCATTTCAAGCGGATGGACGGGACAAATCACAAAACTGTTTTTATAAAAAAAAATTGTAGGTAATTTATTATATATTTTTTTTGCATCAAAATTGTCAAATATATTCTTCTATTATTAGGCTATACATTAAATAAAAAAAATCGCAAGAAATATTTTATAAAAGTAGAGATAATTTCAATAATTGACAGGGGATGGACGGGACAAGATAAATCTTTTTTTTGTCCCGTCCACACCTTTCAATTATTAAAATTATATCTACTTTTATAAAATATTTCTTGCGTTTTTTTTTTATTTAATGTATAACCTAATAAAAGAAGAATATTTTTGACAATTTTGATGTTCTTCAGATCTAGCAAATAGAGCCCCAGAAAAGATATCTCACGCTTGATGGTTGACGAAATCCAATAGGATATTGAGACTGTATATTTCCACAAATGATTCATCTAAAAATCCTAAATCTTGCCATGTTTGTTGTCAGAGTTCGGAATTAAAATTAATCCTTCTTGTAAAGATGGGTCTATTCATTTTTGAAAATTGGTTTTTAACTCTTAGATGCTAAATAAACATTCGTGAACTAGCTGCTACAAGGATCTTATAAGCGGAATGAAGAATTACAATGTTCAAGTTTGACTTATATGGCAATAAAAGAAAAAATTATAACAGTAATCAAAATCAAGTAGATAGAAAGTAGAAACTAGTTGACCATCATGCCCTATTGAAGTTCCGATATATCATTTCATCATGTAAAACATTTAATAACATTAATATTTATTGTCGTTTTAAAATGAGTTTTAGTGAAATTAAAATTGCCCAAGGTGGTTTAATAACTTTTAGGTAAAATCTTCCCTCCGCCTAATAAAATTAATATGCCTTTATCGGTCCAGGGGAAATTACACAAGACATTAAATATTCCATCAAACGCGATATCCTTTTAAAATTTTATCCCCAATAAAATAATAAAATATTCAAACAAACCGAATTCGTCCTCTAAGCTCATAATCTAAATCCGAATGATATCGTCGTTCAACAAAACGTCGCAGAGCTCCGTCACTTTTACTCCTTGAGGTGAGTTAAAGGGAGATGGAAGAGGAGGTGGTGGGGAAAAATACGGGGGGATGTTCGGTCCTAGGCAAAGAGTAAAGCGTGTAGCGATTTAATAACTTGTGAATATTCATTTGGAGAATGTCCCGCATGTCAGTAAGGCGGGAAAAAGACGCCCGATTTCCACAGTGAGAAAGTTGATGGTGTGCGCAAACTGACATTGCAAGAGATCATAATATAAATAACACTATTATAAACATCAAATTTGTTAACATGACTTTGCAGTTTGTTGATTTTATTTTGTAAAATGTTAACATAATTTTTTGTAGAAAACCACGGTTTGTAATTATTTTAACAAAGGAAAATATTTTTGTAAAGGTAATATGCAACTTTGTAAGCATTTTGCTAATTTCAAAGGTTACAGTTGATTTTTTTAATGTTTAACAAATTATTTCGTTGAAAAAGTACACGAGATTTAAGGAAGTCAATCAAAACATTTCCCACTGACAATACGCCTCAAAAAGTTCAACTGCAACTTATGTTTCTGTTACGAAATATATCAGTAAGTGTTGTAGTAGTCTTGATAATTGTATTGTACCAAATTTCTTTATAATTTGATGATTTTAGAATGCTGTGTTATTCAACTGTTTACAAACAATAACATACAAGTATGTTATTTTTATGTTCATTTATGTAGGTAGGTGTTAATTTTTTTGTTTAGGAAATTGATTAATTAGGCAACATTTCTTATATAAATTCTTTTTATTTAAGTTTACAATTTCCTAAAAATACTTTTGTTACTGGGTCCACAAAAGGGTTTGAATTATTGACATATAATTTTGTTATTAAATCTACAAAATGTTTGTTATTACACACTATTTATTAAATTAGTTAACATATTACAGTTGGATGTGAACCTTATATAAAGTTATGTAAACCCGGGTTAACATAAAATATGGTTAATATTTGGTTAAAATTAATAAATATGTTTTTACTGTGTTTTGCTTTAAAAAAGCAAAAAGCTTTTAATATTTACTTGTGACCTGATTCTTTTTTTCATCCTCACTGTAAAAAGTGGATTTATTATAAGCTTATTCGATTTCTGCCGAAAAAAAAAAACATTTTTTGATCACATGTAGGGTGTGTCACATGTAGGGTTTTAAAATTTTCGGAAAAATTGATCCGGTTTTTTTTTTGGAAAAAAACGGAAAAATTTGTAAATTTTCTGTACTTTTATTTAAATTTACTTAAAAATGCAATTTTGGACACATTTTGTGAAATGGAAAGTTTGTGGCAGGACGTCGAAGGCAAAATATAATCACATATCTTGTGACTAGGTTTTTAAAGTATCGAAAAAAAACGAAAAAAATGAAGGGAAAACCTTTTTTTCCGTTTTTTTCCTTGGCCTTAAACAATTTTTTTTTTGAAAAAAACTTATTATTTTAATATCCTTTCAGAAGAAAAAAAACTAAACATTGAATTAAATTAAATTGATTTAAGAAAATAAACGTAAAATACCAATTACAAAATAATAAATGATTTATAAAGTTTAATCACAAAATTATAGTATCCGTAAAAATTTGTAAATTTTCAGAAAAATTGACTTTTGCATTTCTTTTATTTTATTCAAATGGTAATACGAAAAATGCAAAAGTCAATTTTTCTGAAAATTTACAAATTTTTAAGGATACTATCCGTACACTGATATCGAAAAAAAGTGCGTTTTCGACGCTGGATATAATATATTATGATTATAATAACTATACTTTTTAGTTTAATTCAGTAAAAATATTCTACCGGGTCGTATAAAAACATATTCGGTGCTGTATTAACATAACTTTCGTTTTATTTGACACTTCGATTTATAAAATTATAATTTTGTTATTTAACTTTATAAATCATTTAGGTATTATTTTGTAATTGGATATTTTCAATGGACTCCTTTTTGCAAAAAAAAATTTAATCAATTTAATTTAATTCAATGTTTTATTATTTTTTCTGTAAGTATATTTTTTTTTAATTAAAATAATGGTAAGTTGTTGATTGCAACTTTTTTCAAATGTATACAGGGTGTTATGTAATTAATGTTATATATTAAAATGGGTTGTTCCTTAGGGTCCATAAAGAAGCTCCTGAAACTTTTTTTTTCTAAATTCCAAAGTCTAAAAATAATTTATAATAACCTTTATCCTACCAAAAAGTACGCCACTGATCGACTAGGAACTTTAGGTTAATCTGGTGGATTTATTATGTTATGGTTGGTAACAGTGTTTCCAAAATCTCTCAAAAAAGTTGACAAACATTGTTTAAATTTAGCTTAATTACAAAAATGACAAAATTAACAATGCAAATTGTCAATTTGGCGTTTTTATTAATTGTTGGTTGTTTCATTTTTGTACTGAAGGTAAATTCAAACAAAATCTGCCAACTTTTATGACAGAATCTAGTGCATTTCTTTTAAATTTTAGGTTATGTTTTCAAATTGTAAATATCTTAATAAGGGAAGTGCTTTTGGATTTATTTACACAAATTTAATGTTTAAAGTTTAACCTGTGAACTGGTCCCAATTTCATCTGAGTAAACAGAGAAAAAAAACTGATGAAAAAATTAATTTTGTAGTTATGGATTTCAAATTTCAAAGGTACTAAATTTTCTAATCATTGCTTAAGCTAATAGCTGGATCAGTAAATAAATAGAGAAGGGTATTAGAGCTTTAAGGGCATAAAACTTTTGTATTTATTGAGTTTTTATTTATTTTTTGCAAGAAAAATTTTTAGTAACAATTTTTTACATCTTGCAACGCATAGCTACTTTGTTGGTTGGTATCTATGTACTCACAAAATACAGGTGTGCAGAGATAAACAAGTGTGTAACCAGTGGCGTATCACAAAAAATATAAAAAACTTCTAATGCATATTTTTTCTTTATCTTTGGAAAAATGTTTTTTTAAATATTTTTCCTTTATTCCTTATGTCAAAAGGTATTCAGTATTTTAATATATAACATTAATTACATAACACCCTGTATATTTACCAAAAAAAAAAACATTTTTTTTCCAAAAAAGACAATTTTTTAAGGCCTGGGAAAAAAACGGAAAAAAGTATTTTTTCCCAATTTTTTCGTTTTTTTTCCGACAAATTTTGCCTTCAACGCTGTGTCCCAAACTTCCCTTTTCACAAAATATGTCCAAACTGCATTTTTAAGTAAACTTAAATAAAAGTACAGAATTTTTATTTTTGATATTTTTTTGACTTTCCTCCTCACTGTGCACCATCGAGAACCAAAGAGGACTAAAAGAGCCCGGTCGCCATGGCTACGTTAAAATTAAGTCATCAATGAATCATTGCCGCGATATCGGGAGACGGCGGATGGATGAACGGGGGTGGGGGTCGGTCGTCCTCGCCGCCCCCCACCGCTCCTCGCACGACGAAAGGGATGCGGAATAAATTAAAAATGTCTTTTCAGATACGCCAAAGGGGTGCAAGGGTTCGATTCCGTCGATACCCGGAAACCGCCGCCGCCGTCGTCAGACCGCCTCCGGTGCCTGTGTGCTCCCCGACTGATGCCACTTGATGGGAGCGGGGGACGGTATGTCGCTTGGATTAGGATATGTGGGTCAAGCCCCAATTTTAAATGTAAATATTTTTTTATACTGCATGGGAAATAGTTTTCCGTCCCCTATTTCGTCTATTTTAGAACTTTTTTGGATTTTTAAATACAGTTTTTGGTCATTTTTTTACTTTTTTTATGTTATACATTTTTAGACGGGGGGTCATTTGTGATTGGTAGATAGTTTGGTTTTTCTCAGTTGGTTTTGATATTTTTGGCTAATTTTAAACAATTCTAAAAGTTATGGTTTTAAGACAGTTTAATATATTTAGATACGGTACTTATTTTAAAGAAAAAAATTGTCTAAAAATATGTACAGGGTGATCCTCTATAATGTCGCCACCCTTTAATTTTTTTATTTTAAGTGCCCCAAAAAATTTAAAAGTGTGGTTATATAGGTACTAAAAAATACTTTTTTTTTACGTATGAAGAAAAATGGAAAATTGATTAATATACAGGGAAAACCAAAAAGTTTATTTTTTTTCAATGGATCACCCTATATATGAATTTATTTTTCGATTCCTTGTAAAATTCTGAGTATAATTCATATAACAAACCATATACCTAAACTCAACTGTTTCTGAAATATTCGCATTCGAAATGTTATCATTAAATGTTTTTTTTGAAATCAAGAAGCCTCAGTATACCAAAATTTTTATTTAAAATAAATTACTATAGTCACATTATGTCAATATGTCTTGTATAAATAAGTAAAAATGTGGTACTCAGACAGAGAAACATAAACTATTTCAAATTATTATCTTAAAAATAATTTAAATATTTCAGAAACGGTTGAATTTAGGTATATCAGGGGCGGACCGTTGACTTTGGGGGCCCTGGGCTAATAAATAATATAAATAAAACATAGCATTTATACAAGGTGTCCCGATAAGACCTGTACAATGCAAGGCCACATATTTCTTGGTATACAATAATTCGATTTAACCCAATTTACCTAAACAAAAATTGCTTTGTTTAGCTGCTAGCGGCCTTAAAAGTATGAAAAAAAAAATTTTATACTGCAGTATATTACACTGAATAAAAAAAGTCGACTATTTTTTTTCTATATGAGCCTGTTAAAATATCACTCATTAATAGTATTGGTTGCTAATCGCGATTTTACATTTAAATTAAGTAGGCACCTACATGAGATTTTATTTTGGAATTATACATATAACTCGTTAAAGGATTAATTGACTAAAATGATTAGAACTTTTATTTTAAAGAATTATACGCTCCACAATATATTATCAAGTTTACTCATTATTTTTTTTATAAATCTATTCGTTAAAAAGTTATTTAAGACTTAAGGGAAATTTATAGCAAATTTATCATATATTTTTGTAGATCATTTTATGTTTTATAAAAATATGTCAATATTTTTTTAATGTTTTATTTATGATTTACTGGTTTAACCATTATAAATACAAATATTTTTTTGCAATAAAATTGATATTTTCTTAAAGTTTTTGAAAAATAAAATGATATACCAAAGTCCCATAACGTTTTGTTATAGGCCTGATAGTTTTAGCAAAAAAGTAAGAAAAACTTGAAATTTACTATAAATGTAATTTTAAGCTTGAATAACTTTTGAACCAGTAGATTTATTATAAAATAATAATAGACGTCTTTGTAGAGCATTTACTTCAAATAATCTATAAAAATATTATTTTTAAAATATGTTATTTTTATTTTTATGTTCATTAATCAGCTAAAATATATATAATTCCAATGTTATTTTTTACATGCTATTTAAATGAAAAAATTGAAAATCGCGATGAGGGGCCTCTTAATAATAATATTAAGAGCTGAAATTGTAACGGGCTTAATATTAAATCCTCGATTTTTTAATCAGTCCGATTTATATTTTTGCGTAGGGGGCCCTCGATCGGACGGGGCCCTGGGCTGCAGCCCATAATGCCCATGCCTAAATCCGCCCATGAGGTATATGGTATGTTATATGAAATATGCTTAGAATTTTACAAGGAATCGAAAAATAAATACATATATAGGGTGATCCATTGAAAAAAAATAAACTTTTTGTTTTTCCCTGTATAATGATCAATTTTCCAATTTTCTTTAAACGTAGAAATAAAGTATTTTTTAGTACCTACATAACCACAATTTTAAATTTTAAATTTTTTGGGAGACTTAAAATAAAAAAGTTTAAGGGGGGCGACATTATAGGGGATCACCCTGTACATGTGCAATTCGATGTATTTATCAAGTTTAGATTGTTTTTGGTCATTTAAGACAGTTTGGATCATTTTTAGATAAGTTTAGAAAATTTTTTACTTCTTATAAAGTTTGGGTTATTTTAGATAGTTTTTGCCAAAAAAACTTTTTGGATATTTTGTTTGTATTTTTAGATGATTTAAAACAATTCTAAAAGTTTGCGTTAATTTAGACAGTTTGATACAAATATAAAAAAATAGATATAATTATTTAAAAAAATAGGTTATTTTCTTGAATTTAAAATACAAAATGTGGCTCATTTTATACAATTTTAGAAGTTTGGGTTATTTTAGACAGTTCGATATATTTTTTAAAATATTCACACAACAGTCCCTATTAAAAAAAAATCGTATTTATAAAGATTTTGTTGGCCATTTTAGACACTTTGGATCATTTTTAGATAGGTTTAGAATAGTATATTCTGTAACAAGTTTGGAATACAGCATATTCCGCTCGAGTGAAGAGTTTGTCACACGAGCCGAAGGCGAGTTTGACGGTTTCACGAGAGCGAAATATGCAATTCCAAACGTGTTTCAGACTATACTTTTTCTACGTTTCCAAAAAATACCATAGAAAAGTCATTTGATTGTAAATAAGTGAGGTTGGAGTCTAAAATTTGTTAGATATTAAAAACAGAGATGTCGCCACGAGGGTTTATTCTGTCATAGGATGATAGAATGTTTCATTCTGTAACACTTTACGGAATATATGTCATTCCTTAGATAAAAGTGATAATAGAACGGTCAAATTCAGTAATAGGAGTAGAATTTTTTTTTATTGGACCATAAGGCCATTTTTGGTAATTTTTGAAAGTTCCTAAACAGTTTAAGTCACTTTGGATAGTTTTATGGCATTTTTGAATAGTTTAAGTTTTTTTAAAGAATTCTAAAAGTTTTATGGCATTTTCGGGTAGTTTAGTTATTTTAGAGATTTAGGACATTTAACATTTTAGGCAATTCGTGGTCATTTTATACAGTTCAAATACAGTTTTTGGTTATTTTAGACAGTTTTATTTTAGTTTGGGATAGTTTTAAGCCATTTTTCAATTCTTATAGTTTGGCCATTTTAAGACAGATGTTGACCATTTAAGACACTTCTTGCATAGTTTGGGTTAGTTTTAATTTTTAATAGTTTTAGCTTATTTTAAACAATTTTAATAATTTAGATTATTTCAGACAGTTTTATGAGATATTCTAAAATTTTAAATATTATTTTGTATCAAGAAACTTAAGTTTGTGACGTGTGAGTTAACGGTAACTTTGGTCACCACGTAATCTGTCATTGATCAAAATTTAATGGCGTCAATTTTTCAGGTTATTATAAACAATTTAACTAATTAAGTGTTTTGTAAACAAAATTACTGATTAAAAAAGCAGTCAGTGACTAAAACACATTGACAAGCCAAACTAACAGTTTAAAAATTTAAAAGTAATATAAAAAAAACCAAAAATGTCTAATTGTAACAATTTAATAAACCAGCAATATTTTAATTAACAATGTTAAAATGCTAAATCTTCAAATCGTTCTCCATTTACATTCAAGCATTTTTTAATTCTTACTTCTACATTAGACTTAAGAATTCTTGAATATTCAGAGTCCAATATTAGAATTTTTTAAATATCTTTGAAACTATTAAATTTAGGTGTAGGGAAAAGTTACATTATTCGAAATGTTTTTAATTGCCTATTTGATTATATAAAAACATACAGGGTGTTACATTTAAAATAAAAATTTTAAGATTCCAAAAATCCTACCCCTTTATCCTCAAACATAATTACGAAAAATTTATAGGTTATTTTTGATAGACGCGCATGTATTTTATCGAAAAAAAAATAATAACTCGAAAACTATTCACTTTAAAATGGTTTTATGTACTTTTGTTGATGTTTAATTTAAAACACTGGCGTGTGGATAATTGCAGACTTTTTTACGTTGCCCTTGTAAATAATATTTTTATTGAAATATCAAAATTAATACCCCAATTGAGTCAATTAAATCATTTTTTCGCATAAAACATCTGTACCAAAGGCTGCCTTCACATAAAAAGTTCAAAAAAGCTGTCTATTGACAATTTGCAGACTACTTGTGTTACCCGATTAATTTTTCACCACGTTCAGTTACAGAAAGTGCAATCGTGAAATTAATTAAGGGGTCATGCTGAACGATATAAGGAAAATCAGTGAATCCGATCCACAACCGTTACACGTATTTCAAAATTTGAGGTCCTTAAAAAGCTGACATTTACAAAAATGTCATTGTATATTTTGTTATATATATACAGGGTGTTATGTAATTAATGTTATAAAGAAGCACCTGAAACTTTTTTTTTCTAAATTCCAAAGTCTAAAAATAATTTATAATAACCTTTATCCTACCAAAAAGTACGGCACTGATCGACTAGGAACTAATTTAATTTATTATGTTATGGTTGGTAACAACAGTGTTTCCAAAAGCTGTCAAAAAAGTTAACAAACAGTGTTTAAATTTAGCTTAATTACAAAAATGACAAAATTAACAAATTGTCAATTTGGCGTTTTTATTAATTGTTGGTTATGTCATTTTTGTACTGAAGGTAAATTCAAACAAAATCTGTCAACTTTTATGACAGAATCTAGTGCATTTCTTTCAAATTTTAGGTTATGTGCTCAAATTGTAAATATATTAACTAAGGGAAGTGCTTTTGTATTTATTTACACAAATTAAATGTTTAAAGTTTAACCTGTGAACTGGTCCCAATTTCATCTGAGTATACAGAAAGAAAAAAACCGATGAAAAAATTAATTTTGAGGTTATGGATTTTTTAAAATAGGTACTAAATTTTCTAATCATTGCTTAAGCTATTAACTGGATTAGTAAATAAATACAGAAGGGTATAAGAGCTTTAAGGGCATAAAACTTTTGTATTTATTGAGTTTTATTTATTTTTTGCAAGAAAATTTTTTAGTTATAATTTTTTACATCTGGCAACGCGCAGCTACTTTGTTGGGTTAGTATCTATGTACTCACAGAACACAAGTGTGCAGAGATAAACCAAGTGTGTAACTAGTGGCGTATCACAAAAAATATAAAAAACTTCCAATGCATATTTTTTCTTTATCTTTGGAAAAATATTTTTTAAATAATTTTCCTTTACTCCTTATTTCAAAAGGTATTCAGTATTTTAATATATAACATTAATTACATAACACCCTGTATAGTTTGTTACGTGTTTTTTGCTTGAAAAGGAATTAAAAACGACGGGTTCAATATTAAAATAGAATGGTGGTTTGTTCTGCATTTTATTGTAAACCTCATATAGTTGTAGGAACAAGAAAGAATGAAATAGCATTCGACAAGTAAAAATCTATATCATTAATTAAAACTCAAAATTCGCCTTTTAAGGTAATAAATCTATTTATTTTAACGGTCTGTTAAACCAGCTCCTAAATAAACAAATATGCGGTCTTTTACTTAGAATGATATCATTTATAATTAAATTATTCGTGAAGGTGTTGACAGCTTGATTCACACTATCCAACATGCATTTCTAACGATCTAATTACTATCCCAAGTAGCATTTTTAGCGGATAAAACGTATCGGCCACTTACATATACTTGGAACTGTAAAGTGTATTGTCAAAATCTCTGCCACGTGGTAGAAACGGTGCTATTACGTGGAAATGACTTACGTTCTAAAAACGTTCTTCTCTTGGATTGTATACAGACACGTTTATACCACGTTGTGATTACGTTACTATAACGTGGAGGTAAAGTGGCCAAAACTTATCGAAACTTTAGTACTCTTTACTTTGTATCCTCGTCTATTTCCAGCATACCATTTATCTAATTATCTTTGCTTCCTCCATGTAGTTTTGCAAAACTGTACATTAAACTGACACTAAATACAAAAATTATTAATTACAAGAACCAAAAATATTTCTTCGGAAGATATTTCTCTTTTGAAATGAAATGAAGAAAACGGTTTTTAGCGTAAAAAATAGGATTTTAAGAAGAAAACTGCATCTCTTAATTTAAAAGAAAGAAAATTTGTCTTGCTACAAAAGCATATACTCTTGGTCCAATATCGTTGAGTGAATCAATGCCAATAGTATGTATTCTGGCTTTGATTTCACCAATGGTTTCATTGCCCTGGGTGGATTATCCACGGAAACACAACTGCATTTTCGTTTGCGCGTCTATCAAGCAAGAAGACTTGTCAAAAAGAGATTGCTTTATTCAAAAGCTTCCGATCATTACTGAAACTACCAGCGGTGTTAGTATTTAAGCTTAAATTCCCATCACCACATAGGCCTTTTGATTTTAATTATTAAAACATGCATTTAACAATTAAAATCAAGGACCTTGGGAGTTCAAGCCTAAATATTGGTATCGTTGAAAACTTGAGATTGACTGAAAAAATGGTTTATAAAAAAAAATTAAATAAAAGAAGACATTTACTGTTTGATATTAACAAAAGTGCAAGTTTTTTTATAGCAACACCAATATGCTAACATAAGTATGATTTAACATAAATATATTTTAAAAAGAGTTTAATGATTCTTTTATATTTCTGGTCACCTGAAACTAATAATTATTTATTAGTGTTACATTTGGTGTGGTATACTAACATTTGGTGTGGTATACTAACAAGAATTATTTATTTAAATCTACATATTTATTTTCCTACAATGGCGACTGTTTGTAAACATGTCTGCTTTTAAATAAGGGAACTTTAAAGTGGTATAGCATATATGCCATTCAATATCAAGAAAATTTTATAACTTACAATTATATTGCACCGCCTGAGTTCTATTAGACAAAAACATTTTTATTAATTCTAATGAACCTTGTAAAAGTCCGACACACTTAAGAATTGATATAAGTAACTCATGGTTTATGGTATCAAACACAGACTGTGGTATCAAATGCTTTTGTATAATCGAGCAGGATAAGACATGTTAATTTTTTGTTATCAGATGCCTATATAATTGCTTTTCTAGAACTATTTCCAGTATTTTTGAAAATGTAGACAACAGACTCACTATTTGTAGGTTATTTAAACTTATGGGACTTGAAGTTTTTGGAAGAGACACAATTAATGGCAGTAACACTTTTGATATGGTTTGGTTGCCGTTACTATTCAAAATCCACTTTAAGGTTTAGACAACTTTAAGGTGGTGTCAAAAGTGGTCATAACATTTCAGATACCAGACTGATACACCAAAATAGTATATTATGTATCAAGTTTGATAAACGCCATTTTATACACGAATTTAATTTAGGCACGAGCGAGCTTGCGAGCGAGTGCTTAAATTAATTAGTGTATAGAAAAGTTTATAAACGAGGTGCATACTATACTCTTTCTACGACAAATACTTATTATTATCTTAAAATGATTTAAATAAAAAATTTGTATAGAGTGCCATCTATGAAACAATAGGGGAATCTGTGTGTCACCGTCAAATGTCACATTTTTATAGTTTATAAACACAGATTATAAAGGTTATAAATCGAAATGTACACTGAGAGAACAGTTTATTAACAATTAACTAGATTTATCAATAAGTAATAAATGCTTTATTCGATTATGGCGGAATAAACATTTATTTAGGACAAACAAAGCATTGATTAAAATTGTTTAAATAAATCTTGTTATTAAAAAATAAAGATAAATTTATAACAAATATGTTTTTTGTGAAAAAATAAATGCTTGTTTATAATAAATAAAGATTAATTTATAATAAATTTGTTTTATTTGTGATAAATAAATGCTTGTTAATAATAAATACTAAAATATTTAGAAGATATAAAGCTTTATTAGTAAAACCTATACTTCAATTCACTATAAATGTATCCAGCAAGTCGTTGAATCCATTGCTTTCTAAAAATTTGCATAGCTCGTCCATGGTTTGCAGATCTTCCATGTTTGGACTAGCCGGCACACAGAAAATGAGCGGTATTTTGACACTATAGGTACAATTTAAATTAATGCTATTACAAAAAGATTTCAAACGAAATACTGAAACACTGAAATAACAGTTCAAAGAACAGAATCACTAAACTTGGCAAGGCAAGTTGTACACCATACGCACGCGGTACACCACGCAGACCATTCCAGAAACGTATATGCTGTTTTGGTGCGTTTTGACAGAAGTTTGAGTACAATAAACAAGAAATAAATATTTATTCATTGTTAATATTAATTCTTACCTAAAAATAAATTCGAAATTTATAATAAATAAATTTTTAAAGATCGCCTAAGCAAATAGGTATTTATTATTCCCAAATTTGCATTATTAATAATAAACATATGGACAACAAACAAAGTATTTGTTTCTGCTAAATAAAAAATATTACGCAGATTATTAATAGTTAAAAAGGTTCATTAACAATAAATTTACTTTATTTATTGTAAATAAATGCTATCCAAATAAAGATTTGTTAACTATAAACTACACTTTTTCTCTCAGTGTATTTCTTGATAATCGACAGTTTTCACAGTGAAAGTAAAGAAAATGTTTTATAAGGACTTTAAAGTGGAGTCCGTGCCCGAATTTAAGTTATAGTTTACTGCCGGCGAAATTAAAAGGTCAGTACATATGTTCATATAAACTTTTCAAATATTGGCGATGAGAAACAATTTAATACTTTTGTATTTTTGTATTGAGATAATAAAATAAATTTCACATTTAGTATTATTTTACAAGAAAGGCACTTCAGCCCGTGACTAAAAACCTGTTGCTAACTTCAGCCCATAAAGGCACAACTTGCCAATGTGTATTTAAAAGGTCCCTTAGTGTCATGGAAACATGTTTGATAAATGGCGTTTTAAAGGTGGGAGTAGAAAAAGTTATAAAACTATTAGTATATTCTGCTGGTGCAAATCACATGATTACAGCTATGCTAATATAATATGAAGAAATATATTTCAACTGTATCCTGGAGCAAACTGATATATACTATAGTATGTAGTTTAATACAGTTGTTTTATTAAGTACTTTAAATCAAAATGAAACATTTATTCAACATTTTTTCATCTAAGTAAAAAAATCACAACAAATTAAAAACAGGACAAATCAGGACGGAAGGATGAAAGTCCGGACAAATACGCTTTACTTACAATGAGTGTTGACGGCTGTGCCCCTTAAGTTTAACCAGGACAAATTTGTGTGCAGCTCGGCATCGACATAAAAGAGCAAACAAATCGCGTACGTGCAGAGAAAAAGAAGCGGATCGTTCTTCGGGTTCGCTTTGAAGTTCGCCGACGAAATGCTATGTGGTTTATTAACGCTGAAAATAATCGAAAACATTTAAAAATCCTTAATTGGTGTTCGGAACGACCATTGCACTTTTCTGAATTAAGCGTTCAATTGAGTTATTTATTTATAATGATGCCGAAATATTGATAAAAGAGCAGCAGCAATGCAGTTCTCACAGAAACCACGAGAGCCCGGCTTTTGTATGCAACAATTTGCGCTCATTGAAATTACAAACATTTTTTCGGGATTTTTCTCGTTTTTTCATGTTTTATTTTGCATATACAGGGTATTTTTAGTCTAAACTAAACATAGACTATATATATAGTTTAGGATATATCGTGTATATACACGATATATCCAGTGCCGGTTTAACAGGGGTTTTTTGGGGACTATAGCACCGGGCGGTAAATATTTTTGGGGCGGTACCGCGTACCGCCCATAATTTTTTAAAAAAATACTTAATCGTTAGAATTTAGAAAAAAAATTATTGCGACACTGCGTCGGCGGATACAACGGATACAAATGAGAAAAATGTTGTTAGAGTTGAAGCAGCTTCTCCATCAGAAAAACTTGATTTATTGGAAACGGAATAATTTTAACTTTTTGGATAGACGTTTTGCAAAGGGTTAATGAAACCAATAAAGCAGTCCAAAAACAAAATATGGATTTAAGCACAAATACTCATCTTTTGTCATTTTTATTTGAGAACTTTGATTTTTTACGTGATCATTTTGATCATTACGAGGAAATTAACAGGAAACGAAAATTATGCTCAGAAGCGGATAATCATAAGAAAATTACAACTTGAAGAAAATAATTCGGAGGCAAGTTTAAGCAAAAAAGAAACAATGCGAGCAATATGTTTTATTTTAATAATTGACAATCTATAATCCGAAATCATTTGTCGATATGATAGCTAGAAATCTGGCACAAACAAATTTGAATTTTTGTTTAATCTAAATGCATAAATCTTCGTGGAGGATTTGGATGAGTTTTTTCCTGAAACATGTGTCCAACTCAAGAAACTGGTAACTTCCCTTTCGGAAATAAAAATAGAAACTCCATTGGAATTAGTATAAGTTTTATACGAATATAAATTAATATCTTCATTTCCGAATATTAATATTTGTCTGCGAATTTTTTTTTATAATGGTTTCAAATGCAATTGGTGAACAATCTTTCTCTACTCTAAAAAGGGTAAAGAACTACCTAAGAAATACAATTCCCCAAGAAAGATTTAACTCCTTAGCAATTCTGTCCATTTATCAAGACCTGCTAGATGAAATAAATGTAAAGTGTTATAAAACAATTTGCTACTATAAAGACTTGAAAACAACCTTTTAATTATTAGTATTAGGATTTCTCAATATTTATTTAAACCAAAGAATAATGTTTTATTTATTTATAACTTTTGATTAGTTTTTATTAGTTAGTATTGTTTATATAAAACAAATAATGTTTTATTTTTTAGTTAGTGCTTTTGATTAGTTTTTATAATTTGTTTATAAAGGCTCATTTTATATTTTATAGGATACTAAGTTTACTGTTAGATAGCAGCCTAACCAACCTAATCTTCCACTTGACGTGAGAAAGTAAGACTTAAAAATTTAAAAATGTTTTTTAAAAAAGTAATATTTTAAAGCATTGGGCGTTGTGTTTGTGCCAGAACCGGGCGGCGAACTAACTTAAACCGGCACTGGATATATCCTAAACTACAGTTTACTTACTTTATTTTCTTATGATCTGTTCAAAAAGACTCTAGGTATAGGTGGAGTAACCTGCTAGGTGAGGGCATGTCAAAAAATGGGTTTTTTTCTAAAAATGTCTAAAAATAATTTATAATAACCTTTATCCTACTAATTTATTATGTTATGGTTGGTAACAAGAGTGTTTCCAAAATCTGTCAAAAAAGTTGACAAACATTGTTTAAATTTAGCTTAATTACAAAAATGACAAAATTAACAATGCAAATTGTCAATTTGGCGTTTTTATTAATTGTAGGTTATGTCATTTTTGCACTAAAGGTAAATTCAAACAAAATATGCTAACTTTTATGACAGAATCTAGTGCATTTCTTTAAAATTTTAGGTTATGTGCTCAAATTGTAAATATCTTAACTAAGGTGCTTTTGGATTTATTTACACAAATTAAATGTTTAAAGTTTAACCTGTGAACTGGTCCCAATTTCATCTGACTAAACAGAAAGAAAAAAACTGATGAAAAAATTTGGATTTTTTAAAATAGGTACTAAATTTTCTAATCATTGCTTAAGCTAATAGCTGGATGAGTAAATAAATAAAGAAGGGTATTAGACCTTTAAGGGCATAAAACTTTTGTATTTATTGAGTTTTTTACATCTGGCAACGCGCAGCTACTTTGTTGGTTGGTATCTATATATGTACTCACAGAACACAAGTGTGCAGAGTTAAATCAAGTTTGTAACCAGTGGCGTATCACAAAAAATCATTGGAAAAATATTTTTTAAATATTTTTCCTTTACTCCTTATGTGAAAAAGTATTTTAATATATAACATTAATTACATAAGACACTGTATAGTATAATCTTCTAATTTTTCTTAAAAAAATCATGTTTTTTTTTTAATTTATTTTAGCAGTGAATCAAGCAAAAACATTGTTTTTTTACATTTTTTTTAAATTTGTCTTTAATTTCCGTTTTAAAACTCGATGTGATTTTTGCGTTTTGGGCAATATAATATTTTATTTATATCGGACTATTTAAAAAAAATCCCTTCCCCACATCCCTATATTACAGTCACATAAAAACGTGCTTTATTTAAACAAGAAACTAAAAATTATTTTTAAAATTAGGTAGGTAACAATTTAAAAAATATTTAAAAAAAACTTAAAATCAAAAAAAAATTGCAATTTCATTCATCAAATCCTTTTTAGTTTTTTGTAATTTTTAAGTACTTTTTCAAAATGTGAGGTTAAGAGCTTTTAAATTAGATTTTGAGCTAATATTAAAGTCATTGTACCACATGTGTACCGTGTATAGGACTTGCGGTACAAAGAACTGTATGTGATTTGAAATTTTAATAAAATTCTTACTTTTACCAACATTTTTTTAATTAGCATACCTTCATCCCTACTCCTATCTCACCTGCAAATAAAGTTTTACAATAACATATGATTTGGTAAACTAGGGATATTTTTGTTTCCAACTAGAAATATCCCTAAACAGCTGAAAAGCGCCAAATATGAATTTTTGTCGCCTTATCCGATATAACCCCAGTACTTTTCATAGAATTTATTTATTCCGCCGTATGTCGATAAATGATGCTAAACACTATTATCACATAAATCATCTGACAAGTCCCTAAAATCCTATTGTATGATCAAAGGGTAAAGTAAGATTGCTAAAGCCGTAGGCATCGCAACTAGATGGACTGTTAAGATAATCAAGGAATTAGTCTGGAAATTGCTACCGCATCCCCCATGTTCTCCAGATTCGGCCCCCTGTGACTTTTGGTTTTTCTAGAACTAAAAAAATTGGCTTAAAAAATATATGCCTCAAATGCTGAAGTGGGTAATCGACGCCGGAGATGCATTTTGACGAAAAAGAGCAATAGTTCTATTCTGAAGGAATAAATATGTATATAATAGATACCCGTTGTTGCCAAATGCTTTTTTCAGCATCTTTTTAGCCCCTTCTACCTCAAAAAAATAAATGTTTCACATTTTCATATCCATTGTGAATATTATTTAGGCAAACTAAAGGTAATTCTAATGTTACTCTTAACAGTAAAGTTTCGCTTAAAGAATATCTTATTTTTAAGTTTTAATGTCGTAGCGATAGCAGTGCAGTGTGACAAAAGAGACATGTGACGAAGGAGACATTTTTCACAATAAAAAAATCTATTTTTCAAGTGACACAATAAATGCCCACAAAACATTGCATTAATTAAAAAGAAAGAAAATGGTGTTTAGATGAAAAAGAAAATTAAATAGTGCAAATACTTCCCGAGTAAATTATGTGAAGAAAGATAACCTTCAAAAACACACGCTGATGTTTGTAACGCGCAAAATAACAATAGCGATACCACAGGACAAGGTATGGTCACGCTTAACAAATTATTCACAGACATTTTATCACATTCTTAATAGTACTGAGGAACTACAAATTTGTTATTTCATTTTAGTTTTAGAATTCTGAAATATATCCAAGTTTTCATTATTACAATATGATGGGGACATGTGTTATAGAGTGTGATGCTAACTTTCAATCTTAATTAAGACATTAAAAATAATTTTATATTTAATATATATATATATATATATATATATATAATATATTATATATATATATATATATATACAGGGTGAATTATGAAAAACGCCCCAAGCCATAACTCCTTATTTTTAAGATAGGACAAAACTCTTTTAATCAAAGTTACACAGTTTTTTATCATCTATTTTTTGAGATAAATTTTTATTCAATGCTGCTTTTGGTTTCACCGGAAGTGACGTCAATTTCAGGTTTTCAAATGGAACACCCCGTATATTTTTTTATTTTTGGATTCCTTGATAAATTGTCCTTCAAAAAGCTTAAATGTTCCCTATACCTAACAATAATCGTTAGTGAGATAACGACTTCCCTTAATTTATTACAGATATTGCTTAAACAATCCACCATTCTGTTGGACACAATAACCATACCTTCTAGCTATTCCACTCGTGGCATTCAATATAAAGTCTGGTGGTATTTCGTGGCAAGCGTCGATTATTCGCTGTCTTAAAACTGAAATAAACAAGATCTTGTAGGTACCCCCATAGCCAAAAATCGATCGTGCAGGCCACCTAACTGGTCCATTTGTCCCGATCCACCTTACACCAAATTCGATGTTTAACCTTTCCACATTAAGCCTAGCATTATGAGGCGTAGCTCCATCTTGCTGAAAATATACTGCCATTCGTTCAGCAAGAGGCAAGTTATCAACAAAATTAACAATTTCTGTATTCAATAGTTGACTATATCTTTCTTGATTTAGCGTACCGTTTATGAAATAGGGCCCAATTAGTCTATTTCCAAAAATGACACACCACACATTAACACTAAATCTCCACTAAAAATTTCTTTCAACAACAATTCTGGGATTTTCCTGGCTCCAATAGCGGTGAATATTTCTATTGTAAATGCCATTATTACTAAAAGTGCACTCATCTGACCAAATAATTTTTTTTTAAAAAGCGGATCTTGTGCCACCATATTTACTTGCAATTTCTCGAGTTGATGTTCTTGGATTTTCTTCAACACTCAGAAGAACATCTAATTCTGTATTTCTTCGAAATCGGCGTTGTTCTAATTTAGGTTTTCTAAAAGCCCCAAAACTTCTCAAAGATCCTTCAAGCCGGCTAAATTTTTGACGATTCGGAACTTCTTTTAACGGAAATCGCTCAATGTAAAGGCGTAGTGCTCTTCCACTATTTTCATTGCATTCAAAATATACTTGAATCATGTCTGTTAAATCATTGTAATCCATAATTAACACCAAAAAGTATAAAAACAATAATAGCAAATGCGAACTAATGATAATTTTTAACGTTATTTGACCAAATTATTGTTTTCCACTGCCTAATTTAATGAATACATTGATTGATAATTGAAAACACCGGTGCAAAAAAGAGGCAGCTCCATTCAAGCAATTTTTTCGGGAGAAGTAAAAAAGCTGTTTTACTAAGAATTCCTTTAATTTATATATTTTATTTATATGCATGCATGGTTTATTTCAAATAATAAACGACAATAAACCATGCAACTTTGTCTTAAGAAGTATTGCAATATCTTTAAAAAATAATGGAGTTATTTGGGGCGTTGTTGTCCACTGCCAACTTTAATAAATACATGAATTGACGAATATCTCACTAACGATTGCTTTTAGGTATAGGGAACTATTAGGCTTTTTGAAAGATAATTTATCAATGAATCCAAAAATGATAAAATATACAGGGTGTTCTATTTAAAAAACTGCAATTGACGTCACTTCCGGAGAAACCGGAAGCAGCATTAATTAAAAGTTAATCCCAAAAATAGACGGTAAAAAACTGTGTATCTTTGTTAAAAAAAGTATTGTCCTATCTTTAAAAATATTGGAGTTATAGCTTGGGGCGTTTTTCATAATTCACCCTGTATATATATATATATATATATATATATATATATATATATATATATATATATTATATTTAATTTTAATATATCTATTAATTTTTGTTATTTTAAGTTCCTATTTATGAATCTAGTTCTATATTATAATATACCTGTCCAATTTATTATTTTTTTAATAAGAAATGTTAGGGACAACTGGCAAATGGCAAAGACACTGTTTAAAATATCTGAGGTGTAAAGAGTACTCTTAAAATGTCCAATATCCAACACCAAGTGGTGTTAATATAAACACCATGAATTATGGTTGAAAATCATAAACACCAAAACGGTGTTTTTTTTTTAAATATTTGAGAAGTGCACCTACACAGAAAAAAAGGAATAGTTCATTTAACTATATTAATTTAGTTGACCCATAAGTATTTATTTAAATCAACTGTGGGAAGGTTAATATAAACAAAGATTAGTTTGACGTTACTAAACCAGATAGTTATTTTTTTTTAAATTGGTTAAATTAACCCAGAAAACTGTAGTGAAACCAACCCGCTGTATGGTTCAGTTTACTAAATATGTTGTTTGTAAAATAAGAGTTACTTCAACCTAAAGCACTCTGTTAAAACGATTAAAACAATTTGCCGTGCATTCCTGGTTGCATAGTGTTTACCGATCGCGGCAAAGGCGGTGTGGATTACGTGATGTTCTTAAATCTCGCCTCTGTTAACTTACATGAGGAGTATATAAGCTCAGGTAGTCAGTTGCTTTGGTGTGACACTACAAGTTGTTTGATACTAAAGAGACCTTAAATAGGTGAAAACAGCTGTCAATACTTGAAGTTGGTGGAACGCACTAAAAACATTATCTCTAGCGAGTTGAAGGTTCAATTTTCTGGAATAATACCACTGGTAATATACTTGTAATGCGTCAAGGAACTTCCTGTTTCCTTTTTTTCCTTTTTTTCTGTGTAGTATGATTTAATTTAACCAAAAACACATAATATTTAATACTGAATAGGAGTTCAATTTACACCAGGTAAAATTTATTTTAATATTGTGTGAAAAGTTAAATTTACACCATTTTAGTATTTGAATTTACGCTGGACCAACGAACCATATTTAACACCATTTTGGTTTGTATCGATATAGACCATGTATGGTGTTAATTTGGTGTTAAAATGGTCATGAAATTTTGAACAGTGTAATTGATAGCAATTAAAGTAATCTTTTTATACCCATAAAATCATATAGATTTTGCTAATGCTAAAAAGCAAGGATTTTCTTTGTACCATGTATACTATATCCTACACATAACACTAAAAATACTAGACAAATCGAAATTTTCGTAAAAACTGAAAAAATCTGTTTTTTGAATGTATGTCACAGAAAAGTATATGTTGGGGCTGCACAATAAGATTAAAATAATATTTTGCGGTCTTCCCAATCACGCAAGCGAAAACCTATTTCTATAAATACGTTTCACGGAGGGGTCTTAGCAATAAACAAAAATTAATTCCCCAAATCTGTAAAAAGCAATTATTCGTATATTTATGGGGCAATTAACGATTTTTCTTAATTAGTCTGGTGCGTGTGCAGCGATTAGGTCGGTTTTTACCCTTAAAATTAAAGGAAATCGTTCCTTAAAGATCAGACATGCGATTCGACGATCCGTCAAAGTTTTCGTTCGTTTAACGTTCGACGATATTTCTGACAATTATCTCTTTTCGGTATCGAATCGATTTCGCCCACCTCCCGTCCCGTCCGTCTCTAATCTACCGTATTTATCACGGACATTGTCAATCGATACTTTTAATTACCAAACATTTCGTTAGAATGATTTCTTGACGTTTATAAAAACCAATAATTATTTCAGTCATGTATGTATGTTTTAACCAATCAAAACATTATAATAATCTGCTTAATTAAAGTTCAGTCAAATGTCAAACAATCGTTAAAATAAATAGGCCTTCTTGTAAAATAATACTAAATGTAAAAATTATTTCATTATTTTAATTAAAAAAATCAAAATTATATGAACATTGCAATGTAGTACTTGTGTTACATTGGACTGTGGTCATCTTGGTTTTCTTAATTTTCAGTCCAATGAAACATCACTACAACTACTTCATCTACCAACACAAAATCAACATTGTAGTGACCTTTTAATTTCTCCGGCAGTAAACTAGCTTTAACATAATTTCGGGTGGACTGCCAATAAATCATTTTCTTTACTTTTACTGTAAAATAACTGTTTCTATATCTGATTAAACCGTCCATTTTCAAGGGATACATTTTGATTTCCACATAAAAACTTGACATTTTACAGATTCCCAAGTTTGTTGCTCTATTGTTTTATAGATGTCGCTCTATACAAATATTAAATTTAAATAATTTTTAGATATTATTAAGTATTTGTCGTATTTTTTATAGAAAAATACGTATACGTATAGTATGAAACTTATAAACTTTTCTAGACACTCATTTAATTAATTTAATTAAATTCGTGTCTAAAATGGCGTTTGATACTTGATACTTGATAAATAATATAGTATAAATGACAACGAAAACCGAAAAACAATTAAACGTCTCACATACAAGTATTTTGACCTAAAACGTGGCCAAAAATATTTGGGAACTTTTTCTGTATCAAAAGGGTAGCAAACATACTTTTAAAGGTATACAAGTAATACACTGCCCGTCAAAATTAACGCATATTAAGTAAAAAAATCTAACTCTAAAACGACTTTACCAATCTTTATGAAATTTTGTATAAAAATACTTCAACTTATATCTCAGTTTACGAGTTCGAGGGTTTTTCAAAAAACTATTTTTAAAGACCTTTAATTAAATAATAAAAACACGTTCTAAAAATAACTTTTAGAGATTTTTTTTTAAGTAAATTAAAAATATAGTGTTAAAGACCGTATTTCTGTTCGTATACAAAGATACAGCGCTTCAAAGTCGGTAAAAATGACCCCTTTTTAATTATTTTGCTGAAAAATGGTAATTTCTGACGCGCTGTTCTTTTAATTTGTACAACATTTTCAGAGTTTCCTAACAAAAATTCGGTCTTTCACAGGATATTTTTTATTTACTTCAAATTTTACGGACATTTTCTCGAAAAACCCTTAAACACGTAAACTGAGATATAAGTTAAAGTATTTTTATCCAAAATTTTATAAAGATTGGTAAAGGCGTTTTAGAGTTGGATTTTTTTACTTGTTATGCGTTAATTTTGACGCGCAGTGTAGAAGGTATTTTTTAGAAATGAAAAAATATTTGTATGCAAAAATTTATTAAAGAAATAAACAGTAGCTACTATGCAAGTATACTAGTAATGTACAATAAAAATATTAAAATTAAACAAATATAAATATACATACACAAATTAAATATATATATAATTTATAAATTAAACTTAATAAACACATTTAATTAATTAATTTTTTTAAATGATTTTTATCAGGATCGTACAAAAGTGTGTTTTCAAGAGTACATTTTTCCGTGATGTAAAAACTTGTAAATGTTTGGTTACAGTTATTCTAGATATCCTAAAGTTTAATAAAACGTGCCGTTGCGAGGTGTTGCATATATTTAAAAATACAATGTTTGTTTAATAAAAAAAAAATAGGTATTTTTAGGTAGATGGATATAGTACTCTATATAAATAATTAAAGTTTATAACACAAATAAAATGTTCCTCAAAATATTTTTTACCAAAATCACTTTTAACATAAAAAACAACAAGGCGAATTTTTTTTTGTGGAGTGTCGCGAATGAAGACGTACGATGTAAAGTAGCGCTAGGTTCCAGCTTGTGGTACCGCGGACTGGGACGCCCAATTCAGATAGCAACTACACCAAAAGATAGTCATTTTATTTATCTGCTTTGAGAAGCAACCTTTTATCTAGTAATGGGTGATTCTTCAAATGTTCGGCAACTTTTGACCTCATTTTGTTTATATAGTTTTCGAAAAAAATTAAACAGTATTTTGTTATGAGAACATAGATAATATAATAAATATACCGTTCCAGACAGTTTCTGAAATATCTGTGTTTTCTAAATTTGAATGCAAAGAAAGTGGCGAGTATACCAGGGTACTAATTAAATACATAATTTATTGAAAAATATAACATTTATTACAACTTTGAGCATATTATACATTAAATATCTTAAAATCAAATAATACAACACATCAGTGGCGGCTGGTGGATTTTGGGTATACCGATATCTCAAATATTAGATATGGGACCCACACCAAATTTATATGAGTTTTTTAATGACATTAAATAAACAAGTTCTGCGCAAGCAAAATTTAAATTGAAGTTTGCGAAAAAAAGATAACCACAAACATCGAACATGGAACTGACGACACGGTACTGATGAATGGTATACAAATTTGAGATTATAATTCGGAATTAAGTATTTTACTGATATTTTTTATTAGTGGATGCTACTTATCAACAAATCACATATAGCCTTATATAAACTACTCACCGCAGTATTGACATTTTGACTGGAACTATACGTGCATTCACCACAACTTCGCCGCTTGCATTGTTTTCAAGATGATTGTCGTGCAAATTCGAATTTGAATTTTTTCATTTTCGAAAAATCGTAAATGCCAGCAATTGGGCAAACTACGTCCTTTTTTTTAGAAAGTACACCTCTCAAGGTCTGTAAATCGAGGAGGCCATTGGAAAACTAAATGAAGTAATTTTTATGCTGAAAAAATAATAATTTTTAATAAAAAATTAGGGTCTGAATAATATCAACACGGAATTTATAACCTAATTAAAAGAACGCGTTTTAAGGTTATGTGCGCCACTTGACCCCACTTTTGCGAATGGCAAAGTTCGCGCCTAAACAAATAAAACAATTGAGCATCGACACATTAAATTATTGATGCAACAATGCGATCTAGCCGGCTATTTATAGATGTTTTGTCATGGCAATATTGATATGCACAAACAGTTTGAAAAACGGGACCCGTCTTGGATAATTAGGTTATAAATGCACCCCTTCCCTAGGCATTTTTCTTAATTAATCAATTTAATTAGCAGGATCAAGCGAAATCGAATTAATCGAGCTGAAAAGGAGAGCGAATGGAGGTGAAGGAGGCCCCGGAACTGATACACAATGAATAACAAATGAGTGTCGAAATAAAGACAAAGTTGCCATCGAGTAGGCGATGCAACGGACATTTTCCGCACGGTTTAACGTCATCTATCAGCGTCGATACGAACCACTTCGATAGGTGTTTGTTTTGAGAGAAAGGAGAGGATTTAAGGAGATGCGATTGATGGCATCCATTATTTTCGAATACAGAGATTTTGTGGTGTCGATTTTTTTGTTTACAGTGTAAAGAACCATAAATAATAAAAGAGAGATTTTAAAATAATTTGTCAACATTCTCTTAAAATGAATTAGTCAAAAATGACTAATGTCACAGGTTATTTCCACGAAAGCTTACCCCACCTTGACAAAACCATATGTGTTATTTAACAAAATTACAATTATATCTGAAGTCAAATAGTTTAATTGCGACGTAATTTATAATGAATTACGACGTAATTTATAATTTATACATTGTGATGCTAAGAAGCTAACATTAAGAATAAACATGAAAGAGTTTCAATACTCGATAAAATGTTAAAATGTCGCACCCGTTACATTTTGAGAAAATTTTAGAAAATAAAGTATAAAATATTTTTGCATTTGAAATACGTGCTTGGTTACTATTCATTGAATAGTATTCAAGTTATACACAAAAAATTATTACCATATGCTTTCATCCAAAATTTTACACTAAGTATCAACTTTAGAAGCCAACTTGTTCGCATTTGCCGATTTTCTAAGGTCCCACCCTTTACGATATTCATCACGTTATAAAAGTTTTTCTATAGAAGTTTTTATTGACATTTTGTTTAAATTAAATACCTAATTTTTTATATTAAAGTATCTTGATATGTATATATGAACAAACACTTTATTATCATGAAAAAACGCAGTTTTAGTGTCGCACCCGTTACAATGGAAATACCCTATAGCGAAAAAGCAGCCACTAATAATTCTAGTCAACATCAATTGTATCTCGGACATTTAGCAGTCAATTTATATGTAAAATTGTCCGCTGAATCCGATAATGTCAAAAGTTATAAAGTTGTACAGTTTTTGAGATATAGTAATTTTTCCATATACACTCCCCGGCATGAAAAACGGAGCAGTTGAATTTTTTTAAACAAACTTATTTTAACGCTTGGTGATATATTATTATTATTATTATATCTTAAGTACAAATAAAATAACATGTTTTAAGAAATTTCTAAATACAATTGAACATTTATTTAAAAAAATAAAATGTTTTTAAATAAAAATTTAAATCAATTAAATATTGCATAGATGCTATCAAAGATAATATTATCTTTGGATGCTATTACTTAAAAGAGCATAGTTGGCGATGAACCCATGAAATTTTATAAGTCAAAAGAAGTGTCAAACACATTTTTAATTTGTGCTGCGTTTATTTTATTTAAAAAAAAATATGGCCGTTAATCCCGAAACAGCAGCTGCTATTGTTGCGTTGATTCAAGACGGAAGAAGTGAGAGATATGTTGCCCAACAATATCACACATCCAATAGCACTGTTCACCGTATTTATACACGTTTTTTGGAAACGGGAGCTTACACCAGACGACCTGGAACTGGTCCCCAACGAAGAAGTAACGCTCAGGATGATCGTTTTATTATCTATTAACAAGCTATATTTTACATAAACATGATTAAAACAAAAACAAAAAAAAATGTAAAAACCTTAATCTAAAAACCAAAACAATAATTATTATTATAAATTATAATTTGTCAACACGATTAGGGTTTTAAAATTCACGAAAAAATTGAGCCGACGGAAAAATTGGAAAACATCCAGAAAATTTGACTTTCGCATTTTTTTCATTTTATTCAAAATGCAGAAGTTAATTTTTCTGAAAATTTACAAATTTTTACGGATGATATCCGTACACTGATATCGAGAAAAAAGTGACGATGATTATAAATTATGATTATAATTATTTCTTTTATTTTTATTTAGTAAGAATATTCTACGGGGCTAAAAAAAACATAACATAACTTTCGTTTTATTTGACACTTTGATTTTTAAAATTTTAATTTTGTAATGTAACTTTATAAATCATTCAATATTTTGTAATTGCATATTTTAAATGGACTCCTTTTTGCAAAAAATACCGACCGACAGTAATTTAACGATTAAGTTTATTTTATTTTTAATTTAGTTTAATTAAATATTTAGTTTGATTTTTCTGTAATAAAGTAGGTAAATATTTTTGAAATTAATATAATGTTAAGTTAAGAATTGCTACTTTTTTCAAATATGTATATTTTCAAAAAAAATCAATTTCTTCCAAAAAAGACAATTTTTTCAAGACCCGGGAAAAAAACGAAAAAAAAAACAGGTTTTTCCCAAATTTTTCCGTTTTTTTTCGACACGATACAAGTTAAATACGAGTTTAGAATCGACCATTCTCCACGTGTTGCACATACATATTATTAAATCAAAATTAAATTGTAGAAATTTTTGGTTTTGACAGGTTTTCAGTTTTTTTTTATTTATTTTATAATCAGAACGCGATTTCGATTTATTATTTTATATAATATATTTGATTAATTATTCCTCATATCATTGATTAAGAAACTCAACGCTTATATGCTTAGTGTGTTTATGTTTTATGTTAGTGTGTTTATGTGTTCATGGTGAATTATTGTATTTTTAAATGTAAATGTAATTCAAGAACTAAATCGTTGTATTTTCAAGTTTTACCAAAGCATCAAATTTGGTACATACAGTGTTGGCCATAATTTTTGCAACCACTGTAAAAAAAATCTAATTCTAAAACGCCTTTATGAAATTTTGATAAAAATACTTCAACTTATATCTCAGTTTACGTGTTCGAAGGTTTTTCGAGAAAATATTTTTAAAGCCATTTTATTTAATAATGAAAAAACGTTCGAAAAATAACTTTTAGGGTAATTTTTTTAAGTAAATAAAAAATGTACTGTAAAAGACCGTATTTTTGTTAGTATATCCTAAAAATTTTGTACAAAATAAACAAACAGTAACGAAGATACAGCGCTTCAAAGTCGGTAAAAATGGCCCCTTTTTGATTATTTTGCTGAAAAGTGGTCATTTTTGACGACTTTGAATCGCTGTATCTTCGTTGCTGCTTATTTGATTTGTAACAAAAATACGGTCTTTAACAGCATATTTTTTATTTACTTAAAAAAATTACCCTAAAAGTTTTCTTCGAACGTTTTTTCATTATTATATAAAAGGGCTTTAAAAATATTTGCTCGAAAAACCCTCGAGAACACGTAAACGGAGATATAATTTGAAGTATTGTTATCCAAAATTTCATAAAGAATAATAAAGGCGTTTTAGAGTTAGATTTTTTTTAAAGTGGTTGCAAAAATTATGGCCAACACTGTATATTATATTTTTGGGGCAGAATTAACTAATGATAACTTTACCTAATATAATTTATATTTAAGTTTAGACATTTTTAAGAAATCTTACAAAAAATATTAGTTGTAGAAACATAACCTAAAAATCAAACATATTCATAATAAATGATAAAATATGTATATTTAGTAATTTATGGCAACATAACTTTTTATATAATACTTTCTTAATCGCCTTTAATAATTCATAATGCTGTTTGAATTTAGACGACTTATTTGTTTTATAATTTTTACTGAATTGAAATGTTTACAATTTTCACGTAAATCATTACTAAAATGTACATTTATTGTATCTTAAAATTTATATTTACAGGACTGTATGAACTTTATTTCTTTATTCGGATTTCCACTGTTTGTTAGAAAACCGGTAAAAACTCAACCCAGGATTTTCTCTAAAAAAATACAACACAACAAATCGTTCCATATTTATTTTCTCGATATTTTTTACATTTTAACAGCGATCCTTTCAAGTTAAATTAAAGGAAATTTCATGTGCTGAAATGCTTAGAATGTTGCAAATAATTTTGTCTCCAAAACTGCTAGAAAAATTTTAAAAGTGGCCCTCAGGAATTAACCTTTATATGTTGTAGTCACGATTCTTTTTTATTTGTACACCGGTGTTATTTCAACAAGCAACTTTAAAATCATATTATTTTCGTATGTAGTGAAAATAAAATAAGAATTTAATTACGGAACCTTATGAAGTCATCTGCATACATTTCAGAGGCGGCTGCAAATGCACTTATGGACACTAAATATTAATTAACACTAAATAATCTTGTATACAGTGTGATTAATTTCGCGTGTTAGCCGAGCTCATTTCGCATTAATTTATATTCAAGCAATAGGCCATAAGCTACCGGTGTAATGCATCAATTTTCCAGACTTAAATAACTAAATCGACAAAATAAGACAAACAAAATTTTAATCGAATTTTGGTCACACAGGTAGTTTACCATTTATTTGCTATACACCAGGACCGTGCCACACTGGTCCAAATCGACTAATTTTTCGGCAAAAACTCAAAAAGTGAATATAATAATGTTAAATTGGTATGTTAAGATTATGGGGTCGCTGATCACGAATTTATATCAAAATTATCATATTTAAAATGGCGAACCAGAAATCGCGAACTTTTTTAAAAAAATAATTAGTTTATCGCCGGAAAAATGTAAAGTTTTGGGTTTTTGGGGTCGCTGATCACGAATTTTATATCAAAATAATCAAATTTAAAATGGCGGACCAAAAATGGCGAACTTTTTTAAAAAATAATTAGTTTATTGCCCAGAAAATGTTCATTATGGGGTTTTTGGTGTCGCCGATCACGAATTTGAAATCAAAATTATCAAATAGCATAGCAAATAGCCAATTTTTTGTTTTTTTAATAAAATTTAAAAAATTTCTTGGTTTTGTTATTATTCAAACTGAATTATCAACACCAATTCACGAGATATGAACAATTCTTACTTTTTCTTAAAAAATAGAATATTTCTCAAATTTTAATGTTGTAAAAAATTTAATAACGAACATTTTGATAAATTTAGATTTAAAAACTTGTTTAATCTTCACTTTTATTTTCGCATTTAAAAAAAAATTACAAAATTGTCAAAAATTATGCTTTTCAATATTATTGACTTTTTTGGTATCATAACGTCTTCATAAATTTTTAAATTATTCCAACTCATGTTATTATAGTAATGTAATGTATCAAGTTTGATAAACGCCATTTTATTCACGAATTTTAATTGGGCACGAGCGAGCTTGCGAGCGAGTGTTTAATTAAATGAGTGTCAAGAATCGTACTTTTTCTACGACAAATACTTATTATTATCTAAAAATGATTTAAATTAAATATTTTCATAGAGCGACATATATAAAACAATAAAGTAAATGTATCCCTAGTAAATGGACTAACCACCAGTTAAATCCGATGTAAAAGCAGTTTTTTACAGGGAAAGTGAAGATAATGTTTTATAAGTATCCTCCTAAGGTCAGTACAACGTGGATTTATTTTACAAGAAAGGCACTTTATTTTAACAATTTTATGACATTTGGCAACTGTCACCTAACTTAAAACTAACTAAAAACCTTTTGCTAACTTCAGCAGGGTGTATCTGAGATAAGGTGCACCCCTTTAACTTTTTTATTTATAAATATAGACACATGAAATGGTTCATTAGGATATAAAATGCCACCTATAAGAGTACAAAATGAATTTTTTGAACTTCCGGTTTAGCCGGAAATGATATCAAATGGAACGCCCTATATATTTTTACAAATTTAGAATCCTGAGAAAATTCTAAGTCGGACAGCATCCTCAAATTGACCTTTCGACGTCAAAAATTCAATTTGAGGATGCTTTCTGACTCATAATTTTCTTAGGATTCCAAATATGTAAAAATATATAGGGCATACCATTTAAAAATCGAAAGTTGGTATCATTTCCGGCGAAACCCGAAGTTCAAAAAATTCATTTTGTACTCTTATAGGTGGCATTTTATATCCTAATGAAGTTCAAAAAATTTATTTTGTAATCTTAGAAGTGGAATTTTATATCCTAATTAACCATACTAAATTTCATGTGTCGTATCTTTATAAATAAAAAAGTTACGGGGGTGCGCCTATTCTCAGATACACCCGGTATATATACTTCTATAGATAGATAGATAGATTTATAGATCTTCTTTATTCAGCATTTCTTAGAAGTATGTGTTTTACAAGCAAAAATAACTTTTAACAATTTTGCCATATTTTATGTAAATGCAATATTGAACGTAAAGATTAATTAAAAATCGAGTCTAAATATATCAAAATATTCGTTCGTACGGATGTATTGATTTTCGACATTGAAGTTTGAAATGGATAAAGAAAATGAGGTTTTGTTAGATTTGTTTCTTGACCTTTTTGACCATAGGTATCTTTTGAATAAATGAGTCAAACAGCCTTAGATATAGCTTAAAATTTGCGCAATATTCTATTCTTCAAAAAAAGTAAGAATTGTTTATATCTTTTGTATTGGTGTTGAATAGGGTGGGTCAAAAAAATCGACTATTTTTATTTTGACTTCTGCCACTGAAAAATCGGTTTTCTTAGTCCCCTACAAAAAAATTCATATCTCATCATTCGTTAATCATACAGCAAAACTCTAAAGGAGTTATTTGTAGAAAATTAAATGTTCTACAAAAAAGATCTCTTATACTTTTTTGATCAATCTCTATTAAAGAGATATTCAAGGTCAAAGATTAAAGAATTTTAAGAAAGATAATTTTTCTGTTCTAAATTTTGTAACTTACTGAAAAAAAAATTTCGACAATTGAGATTTTACTATGTCTATCGGAAATTGAACGCTCTACAAAAAAGGTATCTTAGGATTTATCGATTACTCTAACCAATCAAAAGATATTCGCGAAACCGATTTTTCAGTGGCAGAAGTCAAAATAAAAATAGTCGATTTTTTTGACCCACCCTAGTGTTGAATGATAACAAAACCTTAGATTTTTTTAAAATTTATTAAAAAAACTAAACATTGGCTATCAGTAAAAAAATTATTTGCCTCACCTCCGCTTTTTTTGGAAGTTTTTAGGTGCCTTGAACACGAAAAAAAATATCCCAGCTCTGTTAAAAAAATCTTGTAAGGCAGTGTTATTGTTGAAAAAAACAAACAGTTTATTTCATGTAAAAAAAATTAAAATAGAATTTTATTATAAAAATTATAAACAATAACAATAGGTTGTTATTGGTTTTGTTTCAACAGTTAGGATTTTCTTTGGGTAAATTTTGAGACTTTCACCCTTGCGCACTAAAATTATGACTCAATCCTTCTTAAATTCTAAAATTCATATCAACAGGCATGATAGCAGCGACTTCAAACGTAATCAGTAGAGATGGGATTTTAGTTTTATTACCTATTTGTCTACGCTAACTTTAGGTTTAATGGAATAAAATCGATTTTGAAGAAAATGATTTCATCTTGTATATTTTGTTTTTTTTTCTTGCAATTTTTATGAGTATATTTCTTAAAAACTTATTTATAATTTTACGTGTTAGTCGAACCGAAAGAAAATGTTCTAATTAGAACGAAAATCACAAGAAACTCTTTTTTATCGCGGGGCAAAACTAATTGACGCTAGAAAGTACGAACGAACGAATTTCGTTGGTGAAAAATACGAATAAAAACTTTAATGTGTTTAATAAATACCGAGCGATGAAGTAGTTTTTAGCAAAACGTTGCCGTCGCGTACCTTTTTGACGGGAAAAAGCTTTTGAGCAATTAATTTCTTACGAATCAGGTGATTTCAATACCTTTTAGAAATTGATTTCGTGTTTTTAATTACTGCCGCACAGTGCGACAAATCCTCCACTACCAATAAGTGTCGAGGAATTTCAGCAGGTCTTTATATATTTTTTTGCTCCCTTGTCTATCTATTTTTTATTAGATAGAATTATAATTTATAGCTTAGGTAATTCTGGCCAAATATCATTTAAATAAGCTAAAGGCCATCAAATCTTAAGAAGAAGAAGAAGAAGAAGAAGAAGAAGAAGAAGCTTAGGTAATTCTTATGTCTAAATAATTTTATATTAACACCCACCCACCCAAGCCTGTATAGAAAGACTTCATATTAATCCTGGGTTATCATGTTAGTTAAACCTAACATAAAAATGATGTAACAGAATCTAATTAAATGCTTGAAATAAAATTGTATTTAAAACACTGCCTGGTCTATAATGCACTAATATTTTTGTGTAGAAATTACTTCTTGTCATTTTTAAATTTTTCCCATAATGCGTCGTTTTGTATTAGTTATTGAAGTAAGGTTTTCAGAGGTAATTTTTAAGCTGATTTAAAAAATATATATTGGTATATTTCTAATTGGTTTTGCATGAGCAAAATATTTTTAAAATTTTTATACTGCCCAAAAAAATGATTAGACTTTCATCTGATTAAAAATTGGTCATTTTTTAAAAAGAACAAGTGATATATGTCAAAAATTACAGGTAACGACCTCAAAAATGACAGGTGCCATGTGTCAAAAATGACAGATGACAGATGTCAATTATGACAGGTGACAGAAGTTAAAATATGCTACAAAAGATTTTAAAAATAAACTATACCAGATGGCAAAAAAAATAAAACTATAAAAAGAAAAAAACAAAACCAAATAAGCTGTTATCTGTCAATATTTACATTTCGACGCCTTTACAGCAGCATTTTATGAAAATGCGTTTTCAATGTTATGTGGTACATGTGAAGGGTTTTAGTCATATGAAAGTTCAATATTTTTTTTCTCAGCTCCTTCAAACTCATGTTAAAACTTGATTTTAATAACAGTGTATCCCATTTAGGATAGAATTATATTTTAAGATTTTTTGAGGAAAATCTAAGACTGTATAGTAAACTTGTCCATTATTTTGTTTGATTTAACGTGGAATGCTTTATTGCAGTCATAATACCTATGGAGTAGTACCTATGTAACTTTTGATAATTGGTCAATTCTCATATAACTTGTTCCGATGCTGTATCCACTTATTTTTGTGAAAACTAATTCTCGCTCAAGGTTTTTTTTAGTGTAATAAGCATGTAGCATTTCAAGGTAATGGGAGCTTAAATTATGGCAACCCTAATCTATTAATTTTTTCCTAAAATGCAGGCTTTATGTTGCAAATGTCACATAAGTTACCGGTCACCAACTGCAATATCCTAACATCGATGAATATTTCAACAAAATGACCGTTCAAACAACTAATGTTAGTGCTTGATTAACTAAAAATAGACTTAAGATTGACAAAAAATTATTTTATCCGAAATCGGCAGTAAAGTAGTCAACAATCGTAAATTAAAATAAATCGGCAGTAAAGTTCTACTTTACTGCCGATTTCGGATAAAATAATTTTTCGTCAATCTTAAGTCTATTTTTAGTTAATCAAGCACTAACATTAGTTGTTTTAACAGCCATTTTGTTAAAATATTCATCAATGTTAGGATATTGCAGTTGGTGACCGGTAACTTATGTGACATTTGCAACATAAAGCCTGCATTTTAGGAAAAAATTAATAGATTAGGGTTGTCATAATTTAAGTTCCCATTACCTTAAAATGCTACATGCTCATTACACTAAAAAAAAACCTTGAGCGAGAATTAGTTTTCACAAAAATAAGTGGATACAGCATCGAAACAAGTTATATGAGAATTTACCAATTTCCATATCCGTAAAAATTCTCTGGCTCACAATATTTTTGTATATTGTTTTTAAAATATCTTTAAAGAAGACCATTCATTTTATAAAAGAAAAACCTTTTTACGCACGGTGGGGCAAAATTATTTCATGCGACGCACGAGTAACATCTAACAGATCTCCAATATTGGCTATTAATTCAAAACAATTTTCGTCTTTTTAATACATTTTGAGAATTAACCATCACAAAAAATGTATTTATCTGCTAATATTGCATACTATTATGTTTTTCCGTGAATAAACATTATCAATTTCCTGCTCAACGAGAAAAATTAACCCCTTATTCACATTGATGGCACCAGTGATTGGCCAATTTCAATATTCACTGTGATTTGAACCAATCGGGTTTTGAATTGGGAGAAGGCGACTATAATAACATTTAAATTTGGTAAAAAGTGAAGTTCACCATTTGACAAATGTCAGATTTTATAAATTTATTTTTGAAAATAATATTTATTGAAGTAGATAATAGTATATTATTATATGAGGGATAATGCAGGCTATTATTCATAAGGAAAAGGTTTGCGGCTCGAGTCGCCAGACGAGAGACTTAAATCATCCGAGTAATAATAATAATAATAATCTCGAGTATAATATTATCTACTTCAAATAGCAGATAATTAAATGATTTTTAAAAATAATTAAATAAAATATGACACCTGTCAAATGGTTAACCTCACTTTTTACCAATTTTAAATGTTCTTATAGTCACAAATTACGCGTTAAATTTTTTTCTATTGACATATGTCACTGTGCGCACCTCTGCCTAAGGGTTTTTTTTTGTAAAAAGGGGGCGGCATTTATCAGTGCGGTTCTGTTTGATTTTTTCGCTTTTCTTACATCAAAGGATTGCCTGTTTCTTTTGTTTTTAATTAAATAAGAGAATTTTTTTCGTAATTAATAAAAGCGTCCATTGAATTTGTTTGTTTGTCAAGAGCAAACAGAATCGATAAGAAAGGGCATAATTTAATTGAAAAAAATTATTGCGAAAACAACGAAATTCGTAATTAAAAAATGTCTTTGTTTTAATGGGCGTTTGTTTTTTCTTTAAGGCAAAGTTCAATGCTAACTTTAATAATTATGTTTTATATACCGGACAAACATTTCAAAATAGACTATACAATATTCTTAGTCAACTTATTTACTCATAGAAGTAATTTTCAAATAACATAAAATATGTTTGGTATTTCTCAAAAATTAAACGAATAAAAAATTAAGAGATGTCAATGAGGAATTACATCCCCTTTGTAATGGCCACCCGAACCCTTTTTTTTAATATATTCGTAGTTCGGGTGGCTACAGCCCCAGGAGTTGCTTAGTAAAGGTTATTTTTGTACTCTCTAAAAATAAATTAGTCAAAAATGATATAATAGTTATTAGTGGCTGCTTTTTCACTTGTACCATGGTTAACCATGGAATACCATGGTATCCCAAAATTAAACAGCAAATTCTTATGTAAAATTGTCCCCTGAATCCGAAAATACCGTCAAAAATTATTAAAGTGGAGCAGTTTTTAAGATATAGTTATTTTTGTACTCTCTAAAAATAAATTAGTCAAAAATGATATAATAGTTATTAGTGGCTGCTTTTTCACTTGTACCATGGTCAACCATGGAATACCATGGTATCCCAAAATTAAACAGCAAATTCTTATCTAAAATTGTCCCCTGAATCCGAAAATTATTAAAGTGGAGCAGTTTTTAAGATATAGTTAATTCCATATTAAATGGAAAATTCACTATATCTCAAAAACGACATTTTCAGATTCAGGGGACAATTTTACAATTAAATTAGGTGTTAAATTTTTGAATACCATGGTATTCCATGGTTAACCAGAGTACAAGTGAAAAAGCAGCCACTAATAACTATTAAATTAGTCATTTTTGACTAATTCATTAGAGTACTCATACATAAGTAATAATTTCACCAGATTCGAATACACAGTAAAAAATTTTGCCCGTGTAAATTTTTTAGTGTAGGGGTAAAAATATTAGAGTTGATTTGTAAGTGTAAAAGTTACACTACAAAATACACTAGGTAGCATTTAGTGCTTATTAACTTTATTAAACACATTTAAAGAATATGAACATTATTTAATGGTACATTTACACTATTTATTATTAAAATAAATCAAAAGGGTAGAAAAACTTAATGCGAGTGTTTATTACCCCTTAATGTGTTAAATAGTGACAAAATGTACACTACAGTGCATGTCAATTTCTTTGTTTGTTTGGATGTTACTAAGAGCTCTTTTTTCTTTACACTACTAGTGCCCATTGTATCACAATTAAAGTAAAATTACACCAATAGTGGCAAAATAGACTAAAAAAACTGGTAATGGCCGAAATGTTTTTTAAAATGTTTGGTTGGTACCTATCTACCTACGCAGTGCATGTCCGGAGATGCCGCGTTGTGGAAGTGTGGCATTTTTGTTCAGTTAGATTTTAATTACGGTGAATCCATAAGGGGACATTCTTATTTTTGGTAAGTATTATACTTCCTTTTTCTTTAAGCCTTAATACTCAATAAATACCAATATGTTAAAAGGATGTCCATACCCGACCTATATTATATATCAATAATTTACGGCAGTAGGTCGGGTACTTATAACATTAATAATATAAATACATACACACTTCATTTACCTTTTATTTTCAAGAATAATGGTTGTTATAATACCCTATAACTACATTTTTATTAATATTATGGAAAATTTGTACACGTGTGGTAAATCCCCGACATACAGCCGCCTGACGCCTCTCTACCAATGGGATCACCCATTTTTTATAACAGAAAAATGGATTACTGATGAATTCTTAAGATAATTCATTGCTTACAAGTTGACAGCCAGTAAAACATTGCATTGATCTAAAACTTTTACGTTTTAAGGAACCATTTTGCTTAAGCCAGCCATACGACTTAAATATAAAATTTTATTTTTAAAGGCACCGATTTTAATAATTGTCATAGATTTTTGTTTCAAATAAATGTTTCTCTTTATTTACCTTTTCGTTTTATTCACTATCACCAATAGGTTTTACTCAAATAATAGTGTTAATTTACACTAGAAGTTTGCACTAAAAGACCTTTCTAAAATTAGAACCTTTCCAAAGTAGTGTTAATTTAAAACCAATAATAAACTGAAAAAGTTTGGTCTTGAAAATGAAATATTTTGAGAAACATTAAATGTTATAAGAAACATTGAATGTTGGAAGAAATTATTTGCATATTGCTGAAATCACAATTTCATAATCTATTCAAATCTCCAAAAAAAGAGGTGGTTACGTCAGATTCTACAAAAATAGCGGAAAATATCAAAATGTGTGTAATAGAAAAACAAAATCGACCTATTCAAGGATTTTTTTTTAGAAAAAAACCGAATTTTTCAATGAATTTGTTACATTCTGTATAAAATCGGTTGAATTTCATAAATGATTCATGAATCATGCATGGTAAAATTAATTATTTAAACACGCAATGACCGTCATGTTAAAACCAAAATAATGCAATTGTGCCTTGAAATAATTCTTATATTTTCATACATAAAAAACTTTATTCTCCATTAACAAAACCACCCTTTATTTCCTTTAGTTTCCAGTGCTTCAATTCCCCATTATTATCGACAATCCATATGGATACAGTCGATAAACCTGACTGACTGAGTATTTGGAATCGGCGGCGGCGGCTTCGGTGGCGGTTATTTTACATCAATTCCAGGGGAGCCGCTGTTTAACGGCTTCACGGCCCATTTCACTGCGCCACTGCTCTATTCCCGCACAAATTCGCTTTTCGTTAATGTTTTTTCACGTTTCAACCCCTTTTCTTACTGCCAGAGCCCGCTGGATCTTTTCCTCAAATGAACAAATCCAGATATTTTTTAGTCAATAACAAATAAATACGTTTTGGACTAACAGGTTCCACAGAAAATAAATTCCTTTCAAACAATAATTATTCATATAAAGTAGAAAGATAGGGGTAATTCTACAAAAGTAGAACAACTTGATGTCATCAATCAATAGAGTAGGTATTTTAATATTTTTTGTAAATATTTTAGTATATTACAAAAGATCCAGGTTTTTTTTTAACTTTTTTACCCAATTTTATTGTATTTTTTCAAAAGAACGTTTTAATATATTAAATATTAAAATATTCAAAACATCAGTACCTTGGCGTGTCACAACTCCTAAACCAAATATTTGAGTGATTTTATTTTAAAATATATTCAATTTATCTTAAATTTTTCAATTTCACTACAAACTATAAAACATTAAAATTCAAAATTCCTGCGAAATATTGAAGTTTAAACGTCAAGTCCTCGTTTTAACTCAACTGTTGGTAAAAAATTACCTACAGTGCCCGCCCTTTGCACGACAGTCATCTTGAAAACAATGCAAGCGGCGAAGTTGTGGTAAATGCACGTATAGTTCCAGTCAAAATTTCAGTACTGTGGTGAGTAGTTATTTTCTTACGTATATAGGTATATTTCATTGTAATTTCTATAAGGCTATATGTGATTTGTTTTAAGTAGCATCCACTAATAAAAAATATCAGTAAAATACTTAATTCCGAATTATAATCTCAAATTTGTATCCCATTCATCAGTACCGTGTCGTCAGTTCCATGTTCTATGTTTCGGTTATCTTTTTTTTCGCAAACTTCAATTTAAATTCTGCTTGCGCAGAACTTGTTTATTTAATGTCATTATAAACTCATATAAATGTGGTATGGGTCCCATATCTAATAATTGAGATATCGGTATACCCAAAATCCACCAGCCGCCACTGATGTGTGGTATTATTTGATTTAATGTATAATATGCTTAATAAATCTTATATTTTCCAATAAATTATGTATTTAATTAGTACCCCCGGTATACTCGTCACTTTCCTTGCATTCAAATTTAGAAAACACAGACATTTCAGAAACTGTTTGAAAAAGTGACTGGCTCGGTCTGAAACATTATATTTATTATATTATCTATGTTCTCATAACAAAATAATGTTTAATTTTCTCCGAAAACTATATAAACAAAATGAGGGCAAAAGTTGCCCAACTTTTGTAGAATCACTCATAGATAGATCTGACAGTAGTAGAATTTTGTTATTGGTCCAAACGGGTTTTTAACAGACTACTAGGTAAAACACTTCACCCGTCTGGTAATGAATTCTGACAATAATAAAATTTAAATTATAGAACTCTTGATAAAGATAATAGTTATTTGTTTTACAAGTGTGCATTAACACGAGCTTGAAGAAAGCTTTTCTCACAAGTGAAACACAATGTTTTTTCTACGACCCTTTTATTTTTTATTATTTTCAATTACTACAAACAAAATAACCTAAAAACGTGTTTGACAGCTGTTAAAATTACTTTCACCTTTAATTTTTAAGGTATAAAATACTTAAAATCAATAAAAAAGGCACTAAAAATTAGAATTTATTATGCTGTCAATTTCTTTTCACACAGACCTGTCATGTTTCACGCAGAAATGTCACTTTACATTCGTGTTTTGCCTTGCCAATGAAAAGATTCATTTTCTAAGCAACGATGTCAATACGAAATGTGACTTTTACATAGTGGTCGTAGAAAATAGTATATTAAAGAGCTAATGTCATAAGACGTCATTTTGTCGCACGCGGACAAGTTATAAAACGAGCAACGAAGGAGCAAGTTTTGCGACAAAAGGTCTTATGACATGAGTTCTTTATGCTATTTTATCTATTTTGCAAAAATTCTACAAAAAAAAATTAATTTTATACCTTAAATTTAATTTGGTCGAATTTTACTTTAGATAGTTGGTATCACAGTCATTGGTTTGACAGTTAATGTCAAAATCGATTCGCCATGCCGTCCTTAATTTACTTATTTACAATAAGCGGCTGTTAAAAAAGAAAAAAAGGATTTTATTTGGTGTTATACAAAATTAATTGCCAGAAAAGTTTCGTAAGTACTAGAAAAATCATAAAAATATTATAACCAATATGCAAAATATTATGCTGTTTAAAGTATAGGTAGCCAATGATAAAATCAAAATTTTGGGTGGGAAATAGTATATTATTATACGAGCATATAATGAGGGCTATTATTCACGAAGGTTAAGTTTATGTCACGAGCGTAGCGAGTGGCATAATTAACCTGAGTGAATAATAGCTCATTATATGTGAGTAGAATACTATGCTTTGTCCACGACTACTATTGACTTTCAACGGATTTTAATGCAAAAAAATTTATATTTTTTATAACCTATTTGACATTAACAAAACCAAAAATTAAAGATGCCTGTGACTATTTTTAAAACTATTTATTTAGGTATATTAATTGTAATATATATAAAGTATACCAGTAAAACTGACTTTGAGAATGAATTAATTTTCTTGGTCGCTCTCCAGTCCATAAAGGTGTTGTACACAGATACGTACAAATTTTGGGATTTCTCAGGCAACAAATTCAGGGAAGTGACTTTTGCAGCTTCTGTTATCTCCGGTGGAGTACACAATGTATCTTCCTCACTATCAATTTCCATTGTTAACGTATTTTTGAAAGCAAATTATAATTTTAACAGTAATTATTATTGCACCACCGCGTCGTTAAAATTTGACGTTTCAAATAATTATTAGTTGTCAGTTGATTACATGGCTTACTACCTACTTGATAATTCTATTATTTATAGATTATGCAGTATTTTATTTCCAATGAATGTGATTTTTTAGGTAATTCGTATTTCGAAAAGTGACTTCTGTGATGTTTTGTTGAGTGCGTAACATCTCTTCATCTTTCACGCTTTGATTTTTTATGTATAATTTAAGCTTAATAATAATTTGTAACAAAAATCGTGTGCTGAATCGAAGTTATGACGTTTCAAATTGACAGCAATTTATGCTAAGCTTGTCATGTCATGTCAATGGCTTACTTACTTGAAATAGTCTACTTAATGTTAAATTTTTATTCAATTGCATTAAAAAAACATATTAAAGTAATACTTTAACAAGACTTTTATGATTGGTATAAAGTTAGCTAATTAAAGTGCCTGGCTATAATTGCCTAGACGAACTTATAAGTGCTTGCCAGATACAATCTATATCGTGTGTCCTATAGGAACTCTAGACCAGTGAATAATGATTATTCACTGCTATTATTCACTCTGTGAAATATGACTATCATTTTGCTTTAGAAAACTCATTTATAATGTATATATTATAAGGTAGTCGTGGATAAAAGTATTTTTCATCATTTAAAACAGTTTTAAAATAGGGGAAAAACATGCCATGATAAAAATAGGGCGTACTATTATAAGAAGTAACTAAGTAGCAAACAAATTAGCAAGAAAATTGTGTTCAATGATTCGAAAAAAGTTTTGTGTTTCCCGAAGCCGCTTTAAATTAAGATGCAAGTTAGTTACCCTCGATTTGGTTTCTCAGCCGACGAGAAATATGTTAAAATTAATGTTGCTTTCAATATTGAACAAGTTCGGAATATAAATTTCGAACATCCATTTGCTATCTCCTTTCTTTCCCAGAGATCTTTGAATGTCGAGCCGGATTTAACATCCTCTATTAAACAGAATCATCCATACAAGATTAAACGTGTTAAACGTTGCCAAATTTATTGTTCAATATGTTGTTAATATCTTTAAAAATAAAGTGTTTTTTTATTATTTCTTCATACTCTACTAAGTGTCTCAAAGAGCATGTATTTTCAATCACTTTTTTAAATTTCTATATCTTTGCCGGTTTTTAATTGTTGTGGTTCATTGTTACTTACAGAGTATACTCGCGTTAACTATAGTTAACGCTCTTTAAAAGAGCCCATAGGAATTTTTTCTTCTATTCACCTTGATAGTATTAGCTCTAAAAGTAATTTGTTTTACTTGTTTGAAAATATTATGAGAATGGCTTGTCTCACCGAAAAATTTCCAAAAAAAAAATTGTAAAAAATTTAAGATACATATCTTAAATTATTTACAACTTTTTTTTGGAAATTTGAGCAGTATAATATTTAAACATTTGAAAAATGTTCGTTTTATTGATATAAATATGTCTTAAATTCGATTCCATGACTATTAAATGTTTTTTCTTAAATACGACCAAATTTAAAGAGAAAATTGAAAAATTGATAAATAATTAATATTCATGGTTGTAAATTATAAGTTTTTATTGTGTAAAAAATTTTAAGGGGCCACTTCTATCCCACTTCAAAATTTAAATTATTAATCTCAATAAAACACAAGTGTTAGTTATTATAACAGTTTTTTTTAATATAACTTCTACTGTGATAAACTTGGAAAGGTGATATTTTGCGAACAGTCACTTTAGTGAAATATAATTACTACCAAAACGCATATATTCACCCACAATTGTTCGAGTGGACACAGTGTCGTATTAAAAGATTAGAAGGTATATGATAACAAATTTTTTAATTGAAAAAACTACAATTTTTTTTAATTTGACGGTCAGGGCAAAAAGTCCCGGGGCTCATGGAATGCTCTTTTTAGTTTTTTCAATTAAAAAATAAAATTTTTTATCATATTCCTTTTAATCCTTTTAAATAATGCGATATAACAATTATTGTAATCTCGAATATTTCGGAAACGGTTTATGTTATCGAAGTTTGAGAAGTAAACCTTTTTAATGGTAGCCGAACTGTTTAATATAAAAATTGCATCAAATGTTATAAAAACCTAACCTCAAAGTTTGTATGGGACAATAAGCTTAAAGCAACCCCCGTTTTTACGACACTGTGTTCACTCAAACAATTATAATTATGTGAGAATATGTGTAATAATAATAAATAAACTGATATGATAAGTAACACTTTATCACCCTGTATCTTGGAAACATAAGTAATTAGGAAAAATTATTTATTTGGCTTTTCGTCTTATTTTGACTTGCTCAATCTTTTCCTAAATTTATGCCAATAAGTTTAGGGACACCTTGTATATTAAACTGCTCATATCTTGTAAAATGTGCACTTAAGCGATATAAACGTAAATACTTTTTTTGCAGAAAATTAAATTTTCTACAACTTTTTCCTTGTAAATTTTTCGGCAAGACAAGCAATATTAATATTTTCGAATATATGTGAAAAAAGTAAAAAAAAAATGACTTTTAGAGCTGGTACTATCAAGGTGAATCGAATTAGAAAAGGAATCGATAATCAATTATCGATTAGGGAAAAATTCTTATGGGCTCTTTTAAAAAGCTTTAAATAAGTAACAATGAACCACAATACGATAGCTTAAAACTTGGAAAAGAACCTTAGAAATTTAAATGGGAAAAATTCAAAATTAAAAATAAAAATTAAAATAAAAATTAAGGGCTCAAACTTACTTTAAGGGAATTTTTACTCGACGTTTTGAACAATATTTTGGAATTTGGGTAAAAAAATAGTCGTTTCAAATTAAACACCCTAGTGTCCATACAACGAAATAAAGTGTGTATCAGTCAATTTCTTTACACCCTGTATAAATTATTTTTTATTATAGCTTCAAAATTACAAATTGTTATTATGAAATAGTTTTAAACCACTTTGTATAATATTTAAATTAATTATTGGTTGCATATATAATTTCCATAAAGAGTATAAATATTTTACATCTGGCAACATCGCTCTAAATCCAAAATTCTTGTCAAAGAATGTGTCAAAAATTGCATTTTTAAATTATTTATTAAATTATTTTCTTGATTGGTGCCAATAAAAATTGGAAATTTGTACTAAAGTGTTTTTGAAGACAAAAATAAATATACTTACATATAATATATAATAAATAAACAACTTTATTTTTTTACTTTTTTTGCATTAAGAACAATTCCAATTAAATTGTAGATAACACAAGAGGAACATTTCAGTTCCGTTTTGAACTGTTAATTGAAAGGGGGTTACAGTTTAAAAAAAGGTTGAATTCGCGAGTATTTACCAAAAGAATTTTTAATTAATATCTTGCATTTTCTTTGGCAATAAAAAGGCCGGCCGGCGGAATATAACGGTAATAATAATAATTACATTATGCTTTGGTGGTGGACTCTGCAAGTCTCTGGGACGTATCTGAATATGTGATGAGGGAGAATTCCACATTCAATATTTACAAAAAGTTTGAAATAAAAATTTTAAAAAGTTTATAAAGGTGTTTTGTTGTTTTTTAATGTTCTTAGAATTCTGTGTTCTAGTATTTTTCTGTTTTTATCCATTTTGCCTCTGAATGATTTTTTAATGTTTTTAATATTTTCCTTAAATTTAAAATTGATTAGTTAATGGACACTTAAGGAATATTATTTATTTAAAATTTAAAATTTATTAATGCCGTTGTTTTAAAGATTTTAGTTTTTTTCTTATAAATATATAAAAAGGATAGTTTGTTTGTTTAAACTGTATTAACGTTTACTTAAAAATAAGAATATTTGAATTTTTAATAATAGTTTTATAAAAACATGCAAAAAAGTAATTGGACATTTTATATAATAATTGGACACATGGACTATAGTTATTGGACATACAATTTTTATATAAACATAACAACTTTACATCAAATAACATACATTATTAAATATTTTTTATAGATAGGTAAATTGCTGTTTAAACCTCATCCTTGTGAATTAATAATATTTTGACATTTTGTAATTTTTTAAAATTTAGCTAATAATTGTTTAAATGCTCCTAATTTTACTACTGATTTTTTATAATTTTACTCCTATTGCATATTATTGACATTATTAGGGTTTTTTCGTATATAATTGTAACCAGCCGGCGGCTGGCAGCCGTCTATTGCGATAAAGTGAGGTTGGATTTTTTAACAGGTGTCAGATTTTTTTATATATACGAGGGGTAACCATAATGGTCCTTAAAATCGGTAACGTTACATTCAATTTTTGTCAACAATAAAATTATTTTAGTTGTTACCTGGCATTTTAAATAATATACCGAGTGTTCAGAAAATGGCGCACTTATGCCATTCTACCAGATATTTTAGGGTTTACTTTAAGTTAAAAAAAATCTTTGTACCAATTTTATCATCAAAATAGCAAAAATAAAATATAATTTTAATTTTATATGTATACTATATTTGGCGCAAAGTTCATATTATTCGCTTCTAAAGATATTGTAAAAAACTATTTTTACTTAAAAAAAATTAACAATTCGATTTTTTTTTTCGTGATCATGATCAATTTGGTGTTTATTAATCATCTTTTGTAATTTTTATAAAAATTGTTCGAACATGTTTGATCCTACAACCACTTTAATTTCATAAAATAAGGAAATTACCCAAAAAAACGTGTCTCATTATTTTCGACGTAATTTACCAGACGTTTCAAATTTAAAACACCCTTAAAAAAATTTACCGGGTATATACAGTGTGGCCCATCGAAAACAGTCCAGTAAGGTTTACGGCTTTGTATGTGGGAATAAAAAAGAATCTTTGGACCTGTGTACTTTTGTTTTCAGGGGGACATATTTACACATTAATTTCAACACTTAGCGGGGGCGGCATTTACCATTTTTTTAAATGTGATGTGGTATGTTGTAATACATATTTTAAAAGGGAATTAAATTTTCTTCAAAATTGCGTTTTCGTAACATGGAAAGTGATTAAAAAATTAATTTTTCTCGACGAAAATCGAAGAAGCTACTCCACCGAAAAAGTCTAAAGTCATTTAATTTTAGCACCAGTGCTAATGGCTCACCCTGAATGAAAAATCGTTAAAAACTGTCCTAGGAATCCTAAAAAATAAAAACCTTTTAAATTTTGAAATAAATATCTGCATTAAGTACCTGGGTCATTTTCAAGAAACACCCGCTGCAGAAAAATGAAGATCAAAATATTTTTTTTGCTAAAATTGACTTTTTGTTGGATTTTTATAAATGTTTAGAGTTTTGTTTACTTACATTTAAGACAGGCAGTGCACTTTTTAATTTTTTTACGTTTTTTTTTTCAGAAAAATGTATTTAGCTAGCTTTATATATCTCCACTGTGTTACCAATTTGAAATCCAAAATTTAATTCAATAAAAAAAGTTGTTATAAAAATAATTTGAAATAAAATGTACTTAGTTCACAAACTTTTGACTACAATTTTTTATTTTATTTTTATTAAAAATTGTATGCTTTTTTTTAAATATGTATGTTCGTTAAGTTACTTAAAAAAAACCATTCCGATTCTTTGTTAAAAAAACAATACCATTAATATTTTCTTTTTGTCACTGTATTAGTGAATTAAACTCTAATTTATAATCACGTATTTCGAAGTGATAGTGTATAAAATCATTTTAAGTATTTTTTTTAACAAAAACTAAAAAAAGTAACGAAATAGACATTGATATCACAACGGACATGGGTACACAAAGGACGATTTTAGAGTAATGCATAAACAAATAGTGGTGCTCACTTGCAGAATAACAACTTAGATTTCTAAATTGTCGACACCCTTTTTCTTTGACTACAAGCTGGTAAAGGTCCCTTTTGGTACTTTTATATTGCGTGGAATTTTTCCTTGGATCATGAGTTGTAATTACACATAATTTTAAATAGGTTAATCATAAACTACTTTTAATAAAAGCGACGGTAAATATCCACTTTGTTGTCGAAAAATTCTATTGCGTTACCCTAAATTCCATTGCGTTACCATAAAGTAACATAGTGGACTCGGTAACGCAGTGGACAAAGTTTTGTAAAGCCATATTTAAAAAATAATAATAAGACATTATAGTCATTAATTACTCTCAATGAGCTTTAGTGCCCTAAAATAAACATAAACATGAAAAATAGTATTTTTTCTTACCTTATTTTTATTTTGAGTAACTTAGCGGACAAACAATTATTACATTCGCGTTACCCGCACCTGTTTCAACCGATATCTTCTTCTTGATTGAATAAATAAATTCAGCTGGGTAATGTGAGTACGTGAGTACCAAAAAAGTTGCCATATATATGTTTTTTTAATATTCTATCGGTAACGCGACGGACGTAACGCAACGGAAAGAATGTCTGGGACATGAGTTAAATTTAAAAAATATAGATTAAAATTAAATACATTTATTTTATATATTTTATATTAATTAACTAAGTATGTTATGGATTGCTATAAAGCAACACAAAGTTCTGGTTATTCAATATTTAAAAAAAACATGTATGTAAGTTTTATAAAACGCTAATGGGACATGCGAAAATGTGTGTTTCACACAGTTTCAAAATTAAAAAAAAAATTATTCTGAAATAACTAAACAAACATTTTCTGAAAGAGTTTACTAAGGTCTTGTTATGCTTTCACTTGGTTTTTAAATCAATAAGATCCGATAATTTTTAACAAAGTTATTGGAATTCAAACTTACGGACAGCGGAAGGCGGGTGTTTTTTGAAAACGACCCACTTAACAAAAAAAATCAAAATATTAAAATGTTAAAAATAAAAAAAACTTATTTTTACTTTTTCTTACTTTTTTAAATCATTCTTAAAATTTAATCTAATAATATTTTGAATCCAGATAACTTTCTTGAAATTCTTTTTTTGATAACCAATAAGTGAAGGGCAGTTCCCTTACCCCGACTTCGTTTTATACCCGTAACGCAAGAATAAAACAAACACACACCCTTTTCTTTGTAATTGTTGTTACACATGGACGGGTTGCGGCTTATTTGGTTAAAGCGGACCGCCGCCGCCGCGACTCGGCCGCCGCCACCGGACCCGCCGCCGCACGTTATTTCATTACCGCCGTGGCCATCTTTGCGAAACGGATTTAAAATTCAGCTCACTCGATCCGACAGCGTCAACCGCCCCCTGCCCCCCTGCGAGCCGCCCCCAGATACATACGTAGGTATACGTATATGAATTTACACTCTTATTTGATTTATAGAAACAAGAGTGGAGGACGTGAGACGATTTGCATTTTTTTATTTATTTTTTTATTTGAAACGAAAATTCGTTTGGAGTGTTTTTGCAGGACTTGGCAACATTGCTTTTAATAAGAAATAAATTTGATATTTTTGGGATTTACTTTTTTTATTATGTATTTTTTTGTGAAAGGGTCGAAGTTACAAGTTTGGGGAATTTTGGTGAGAGTTGGCAACATGCTTTAATTAAGAAATACCTTCGAAAACGTCGCACCATCTTTAGAATCGTTGCGATTTTAACCTTGTTATACGATTGTTTTTATTAACTGTTTTTATTTTAAATTTTTGGTGGCATTTGTTTTTTAGGATTCTTGAATCTTTTTAAATTTTTATAGATTTTTTTATATTAGGTACAGGTTGTCCCGAAAATAGAAAAAACAAAAGTGTTGTGGCATGTAATAATGTTAAGGCAATATTATTTATTTAGTTCCGAAAAAAATACAACCATTTGGTGTACAATCTAATAAATTTGAATACAATTAACAGTATATATTTTTGCAAGTTGGCAACATTGCTTTTAATTTTGATGTTAAAAACTTTTTTTTGTAATAAATTCTTTATTTTTGTTTTAAATGAATATAATGATTTTTTATACATTTTTGTTTTTTTATTATTTTAATGTTTTTAAAATTTTAACAATTTTTTTAGTGTGAGGTTTTTTCTTATAATATATATATTTGGGTGAATATATTGAGATGTCCCCCAAGTGAAAATGATTATTTTTTATTTTCGGTTGTTTCACTGTTAGTCTAGAATGGGGTTTTTGGGAAGCCACCAGGTCTATAGACTATAGTAATAACATAACATAACATAACTATAGTAATAACATAACATAAGTGGTTCTGCACTAATGCAAGAATTTTAAGAAATCATACATTTTTTTCACGGAAGATAGCTTCACGGAGGTTAGGATTTCGTATGTTTTTTTTTAACATCCCTTTGTATATTTGAAAGAAGTTATTGTATCTTTTGACACCTTAATATTTTTTAAAAATACCTACAATTGTACAAACATAAAATATTTAGAAAAAAAATCTACTTACTGAGATATTAGACTTCACGGTGGAAATTAAATTAAATAGCAAATTAATGAACTTAAACTTTTGAATTATAAAACAGCAACACTCTCATCTGCATATAAATTCTAACTGACCTTCATGAATCTCATCTTGTATTATGTTGTAAACAGAGGTTTTTGTTTATTTAAAATGATTAAAGCGCCATCCGTTGCATAAAATTTAAAGCAAAAACAGATTCACGGAGGATAGAATCAATTTTTGTAACACCCACATGTTTATAAAAATTATTTCTTTTAACTTTTAATAATATATTATATTATATATATTTATATTTGATTCGATTGCTTTGGATATGTTTAATTTGAATGAACTGATATTTTTAGTATGCTTTTACTACCTCAGATATTTGAAAACATATAGGTTACCCTAGAAAGAGTACCAGTCACGGAGGATAGGTTTTAGACTTTTAAAACATTGTAAAAAATAATTAATTGCGGTTAAAAATCTGGAACCTGAGCTGTAATATCTACTTAATTATGAAACATCAAAACATAATAAAAGTGTAGGTCAAACTCATTTAGTTTTATTAAATATCACGGGGTAACACCATCGGGGGACATTTCGTGAGATTCAAAATTTTGATGTTTTTTTTACGAATTTACACAATTTTTAGTATTTTCGGGGGTTATACTATCTTATACATACGTATTTGATTGTTTCGACCTTTACTTGATGAAACTCCAATTGTCAAAAATAAATAAATCAAGTAAAACTTAAAAAACATACCAGTGTATACATATATATCTACATAATAATAACTATCGTATACAAGTTCTTAAAAATTATCTAGTTCATTTTTCTCGAGTAAAAATACCTGCTAAAATACAATGGTAAATATATTAAAACAAAATTACGGTTGTTATGGAAACAATTCAAATAAGGCAGCTGAAATTGACATGTATTTTCTGAAAGTTTGTGTTTTTAAATCATCATAAATTTGTTTTTATTAACAAATTTTGAATTTTTATTTTTAAATGCCATTTTAATTCTTTTAAATTAAAATATTTTACCAATAAATAAAAAAACTAAACTCCAGAATTAATGTAGCGCAGTGTAATTGCTTCCAAACAATTACAATTTTGGCCCCCTCTAAAACAATTTCAATATTTCCATTAACAATATCTTTAGGCAGAAATAACCTAGCTCCCAAAAACACACGTAATAAAAGCATCCCATTAATTGCAGATCGCGACTATATCTACTCCATTCTATTCTATTAGTCTAATAGCGTGTAGTCGTTTCTCCAAAACACAAGGGGCTGCCGAAATGTTATCGGGGGGCGGCTGTCCACCGCCGCCGGCCGCTCACATTTATTACGGTCCGCCAAAGTATCAATAAGGGACTGTCTGGTGATTTTAGTGTCCACATGTTGGTGCTATTGACGATAGTGTTCGGATGTCCCTTCAATATCTAGCCGGCTAAAGTAAAGGTTTGACTTATAAAAGTCCGGGGAAATTGCCTGTGGAATGCTCCCGGATTCCTGTTCGTCGGGATATTGGTTGTCTAAGGAACAACAACTGTGTGTATGTGTGTGGGGTGGTAAATAATTAAGGGGTAGTAAAAGCATGGAGAAAAATGTTGGTTATTCGGCATTACGTACATGCTGTTCGATTTTTAATTAAATTGAATATAGTAAATGAAAACGGAAAGGTTTAAGAAGGGCCCAAAATTATAATTAATAAATGATAATCATAATAAACATGTAACAAATAAAATAAATTAGAATTAAAGCTTTTATTATACAATTTGACAGGGTTGTTTTTTGCTGATTTTTTAAGAAAAAAAAGCTTTTTTTAATTAAAGCTTTTTAATGTAGCATATTGCATGTAGCTAATACTTGTGGTTTAGTTATTTATGTGATTTAGTTATACAATGTTAACGTTTTTTTAACTATAGTTAAAAAAACGTTAACATGTATACCCTATAGGTACAGTAAAGGGTATACCCTATACTCTCTAAAAATGAATTAGTCAAGTAGTAGTTCACTTGTACCATGGTTAAACATGGAATACCATGGTATCCCAAAATTTAGCAGCCAATTCTTATGTAAAATTGTCCCCTGAATCCGAAAATGTCAAATGTTAAAAAAGTAGAACAGTTTTTGAGATATAGTCAATTTTCCATTTAATATGGAATTGACTATATCTCAAAAACTGCTCCACTTTAATAATTTTTGACGGTATTTTCGGATTCAGGGTACAATTTTACATAAGAATTGGCTGTTAAATTTTGGGATACCATGGTATTCCATGGTTAACCAGGGTACAAGTGAAAAAGCAGCCACTAATAACTATTAAATTAGTCATTTTTGACTAATTAATTTTTATAGAGTAGGTACAGTAAAAAAATATTTGTTAATTTTAACCGAATATTAACCAGATTTTAGCTTATTTAAGTCCAATAGGTAGTTTGTAAAAATTTTGTATATTTCAATAATTCAATCATAATAATAATGATTGAATTAATTTAAAAAAAGGACCTGATTTTTACAAACAAAGTATTTGTTGGAAATTGGGACCATAAATAATTAATAAGAAATGTTGCTTTATTAATCATAAATCATAAACAAAAAAATTAACAAATACAAATGAACACACCATTGTGAAATCATCAAATTATAAAGAAAAGTGGTACAATATAATTATCAGTACTACTAAAACACTTACTGATGAATTTAATCCACGGTATCCCCTAATTTCAGTTTGAAAACTAGTGATGGCATCTTTTTTCGGATACTTGCATTTCGCACACTCCTTAAATAGGTATATGGAATTCGAATAATAATAATTTCTGGTAATAAATTATAAACACTCTGGACAGTTGTTACGAACACGTTACGAATTAAAATAAAGTAAGTAGAAACATAAGTTGCAGACGCTGAAGTCAATTAAACTTGATGATGCATATTGTCAGTGGTAAATGTTTTGATTGACTGCCTGAAGTCACGTGTACTTTTTCAACGAAATAATTTGTTAAAAATTAACAAAATAATCTGTAACCTTTAAAATGAACAAAATGCTTACACAATTGCATATTACCTTTACAAAACTTTCGGTAAAAAATTTTCCTTTGTAAAAATAATTACAAATTATACAAAAAATTATGTTAAAATTTTACAAAATAAAATTAACAAACTACAAACTCATGTTAACAAATCTAATTTTTATAACAGGTTATATAAAAAATCACAGTTTACTGCTGGGTACCATACTTTTTGTTATTTCTATGCTTTTAAATACAAAATTTAAACCTTAATTACTTGTCATCAACTCTTTATTAAGGTATTTAAATTTAAAAATAAACCCGTTTTCATAACCACAATTGTGGCCTAGACCAGTTCTAGAACACATAGTACAGAACGTTTTAAGGTTAGGATTTAAGCCAAATTCCCTTGTAATTGACCCACGAAATTTATTTTCGGTCACTTTTGAAATTCAGTCGGTCACTTATGATTGTGACGGTCATTTATAAATAAATAAATTAATTAATTAATTTATAAAAAAAATTAATTAACTAATTTAGTTAGGTAATCGATTAATCTGATTTCTGTCAAATGGTTAACCTCACTTTTTACCAATTTTAAATATTATTAGTTTATAATAAGTTAATTATTGGAAAAATATTTAAAATATCGAAAATAAAACGTACAACTATTTGTTGTGTTGTTTGGTGTTTTTCGATAGAAAATCCTGGGTTGAGTTTTTACGTGAAAAAATCCTAAAACAAATTTAAATAGCATTATGCATTATTAAAAGCGTTGATCATCTCCGCTCAACGGTAAAAGACTAAAAACGGGTATTGGTATATTGGCATGAATTTGGCGTTTTTTAAAGTACTCAAATATAAAAATGTTTGATTTCAAGGTTATGTTTGTAGAATTATTATTTTTTGTTAGATTTCTTAAAAATGTTCAAACTTAAATATAAATTATATTAGGTTAAGTTATTATTAGATAATTCTGTACCAACAAATATACGTACCGAATGCGACCCCTTGGCAAAACATAAAAATGCAACGATTTAGTTCTTGAATTACATTTACATTACAAACACAATAATTCACCAAGATAAAATATATAAAATACGCACAATAACGTAACTATATAAGCATATAAGCGTTGAGTTTTTTGATGAATGATATAAGGAATAAGAAATCTAAATCGAGTACTAAACCAAAGTTTTTCAGTTTTTACTTGCAACGTGAAACACAAACAACGCGATTTAGCTGTGCAATTGAAACTTTGCGAACAAAATTTGTATTAAAATGTATTGTTGACAATTCTTGAACTCCCACAATGCTATCGAGCGGCACCATGTTTCTTAAGCCTATAGGAGTAGATAAAAATATATATTTATTAAAAAAAAATCTTGTTATTTATTTCTATAGAAATTAAGCTGTAGTAAGTATAATTAGCTTCACCAGTAATTTTTTTTAACTTACATATTTTTCCTTTGTTTATACACTCTTTTAAATCCTTTGTTAAATTGTTCCTTATTTACTTAGATATTCGTAAGTAATATCATAAGGGCATTAATTTTTCCGAAAAGAATCGAAAAAACACGTTGCTAAGTAATATTTTAACAAAAAGCATGAGTGCTGGTGGCAACAAAAATCCGAGTCGAAGAGGAGGATTTTTGCACCTGCACGAATGCATTTTGTTAAAAAATATTACTTAGCATTGTGTTTTTTCGATTTTTTTCACAGGAAAAATTAGATGCCCGAATGGTATTTGACAAGACTATTTCATGAGTAACAGTTAACAATTAAAATATAAATTGCAATTTTTGGTGACAACAGCTGTCAAGTTTTGACGCGGGTAAACTCAAATAAACTGCTGACAGGTGCTGTCACACAGTTTTTTCGTATATAATACCACTAGTGGTAAAATATAACCGATAAAATTTTTGATTTTTATACGAATGTTTTTTTCTTGGAAATTTCGCAAGTGCATTAATTTTTAAGACCACGAGCCGCTAGGCGAGTGGTTTGAAGTTAATGCCACGAGCGAAATTTCCAAGGAAAAATCTTGAGTAAATAAAAATCAAAAATTTTTTCAGGGAAAATTTTATCACGAGTGGTATTCGGCAAGACTATTTCACGAATATTTTTAACTGCTGATTCAATTTCTGTATGATTTTTTGGACCAAAACGCATATTTTTTAACATTTTAATTTTAAAATTAAAAACGCCAACAGTGACAATTATTTTTATCATAGCAACCAATTGGTTGTTATGCAACTCGTATAAACGAGTGGTTTTTTCACCTGAATAGTAGTTTTATCGCTGCAAAACTGAAAAAACCACTCGTTTTCTGAAATCTGATTGGTCCAAAAAGTAATGAGTGGAATAGTCACCTAGAAACCATTTGTAATTAAAAATTGCGCGTTTGTCTACACTGAAAAAAGGATTTCTGTAAATTTACTGAACAAAATGTGGGTTATTTGTTGCCTGCATTTTGTACAGTAAAATTACAGTAGCTTTGTAAGGATTACATATGTTAAGTAAAATCACAGAATTTCTGTAATAGGTGCATAACGTAATTTTTTCTACGACCACTATGTAATTTGATCATTACAGTAAAAGTCTTAATAACTGAAAGTTAGTCATTACGCACACGTGCGTAATGGTAATAAAAAAACACACTTTTAGGGTTTTTCTGTCTATTTTGTTTTTTTCTGGGGATTTTTGTTTATATTATTAAGGTTATGTTGGTAAAGCTGCTGTGAACTGTCAATATTTGACGACTGTCAGTGTACGGCGATGAAACTTGAACACAAAAATTTTGTAATAAACTACATAGAATTATCAAAAAAATTGAGATTTTCACGATTAAAGTAATTTTGAAATAAAACCGTAATTATTTTAAAATAATATTCCATTTACAGCAGATATGTCGAGTGATCAGGATTGTTTATTTATGTACACCACCTGAGATTGTTGATAGCGCAAAAGCTGCCACCAAAAATTTACTACCTGTTAAATCTCGCGAACGATACGAGATTAATAATTACTATAAAGAAATGTAAGTGGTTCATTAGCATAAATAAATTAAAATTTTTGGGAGTTTTTATTTTTTATTTTTTTTTAAAAGTATAGTACACAACTCGTGTGGGAAGGCAAATTACGCATTCGTGGAAATGCGCACTCGCTTCGCTCGTGCGCAACTTTTTCCACTCATGCGTAATTTGCCACTTCCCACACTTGTTGCGTAATATACTATTACAGAAACAGTTCTGTAATAAATACAGAAGAAGTTGTGTAATAACACATAGACTTTTTTCAGTGTAATGATATTTTCAACAAAATATTTATATATTACTCTGAATACTTTTATTGTTTTAAATTACCTACTTTAAATCAAATAAACATTTGTAAATTTTTGTTTTATTTAATTTTTTTTTAATTTTGTACGATATTTAAAATGTTTTGACGATTTTTTAATTTTTTTCAGGGTTAATTATTTTTTTATTATGATTTAAATTTCCCTTAAAACGATTTTTTAAATCTTTTACTATATTTAGCATTTAGTAGTTTTTAATAATTTTTTATGAATTTGATTTTAAAGGGACGTTAAATTTCCAAACAAAATGAGTTATTTATGTGTATAGAATTTGAGCATAATATTTTTTGGATACAACGCTTGCTTCCCCTTTTATTTTACTTAATTTTCGAATTACCCTTCTAATCCTTTTTAGATACTGTAGCAGCTTACTGACCCCAGAACCTCATTAATAAATTCCACTCCGGCATATACAGGGTGACTACTAGGGTGGTGCGGAATTTGAATATTTTTAAAATTGAAAACGCCTGTATATAGAATACTTGTGTATGGTAAAAATAAATATTTTTTAAAATTTTTATTTAAATTTTTTGTAATTTCCTTCAACCAAAGCCATCTTAAATATAAAAATTATAATATTCAGGCGGAGGTGGGTAAAAGTTTAACATTTTTTTTTTGTGTCAAGATGTTATTTTTACCATAATTAACTTTTACAAAATAAAGTAATTTGATTTATTTTTAAAATTGATCGAGGGTCCCTATTTAGCTTGTTTTTTTTTAATCAATTTGTTGAATTTTGAAAAAGTTAATTACTTATGCCCTAAAAAAATCTTAAATTTATTTATTTTTATTATTAAACGTACCTACACAAGTTTTCTATATACAAGCGTTTTCAATTTTAAAAATATTTATATTTCACAGTATATAAAACACCCTGTATAATATTGTGCAAAAAATTTAGTATCAACTCGTAGCTCAGCTATTAAAATTAAGAGATGGATACCTACTTTTTAACATTATATTTTTTTACTTTTAGCAAAAAAAGTTGGTATCGTCCCAGTGAGTGAAAACGAAACACCCTGTATATATAAAAATGTAATATTTAAAAAAAAAATCTCCCTTGCAATTTTTGTGTGGATCTGGTAGTTTTTAAGATAAAAGAAACACTCTGTATATCGTGTTTTGCGGCCACAGGCCATCCTGCTGTTATTATTATGCGAACGAAAGATTTTTCCCTTCTGAAACCTTTCTAATATTTATGAAATTTTATGCCGTCCGTTCGTAAAGATCATAATTAACATCCTTAGTTTTTAAGATAAAAGAAACACTCTGTATATCGTGTTTTGCGGCCACAGGCCATCCTGCTGTTATTATTATGCGAACGAAAGATTTTTCCCTTCTGAAACCTTTCTAATATTTATGAAATTTTATGCCGTCCGTTCGTAAAGATCATAATTAACATCCTTAGAGCCCCGTGATAAAATCAATACCTCCGAAAAATTTCACTCATGTTTATTTATCTAAGTACATAATATATTATATTATATAAGGGTTTTGTTTTGTATTATTTCGTACGTTGTGTGTTCAAAGAATGGACCACACACAAATTAGAATGGATTTCCCAATGGAGTGGGTACATACATTAATTTTTACCTATTTAGGGTTATTTTTACAAAGACCTGTATTATATAAGATTGCAACTTGATAAAACTCAATTGCTTTTATGGTTTTGCGAAACTTTACAATAAGGTAAGTTAACTTAAATGAAAAACAAAATAAACACTTAACAAGTCAATATTACAAGACAAAATTGCAAGCACAAGGAGGACTAAGTGAGAAGTTATAGGCGATTGTATAAGTATAAGAGAGAGGGTATTTATTGCCATCTTTGTCATTTAAGGTAAAAAAAATAATGATAGTATAAATAGTTTGCAAAATATTTTAATTTGTATCTTACTTTAGCCAATTGAATTAATATGTGTACCGGATTAAGATTACCAAAAAAATGGTGCTAAAGATTCATAATTATATCTTTCTTAGTTTTTTAATAAAATTTGGCCACTTTTTTACATTCGAGTCCAAAAGCACAAAAAAAATTTCATGTGGAAAACAGAATTGGCATTTTTTTATTAAAAAAATTAAATAAATTAGCAGCAATAATGAATTGCATTAATTTCTCAACATCCTCTAAAATTTGTATCAATTTTTAATAAATATATTACGAGATAATCAACCGATACAGAAATGTTTAAAAGTTAATAAACAAATTTTTCTTAAAAATTTGTATAACGTGACATTAATTTTCCTTTCATTATAATTGATATATCAAAAATCTTCTATCTATCGGATCTTTTTGAACGTTTGCAAAATAAATTTTCTTGTAAAATGCTCTTGTAATATATCGTGAAACTACACGTACAAAAATATTTGTTAATTTTAACCAAATATTAACCAGATTTTATGTTAATCCAGGTCCAGATGACTTTATATTAAGTTTGTAATTATTAGATTTAATAACAAAATTCTGTCAATAATTCAACCGTAACTCTCCAAAAAGGACCTTATTTTACAAACCTTTTTGTAGACCCAGTAACAAAAGTTTTGTTGGAAATTGGAAACTTAAATAAAAATAATTTTGATAAGAAATGTTGATTTATTAATTAATTTCCTAAACAAAAAAATTAACACATACCCACATATATTAACACAAAAATAACATGCACACAATTAAATAACACACCATTCTAAAATTATAAAAAAATTTGGTACAATATAATTATTAGTAGGTACTACTAATTTTTTTATCTAATGTAAATTTTATCGAATGAGAACTTTATCCAATGAGAATTGTATCCAATGGGAATTTTATCCAATGAGAATTTTATCCAATAGTTTTATAAAACGGAATTTTGTACAATTCGAATTTTAACAAATGAGAATTTTTTCAAATACTTATATTATATTTGGTGTATACCTATAGGTATGAGTGATGACCGAGATATTAAAAAGGTTCCAAAATTAGATAAAATTAGGCATTTTATACATCAAAGTGGAAAATTTTCTTCGATAAATACCGCTCCAACGTTTAGAAATTATCTGCTACCTATGTTACATAGCCGTGCCCCGGAAAAAGTAAACAAGCCTTTTTAGATCTAAACGTAATATACGTTTGAAAATTAATACTTGCGCACATATTTTTTCGAAATCCCCGTACTGGATAATCTTTTTAGTTGGTAATGGCTTCCTCTAAATGTTGCTGCATTTCGTTTATGAGAGATTAAAACATTTTAAAAAGCCTGCAGGCCAAATTTCTGTATCTAAATATTGAAAATGATTTCTTTTACCGGATATAGGATGGAAATTAAAACCCGACCCGGGCTTAATGTTACTTTTCGAATAAATAACGAATTTTAAGGTATTAAGTTTTCCCAAGCATATCTATCGTTCTTTAATTTCTACATGGGCGTACCTTTCTTTATTTTGCAAAATATCGATTGAAATAAATCAAAATCAAGTTAGTTGTCACCGGCTTGTTATCGACGTCCGCCTCACTAAACCGATTTGAGTTCAATAGACCGATTTACGGGCGAATCGCTATTTGAGGGTTGCTATATCGAGTATGCCATGGAAGGACGAGTGGCTCGTTAGTTGGCGGTGTACGGGAAAAAAGGATCAATGTCAAGGATGCCATTTCATCAATAATACTCATATATTATATCACGAGAACTATAAATTTAATCGGGCAAACTAGGCTCAGTAGTTTTTTGTTTGGTTTTTGTTGGAAAATGTTGAATGCAAAATAATTTAATAAAATCACGAGACCGCTATAGCGGTCGAGGGGTTTTATTTTTAATTATTTTGCATGAAACTATTTTCCAAAAAGAAAAATCAAATAAAAAACATACTGAGCATAGTTTGACAGATTAAATTTATAGGTTGAGTGATATACGTCTAGATTATTTCTCGAATTAAAGGAAACTATTTGACCATTCATAAAATCTGACGTATGTGTCAAAGTTTATAAATATTTTTTTAATGAAAATTCCATTAATTTAAGGTATGTAATAAGTAATAATTGATATTTCGTAAACTAGATAACTTATTTTTTATTGTTTTTTAAAAAATGTTTGTTAAAACTTGTAAATAACACCATAAAATCGTAAACAAAAATCCAATATGGAGGCTAAAATTTAATCGCTGTTAAAAAGGTCTAGTGATTTAATCGCTTATTTAAACGAAATTTATTCGAAAATTCAAGGCTTTTGATTGGTTCATATTATATTGAGGGAAATAATCATAGTAAATTTTTAGAGTAAAAAATGTTATTAACCTGGTCTTTGATTTGCTTGACAACTTAAAACACATAATCTTGTTAAAAAGGGCTTCTCCTAAAATCAATAAAAATAATCCCCGAAAAATTCAATTAATAATTATTTTGGAGCGAGGCATTGTTCAGGATCATATTAAATTGTTAAAAAAGAAAACCGCAACCGCCTCCTATGATCTGGATAACGTCAAAGGGAATCTGATTTAATTGAAAACTTCATATTAAAAATCTCATCGCCGCGGCGGCGACAAAACAATATCGAATCGGGGCGGGGAGACTGCTACTGGATCGTGAAATTTTAATTTTATTGACATGTTTGAATATATTTTATTTTATCAGAAATGTAATTAAAAACTAATAAATATTTATTTTTATATGTGTGCAATTAAAAAATCAATAATATTTTATTGACCACATAAAAAGAAGTAAAAATGTTTTATTACTTTTCTAATAAATAAATAAATAACAAGTATAGATAATATTTTATTCAGTTATTGAAAATAAAAAGGGAAAAATGTTTTCTTTAAAGTTTTTGTTTTCAATTTGTTTTATCTATACTCTTATAGAACGAAGTCTAGGTAAATATAACCAGTAGATTATTAAATTATACCAGTAGTTATTTTGAATATATTTAACAAATTATCATAAGGTATTTTTTCACAAAACAGGTGCTACTAATTTTGTAGTGAAATTATACAATTTCATTAGTTAAAAATATAAGGGGAAGGAGAATTGGCGGTGGGGGTATACCTAAAAGTATATTACCTTATTTTACCTTACTTTTCCTTCACTAATTCTGAATAGGTATTTCAAATGGCTTGATTTTGAATTAAGAAATATAATTAAATTTGGAGTAGTAAGAACTCGATTTAAAACAATATTTAAGAAATGGGTGAATATATTGCCCCCCAAGTGAAAATGATTATTTTTTATTTTTGGTTGTTTCACTGTTAGTCTAGAATGGGGTTTTTGGGAAGCCACCAGGTCTAGTAATAACATAACATAAGTGGTTCTGCACTAATGCAAGAATTTTAAGAAATCATACATTTTGAATATTATAGCTTCACGAAAGAAAGCTTCACGGAGGTTATAATTTCGTATGTTTTGTTTAAAACATCCCTTTAAATATTTGAAATAAGTTATTGTATCTTTTGATAAAATATTTATAAAAATATCTACTTACTGAGATATTACACTTTACGGTGGATAGGTCTTTAAATAGCAAATTAATGAACTTTTGAATTGTAAAACAGCAATACTCTCATCTGCATATACATTCTAACTAACCTTAAGGAATCACATGCATCTATAATGTCGTAAACAGAGGTTTTTGCTGATTTAAAATGATTAAAGCGCCATCCGTTGCATAAAATTTAAAGCAAAAACAGATTCACGAAGGATGGAATCAATTTTTGTAACACCTACATAAATGGTTATAAAATTTATTTCTTTAAATTTTTAATAATATTTTATAATTGATTAGATTGCTTTGGATGTGTTTAATTTACTTAGTGAACAGATATTTTTAGTTTGCTTTTACTACCTCAGATATTCGAAAATATATAGGTTAACCTAGAAAGAGTAACAATCACGGAGGATAGGTTTTAGACTTTTAAAACATTGTAAAAAATAATTCATTGCGGTTAAAAATCTGCGGCCTGAGCTGTAACATCTACTTAATTATGAAAGATCAAAACACAATAAAAGTGTAGGTCGTTTAGTTTTATTAATTATAACGTGGTAACACCATCGGGGGACATTTCGTGAAATTCACCCAAATATAATAATCCAAATGTAATACAAATTCCTCCAAAGTCACAAGATGATTCAGAAAGCAAAAACAGGCAAAACCTTAACTTAACCTCAAAACAAAAACATTAAAACCATCGGCCCTCATCGGATCAACGGCCGCTCGCTCTGATTGGTTGGTAATTGGCGGAAATAAACGCATGCTTGATATCGAAGGATAAAATGAAATGCTAGAAAATCTTATGTTCTAATTTTTAAGCTAACAGGCGGATGAAGTGCTTATTTAATTAAAACTGAGCTCAGTGTTCGCTGCAGATCTGAGCGAGGCAGTTAATATGATTTCTCGCCGTGTTTTATATACTATTTTTTAAAGCATTTAATAATTCTTTAACTAAACTGCGCACCACTCAATGTGTCGCGACCAAAAAGTTCGTTCTTTTTCAAAACAATATAACTTTTTTGTTTCTTGAACAATTTAATTTTGGTTTGTGATGTCTGCTAGCCTCATCCTCTGGCAATTTATGCTATAGATATGAAGCTCACGGTTGGTCAAGTAAACTTCCTACAGGGTGATATGTTAAACGGTGAAAAATTTCAATAACTTTATCCAAGCCCCGTTTGTAAAATAATAATTTTTTTTCGTTTTTACTTTGAAATAATAAAGTATTATGTGTTACCTTGAAACGTTTTTCAAATTTTTCGAATTGGAATCTTAGCAACGAAAATATGATTTTTTTCCAAAAGAGTACATTTAAGGCTTTTTTTTAGGCAATACACTCAGTCTTTTTAGGAACAAGAAGATAAGATGGTGAAAGATTGTTCCTTAAATAATTCTGAACAAGCGACAAGCAACAAACTTTCATTATTTTCAGAGGGCCTAAGCTAAGACCACTTTTTGAAAATGACATTTTTGTGAAAGTTTGCAAAAACTATACTTAAACCGATATTTACTTTCCTAAAATGTTTTCTTCATAATTTTTACCTCCTGATTGTGTATCAGTTGTCAAATTTAAGTTTCAGTTAAAACCAAAATCACTAAGAATCAAGATTCGAAAACAATAAAATAAAATCCGATTACTGGTTTTTACTGTTTTTTTACATATCGTAAATGAGTATTTAAGGGACCACCATATTGAGAAAATGAATTGGCCACCTTTGTCTCCGGATATGAATCCTATTGAGCATGTGTGGAGCAGGATAAAATTGAAGATGAAAGAGAGGGAAGGAGGCATGGAAAATTTGGATGAATTGGTAAATGCTATTCAGGAAGAATGGGGTACCCCAGAAATTTCTAAGGAACTTGGTCGAGGGAATGCCCAGGAGGGTTAACGAATTATTACGGCTTAGGGGAGGGCCAACGAAATATTGAAAGGTATTATTGTTATTGTTTGATACATTTTTCTGTTGAATGTTGAAGTTTTGATTATGATTATATCTACGCATACAATTTTCAAAAATATTTTTATTTAACTTTATTATAAATTAGGTAGGTGCTTATCAATGATGTTATCACTACTGCACAATGTAAATGTAAGTTATGTAACATTATCCTAACCACTCAAACAAATTGCAGTAATTTCGCCCAAAAAATGAATACCCAAATGGCATTTTCATCATAAATATGCAAGAAACACGAGAGCAATCGGATTTTATTAAGACATTTAACAACAGGGAATTGTTTTCGAATTTTGATTCTTGATGATTTTGGTTTTATCTGAAACTCAAATTTGACAACTGAATCAAAATCAGGAGGTCAAAATTATAAAGAAAACATGTCACGAACGTAAATATCGGTTCAGGTTTAGTTTTCGCAAATTTTCACCAAAATGTCATTTTGAAAAAGTGGTCTTTGCTTAGGCCCCTCTGAAAATAATGGAAGTTTGTTGCTTGTCGCTTTTTCAGAATTATTCAAGGAACAATCTTTTACCATCTTATTTTCTTGTTCTTAAAAAGACTGAATATATTGCCTACCAAAAAGCCTTAAATGTACTCTTTTGAAAAAAAAATCATATTTTCGTTACTAAGATTCCAATTCGAAAAATTTGAAAAACGTTTCAAGGTAACACATAATACTTCATTATTTCAAAGTAAAAACGAAACAAAAATTATTGTGTTACAAACGGGGCTTGGATGAAGTTATTGAAATTTTTCACCGTTTTACATATCACCCTGTAGGAAATTTACTTGAAGAACCGTATGCTTAATATCTATAGCATGAATTGCCAGAGGATGGGGTTAGCAGACATCACAGACCAAAATAAAATCGTTCAAGAAACAAAAAAGTTATGTCGTTTTGAAAAAGGACGAACTTTTTGGTCGCGACACATTGAGTGGTGCGCAGTTTAATTACATTAAAATAATCGAGTTTTTAGGGTCTGATGAAACACCAAAACCATGTCCAGTTGGACTCAGGTTGGTTGATGGAAAGTGTATAAATCCAGCAGGAGGATATGAAAAAGGTAATTATAAATATACAGGGTTTCGTGCTGAATCAGAATTGCGCCAATACATCACAAATTTACAAGTGATAAAACGCAGTTTAGGTTAGCTTTATTACACGAGGTATAATTTTTTTAAAATAAGTTTTAGAACCTGCTCAAAACCTAAAAAGATGCCCAGTTGGTAAAAGAATGGTTGGAGGAAAATGCATAAGTCCAATGGGTGGTGAAGAAGATTATTACAATTACAATATAAAAACAGGTCCAAGTCCAATGGGTGGTGAAGAAGATTATTACAATTACAATATAAAAACAGGTACCATGGCAAAAAGTCAAAGATTGAATTTGTAAAATAATATAGTTTATAATTATATTTAGTACTTACATACAGTGTGTCCCCGGATAGGTGAAACGACTCTTGTAAAGACAAAAAAATAATTGAATTCAATTTTCATTTTCAGGGATTCGCCCTGCTTTATAAAAGATTAATTTTCAACATAATTTAAAGTTTTTAAAAATCAAGTATGCCTTGGAAATATTAAAAAAAAATTGTGAAGGTAAAGTGCAGTTCATATAAAAAAAGTTCACATTGTGATATACGACAAAATAATATAAAAAAATTGTTTAAAATCATATTTTAGGCCTGTATACCAAATTTTAAATTTATTTATACCTAGATTTTTACAAAATAAAAGTGGTCAAGAAATTTGAAATTTGGTATATGGACCTAAAATATGATTCTAAACAACTTTTTTTTATAATATTTTGTCGTATATCTCATATGAAAGGCACTTTCCACACACAAAAAATAGTAAAAATATAAAAATCGAAGTTGGCCAAGAATTTTGAAATTTGGTATAGGGGCCTAAGTGTTAATTCCAAACAACTTTTACTTATAATATTTTGTCGTATATCCCATATGAAAGGCATTTTACCTACACAAAATAGTTATTTATGTATCAAGGCAGTAAAGTCGTATTTTTTATCACGATTGTGGAAATTATTTGCAGAGGCGAAAGCCCAGGCAAATAACCACGTGAGTGATAAAAAATTACTTTAATGCTGAGGTGCATATTAAATTTTATCCGAAATCACATTTAATAATACTAATAATTAATATTGATGATCAAATCAAATGTCATTTGATGATCAAATCAAATGTCATTTGAATGTAGGAAGTGTCTACGTATACTGTTGTTGCAACGGTTATGTGCTTTTTTTAAATATAACTTAGTTGCTGCTGAGTAGCAGTGGACATATATATTAAATCGGCAGTAAAGTTCTACTTTACCGATTTTTCAAAATTAAATTAAGTTGAAAATTAATCAAGCAGGGCTAAACCCATAAAAATTAAAATTGAATTAATTTTTTTTTATTTTACAATGTTTAGTCGTTTCACCTATCCCCGGACACACTGTTTATCATCTTAACATGTCCATATTTTATTGTACAGATAAGAGTGGTATGTAATTAATGTAATATATTAAAATGGGTAGGTTCTTAGGGTCCATAAATAAGCACCTGATAGTTTTTTTTTTTAATTCAAAAGACAAATAATAATTTGTTATAATCCTACCAAAAAGGGATTTGTGGATTAACCTTGTCTATTACTTTTTAATGCAGTGTTGCCAAATATGTAATTAAAAAATGTATTACCTTTTACAGCAGATGCCCAAAATGATTTCCATTATTTAGAATGCAAGTTAGAGCATGCTTTCGCAATGTAAAGTATTGTAAAGGAAAGTGCTTTTGGATTTATTTACACAACCTGAATGTGTAACGTTTAACCAGTTAAATTGTCCTAATTTCATCAGACTAAACAAAAAAATAATTTTTTGTCAGGGTGTTAATGTTAAGTGGTTACACTGTTCAAAATTTCATGACCATTTTAACACCAAATTAACACCATACATGGTCTATATCGATACAAACCAAAATGGTGTTAAATATGGTTCGTTGGTCCGGTGTAAATTCAAATACTAAAATAGTGTAAATTTTTCAAATTTCACACAGTATTAAAATAAATTTTACCTGGTGTAAATTGAACTCCTTTTCAGTGTTAAATAATATGTGTTTTTGGTCAAATTAAATCATACTACACAGAAAAAAGTAAAAAAAAGTGGTATTATTCCAGAAAATTGAACCTTCAACTCGCTAGAGATAATGTTTTTAGTGCGTTCCACTTACTTCAAATACTTCAAGTATTGACAGCTGTTTCCACCTATTTAAGGTCTCCTTAGTATCAAACAACTTGTAGTGTCACACCAAAGCAAAGGACTACCTGAGCTTATATACTCTTCATGTAAGTCAACAGAGGCGAGATTTAAGAACATCACGTGATCCACACCGCCTTTGCCGCGATCGGTACACACTATGCAACCAGGAATGCACGGCAAATTGTTTTAATCGTTTTAACAGAGTGTTTTAGGTTGAAATAACTCTTATTTTACAAACAACATATTTAGTAAACTGAACCATACAGCGGGTTGGTTTCACTAAAGTTTTCTGGGTTAATTTAACCAATTTAAAAAAAATAAAATAACTATCTGGTTTAGTACCGTCAAACTAATCTTTGTTTATATTAACCTTCCCACATTTGATTTAAATAAATACTTATGAGTCAACTAAATTAATATAGTTAAATGAACTATTTCTTTTTTTCTGTGTAGGTGCACTTCTCAAATATTTTTAGATTAACACCGTTTTGGTGTTTGCTGTATATAACATTTTCAACCATAATTCATGGTGTTTATATTAACACCACTTGGTGTTGGATTTTGACACCATTTTAGGATTACTCTTTACACCACAGATACTTTAAACAGTGTATGGAGTTTTTAAAATAGGTACTAAATTTTCAAAGCATTGGATCAGCTAATAGAGGGATGTGTAAATAAATACAGAACGGTGAATCTTTACATTGTGGGTGATATTGTTTTATGCATTTTGACATCACCATTTCTTTAAATAAGGGACTCCTGAAAGTGTATTAAGAGCATACGACATTGATAGAAATAATTAAGGTTAATTTTCTTTCCACCTAATTTCGTCCTATTTTCTGAATTTAATGTAATAGTAGTCTGAAACACGTTTGGAATTGCATATTTCGCTCCAGTGAAACAGTCAAACTCGCCTTCGGCTCGTGTGACAAACTTTTCACTCGAGCGGAATATGCAATTCCAAACGTGTTTCAGATTATACTTTTTCTACCAAAAAATACCATAGAAAGTGATTGGAAGAAAGTTAGGTTGATTCTGTCTAAATTTGTTAGATATTAAACACAGAGATGTTGCCACCAGTGTTTATTCCGTCATCCGATGATGGAATAATTCATTCTGCAATACTTTCAGGAATTAATGTCATTCCACATTAAAAAGTGATATTAGAACGGTCATATTTCGTAATAGGAGTAGAACAAACATGTTTTTTTGTGTCTAAAGGTTATAATTTAGAACACAAAAATCATATATTGTTTTATTTTTAAAAACTAAGAAGAAATTAGGTTGACACTGACAGAAAACTAACCCCAATTATTTATATCAATGTCACGTGGTGGGACTTTGATGTGTGGAGCATAGTATAACCCACAGAACATAAGTGTAACCCGAGTGGGGTATTTAATATAATTTGTTTTTTTAAATATTCTTCCGTTACACCTAATGTCAAAAGATATTTGGTAATTTAATATATTACATTAAAAACATAACACCCTGTATATTGGGTTGCAAATCAAATTTCTCGATTTTTTTATTTTTTACATTTGCTATATAAAAAAATTATCAATTTGGTTATTTTTAAAAAAGCAAACCCGCAATTGCTATAATTATTTTTAGAGTCGCCTCAAAACCCAAAAATATGTCCAGTTGGACTTAGATTGGTTAATGGAAAGTGTGTAAATCCAAGCGGTAGATACGAAATAGGTAACTAAATGTATACAAGGTGACAAAAAATATATGTTCTAAAGTATTTTTTAGCAATTCAGCAAAACCCAGAGGAATGTCCAGATGGGTCAGATATGGTAGATGGAAAATGCGGAAATAAATGGATTTTAAAAAAATTAAGCAAAGAAGGTAATAAAAATCTACAGGGTGGCAAAAAGATACATGACACGGGTTGTTTTTAGAAGTTATTGAAAAACCGGAGGAATGTCCATCTGGATCAGAAATGGTTTATGGAAAATGCCAAAAATTAAAAGGTGGTGAAAAAGGTAATAAGACTAAACCTTATACCTCTACATAGATAATTTTAGACTTGATCTGTCTGTTTTTTTTTAATTAATTTTATATAAAATTTATATACACATTTTTAAGCAAAAATATATTTTTAGTTTTGACTCAATATCTTGCACAATATAAAGTAAATAGCAAATTATTTGTGCTTGCATTCCAGAACGCTTTTTGTATCAGATGCGGTTTTATCCTATAATGATATGTTGATAATGTACACGAAATTGGAACAAGCCTTTTTCCATTTAGTTACCTTCTTTTTACTAAAATAGAAATTTGAGGGACGCACTCTATCCGAATCATCTTACAACATCTTGATGCGCTTCTTTTGCTCCAATGCTTCTAGCTCAGATTCTGTCTCGTGATCAATTCTTTCAGAAACATCAACACCTACACTGACATCTAATCATCAATAGGGCCCTCTTTTCCACTTAACAACTCGTTGAACCATCTTAACCATAACCATTCTTTTTAAGGTTCAGACATAGTTTTATCTAAAATATTGCATTTACTAGAAATGTTAGAAAATAATGGTGTCCAGCCGGTGATTATGTGGGTGGAAAATTAGCGAGATTGGATTTCATTTTTAACGTTCGTGCACGAGAACTGATTTAGCCTTGTTTCAATGCTTTCTCCTCCATATAGGCCCTGTATTATAGGGCAATGAAAATGTTTTCCCATTAGTGTTTTAACCTCTTGTACCCGTTACAGCTTTTTAAATTAAATAAACCTGGCTAAAAAATTACCGTAACTCCCAATTGCTGTAATTATTTTTAGATTCCCTTGAAAACCCGAGAATATGTCCAGTTGGACTTAGATTGGTAAATGGAAAGTGTGTAAATCCAAGTGGTGGACCCGAAATAGGTAACTAGAAGTATACAACGTAACAAGAAATATATGTTTTAAAGTTTTTTTTAGCAGTTGAGCAAAACCGAGAGAAATGTCCTGATGGGTCAGATATGGTAGATGGAAAATGCGGAAGTGATTGGGTTATAAAAGTTATTGATAAACCGGAGGAATGTCCATCTGGATCAGAAATGGTTGGTGGAAAATGCGAAAAATTAAAAGGCGGTGAAGACGGTAATTAGACTAAACCATATACCCCTACATAGATAATAGCCAACAGCCATTTTGCACCAGTGGTCCACTCAAACCGTCGCGACGCGTCCTTACCTTGCGTGCCCATGAACTGTCTGTTGATTTAATGATTTTTATGAGTAGTACAGTTACAGTACAGTTAGTATTACTCCAAACATTTGGGATTACTATATGGAGTTCGGGAGTTGTTATTTTGCTGCAGAAGCCTACGTCATGGTCTAAGTTTTTGTCATTATTGTTCATGTCCGTGTCCAAGTAGGATTGTTCCTACACATGTGTCTTCAGTCTTGAGGCCGAAAACCAACAATAGATAGTTTAGTAGTTGGATATGTAACTTGTAGCTTTTGATGTTTTTTTTTTAAATTGTTTATTGCCGCAGTAGTGCGAAATTTCTTAATTTTCAAAATTAAGTATTGCATTTATTTATTAGTTAAACAAATGACAAGCCCAATTATTCTGTTATAATCTAATGTGTTTACAAATCCCATAGAGTTTGATTAGTATGCTGTTTTTACTATGTTTGGGTTTTCGTGATTTATTGTGTGTTAGTTTATATAGTGTCAAATGTTTATTATTGGTCTCCTTTGGGTTAAAATTAACATTGTTTTGTTGGGGCCGTTATTTAAGTTACTAGGTTTCATGCCTTACGCATTTGTTGTTGACAGATTTATTGTCCTACTCAACTTAGGTGTATCACCGCGATAGGTTCGAATGAAAAGATTTTTTTTGTTGTTTGTCTATTTTCTTTATTATTTTATGGTGTTTGGTTAGTATTGTCTTTCTAATGTTTACTGATGTTTATTGTTTTTTTTTCTAGACTTTAAGCAGTGTGCCTTTCTTAGGGTTTTAAAGGTATCTGTCATGTTTAATTTGCAAATTTAAATTTAAATTTAAGGATACTTATCAATTTTTTGCGGATGGCCACTTCCCCTCTTGTTTGACCTCTTTTGTTTGTCTAGTGCAAAGCGTCCAATGAGAGGTGGTATACCTATAGGACCTAGAGGTGGTATACCTATAAGCTGAAACTTGTCACGTAACTCTTTCATATCGCTTAACACTTCACTTGACAGTTACGGTATATTAGATTGCACTTTATGAAAATTGTTTGTTGGTTTTGGTATGACCACCCAGAAACTCACTTGTCACTTAACTCTTTCTTATCACTTAACTCTTAACTCATTCTTGACCGTAGGGTGGTCTATACTCACTGCAGTTGTTTCACTATAATTTGTTTGCACTTTTGAGAAATTATTTGTTGGTTTGACTTTTACGTTTTAAGAACTCTCGCTGTTACAATGCGTCTTGCCTTGTCAAGTGCTGAAACGTGACTTGTCTGTTGTTTTAATGAATTTTATATAAAAACATAAAATCAAATTTGCACCCCCTAATTTTTTTTTGCAAAGATATAAGGAAAAATACATTTTTTTAATTTTGAGTAAATATCTCGCCCCTGTATATTGCAGAATAAAAAGTAAACAGCAAATTATTTGTGCTTGCATCCCAGAACGCTTTTTGTATCAGATGCGTTTTTTATTGTACATCAAAATAAATTTAATTCGTCTATATTTATGATCGTTTTACTGTGATTTTTTCAGTTGAAGTGTTGTATGGTATGCTGTATTTTGATAGATATATCTATTAACCAGCCATTATAATGGTTGGTTAATCACGGAATTTAATACAAATAGTGGTTACTTTTAACAAACTCAGTATTCGATGATGGCAAACATGTGTTAAATTTATTCGAAACTCTTTTCAAAATATCTAACAGTATTCGAATACTGTAATAAAATCCAGCACTGGTAGATCGTAAATATCGTCATTACCCTCTTTGTTGAAGTCAACGGCAATCTCTCTTATCTAACTGCAGTATAATGATATGTTGAGAATGAACACAAAATGAATCAAACCTTTTCCATTTAGTTGCCTTGTTTTCACTAAAATAAAAATTTGAGGGAGGTACTCCTTCTTGCTCCAATGCTTCTAGCTTAGATTCTGTCTCGTGATCACTCCTTTCAGCAACATCCACACCTACACTGACATCACATGGAGTCACTCTTATCATCAATAGGGCCCTCTTTCACACTTAACAGCTCGTTGAACCATCTCAACCATACTTCCTGCTTTCTTACATTCTGTTTTAGGTTCAAACATAGTTTTATCCAAAATGTATTTAGAGCTACCAAATATTTATAATACTAACCTAGTCTCAACAGGTACCCCAATCAAACCTTCATGAAAGAGTTGTTGCCATCTTAATGCAAGTCTATTTTAAAATTTGCAAAATGAGTATAAGAGACGTATAACCAGCCCCATTGCCTCATCACTCCCGGACCCCGTAAAGGCCTATGTTTACTTACGCCGATTTTTGTTCGCCCCTAGCAACTGCACAGCTTCACCCGTGTTTGCTGGGTGCGAATGTCCATTGCGTTCCGTACTGTCCCCTTTTTGGGGCTCAAGAGCGACATGCGAATAGTTTTAATAGCCATTCTCGGGTTCGCCGAGCCGATGCTATACGCCCAGTAGGGTATAGAGGAGGAGGGACGGGAGGGATAGACGTTTGTTGGTTTTTGGGGGACAATTACGCCGATTTAAAACTAAGTACGACGCGGAATCCCCCTAGACCATTCGATTAGTATTACTCCAAACATTTGGGATTATTATTTGGAGTTGGGAGTTGTTATTTCCCTGCAGGGGTGTCCTAGTCGAGGTCTTCGTCTTGTTCGTTATTGTCATTGCCCATGTCCTCAGTCTTGATGCCGAAAACCATCAATAGATAGTTAGCTGGATATGTAACTGGATATGTAACTTGTAGCTTTTGGTGTTTTTTTTTTAATTTTTTATTAGTTATTGTGTTGCCCAAGCACGTTTTGTGGTAGAGTTTTGTCTTTTTTTGTCTTAAATTCCAAAATTAAGTAATGCATTTATTTATTAGTTAAACAAATGACAAGCGGAATTATTCTGTTATCTAATATTTACACAATCAGTAGAGTTTGGTTATTATGCTTTTTTTACTATGTTAGGGTTATAATGATTAATGTGTTAGTTTATTCTGTGTGTCTAGTGTTTATTATTGGTCTCGTTTGGATTTGCCTTATACATTTGTTGTTGACAGATTTATTATCCTTCGCAGTGTGCTTTTCTTAGGGTTTTAAAGATATGTCGTGTTTAATTTGCAGATTATGTGTTAGGCCATGCATATTCTTAAGGTTAATTATCAATTTTTTGCGGATGGCCACCTCCCCTCTTGTTTGACCTCCTTTGTTTGTCCAGTGAAAAGCGTCCAATGACAGGTGGCACTTAACTCATTCATCACTTAACACTTCACTCCTCATTGACCGTTGCACCCTTTTAGTTTGCACTCTATGAAATTGATTGTTTCACTATAATTGGTTTGCACATTTTTAAAAATTATTGTTGGTTTTAATCTTTTACGATTTTAAGAGCTCGCGTGGTGCCTTCTCAAGTGCTGGAACCTGACTGTCTATTTTAAAATTTGCAAAATTATATATTTTTTAGATTTGGATCCAATTCTATCTTCATGTCCACCTGGAACAAAATTGATTATTGGATCTTGCGTCAAAAATTCATGTCCACTTGGAACAGAAATGGTTAATGGATCTTGCGTAACTATGGGAAAAGGTAATAAAAAACACCCATTATTCAAAAAGTACACGGTGAATCGAATAAAAATTAAAAACAATATAAAATTATGCTTGTACAGCAATTTTTTCACTGTATCATATTTTATTTATACTTTTTAGAAAAAGAATTTTAGGTAGGTATTTATTATAAAAACAAAGCGTTACAGATTTGCGAAAATTACTAAAAAACAATTTAACAAAGTGGTTACACCCTTTTTGGACACCCTGTATAATAATAGTCACAGGATGGTTCTCATAACCTTTATGAAAGATTTAATGGCATCTTAATGCAATTTAAAACATTAAAATTACAAAATTATTTATTTTTTAGAATTGGATCCAATCCCATCTTCATGTCCATCTGGAACCGAAATGGTTAAAGGATCTTGCGTACCCAAGGCTGGAGAAAAAGGTAATAAAAAACACCCAGCACCCTGTATAATTACAGTCACAGGATGGTTCGCATGATTTTGGAGGCCACCGAAAAATTGTGATTTAGCACCATTTGATTTTTATTTTTTTAAAGTGGTTGAATATGAAAGAAATTTAATAAATTTGGTGTTTTTTACAGACGAGAGCCCATCTTCAAATGAATCCGGGGACAGTTCGGAATTTGAATTAGAAGAACCTTTTTAAATTAAATGAATAAATCAATTATAATGAAAATTTTTGTTTTAATTCTTAACCTATTAACTTTTAGGATTATTTTTTGAATAAAACCAAAATAAGAGGTCTAAATGCATTAAATCATGATTGATTATTTTTATTTGATATGAGGCATAAGGCGCGCCCCACACTGGGCTGAATTTGGTCAAAACTAATTTTAATAAAAACTACAAAAGATATTAACTTGCAATTTGGACTACATATTAATGCATAACATATGGGTGATTCTACAAAAGTTGGACAACTTGATGTCATCAGTCAATAGAGTAGGGTATTTTAATATTTTTTGTAAATATTTTAGTATATTACAAAGGATCCAGGTTTTTTAAACTTGTCCACCCAATTTTAATGTATTTTTTCAAAAGCACGTTCGTAGAAAAACATAATAAATATTCAAAACATCAGTACCTTGGCGTGTCACAACTCCCGAATCAAATATTTGAGTGGTTTTATTTTAAAATATATTCAATTTATCTTCAATTTTTCAATTTCACCACAAACTATAAAACATTAAATAATGAATTTTTCATATTTTATCATAGATTTGAATAATAGCAATTTTTAAAAAATTGATAATCTTTGTACTCACTTTTACCAGTCAGTTCTGTGTCCAATGTTAAAATTCAAAATTCCTGCGAAATATTGAAGTTTAAACGTCAAGTTCTCGTTTTAATTGTTGGTAAAAAATTACCTACAGAGCCCGCCCTTTGCACGACAGTCATCTTGAAAACAATGCAAGCGGCAAAGTTATGGTGAATGCACATATAGTTCCAGTCAAAATTTCAGTACTGTGGTGAGTAGTTATTTTCTTACGTATATATATTTCATTGTAATTTATATAAGGCTATATGTGATTTGTTGATAAGTAGCATCCACTACACTGTTTAAAATATCTGTGGTGTAAAGAGTAATCCTAAAATGGTGTCAAAATCCAACACCAAGTGGTGTTAATATAACACCATGAATTATGGTTGAAAATGAACACCAAAACGGTGTTTATCTAAAAATATTTGAGAAGTGCACCTACACAGAAAAAAAGGAATAGTTTAGTATATTAATTTAGTTGACCCATAAGTATTTATTTTTTGTGGATAACGTGATGTTCTTAAATCTCGCCTCTGTTGACTTACATGAAGAATATATAAGCTCAGGTAGTCCTTTGCTTTGGTGTGACACTACAAGTTGTTCGATAGACCTTAAATAGGTGGAAACTGCTGTCAATACTTGAAGTATTTTAAGTTAGTGGTACGAACTAAAAACATTATCTCTAGCGAGTTGAAGGTTCCATTTTCTGGAATAATACCACTGGTAATATACTAGTAATGCGTCAAGGAACTTCCTGTTTCCTTTTTTTCCTTTTTTCTGGGTAGTATGATTTAATTTGACCACAAACACATAATATTTAACACTGAAAAGGAGTTCAATTTACACCATTTAAAATTTATTTTAATACTGTGTGAAAGTTAAATTAACACTATTTTAGTATTTGAATTTACACCGGACCAACGAACCCTATTTAACACCATTTTGGTTTGTATCGATATAGACCATATATGGTGTAAATTTGGTGTTAAAATGGTCATGAAATTTTGAACAGTGTAATAAAAAATATCAGTAAAATACTTAATTCCGAATTATAATCTCAAATTTGTATCCCATTCATCGTCAGTTCCATGTTCGATGTTTCGGTTATCTTTTTTTCGCTTCAATTTAAATTCTGCTTGCGCAGAACTTGTTTATTTAATGTCATTATAAACTCATATAAATTTGGTGTCGGTCCCATATATCAAAGTTGCAAAAAATCTTATATTTTCCAAAAAATTAGGTATTTAATTAGTACCCTGGTATACTTGTCAATTCCCTTGCATTAAAATTTGGAAAACACAGATATTTCAGAAACTGTTTGAAAAAGTGACTGGCCCGGTCTGGAACAGTATATTTATTATATTATCTATGTTCTCATAACAAAATACTGTTTAGTTTTCTCCGAAAACTATATAAACAAAATGAGGTCAAAAGTTGCCCAACTTTGGCGGTACGTGAAATGGGAAAAATATTTTTTTTACCTTAAATGGCTATAATTTTATACATTACGAATGTGAATTAAAAATAAACTTAATTTATCGTTAGGGGCTTTAACATATCCAAAATATACTCTTAACATCCAGTGGCGGAACGTGAAATGGGGAAAATATTTTTTTTACCTTAAATGGCTTTAATTCATCATCTTTAGGTTTGCCAATTCTTTTCTCAATAAATAATTCAAGTCCTTGGAATTAAACATTATTTCAACAAGCTCTTTGCACAAAAGTTTGCATCATTATAAATCGTTTCACTTTTTTACCTATACATTTACAATTAAATATTGTTACCTACATATCAGCATTATATCGCAAATTATTTTGTTAAATATTTAATAAATCTAATTAATAATTTTTGTAAGCTACTAAACATTTACTTTAATTACAATTTATTCCAAGCTTATTTCAACAAAATAATTAACTTTAATAAACAATTTAACAAATTTGTTTATTTAACAAATAAATACATATAATGCCTATTTGGTTTAAATATATATGTTTAATTTAAACATAATTTATAAATGGCAAAATATTTTGTTGAAATAAACTAATGGAAATAAGACATTATTGGACAGCACGGTTTATCAACAATACATTTAAAGCATTAAAAATGCACTTTATTTTTAAATAAGTAGTTTTTACAAAAGAGAAGGGGCGTATAATTTTTATTTAAGTTTGAACATTTTTAAGAAATCTAACACAAAATAATGGTTATACAAACATAAACTTATATACACAGTACAACAATATTTGTTAATTTTAACCAAATATTAACTATATTTTATGTTAATCCAGGTCTTCTTAACTTTATGTTAAGTTTACAACCAATTGCAATCTGTTAAATATAGTCCGGTCAAATTAGACATAAAAATAGTGTTTAAATAACAAAAATTCCGACAGAGCTAAATTTTGGTAGAGACCTTGGGTACACCAGTAGAAATAAAATGCCAAAAGTCCCCATTGATCCCATGTGTGCTAAAAAAGTTACTCAAGGTCAAAGTAAAAATTTTATTTTTTTTTTATTTTTCTCGAAAACGGCGAGTTTTATCAAAATTATAGCCCAGACAAAAATTGTAGACCATAAAATTATCTACAAAAATTTTCCTCATACTTTTTTTCCTAAGAATCACCATTCCTAAGATATCGTCATTCTAAAAGTTCAAGGTGTTACATTCTACATGATATGCACACATTTCCACGCCACCTATGAGGTAGAGTACTTGGCGCTTTTTTTAACGTGGTTTCCATGAGTTTTATGGGAACATACTATATTTACTGCATGATGATTACTGATATTGATATAGGTGATATAGTATTTTACACTGTAGTTATATTTTATGTTAATATTTTAATCTGATTCATACTCTTCAAATTCCACTTCAACAGTCATGTCTTTTTCGATTTCTTCTTCTTTTTCCTCTTCTTCTTGCTGGATGTCAATAAATTGTTCAACTGAAGATGAATCAGCAGTCTCTTCATCGATATCAAACGAATCTTCGTCTATATGATTCGATTAAACATTCGAGCAAGACTGGCCTTGGCAATTAGTACACGCTAGAGTTTAGGAGTTTAGGAGGATAGTTTGAATCGGTTCCAAAATATTGTCTGTTAATTTCCAACCCCAGTCTTCGGGGTTTAGTTGATTGCCTAACCATGTCTGAACCTGATAAAATGCTCTATAAAAGTGTGTAGAAGCCGATGTTGGAGGAAGACAAGATAGTTGTACTTGTTTCTTGTTCCGTGTATTTTTTACAAAAGTTAAATATCTATACTTGTCTATACAATCAATTTTCTTTGGAGCTCCATAAACAACAATTGTTCTCCTTAAGGAGAAAGCGAATTCCTTTTGTGATTATCGTTTGAGGAGAAGAGTCAATTTCTTCAAATACTTTAGCGCAATCAATTAAATCCATTTTTTCAAATAATTTTAATACTGATGTTTTACCCCTTCTGAACATTGCTGATGTAGTATCGCAGCCGGTTATCGCATGTAAAAATAAAATATGGTTTTGGCATTTTGGATAAGCATTTGTTGAATAGTATATTTCTGTTCGCGGTTGAGCCTTTCCAGGTTTTTAAAAGTAAATTTTATTTATCAATTGGAGTCCGAGCAGTAAGTAGTTCTAATAAATCAACATCTTTACCAACCACAACGGTTGTATTTGTTGCATTGAGTTGTTCAATTGCTGTTTCTTCTTTTTTATTAAAGTTTTTTTTATCAGACCAGGCTTGACTTGTCTTGGTAATTGTCGACGAAACAAATAAATGTTAATTTTTTCGGCTTTTCTATAATAATAATTCTACTACCATTCTTTACTTTCAATCGTATTATTATAGTTCTCTTATCTAAAGCTACATTTTTATTAACATTCTTTAGTTCATCCAATGTAAACAGGCAATCATCACTACTTTCTATAAAATTATGAATTTTCTCCATCGCAAAGTTTGCTGCTTCATCTTGAAGTCCTACTCTACTGCCAGTATTAGGTCTCAGGAAAGGTTTGTAACAATTGTCATGATACTTAGCCTCATCAGCAACTAAATCATACTCAAATTTAATGCGTTCAGTGACAGCTTTTGATACGTAATCTTCATCCGCTTCATCGCCACAAAATAAGCAACATTTTTTAAAACAAAAGTCGGATTCACTTTCTCGTGCTCTAGTACGAGGTGGACTTACTTTTGATGTACTAGCTTGTCCATCCTTTTAATAACAGCAATTGAACTTTTCCGGGTGTATGATTTTCGGCAATCCACGTGCGTTGTTACAGACTTTTTACTTTTCAGATAATCAACAAACTCATCACCTCTTTCGATATTGGCATCGATCAAAGTTTTCATTCTACGACTAACTGTAACAGCTTCACTTTCCGTCCAAAGTTTATTGCAAATAAAGCATAATTGTGACATTTTTAAAAATATTAATGGGTACACACTCTAATAGTAGACGCTAGCAATAAAGACATGTATTCACTCGTATTCACTCGAAAGGAACGAACAACACTAAAAGTATTTCACTTAACCACTTGAGAAAAGCAGGTATATGAGCCATCATAAGTTTGTTGACTTCGTTACCAAGCAACCGCCAAGATAAACCGCCGGTCCTGCCACATGTGCTACGTGTGTAAACTAAAACCATATTCGACTAGACAAAAATATAGAAGGGACTGGCTAAGGGACTTTTATTGTATATTCTCAGAATTGTATGGTTTAAACATATAAGAGATACAAATAGGCATTTTTAATTATATTAAGTGCCTGACTATGTACATACGTGGTATTTGTGTGCATATCATGTAGAATGTAACTCCTTCAACTTTTAGAATGGCGATATCTTAGGAATGGTGATTCTTAGGAAAAAAAGTATAAGGAAAATTTTTGTAGACAATTTTATGATCTACAATTTTTTTCTGGAATATATTTTTTATAAAACTTACCGTTTTCGAGAAAAATCAAAAAAACCGAAAATTTTGACTTTGACCTTGAGTAACTTTTTTAGCACACATGGGATCAATGGGGACTTTTGGCACTTTATTTCTACTAGTGTACCCAAGGTCTCTACCAAAATTTAGCTCTGTCGGAATTTTTGTTATTTGAAATGTCTATTTTGACCGGACTAATAATTAAATAAGTAGTTTGTAATTATAACAAACCTTTTGTAGATTTAATTGACAAAATCCTATGTCAATAATTCAACCATAATTCTTGTAATTTTCCAAAAGGACATTATTTTTATAAACCTTTTTGTAGACCCAGTAGCAAAAGTGTTTGTTGGAAATTCGAAACTTAAATTTACAGAATTTTTGTAAGAAATGTTAAAATAACATACACACAATTAAATAACACAAGATTCTATACACGTACACGTTATGGATTAGAATAGAGTAGGCAGAAACATAAGTTGCAGACGCTGAAGTCACGAGTACGAAATAATTAGTTAAACATTAACAAAATAATTTGTAAACTTTGAAATTAACAAAATGCTTACAAAATTGCATATAACTTTTCGGTAAAATATATTCCTTTGTTAAAATAATTACAAACCCTGGTTTTCTCCAAAAAATTATGTAAAAATTTTACAAAATAAAATTAACAATTTAAAAACTCATGTTATGTTAATATTATATAATACCCGTTTTTGGTATTTTACAGTTGAGTGAAGACTTTCTCAATCAACGCTTTTGATAATTCATAAAGCATTTACAAAATGTGTATTTAGTGTACAATTGATATTTACAGGGACTGTATGCAATTTATTTCTTCATTCGCTTTATTTTGAAAAGGTCCTAAATATTATTTTTATGGTATAGGAATTAAAAATTTTTTTGTTTTTTAAAGCGCATAGAGTTCCATTATTAAAAAGTGTAGATTACCGAATTGATTTGTCAAAAAACTGGAGTAAAACACAATCATCATAAAAGATCATTTATTTATCGCAGTAGACATTGACAAATCCACGTTGCCGATTAAAATTCACGCAGGGTTGCCATCCGACACGGCGGTAGTGACGTCAGGCCGCAGGATAATTGAGCAGGCAATTTTGGAATCGCGATGCGTGGCAGGATTCCTGCTGTCTTATTCCTGCGAAGACCCCTCATCAATAATAATCAGATCTATTGATAATTTTGAGAATATGAACAACGTCACCTTGACAAGTGACAATAATTAATAGGAATAATTAGGGTTACATCCCTAGGGATCAAGAAGTTAACTTCTAAATAAAAATAAAATTTAAAAAATAAATTTATGAAAAATATCTAAAAAATTCTTAATTATCTTAAAAATACCGTACCGACAAAATCCCTTACAATAATACGCAAACGAATATATTTTTTAAGCTAAAAGCTAAAAAAAAATAGATGGAAAAATAAGTAATAGATAAGAAAAAAATGGGTTTTTAACCACAGTAGTGTTGTTTACAGAATTTTTTTAAAGTCGTACAAGTACCAGGAGCCAAAATTACCTTAAATATAAATTTTGATAACCGCTTTTTTAGTGCCCTTTTGCCATCTTTTATTTGAATGAGTTAAAATTTTAACACAATAAATTAAAAAAATCTTTTTTTAATTTCATTTAAATCTGACAAAAACTGTTCGTGTTGCAGCTAAAAAATTTGGTTGAAACACGCTATTTAGAAATGCGGGTAATTTACTTTTTTAAATTTTGTATTTTTTTTTGGGAAAATTTAATTTTTTAGGATAATATAATTTTAACAAAATGAGCCTTTTTGATGTTAAATATAAATAAATGAAGGGGTCAATGGAAGTGCCTTAGTCACAAATAGATGATTCTGAGATATTGCGGTTTGAAGGTTTATTTTTGATTATGAAATATTACACAAAATATTATGATGAAAATGTGTGTTGTATTGTATTCTTTGTGAAAATTGGATTGGACTTCCATGATTAAAAAAGAAAAAACGTATTGTTATATCAAAAAAAATATATAAAATAATTAGGCACGTTTTGTGTTGAAATGTTTTATTTTGTCAAAAATTAAGGGATATATTTAGGAAAAATTTGTTTATACTTAAAAAAAGGTTTATTATATTATAACGACGAAAAAAATATATAAATTGTGAACAAAACTTAAGACTAAGACATAACTTAGGACATAACTTAAAGCTAAACTAAGAATATAATAAGAAGGCTCGCCATTCATAAACAGCGTCGGCCTCTTCTTACTTACCTGCCATAGTTTTTAATCACAGACACAAATTATTAGGATTTACACAGTTTAATAGGTAATTTGCTCAGATATAACCTACTTTAAATAACGTGGCACATGTTGCATTGCATCTGTCAAAATGATGACTTTCGGAAATAAAACATTTTTTTATAACGGGCTCAATCCTTTCAAAAATTTTAAAACACCAAGAATAACCATTGGTTAAAGTTTTTCATTGACAAAACATAAACAAATTTTAATGTTTGCATCTCGTTATCCACAAGATCGCAAAAACAAGAGCAAATTTCATTTTATTGACCAGGGATTGGCCGATTTCAATATTCACTATGATTTAAACCAATCAAGTTTTAAATTGGACGTAGCTCTGCAGAAAGCAACCAACCCAAAAAAATTTATTATAAACACTTTTTCGTAAAATGCAACAAACACAAAAACGGCAATGAAAACTTAAACGATATAAATTAACACAAACAACAAACAAAATAAACGAAATTATACTGACAGTTTCAAAATTCTAAAACGTCAGTTTCTTTTTTTATGTGTCATTTTATTATCCAAAATTTTAATCTAAACATGACAACATTGCAATTGCTGCTAACTATAGTTGCTAACTATAGTTTATAAAGTTGTTTAAAACGCATTAAAATATTACAAGGTAAAAGTTGGCTATGGAGAAAATGTTTTTGCATTACTAGTAAATAAATAATTATTTACTCCCCCAACTATGTAGCCATAAGCCACAAAAATAAATTTTCTACAAAAAATTGTTTAGGGACGACTTTCTATAGTTTATATTTTACTTAGTAAAGTACTCGCAAAATTCAAATTGAATGTAGTATAAAATTTCCGATACAACCTATAAATTGCTAAAATGAGACTATTTAACCTGAACTTTAAAATTCAAATTAAGGGCTGGGATTTGGACAGAATTTTAATTTGGACGTATATTATGGAGTTTTCGTGTAAGAGCGAAAAAACATGGTCGATTTTTTTTGCACGTTCAATTTTTAACGTAATTTCAGTGTGGCCAACATAAAAACCCATAAAATACTTTACGAGTTTCGTATTGGTCATCCCTGATGATTCACATTTTGGTTTAATGTTTTGGTGCTTCTGCTCTTTATGACATACGATAATGGTAGCAACTTTTATATTAAGGAATCATATTGATTTTATTAGCTTATTAGATGAAATTAGCAGGGAGCCAGATAAAATGGTGTGTAGGGATGTTTAATGCTATCTTAAGATTTTATATGGTAAAGTAGGGTAAAATGACGCAGTGTAACGTACTAAAGAGTTTTCCAATATTGCAATAAACGCGTTTGAACTATTAGACACAAATAACCGCAAATGCTACACTTTTATAAAAATCAAATTTGTTAACTTGAGTTTATATATATATATAAATATATATAAGGGTCATTTTCAAAAAAACACCCGCTTTAAGGAAAATGAAGATCAAAATTTTTTTTGCTTAAATTGACTTTTGGTTGGATTTTTATAAATGTTTAGAGTTTTGTTTACTTACATTTAAGACATGCAGTGCACTTTTTAATCTTTTTTACGTTTTTTCAGAAAAATGTGTTTAGCTAGCTTTATATATCTCCACTGTGTTACCAATTTAAAATCCAAAATTTAATTTAATAAAAAAAGTTGTTATAAAAATAATTTGAAATAAAATGTACTTAGTTCACAAACTTTGGACTCCAATTTTTTATTTTATTTTTTATTAAAAATTGTATGCTTTTTTTAAACCATTCCGATTCTTTAAAAAAAACAATACCATTAATATTTTCTTTTAGTCACTGTATTAGAGTTAAACTCTAATTTATAAACACCTATTACCAAGTGATAGTGTATAAAAATCATTTTAAGTATTTTTTTTAACAAACAAAAAAATATCGAAATAGACATTGGTATCACAACGGACTGGAGTACACAAAGGACTTAATTAGATAACGTAAAAAAGAAACTATAAAGGGTTAGAGTAATGCATAAACAAAATCCCTTGTAGTGGTGCTCACTTGCAGAATAACAACTTAGATTTCTAAATTGTAGACACCCTTTTTCTTTGACTATAAGCTGGTGAAGGTCCCTTTTAGTACTTGTATATTGCGTGGAATTTTCCCTTGGATGTAATCTATATCATGCGTTGTAATCACAAATAATTTTAAATTGGTTTATCATAAACTACTTTTAATAAAAGCGACGGTAAATATCCACTTTGTTGTCGAAAAATTCTATTGCGTTACCCTAAATTCCATTGCGTTACCATAAGGTAACATAATGGACTCGGTAACGCAGTGGACAAAGTTTTGTGAAACCATATTTAAAAAATAATAATAATACATTACAGTCATTAATTACTCTCAATGAGCTTTGGTGCCCTAAAATAAACATAATCATGAAAAATAGTATTTTTTCTTACCTTATTTTTATTATTTTTTTGAGTAACAATCATTACATTCGCGTTACCCGCACCTGTTTCAACCGATATCTTCTTCCTGATTGAATAAATAAATTCAGCTGGGTAATGTGTACGTCCAAACATCATTTGTGGATCACGTGAGTGCCAAAAAGTTGCCATTTATATGTTTTTTTTAATATTCTATCGGTAACGCGACGGACGTAACGCAACGGAAAAAATGTCTGGGACATGAGTCAAATTTAAAAAAAGTATATTAAAATTAATTATTTTATATATAAATTGTTTACTGTAATAACTAAGGATGTTATGGCTTGCTATAAAGTAACACAAAGTTCTGGTTATTCAATATTAAAAAAAAACATGTATGTAAGTTTTATAAAACGCTAATGGGACATTCGAAAATGTGTGTTTTACAAGTTTCAAAATTAAAAAAAAATTATTCTGAAATAACTAAACAAACATTTTCTGAAAGAGTTTACTAAGGGCTTGTTAGGCTTTCACTTGGTTGTTAAATCAATAAGATCCGATAATTTTTAACAAAGTTGTGGAAAATCAGGGTTTGTAATTATTTTAAAAAAGGAAATTATTTTACCGAAATTCGGATGCATCCAATCTTTTATACACAAATGAACCCAAATGCTAAAGAATAAAAATAATATGCGAATTTAACAAAAAACTAGCATGGGACACACACATTGCGAAATATATTTGTAGGTTTTTTGTATTATTTTCACCCCATCCCCTATTCTTTGTGAGGGCATTTTTGTTGTACGTATTTTGTGTAGTATCATCTCGTGGAAATAAAATAAATTTTAGCAGTGAATTAATCAGTATTCAGGGAGAGTTGTTCGGCGAAACGCCATGTTCCTAAAAATAATGACCGAACTACACACGTATAATATGTAGATACAGAAAGTAATTAAAAGAATTTAATGTTCCAAATATAAAATTCATCCGCCAAAATGGGTTAGGGTGTAAGGCAGAACGTATACTCCAACGCTGGTCAGTCCAAAGATATTTTATTTTTTATTGTGCATTTGTATTGTACACTTTTCTTGAATTTTTCTTTACCAAGACATTTTTGACAATTTGTTCAGCCTGGACAATGAGAAGAGTGGAAATGTTGGAGAGTGTGAATCAAACTGTGATCAGTTTCATGCATAATTTAATTATAAATGAGATCATTCTAAATTGAAGACCGCATATACCTAATGATTAAAATACTGATACTGATTAAATGTATTACCTAAAAAAAGCAAAATTTGCGTTTTTATTAATAATAAGGATTTTTACCTTCCAAAGGCTATTCCAGCCTGGCCACTTTTACAACCAAAATCAGAACAAACCACCATTAAATTTTAATATTAAAATCGACGTTTTAAGGTCCGTTTTAAGCCAAAACCCACAAAACAAACTTGAGAAGTTGACACTGAAAGTACGGCTCACACATGGCATGTTTTACTTACAAATTAACAAAAATGGGCATAATCTTTTAATTTGTCTATGGTTCAAGCGAGTTTTCTTTGTTGCTAATTACAGAAGTCAAGCTGACTACTAACTTCAGCATAAACCCGTACATTCGCAATATAAATTATAATTTGGCATTTTTCTCAAAATTTTGGCAATTGCTCCTTGATCTCGTCCTTTAACTGTTGAATTGTGTTTGTCTTGTTAGCATAGAGCTTACTATTGAGATAACTCAAAAGTACCTATTGACTTCGCTGTTTGGGGAGATGATCAATGATCACTCAATTAATCCAGTGTTGCTATGTCTGAGTGGCATCCTGTTGAGACCTCAAATCGTCGATATTAATAGAATACAATTTAGAAGATAAAAACTTCATCATGGTATGGTTACGCTCACCATTCACTGTAACAGAATTCCCCAAAAATTGCCATGTACCAAATAAGTAACATGATTAAACACAGAAATCATTTTTTCTTCTTTTTGGAAAACCATATCTCTTAAAATGAAATGGTCAAAATTCTACTATTTGAATTAGTACCAGCATTTTTTACCAATAAAAAAGTCGTTTTCATCCCTTTTAAATAGTTATTTTTTACTAATTAAAACAGTTAAAGTTTGACTAATTTAAGATTAGTCATCATTTTTTACTATTTCTGAGAGTTAAAAGTAAATAATTTATTTAATCGTTTGCGGTCAACAACAAATTATTGTTTGAGTTAAATGCACATACTCTATAAAAATCAATTAGTCAAAAATGACGAATTTAATAGTTATTAGTGGCTGCTTTTTCACTTGTACCATGGTTAACCATGAAATACCATGGTATCCCAAAATTTAACAGCTAATTCTTATGTAAAGTTGTCCCCTGAATCCGAAAGTTAAAAAAGTAGAACAGTTTTTGAGATATAGTCAATTTTCCATTTAATATGGAATTGACTTTATCTCAAAAACTGCCCCACGTTTTTTAGGCTCCATGGTTAAATGGCCCATAAAAACAAAGATGCAAAAAGTTTAGCTCAAAACAGCAACACAAAAAATATTTTTAACTTTAAAATATTATGAGCAATATTTATAGACAAATAAAATTGACAGAATCCCCGGCTGGGTCAGAATTATTTTTAAATTTAAATGTAAAAATTTTACTATTTCATTCAGTACAATTTGACTAATTATTAGTGACTCCTTTTTTGCTATGACAATTAGTCAAATATGACTTATAATTAGTTATTTTTGACTAATTCATTTTAAGAGAGATTACACTCACTATAACTCCTAACTTACTCATTTTTTTTGTAATAAATATTTCGAAGGTACAACCCTTAATCAATAAATTTGATAAAATCGCCTTCTTGTTTTAGAAGCTTACCTTTATTTTCCATTAGCACATTTTTCTGGCAGCATATTTAATTTTACGATACTCTCTTAGAATAAAATAGTCAAAATTCTACTATTTAAATTAGTACCAACATTGTTTAATTATAAAATAGTAATTTTCACTTTTAAATGGTTATTTTTTGCAACTTAGCATTTAGGCTCCATGGTTGAATGACCCATAAAAACTAACTAAGATACAAAAAATGTAGCCTCAAACAGCAACACAAAAAATAAATTTAACTTTAAAATATTATTGACAATATTTATAGACAGAAACTAATTTTTATAAAAGTAGCAGTGGCGCATGCGCTGCAGCGTTTAGACATCAGCTTGACCCACTCAAGTCAAATTTTTTTAAAATTTAAATCTACTAATTTGTCTGTTTCATTCGGAAGAATTTGCTTTGTCGCCATGACAATTAGTCAAATATGACTTATACTTAGTACCTAATTATTGACTTATTCATTTTAAGAGAGTACATTTTGTTTTAATGTTTGATTAATTTCACAAGTTACGAGTATAATTATTAAATTAAGAACTTTCCTGTAAAAACCCTCTTAAACTCAAACCCTTAAGCATAATTAGAGATAGCTGACCGGCAGTGGAAACATGGGCTTCACCCCCATTATTTTCGGTAATCTATCCTTTTTTATTTACGAATTTACATTTCGCGTATCATATTTTTAATGCTTATGTAACCGCTTTCGGCCAGGTAAATGAGTTTTAATGTTCAACCTGCTCGTAATGAGCGCGGGGAAGACAAAATTATTGCCCGCCACGTACGTTCAAAAAAATTATTTTATTTTCGTGTGCTCTCGTTTCGCAAATGCATTAAGTGGAATGTTATTGGATTACAGTTTTTTAGCGTTTTTTGTGATTTCTCTTGAATTATAACATAAAATATTCATTTTAAGGGTATCATTAATACCACTCGGTATATTTTACGTTAGAATAATAAAAAATAGAATTTCCAACCATTTGATACGTAACACGATATATTTTGCTCTAAAAATAGCCAACTTACAACCAAAAATACATTTCTTCATGGCCTTCTTCGATGGAGTTGATTTTCTTAGTTTTTGACCGAAATATCAAGCAAACCGTGACATATTATACATCAATAAAACGGAAATTTAATTCCTTATCCAACAAACCAAAATTATCAACTATATAAGCACACGGAAAGTAACGCTGTTTAATTATGAGTTATTGCCGCGTGTTGGACGTTTGGGTCCAAGATATCTTTGATAATGACGTCGTGATGGGATCGTTATCGGCCCATGCCATTACCGAAACATCTAAGAGGGCCTCGGGCATTGGGATTGGGGACATAATGCGCCTACTAGATTATAAGTTACGACGCCTCATAATGCCGAAAGTCCATTTTCGACGCCCGCTATATTGGAAATTATTATATTTCGATCTGGTAAAAGACGTAATAACAAATTTCCTTTTGGTGGATACCGACATAATTTACTTGTCCCATTTTAGATATTCTTTTACAGGAAATAGTATTAGATACAATCAAAAGTATAGATGTTGTTCGTTTTAAACCCTAATTCCTTTAAAAATCGCTTAATTACTACTAATCGTAATACGGCGTACCGATCTAAGAAATAAGGACATGTGTTGTCACACTCAGTTGATTATATTAATGAGCTATTTTAAAGAAATTAAATGCAGATGTAAGAAGGGACTTAGGGTTATTTAAAAGTAGTTTTGAACCTATAAATATGCTTTTTTGGAAGTATGTTTTTTTATAAAAAAAAACGCAAAACAGATCGATGACAAGTGGTTTCAATAAGTGCCTCTATCGCTTGGCATCTTTACTTTACAATAGCATATAACGACATAAGGCCGTTATATGCAATTTATAATACCTATAAAAAACTACCGTAAATTTGTTAAAATTTGACAGTGTCAATTTGTTATGTCATGGTCAAATTTAAAAAGCGAGCTCACCAATACTTTTATTAAGAAAATTGGGCTTTTCTAGCTATTGGTAACGGTTGTTCATTTGTAAAATTCGTTAAAAAAACTTGATAGACAAAAATATGTGTGCTGAAGCGGCCACATTAAGTTCAAATTTGTGGCCAGAAAAGAAAACACTTTTTCTACTCCCACCTTTAAAACGCCTTTTATCGTACATGGTTCCATGAAACTAAGTGACCTTTTAAATACACATTGACAAGTTGTGGCTTTATGTCGCTTTAGTCACGGGCTGAAGTTAGCAACAGGTTTTTAGTCACGAGCTAAAGTTAGTTTTAAGTTAAAATTAATTAAAATGTCATACAATCGTTAAAATAAAGTGCCTTTCTTGTAAAATAATACTAAATGTGAAAATTATTTTATTATCTCAATACAAAAATACAAAAGTATTAAATAGTTTCTCAACGCCAATATTTGAAAAGTTTATATGAACATTGTACTGACCTTTTAATTTCGCCGGCAGTAAACTATAACTTAAATTCGGGCACGGACTCCACTGTAAAGTGCTCATAAAACATTTTCTTTACTTTCACTGTAAAAAACTGTCAATTTTCAAGAAATACATTTCGATTTATAACCTTTATAAAATATAAAAATTTGACATTTGACGGTGACACACAGATTCCCCTATTGTTTCATATACAACTTTTTGATTTAAATCATTTTAAGATATTAATAAGTATTTGTCTTAGAACACCTCTTTTATAAACTTTTCTATACACTCATTAATTTAAGCACTCGCATACATAATATACTATTATCGACAAAAATGTCGATGATAAAAGCATATCTAAAGTACAGGAAAATATGGACATTTTTAAGTATTGATGAGCTTATTTTAAACGATTTTACAGATACCTATGGAAAGCTTTTCACATTCCTGAAGAAAAAAAAAATTATATTGTCGGAAGAATCTTCGGACATTCAATTTTTTTCTAGAGAAAATCGTAGTAATTTTTGGAGCTTACCAATTGTTTCTTTGACAATTGATAACATTGATAACATTGAAGACGTTGGACGTAAAACTACAAGACACAAAAAATAAATCCTCCCTAAAGTTTACTATTGCGATAATACTCCTTCCAAGAGTTGTTCTTTGTATAGAAAATTTGCCTTTAATATTTTTTTAAGACCACAGAAACGGAAAAAGGCACCAAACAGCATGAGGAATTCACTAAATAGGAGGAGTTCCACAAAAAATTGCAAAAAACAATTTGGGGTTAAAAATCTTCAGCAGTTGCTAAAATAGTATATTATGTATCAAGTTTTATAAACGCCATTTTAGTTACGGGTTTTATTAGGCACGAGCGAAGCTTGCGAGCGAGTGTTTAATAAAAATGAGTGTCTAGAGAAGTTTATAAAACGAGTTGCATACTATACTTTATCTACGACGAACAGAAATAAGAATTTAAAGACAATTTTATTTCATAAAATTTGACATTTAACAAATTTAACCTCACTTTTTCGCAATTTATAATAAAGCTAACTTCAGCCCGTGACTAAAATGCCCAAAATCCACTGATATTAACTTCAGCCCGTGACTAAAATGCCATAAAGTCACAACTCGTCAATGTAGGAGTAGATAATAGTATATTATGTATCAAGTTTTATAAATGCCATTTTAGTTACGAGTTTAATTAAGCACGAGCGAAGCTTGCGAGCGAGTGTTTAATAAACACAAGTGTCTAGAGAAGTTTATAAACGAGTTGCATACTATACTTTATCTACGACGAACACAAAACAGAATTTAAAGCCAATTTTATTTGTTAAAATTTTGACATCTGTCAATTGTCACCCGAATTTAACCTCACTTTTTCCCAATTTATAATAAAGCTAACTTCAGCCCGTGACGTAAAATGTCGAAAAGCCACTGTTGTTAACTTCAGCCCGTCAATAAAACGCCATAAAATTACAGCTCGTCAATGTAGGAGTAGATAAAGTATGTTAAACAATCAATTATCAAGAAACTTAAAATTTCGAAGCAGCTGTTCAAATCAAGGGACAATGATTCTTTAAAATCATCCTTAAGTGATGACGTCGAAAGAAAAATAGCAGAAACTGCGTAATTATAATTTTGTATTGTGTGTTCTGTTGTAAAATAAAATTGTAAATACTGTTCTACTAAAAATGTGACATTATCAATTTTACAATGTCAACGTTCAAACCCACAAACTGTACTATTAAGTTTAACGTCCTAGGCCAATATAATTATCAATACAGGTCCGTTTATGGGTGTAATTTCGTTGCAGGAGATAGTACTGTTATAACACTAATTACATAGGTATTATGAAAAGTTATTTTTGTCATTGTCATAATGACAGTTGTCAAATTTACTGATGCAGACTGATTTTAAGTTGTAAGTGGGTTACCATATAGACTCAGATTTTCCTCAATTTTTGTTTAGATGATATGTAGGCTGGGATAACAAAAAAATCTTAGCTTTAATTACCGGAAAATTATTCATTGTAATTTTTTTTAAAGTTCAAAGTCAAAGACGGTGTGGTAAACTTTTTTCATTATTGTGTTCGATTTAGAATGACACAAGTATAACAATGTAGCTTAATTATGTTTCTCCTCCCACCTTTAAAACATCCATTATCGTACATGTTTCCATGACACTAAGTGAACTTTTAAATACCCATTGACAAGTTGTGGCTTTATGGCGCTTTAGTCACTGGCTGAAGTTAGCAACAGGTTTTAGTCACAGGCTGAAGTTAGTTTTAAGTTAGTTGACAGTTCAAATGTCATACAATCGTTAAAATAAAGTGCATTTTTTGTAAAATAATATTAAATGTGAAATTTTTTTTATTATGATAATACAAAAATGCAAAAGTATTAAATAGTTTTTCGACGCCAATATTTGAAAAGATTATATGAACGTTTGTACTGGCATTTTGATTTTGACGTAGTAGTGCATTTAACTACAGGGTGTTTCATAATATATGCGCAGGACTTCAGGATGTGATAGCTCATCCAAAAAGATGAAAAAAGTTGCTATTAACTTACCTCCCAAAATGCACAATTTTCGAGATACAGGGTGTTGAAATTTTAGAAAAAAATCGCTTTTTTCGAATATCTCCGGAACCGTTTATCGTACAAAAACAGCTTTTGTAAGCATTTTCTACTTATAATAAGCTATGTTTTGTGCCAGAAAAAAAATGTTGAAGGGGGTAACGGATGTTTTTCTCCTTAACTTCTACGCCCCTGAAAAAAGTACGGTTTTGAGACGCCCATTCAAACTGCCAATGTTTTCTACACAAAAAAGGTACCTACTCTTGGTCATAAGCTCTAAAGTTAACCGTTTTCGAGAAAAATCAACTTTTATGTTTAAAAACATGGTAAATTTTTTGAAAAAATACTTTTTTACTAATTAAACAAAATTTATTTTAACGTTAGAACAAGTAACAAAACCAAACGATAATTGCAAAATTAAAAAAAAGTAAAAAATGATTTTTAACACAAATGCTGAAATGTGCGAAATGCGTTACCTTTACAGAGAATTTTGCAAAGACAATTTTTGAATTTTTTTTCTCTAAAATTTCAACACCCTGTATCTCGAAAATTGTGCATTTTAGAGGGTAAGTTAATAGCGACTTTTTTCATCTTTTTGGATGAGCTATCACATCCTGAAGTCCTGCGCATATATTATGAAACACCCTGTATAGTTAAAATCTATAGATTTAACTGATAAAGCGTTAAAAATTTTGCGTACAACTGGTGCCCATAAAACATTCTCTTTTTTTTACTTTGAAAAACTGCTTCTATATCGATTGTTGGTATATTTTAAGGGACAAACTTTGATTAACACAGAAAAATTTGAGATTTCCAAGTTATACCTTTAAAATTTCCCGTGTAAGAATTTTTAATACTTTGTGATAATATTTTGCAATTATTGTAATAAAAAAATCAAAGGATACAATATTTTCTTAACATAATCATATTTTGAAGTTATTTTAATATTTTAAAGTATCAATAATTGTTTAGTTTAATTAAAATAATAACGGTCAATTTCAATGGTGAAAATGTTTATTGGGATGGTTACTTTATATTTGTATAGATGTCGATTTATACAAATATTTAATGTAAATAATTTTTTAAGTATTTGTCGTAGAAAAAGTATAGTATTCAACTCGTTTATAAACTTTTTATATGCACTCATTTAATTAAAATATCAGAATTATTGATGTGGTGGATGGAAAAAAAGGATGAGTGTAAATTTTAATCAATAATTTGAATATCCTTTTTGCACTACTAAGTTGCCTATCTAACTAATAAGATTTATTAAATATCAAAGAAATTCTAAACGCTTACTTCATCTCACCGCTGTTTCATTACCGCTAAGGTATAAAAACCCAATATCTAAAAGTAATATTGACTTGTGGCAATCAAAAAGTTGCTGATAAAAAAACTGTTCGATGATGTTGAACATTTGGAGTGCGGGGTAGCTGCGCGACTTTAATCAAAGATTAGCTTTGAGTCTGGCCTGATTTTATGAATAATTAACGAATCGAAAGGTAATGGAATAAATTAATTTCTGAAAGCAATATTTCGCTTTCGGATTAGGAAGATCGCAGTCGAAAATCGTTTGGATGCACGTAACAAGCGGAAATTAAAGAGAATAGCTAATCGGGAAACGTGCGCCTCCGCAGATCGATCCTATCCGCCGATCTCGACGGTAATTGATTTCGTATATACATACACTCGGTACACCCTGGAACATCGAGGTTTTACAAGGGGACTTTTCCGCAATTATTTATGCATGTTGCCGAAATAACCTTTTATCGGTTACGTTACGATACGGCCAAGCTGCAGCTATCCTGAAGCTGCAGCTATCCTGAAGCTGCCATACCTATCGCATCACGCACTATGGGTATGTGCAAAGTGATGATTGATATTGACATGAAAATTTAAATTTGTTAACATAATAAAGTAAACAATTACATGAATTGTCAAAATATAATAAAAAAGTGTAAAATGTATAAAACATATAGAATATAAAGATGGGTAGTTAAATAAACATGCAAATTTAAAATTGTATAGAACATATTACAAATTACGTGATTATAAAATATAAAATAAATAATTACAGTTTAAAAATTCTTCAATTTAGTAGGACTGATTTTGTAGCATATTTTTTATAGAAATTGCATGTATTTAGTTCTTTTACTTTTTTAGGTAGATGGTTATAGAATTTGGTACCCCAGTATCCAACTTGTTGTTGCTTTTTTTGCCTTTGCAAAGGAATTTGCAATGCATTTTTATTCCTTGTATTTAATCTATGTACACCACAAGTTTTTCTAAAATTATCCAGATTACTGTGGACATGTTTAAGGTAGGTTATAATATAATATAAATTGATGGAATTGTGCAACTTCCCTATGCTCATCCTTCTATTTGCATTAAAGGCTTTATTTTCGCTGTTCTAATACATTTAGGAGCACCTTCAATTTAGTTACAACGCATAACAACTTTACAGTTCAGGGGACGATCAGGAAAGCATAACTTATAATTGAGGCCCCTAGAATAAAAGGGGTATAAGTACACTTTTGAACAAATCTGAGATAAGTGCATAGATTACTACCTTAAGTCCACATTTGTTTAGTATAAAAGAGATACAAGTGATTTTCAGGCCATCTATTAGCGACTAGAAATATTATTTGTATGAAAGCAACATTTATTTGCAATAAAACTGAACTTTAAATGCTACTATCTCAAAATTTTAATGATTGTACTTATACCCCTTTTATTCTAGGGGCCTCAATTGTAAATAATGACAGGAACAAAAATTGACAGCAGTGTCACAATTATGTAAGTGGATTCCAGTCGACCAAATATTTTACAAATTATAATATGCATCCTAAGTATCCTAGCAATTTAAAAAATTCCCTATGGCCATGTATTATAGATATTATATAAATAGATTTATTTATCAACAATTTACATGAAATGTCAAGAAAAAGGAAAAATTTACAAAAGATATTTTAAATAACAAATTGCCTACAAATAAATAAATAATTTACATACAATTTAAAAGCCCTCAGAAAATTATTGCGGGTATAAAAAAAATATTACAATATTTAAAATACAAAACAAATTACAAAATTATGTATACAATTGAATGAAGTTTTAAATATGTATTCCAAATAGAGTTACCGCGAGACGAGACGAGACGAGACGAGACAAGGTCGAGGCGAGACGAGACAAGGCCTTATCTCGTCTCGTCTCGTTTTGTCTCGTTTGTCTCGAATTGTTTTGGTTTTTTGGTTTATCTCAATTTAATTTTTAATTATCGGATAAATCCAATAATAAATGTTTTACTCAAAAAACAAAAAAGATATAAGCTCTTAAAAGTGGAATAAACTAAAATGATAACGCAGTTATTCGCCTCACTCTTAATAAATCCACGTCATAAATTGGAAACCTTTTCAATGACTTTCTGGGGTGCAGATATGAAAAATAAATTATTACCAAAAATTTTAAACAATTTATTGTGAAAAATACGCACCGACTAGGCCAATTCCACCTATACAAGGAACTGAAGAACAATCTGGCTCAGATGAAGACATGGATATTCAAAAAGGCTACTCCTCAATCCAAAAATGAAAAGTTTTGGAAACAAGAACTAAACGCATACTTTTATTCAGAGAGAGCATCAAAAGAGGAAATATTGTTGGAATGGTGGAAAAGAAATTAACTAAATTATCCAAACATTTCAAAGATGGCAAGAGACCTATTAAGTATTACCGCAACAACTGTTCCTTCAGAACGCCTTTTTTCAAAAGCTGGATTAGTAGTCACTAAACTTCGGAATCGACTTAATGCTGAGTCGGCTCGTTCATTATTATGTCTTAATTCATGGTACACTTGTACGTTAAAAGATAAGCTAAACTTTGATTAGTGAAACTTACCTATTCCTATAGTTACCTTTGCTGTAATACCTAAATATTTTTTAATGATTTAGGATTTTTTTTAGTTACCTATTACTTTCTACCTGTAATGTAATATTCGCATTAACAATGTTAATGATATATTTAATATTTATTTTCAGTAGGGTATGGTATGTCCTCGAAAACACCATGCAGTTTTTGAATAAAGGTTTTATATTTTATTATAAGTTTCATTTTAACAATTTATATGCACGTATTACCAGCTCATACCCTATAATGCTGTTTTTTGCTAATTCTGAAGTTAAAAACAATTATTAAAACTTAAATGCTGTTATTATCATTCGTTTAAAGCGTATTAAGTCATTAAAATATTTCGAGATGTCTCGTCTCGTCTCGTCTCGCCTTGTCTCGAAGGATTTTATCTCGTCTCGACTCGAAATTCGAGACAAAATGCTCTCGAGACGAGACAAAATGGCTTCGAGACGAGACGAGACGTCTCGTGTCTCTGGTCTCGCGGCACCTCTAATTCCAAAAACTCCATTATACTGTAAAATGCATTCTCTAATGAAAATGTTTTAAAATAAACTGCGCATGTCTGCTAGCCTTATCCTCTTGCAATTCATGCTATAGATATTAAGCTCACGATTCTTCAAGTAAATTTCCTACAGGGTGATATGTTAAACGGTAAAAAATTTCAATAACTCCATCCAAGCCCCATTTGTAAAAAAATAATTTTTTTCTCGTTTTTACTTTGAAATAATAAAGTATTATGTCTTACCTTACGTTTTTCAAATTTTTCGAATTGGAATCCTAGCAACAAAAATATGATTTTTTCCAAAAGAGTACATTTAAGGCTTTTTTGTAGGCAATACACTCTCTTTTTAGGAATAAGAAGATAAGATGGTAAAAGATTGTTCCTTCCATCCATTATATTCAGAGGGCCTACGCAAATACCATTTTTTCAAAATAACATTTCACTGCAGTTGTCAAATTTAAGTTTCAGATAAAACCAAAATCACCAAGAATCAAGATTCAAAAATAATTCCCGGCTGTTAAATGTCTCAATAAAATACGATTGCTGTTTTTACTGTTTTTTTACTGTGTTTTGCATCTTTAGTACGTTATTATCATGTCGCTGAATGATCAAATCGAGGATCAAATGATGAAAATATATAAACAATTACATATTACTAGTGATCCAATTTTTGTAGCACTTTTTCCATTTCGATTGAAAATAACTTTTTTTGGGTTTAAGCTACATTAAGCTTGGTTTAGCAATAATAATTCATTGAAATATATTCAATAGTACCTAATAAAGTGATAAAACTCATTAGGCAGATGATTTTTTAAGATCCATTCGAAACCTGATTTGAATGTAAAACGAATTCGATTTGATTAGTATTCCGTGCCGATCACCTGCGCCGCCCCCTGTTGCTTTAGTCGAAGGGGGCGGCGACCGAGATATTCCCAATTTCCCTTAAAACAACCGAGACGGAAAAGTATCGTCGATTTTTCAAACGGGATTTCTTTATTCAGTAGACCCTTTCAGGTCAATTGAATCTTCTTAGCGATTTTTCCTGTCGAACGCCGATTTTCACCCCTCCGCATTTTTCGTGCCGCCCCGCAAAAAGGTGTCAGACCCGGTGTAAATGGGTGTTAAAGCGGCTGTTGAGGTTAAAAGGGGAAACGAACTTTATCTTTTTATTTTTATTACTGACAGCTGTCAATCAGAATTTTTTATTTGGTGAATAAAGAATTAAATTCTCATTTAAATAATGTATAATATGTCATGGTTACCTAGATATTAGGGCTATAAATCAGAAAAATCGATTTCATCACTCAGAATTTTTTTTTAAATATAACAAAAAAAGTAGTTTTTTCTTAATAAAGTAAAATTCCCTATTCGTCCAACAATTGCTTTTGTTACGGCAAAAAGATCATTTAAAAAAAAATTATTTATCTACAAACTCTGCTTTCAGTAATAGTATTTGCATTAATTAATAATAATAATAATTTTATTAATCCAATTGACATAGATAACATTCATATGTATAGGACAAGTCACAGAAATACAATACACGAACTACAATGAAATATACTCGGAGATACCTACAAATTTATTCTAAAAACTTATTCAGTTCATAAGGACATTCCTCAATTAAAAAGTCTTTTAGTTTTCTTTTAAAAACATTATAATTTTTGTTTCCTTAATATAATTGGACAAATTGTTAAAAATTTTGATGCCAGAAAAATAGGATGACTTTTTAAACAAAGAAGTTGTGTGTCTCGGTACACATAATCTTGAGCCACTTCTTGTGGACTATGAGTAAAATTACTATTAGTTATTAAAAACAAACTTCATAATACTATATATATAAATTCCATACAACGATAGTAATTTTTTATTTATAAAAGTATCTCTACAGGAAGCCCTACCATTGCGCGCTTTTGCATAAGATAAGATATGTGCGAGTAAAAAAGTCCATAATATATTAGCCTATAGGCATTTAAGAGTGATGTATAAGATAGACTGTTGTTTAGTGTCATTAAGGCAAAGTTTGAAGCGCTTAGTTTTTGGCAAAGGTAATCTATACACAGTAAAAAATCGACTTGAGTAAATCGCCAAAATTCATTGAGTTAATGCATTGCTGAGTGAAATGTTGAGTAATTTTGTAAATATTATTCTAATTTTTGTATATTTAACTAAAATATAATCTAAGTTACACTTTTTTGTGAAATTGCAATTAAAATTGTGTAATTTTACTAAATATTGGGTTAAACATGAGTAATTACTCTAGAAAGTGAAGATTTATTTCTCTCGGTTGAATTCCTGATACCCTGCGTCTTTCACCTCTTAGTTGCCCGTTGATTTGACGCGTTGCATATTCTGTTAGGATTTATTTTGGTTAATTTGAGTACGAATATAGGTATGTTATTCCTGTAATATTAGACATCGTATAAGTAATAATATATTTTATGTCTATGACTAAGGCCTAAAGTATGGAAAACGAAGTTGTATTTAAAATGGGATATTTAGGGAAAAAATATGGAGTCGGCGTTCGAAAGATGAGCTCAATTATTCGAGTTTTTTTAATATCTTATCCTATTTTATCATAGGGGACATTTTTTATAATATTTATTATGTATAATTTGTTTTGTATTTAAAAGTTAATTTATTTTATTTTGTTGGGATCTTTTCCTATTTTGTCATTGGCCATTTTTAAAATGTAAATGCATTTGTTTTGTATTTAACAGAAAGTTTAATTGATAATTTACTATTTTTATACATGATTAAACTACTCTTTTTAAAAATAATGTACGTTTTTTGAAATAAACTTTTGGTTTTATGATGAGTATAATTTTATAAATGTACATTCCTTAAATAACTTTCCAATTTACTTTCCTTACAACATAATATTCATATACCTAACTGAAATATATATTATATATTTCAGTCTTACCAGGTGAAAACTATGTTTTTGGAAAATTGGAAATTATACATGCAAATAAATATAAATTGCTGAAATAGCTTTATTTTTACCTTTTGCCTTTAATCAATAATTATCAATAATGAATTTTAACACCAAAATGTGTTGAAGTATACTAAAAATAATAAATAATTAATAATGAGTAGAATTAACACTATTTCGTGAAAACAAGTCACTAAAATGTGTTAAAATTAAATCAAAATAAGTTCAAAGTTACTTAAAAATATGTAAATTTTTACACAATTTTTCCACATAATTCACTTTTTTGAGTTAAAATTCACTCAAAATGTATTTATATATTTAACTCATTAAAAGGTAAATGTTACAAAAAAAAATTGAGTTAATTTTTTACACAATCCGGTGAGGACTCGTTTTGACAACACTTTGAGTTAATTTTAAGTTAAAATCCACTCAAAATTTTTTAGTGTGTATGGTTATCCCAGTTTATCTGAGCATCCACTATTAGCCCCAAAAATTGCACCTTTTTCGATATTTTTAAATTATTAAGCTCAAACCTTGAGCTTAGCACAAAAAGCCTTACTTCTTAACCTAATGACATAAATAACTATTATTAATCGCTTACAAAATTAGTTTCATTATCAGTGCATGTACATTTTTCTGAGTGATCAAGTTGCCTTTGAAATAATGTTTTTTTATCTATAAGTGGGCCATTTTCATAGCAAAGTAGGCCGTGTAAAACATCAAATGATTGGAAATTTTATTTTCCACCCAACTTAATAATAAAAAATCTTAAAATCCTAGCAGGCATAGTAATAGCTTTTATTTGTTTAAAATTAATGGGGCTTCCCATTAACATGTGTCTTCTTGTGGGGGCGCTAGTTTAATATTCCGTGGCACATGTGATTTCCGGCACCGAGATACGTAAAAGCGCAACGTTTGAACCATTGATAATATTTAGATGAACGGTTTTTTTTCTCCTAGCCGATCCATTATGACACCAGGGACAGTGCAGATTTCTGTGTAAATAAACAGGCACGATTTCATATTAGTAGAGCATATGGTGACATTTGGTTGTTTACACGCATTAAAATCTTAGTGGGCCAGTACGTATTGGCATATGTGACGGTTTATTGCATTTTTTGCAAGGGTACACTGTTATAAAAGTAAGATTTTTTAACATAATTTTTTGTAGAAAACCAGCGTTTGTAATTATATTAACGGAAAATATTTTACCGAAAGTTTTGTAAAGGTAATACCTATGCAATTTAAGGTGAGAATTCGTGAAACGGATCACAGTTTTCCCGACTTTTGAAAATACAAAAAATAGTTATTGGTTTTTGTAGTACTCATTGATAGTAAAATATTTCCAAATAAAAAAAATATATATATAAACAATTAGGTACTTATAGAAGTTATTTAAAAAAAAGCGTTTTTGACGAATTTTTTCGAAAATCTCTCATGGAAATAAAGCCGTTTAATAAAATTTTACCCCAATTGAAAATTCTTCAAAACACATTAAATTTTCATAAAAAAATATATTTAAATTAATAAACAATTTGCATTTTTATAATTTTCTTAATGCTCTTTTTGAAAATCGTGTTAATTTATATTTTCGTTAAAGTCTTTCGAATGAAAAACAAAAGAAAAAATTGGATTCTTAATTAAACGATTAAATTATTCGTCAAAAACATTTGATTTTGTGAGCCGGCGCGACTTTTCTGGCCCTGGCGCTCGAGATATATATATTAGGGTGATTCAAAAAAACCTTTTTTTTTGTTTTTTTTCCTCGGAACCACGCTCAAAAGTTTTGTATAGATATAAAAATGCCTGTGAAAAAATGAGCTCTTAATTTCAAAATAAAGATGCTCCGCATCGCACTTTTCGATTTTCCATAAGAATAACATAGGAAAAATTATTTTTGTTTCTTTTTATTTTACTAACGAACAATAGGTCGTACTATAAAGTTCTTGACATATTTTTGTAGAGAATCTACAAAAAAGGTTTCTTATGATTTTTTGATAAATTTGATCCTTCTAAAGAAATTTAAGGTCAAAGTTCAAATTATACAAAATTTTTAAGATTTTTAACTACCCGACTCATTTAAAAAAATTTGAAATATTTAGAAAAAAGAAAATATAAATTATTACGATTTTTAATTTAAATATATTTTTTATGAAAATTTGATAAGTTTTGATGAATTTTAATGAAGTTAAAATTTTATTAAAAGGCTTTATTTCCATAAGAGATTTTCGTAAGTAATATCATAAGGGCATCTAATTTTTTCGAAAAAAATCGAAAAAACACGTTGCTAAGTAAGCATGAGTGCTGGTGGCAACAAAAATCCGACTCGAAGAGGAGGATTTTTGCACCTGCACGAATGCATTTTGTTAAAAATATTACTTGGCATTGTGTTTTTTCGATTTTTTTCACAGGAAAAATTAGATGCCCGAATGGTATTTGACAAGACTATTTTATGAGTAACAGTTAACAATTAAAATATAAATTGCAATTTTTGGTGACAACAGCTGTCGAGACAGTTGCTGTCACACAGTTTTTTCACCTAGAAACCATTTGTAATTCAAAATTGCGCGTTAGTGATTGGTGGAAATTAAGACCAGGGAAATAGTCGAAAAAAAATGTCAAAAACGCTCTTTTTATATTTATTTATATATTTTTTTTTTAATTTGGGAACATTTTACTATCAATAAGTACTACATAAACCAATAATTCTTTTTAATATTTTCCAAAGTCGGGAAAACAGTGATCCGTTTCACGAATTCTCACCCTTTTGTAAGCATTTTGTTAATTTCAAGGTTACAGATTATTTTGTTAATGTTTAACAAATTATTTAGTTGAAAAAGTAGACGTGATTTCAGGCAGTCAATCAAAACATTTTCCACGAAAAATACGCATCAACAAGTTATACTGACTTCAGCGTCTGCAACTTATGTTTCTGCTTACTTTATTCTAATTCGTAACATGTTAGTAAAAACTATCCAGAGTGTTTATAGTGTCTATTACCAGAAATCTGTTATTATTATAGTATTATTGTTATTCGGATTCCTTATACCTATTTAACGAGTGTGCGAAGTATCCGATAATAGTATATTATGTATCAAGTTTTATAAACACCATTTTAGTTACGAGTTTTATTAAGCACGAGCGAGGCTTGCAAGCGAGTGTTTAATAAAAACGAGTGTCTAGATAAGTTTATAAAACGAGTTGCATACTAAACTTTATCTACGACGACCACAAAGAAGAATTTAAATCCAATTTTATTTGTTAAACATTTGACATCTGTCAAATGTCAACGGAATTAACCTCACTTTTCTCTAATTTATAATAAAACTTCAGCCCGTGACTAAAATGCCCAAAAGCCACTATTACTAACTTCAGCCCGTGACTAAAACGCCATAAAGTCACAGCTCGTCAATGTAGGAGTAGATAAAAGATGTTTTTAAACTGAAATTAGGGGATTCAGTGAAGTGGGTTAAAGTTACGAAATACATTAGTAAGTGTTGTAGTAGTACTGATAAATATATTATACCAAATTTCTTTATAATTTGATGATTTTAGAATGGTGTGTTATTTAATTTTGTGTATGTTATTTTTGTGTTCATTTATGTAGGTATGTGTTAATTTTTTTGTTTAGAAAATTGATTAAAGCTACATTTCTTATCAAAATTTTTTCATTTAAGTTCCCAATTTCCAACAAATACTTTTGTTACTGGGTCTACAAAAAGTTTGTAAAAATAAGGTTCTTTTTTAATATTACAAGAATTATGGTTGAATTATTGACAGGATTTTGGTATTAAATCTATAAAATGTTTGTTATAATTACAGATTACATTTGGTTGTAAACTTAACATTAAGTTATGTGGACTTGGATTAATATAAAATTTGTTTAATATTTGGTTAAAATTAACAAATATTTTTTAACTGTATAGTTATACATATTATTTTATGAAATTAGGCTATTAATATACCATATTAAGAACTTTGCAAAACAAAATTCCTTAGGGTTTACTTTATACACACATATCTTTGATAAAAAACCAATGTAAGAAATTAACATGTTTTAATGAGGATGCTTTGATCAAGGATACACTCTTACAATCATGAATATTTACTAAATATTACTTAGAAACCAAAAAAGCAATATCTGCTAACATTATGTTTTTCTATGGGCAGTTAACACTATATAAAAAAGGTGATCTTTTCAACTTTTTTTATAATTATTATTATTATTATTTACCATGCCTATATACGTACCTATACAGGGTGAGTCATTTAACTTTAACTTAAAAATGTTTAAGATAAAAATTAAATGATTCGATGGGGGAAATCAATCAGTAATAAAATTGTTCCTCATAGGGGGAACAGGGAGTAACTTTAAAATTTCCAAAGAAACACCCTATTTTTTTATTGCAGATTCGGATCATTCGACTAAAAATAGATAGATTTTGTCTAATACATTTTTTCATAATTTGTAATAGATGGCGCTGTAATGAATTCGATTCAAAAAATCAATTTTGTTCGATTTTTCTTCTGTATACAATTCTGCAATAATTTTTCGATTTTTCTTCTGTATACGATTCTGCAATAATTTTTCGATTTTTCTTCTGTATACGATTCTGCAATAATTTTTTTATAAAAATATCACTTTTTTTGGTACACTGAGAAAAATGGTCGTTAACTGTTAAAGTAACTGGTTAATTTCTAACGAGCTACAACTTAGAATAGGGCGCACATAATGTGAGTTTGATTCTAAAATATGGTTCGTTGGAGAAATTCTAATTCATCATGTATTATTTTTAAACAACTTATGTATTAGTGTGTAGTTTTAATGAGTTAAATGTTAACTAATAACTTGGTAATAGAAATCTAGCGGCGCTTAGTAACAACTTATGTATTAGTGTGTAGTTTTATTGAGTTAAATGTTAACTAATAACTTGGTAATAGAAATCTTATAAATCTTTACGTTACTTACTTTCTATTAATATTAGATTCTTAAATCTATGGTAGTTCTGGTGTTGACTTAATTATAAACTAATGCAATTTTAATATTAACTTATCAAATGTTGGCAATAAAACAGTTAATGTAAATAATATTGATTTATTTAAATATTTTATAAAAATATAAAAAAAACATTGCACATTCTGTAACTTCATAAAAACGAAATAATATTCTAAAAGGTGAACGAACTCGTTCGGGTAATGTGTACGTATGATCATATAGGATATTTGGTTAATAAGGATACATCTCTCTCCTAATTTTGAAACTAGCTCCTTCAAATTCTCCGGTGTTCGTGTGCACAACACTTTCATTAAAATGGCTTCCTCTGCATCTAAAAGACAAATTGTTTAGTACAAATTAGTTTATGATAAATAATTTATTAAAGTTTTAATGCTTTTCCATAAAACACAGATGTTTGTTACAAAAGAGTAAGTAAATTTAAAACTGAAGAAATATACTTTTCTGGCTTGCTCCCTATTAAGTTTATATTTAACTTACGTCATTTAAATTTACACTCGTTTGCCCGATTCGTTAAATATTAAATCACAGTCAATTCGTACTTACGAAGACAAGAAATGGCTGCTAATACTCTGTTAAGGCATTGCCTTCTCTAATTATTAAAGAAGGCAATGTTAAAGCCGATATTGCTTTATTATTATTATAGAAACTACAACAGATTTATTAATTTGCCTGGTTACCAGTGGTAAAGGGGGAAAAATATATATTAATATTACGTACCTTCGAATTTGGCGGCAAGATGACCTAAGCCACAACATTCCAGAAATTTTGTGCAGTCCTCTTCTTCGGTCATTATTAATAAAGCTTATAATATATTACAATAATATAATATGTATTATTTAAGTACACGTTTTAAAATCACATATTCTTTTATTAGGTAACTTTTAACCAAAAACTATCGATGCATCCATCAGCAGGCAAACACACAGTGGAGTTAGTTTGGGAAGAGGGGGGATGCGCGCGCCATAATAAACAATAAATAAGTATTTACACTGCGAAAGTTAATTATTAACTCACGACTTAACACTTAAATATAGAATTTAACTATTAGAAAATGATTATTTTGTTATAATTCTTTCCATTGCTTCCTAATTAACTAACACCCCGGTGACTGGTAAAATACCTTTCGCTAACAATTATGAGTATGTTACAGATTAGATAAAATACAATAAAGTAATTTAATAATGAGAGCAGTTTGTTTATATTAAAATAAAATCTTCAAACATAGGGTCATTTAATTTTAAAATTGTTCATTATTTTCTCCGAAATTAGCATCTATGAATATTAATACCTATGCTTGTAAACAAAAAATCGTGAGCTAAATTTCAGTAAATTACCCAAAACTAATGAAGAGTTAACTATTAACAGCCTTTTTCTTTCAGTGTAATAATTATCTTATTAAATTAAATCTGATTTTTGTACCCACGATTTTTTAACTAATATTTAAGTTTCCTTTGGTTTAAGTTTTATACATTATTTCATTCGGTGATAATTATCAATTACGCACCATGGTCACTTTTTACCTGCCAGCATTAAATCCTTTAATTATTGTACTATTTTTAATAAAAATACCTCATTTAAGGTAAAAACACATTATTTTGTCAATTAATTAATTTAATCCTAATTGAGGTATAAAAAATGGTATTTAGTTATAAATAATAATTATTATTGAGGTATAAAGAAACTATTTATAGTTTAGCACTATTTAATCAATTTAGTTCGAAGATTAATTTGCAAACAAAAAGACCTCCTTTCGTTAAGCAGTTATTCATAATGGATTTTTTTAACAAACGAAGTCGAAGGCCACCATTTTGAGCACCTACTTTAATTAAAATTTAAAAATTAAATAAATTTAAAAAATAAAACCAAGTATTTTATTCAAAAATTATTGGAGAATCGTATACAGGAGAAAAAACGAACAAAATTGATTTTTTTTTCATTGGAAATTTTAAAATTACCCCTATAAGGAGGGGAGTATGAGGACCAATTTTTATTTTAAACATTTTTTCGTAAAATGCATACTACACGGAGAGAAATGTATAGTAAATTTTAGATAGTAAAAAAAATATCGTAACATTTACACCAATATTACTAAATCATAAATGTATAATATATATTTTAATTTTTAATATGTTCGTATAGTAAATTGATTTTACTATCTACAAATAGTAAAATTTACTATATGATTTAATCAAATGTAAGGTGTACATCTAATATTATTATATATTACACATTAATAAAAAATATAGTAAAAATAAAGATACTTTTATGTTTAAGGTAAATAAACAATATAATATACAATATAGTAACTCCTGACATTTTAAACATTCAATTTTCTTAGTTTCTTCAATAAACTTTCTTGGCCCATTACTGGTAATACTTATAAGAAAGAATTGAACCTATAGGTTATAACTGAGATATTTCAAAGTTTTAAATTAAATGACTCACCCTGTATATGTATTTTACTCCATAGTGTGGTTAACCTAAATGTTAACACAGCCCCACAATCCACAAACTACAGCATTATTTATCAAGGTAACGAGTTAGAGTGTTGAGAAGTTAAGGGTTATATTTGCAGGAAATTTCTGATCAACCAATTTCATTAATAAATAAGATGCAAGAGGGTTAAAATATTAATTCATGCTTTATTACATATCTTATCTTAAGTATCTTATTACAATAATTATTAAAGAGCTAGACATTTGTCGTGTAATTTTATTTTGCCTAAAATGTAAACTTTAATGACTTAATTTTCAAAATCAGTTTCGGGCTATCCCAAGATTGATTTTGCAGGCTTATAGGGAGACATGTTTGGAATTTTGCGGTACGCCGAGGTATTTAAGCTTGCAATCAAGGAATTTGTTCCCATCAATACCCGACATCGGTCACTTTTCATCCCCCAGTTAATTGACAAACCCCGAAATTCAAGACAATTAGTCTACCAAACAAGCAAATCGAATTTCGGAATTTAGATTGAGGTTTGCCCTGCTTACCTAAACTTACAAATATACTAATAATGGAGTTTTATTATTTTTTGTTATAGGCAGCCAGATAAACGTATGATCTGGCCTCTTCTCATAGTATAAATTCAAAATCCACAATTCAAATATCACAAACATTTATTCATTGAAAGTTAATTTATCTGACCCTCCTGTACCTATACTGTATAAATTTCGGTAAATGTATCAATTAATTTCAGACAAGTATTATTATCTTTACAAATTTATTCGAAATTGTCCAGCATTTTCGGTTATGTTTGGCTTTTGACACTGTTAAGTGTTCAACACATTTGAATTTGCGTTTTGGATGCTCTTCAAAATGAATTTAATTCGCCAATAAGTGTCTACAGAATACAAAAGTAATTACTAATAAATTAACTGATATATCATTTATAACAGTTATAACATTTCAAAAAATGCTTATTAAAATAAAAAGCAGTATTTTTTAATATGAACAAAATTTTGAACTTTATTTCATGTAAATTAATTTTTAAAACAATGAAACAGTATACTGTTTCATTATAATAATAATTATTATATCTACAAAATTTTAATTATGTAGATACTAAATAAAATAACGTAAAAACTCAGGTTAAAAATTTGTATAATTTATATATAAATTTGTATAATTTATATATAAATTTAGTTTTTCAAAATTTAATATAGGTATTGTTGTTTTGCTAAGCTAAAAATAATCCATGATTTTATTTTGGTGAAACCAAAGTATTTAAAATTTAGAAGTACCAATTTTAATATTGACATAGTACCAACATAATCGAATGTATCAAATCTAATAACAAAAAACATACACTGAGAGAAAAGTATAACGCTGATTACCATAATTATAATACCCTTTACTATAATTTATATTACTATTTGGGACAACTATCTTGTATATTGCCAGATACTATGCATATTTAGAAATTTTTAAATATCCATGTATGTTAAACATTAAGGTAAAATATTATTATTCCCAACCAATTTTGTTTTGAATTCTTATTATAATTAGATTGTTTCCATTACTAATAAGTATAGTAAATTTTAAAATATTATGTTGCCATTTTAAATATAAAATATTTTAAAATCGAATATTTTTATATGTTAACAATTAAATTATAACACAAAAATGAATTGAACCTACACCTCGCCACATTTTTTTGTTGTGAGTGCGTTTCATCAACTTCAAATACCGACAGACATGTGTTTTGACCTATTTTGGGTATCATCAGTGTCGACACGGCACTGTCGAGCAACTTGTAGTAGTAGAACACACCCAAAACAAAGAAATATAACATGGTTGGTAAGCCAACAGAGGCGAGATGTAAGAACATCAGGTGATCCACACCGTCTAACGACGCGTCGCGACGTGGCCTTTGCCGCAATCGGTACATACTATGCAACCAAGTAGGTTCAATTCTTTTTTATAAGTATTACCAGTAATGGGTCAAGAAAGTTTATTAAAGAAACTAAGAAAATTGAATGTTTAAAATGTCATGAGTTACTATATTGTATATTATATTTAAATATATTGTTTATTTACCTTAAACATAAAAGTATATTTATTTTTGCTATATTTTTTATTAATGTGTAATATATTATAATATTAGATGTACCTACCCTTACATTTGATTAAATCATATAGTAAATATTAACATTTGTAGATAGTAAAATCAATTTACTATACGAACATATTAAAAATTAAAATATATATTATACATTTATGATTTAGTAATATTGGTGTTGTAATCTTTACTAAAATTGTATAATAAAAAATTGTATTTTGTATTAAAATCTTAATATGGTATTAACGAATATATAATATTGTTACCCTAAAAATTTGTTAAAGTAAATTTTACTATATTTTTTTACTATCTAAAATTTACTTTACATTTCTCTCCGTGTACTTTACTTTTGCTTTAGGGACTTAAGAAACACCCATCACCATCAAATTTTGTCAAGCCATACCTCAGTTTTCTTATGCTTATTAGTAAATCATTTGATTTAAATCACTATTTAAATTAAGTGAATTTTTTATTTTTATCAATAATTTAAATTATTTTTAAAAAAAGTTTCCCAAATCTTAAAAACACGGCTTATTTTGTTAAATAAAATAATAAAGGAATACACACTCTTAGAAAAGACCTGGTATTTGTAACTAACTTATTATCGTTGGGGTAAAACTGTTGCAGAAAATAACATTTTTTGTTTTTTGTAATCAGTACCTTTATATGTGTAACTGCTTGCATCATTACCTGAAAAGATTTAGTTTTGTTGTGGAGTATTATTTACTGCAAAAAGGCGATTAAGTTATTTTAACTGAAACTTTGTGTTGGCTAGAAGTATTGACAACATTATCTCAAAAAAAATCATTTCGGCGGTAAAATGTTTTTGTTGGACCAAATATTTAAGTAACATTCTCAACTGACTGAAATTAGTCCGTGGAACTAACGGTTCGGTTGTATAAACTATGCGTCACTTTTCATACAGCTAAGACACCAGCGGTGTGAAACAAAGTGTCAGTTGGGGATGTTGTCTCTGTAGGTTAATGCAACTGCAAACTTTGCGCGATTTTTCCAGCCCGGCGCGTGCTTTACTTTTAACCTGTAAACAAACGGTGTTGCACGGCGTCCAGACGGTGGTGTTTGTTCTTTTGTATTTGTGTATCAGCTCGTGTGTTGTGTATATTTTAGGTAAGAAACTAGTTTATTACAATTAGTCATTTGCCCCTGTAAATTCAGTGGCGACATAATTTTTAACTATTCATATATATAAGAATATATTCTTATGTGTTGGTTACTTATAGATATCTCGAACAAATAATATGGATAAGCGGACTGAAGTACCTAGCAGATTTATTAGGAACATGGGGTTTACCTGAATTGGTTCCTGTTTTTAAAGGTTAGGTATTATTATTGCACTCCTTTAATTACACTATTGTAGTTTCGGGGTCCGAAAAAAAATTCAAAAATGTGAAAATGCCATACCGACTGAAAATGGCCTCCTGAATCCAATGGTGCCCACCAAAAGTCTCCATCACGTCGGAATTTCGAATTCTTACCCCTGTTATCATGCAAGTATGTTACGTTGTACCTAAGAATCATTGTTAAGTTGTTAAACAAAGGCTTGCACTTCACGTAAACATCACGGTTTATTGAAGAAGTATAGTCAACTTTCATCTTAATGTACCTATCTGTGTATATTTACCAAAGAATCGTTTTTGTTTTATTGTTAAAATATTTATAAATGTTTTCTTATAGTAATTATTAATTTTTGTTATAATGTTTAAACCAAAATTTGGTGTTTTCAGTTATATTGTTATTTTTTAATTTATAATAAATATTTATAAAAACGAACGGGCATGAATTTCCTTTCTCTATTTTTTATAATATTTACACAAAAAGTGTTATATTTACTAAGCAGGTATGTACTGTGGAATAATACCAATTTGTTGTTGCTACTAATGCAAGCATTTAATATTAAATATAACTTAGTTACAATACAAAACAAATTTATATTATATCAACTATTAAATTCTTTAAATGTACCTTTTTTCATGTAATTTCAATTAAAAAATAAATTCCTGCATGATACAATGTTTGTTGCGATAAATAGCAAGTGCAGTTGTTACAACTTAGACGCTGCTAAAATGACAGACTAATGTGATTGCATTAAATATCAATTATTTGTATGAAAAAAAAACTAATTTCGATGCACTTAAACTTGTTGGTTGGAGCTACCAATATTGGCTGTTCCGACAACAAACTGTAAAAACAAATTTGTATTAGTTCCCACAACATATTTTTTTGTTGTGCCTATTTTCACTAATAAAATTGGTTCTGGGAACTAAATTTTCATTGCAAATACCAGGTCTTTTCTAAGAGTGCACAAAAAAATTTAATATGGCAGTTGCGGAAAAAATATATTATGACAATTACGGACGGTGGTTTATTTGTTTATAAAGTAGTGCCAATATAATATTATTATAGTCAAGTTATTTTTAGTATTTTTTTAATAGTACACTTTATTAAAAAAAGCTTATAATTTTGAATATTTTAGGTTATGAAAAGTGTTTTCCTCCCTGGGAAATTTTTTAAAAAGGTTAAAAAGGTGTGTGTAGTCTTGAAAATTTTAATATGGAAGCCCATGTCCACATCAATTATGATTTTTTTGAACCCTGCATATAGTCCAGCAAGGTTTACGGATTGGATGTATGTATACATTTTTATAAAAATAAAAAAATCTTCGGACGCTTGCATACGTCTATTTTAATTTTAGGGGGACATATTATTTTATATTTTCCACTAATGGTTACCCCTACAATTTTAAAAGGAAAAAGGAAAGAGGTGTATTAGTTTTGGGTAGCAACTCTTGTTACAAGAGTCTTGTATAATATAAAGCTTCTGCAAACTTTAGCAAAAAAATCCAAATTTAGCTTTTTTTCGACATTTTGAGATTCGGTAGCAAAAGTAAGTCGTTTGTTCGATATCCGGAAATGACATAAAATTTTAAGCACCTCGCAAATGTCTCCGGTTACTTACAAGCGCAAAACTTTACTGTCGTTTTATTAGCGCTAACCTATAGGTATACCGATACAGGAAAAAATCGTCGCGTAAAACTGACAATACCTGGGACATTTGGCTAATACATTTTTACCATCTAAAAGGAATAAAATCCGCGCCCGCGTGATAAAAATGCCGTAAAATTTTCTCTTAGCTGCTCTAGGTGTCCATAGTTGTTAATAAAAAGGACCTTTTAGCCTCGGCAACACGTAGAAAAATAATTTCGGCCATAGTAAAACCAACGTCGTGATTTGCCGACTTGATTGATGTAGGGAAAAAACGGCGTTTGTCTTATTTTCTCAGTCGGATGGAAAAGTATTAAACATAGTTTTTCACATACGTACAGGAGCGTATTTACGAAAATTACGTTTTCTGGCATCTCATTTTTACATTTTAATCTAACATTCTTAAGACAGTTATATCTGGCTAGCTTAAGTTGACATTCTTTAAAACAGTCAAATTTAGCTTAAACTGACATGACCGTTATATCCAGCTTAAGTTTACATTCTTGAGATAGTTATATCTAGCTAAAACTGACATTCTTTAGTTAAGTAAGTGAGTTCGTAAAAAGTACTTTATTTCTTAAACTGATGGTTTTAAAAATTCTATATTTTATTATTTATTATAACTTACACAGTACAAAATTTATACGTATATTTAACATAGTCCCTTAAATTTTTTAGTTCTTTTGATTTTTATTACTTATGTTAATTTTTAACACAAAAGAAAATTAATGTATGTTATTTTTTTACATAACTGCAAAGTTAATTTAACAAATCGTGTTGTGGTATTTTTATTTTTTAATGGTTATTTTAAGCTAAATTATTAATTAATATGATTTAAAATCTGTATAACTTTAACATAAATAAATATACTAAATTTATTTATATTTTATTTATTTCACACAAAAAAGTGTTACTTTAACATATATAGATATATCTTTCTATTGATTTCACACAAATAGTATGTCTTAATTTAATTATTTTAATTTGTTATTTTAACAAAACTTTTTAATTAATTTTTACATTATTAATTGTTTATTTATTTTAATAAAATATTTAAATTAATATAAGAATATTGGGTTTTGGGTAAAAAATAAAACATGTAAGTACGTAATAATACTGTTTTATTGTACTACAACATAATTTTAAAATAAGGTCAGCAATGAGGCATTAGAATTCACTAAAATTGCACAGTTCAGTCATTTCTTTTGGATTCCAAAATAAAATACTTTAACCTTTAAAACACCCATTATCGTACATGTTTCCATGACACTAAGTGACCTTTCAAATACACATTGACAAGTTATGGCTTTATGGGGCTTTAGTCACGGGCTGAAGTTAGCAACAGGTGTTTAGTCACGGGCTGAAGTTAGTTTTAAGTTAGTTAACAGTTGTCAAATTTCATACAATCGTTAATATTTGTTCAGAGCGCCATCTACAAAACAATAGGGGAATTTGTGTTATAAAGGTTATAAATCAAAATGTATTCCTTCAAAATGGATTAAAAACATTTTTTCAAAGTGAAAGTAAAGAAAATGTTTTATGAGCACTTCACATTGGAGTCCAAGCACGAATTTAATTATATGTTCATATAAACTGTTTACATATTGGCGTTAAAAAACTATGTAATACTTTTGTAATATTATATGGAGTTAATAAAATAATTTTCACATTTAGTATTATTTAACAAGAAAGGCACTTTATTTTAACGACATTTGAACTTCAGACCGTGACTAAAACGCCATAAAGCCACAACTTGTCAATGTGTATTTAAAAGGTCACTTAGTGTCATGGAAACATGTACGATAATGGGCGTTTTAAAGGTGGAAGTAGAAAAAATAGTTTATTGACGCCAATATTTGAAAAGATTTTATGAACGTTGTACTAATTTTTTGATTTCACCGTAGTAGTGCAGTTAACTGAATTTAACTGATAAAGCGTTAAAAATTTCGCTTACAATGCCCATAAAACAATATCTTATCTTTTACTGTGAAAAACTGCTTTTATATTAATTGTTAGTCTATTTTGAAGGGATGAATTTTGATATATACAGAAAAATTTTAGGTTTTAACGCATTTTGCAATTTTGAAGTTATTTTAATGTTATAAAGTATCAATAATTGTTAAGTTTAATTTTATTTTCGTATAGATGTCCCTTTATACAAATATTTAATTTAAATCATTTTACATAATAAGGTTTGTCGTAGAAAAAGTATAGTATGAAACTCGTTTATAAACTTTTCTAGGAACTAGTGACTAAAATGGCGTTTATCAAACTTGATACTATAAAAAATTGTACAGCCTCTATTGATGTAAAGATAAATAGATACATAAGAGCTTCTGGTTTTATAGGAAGCAAAAAACAAACGAGTCGCGCGTGCCATTGACGTTTCGAGTTTTATCGCCTCTGCCTGGGAAATTAAAACCTATGTTCGCGATTTTGCCGCCCCGAATTTCCCAATAAGTTGTTCAAAACGGCGATTAAGTTGTGTTCGGCGGCTGTTTATAAATCGGGTTATAATAGACACTAAAATTTCGAAACAAAATTTCGAGTCCCCCGTTGCGTTCGACGCTGTTTCGAGTGTGCGTTTGATGACAAAACTTGTTTCTCACGCAATTGTTTTGTAATTTATTGTTTGTTGGCAACTCGAACTATCTAAAACAGATATTCGCTTTTGATTTAATTGATTACGGGCCTATTTTATCGCCTATCACCTGCTATTTTATTGTTTTGTTGGACATATTTTACGCGGAAATTGCGCGATGTGTTTTATAATTTTGCATTATTAAATTGTTTTTGTTTCCGAATGGTTTCATTTGTGGTAAAGCGTTTAAATAACAATATGGTATATAGAAAATCATAAAAATAAAGTGAATTATAAAAAATAAACATTTTTTGTACGACTTTAATGAAATTTGCCAAATTTGTAGCTTAATCTAACTAAATAAATTCTTTTTTCTAGTCCCACCTTTAAAACGCCCTTTACCGTACATGTTTCCATGACACTACGTGACCTTTTAAATACACATTGACAAGTTGTGGCTTTATGGCGCTTTAGTCACGGGCTGAAGTTAGTTTTAAGTTAGTTGACAGTTGTCAAATGTCATCCAATCGTTAAATTAAATTGCTTTTCTTGTAAAATAATACTAAATGTGATAATTATTTTATTATCTCAATACAAAAATACAAAAGTATTAAATAGTTTCTCAACGCCAATATTTGAAAAGTTGATATGAACATTGTATACAATTATACTGACCTTTTAGTTTCGCCGGCAGTAAACTACTTAAATTCGGGCACGGACTCCACTGTAAAGTGCTCATAAAACATTTTCTTTACTTTCACTGTGAAAAACTGTCAATTTTCAAAAAATACATTTCGATTTACAACCTTTATAATTGTGTTTATAAAATATAAAAATTTGTCATTTGACGGTGACACAGAGATTCGCCTATTGTTTCATAGATGGCGCTCTATACAAATTTTTGATTTAAATCATTTTAAGATAATAATAAGTATTTGTCGTAGAAAAAGTATAGTATGCACCTCGTTTATAAACTTTTCTATACACTCATTAATTTAAGCACTCGCTCGCAAGCTCGCTCGTGCCTAAATTAAATTCGTGTATAAAATGGCGTTTATTAAACTTGATACATAATATACTATTTTCCACTTCCACCTTTGTGATATTTTAAATAAACATTGGCAAGTTGTGGCTTTATGGCGTTTTAGTCACGGGCTGAAGTTAGTTTTTAAGTTAGTTGACAGTTATCAAATGTCATACAATCTTAAAATTAAGTGCTCCTCTTGTGAAATAATTATGTGGAAATTATTTTATTATCCTAATACTAAAATAAAAAGTATTAAATAGTGTCACATCGACAATCTTATTTGATTTTGCCGACAGTAAACTAGTAAACATTCTCTATACTTTCACTGTAAAAGAATGCTTCTATATCATCATTTAAACAGTTGTTGGTCCATTTTTAAGGGATAAATTTTGATTTACACATACAAATTTGACATTTTGACTGACGCGCCGGTAATACAGATTCCTAAGTTAGAAATTGTTACTTTCTTAGACATTTAATTAAACACTCGCTCGTGCCTAAAATAAATTCGTAACTAAAATTATGTTTATCAAACTTGATACATAATATACTATAAGCAAGTTTCAAAACAAAAAAACACATAAAACTATAATATTTTATGTTTCCACCTTTACTTGATGAAACTCCATGTCACTAATGTTTAACTAGATAAAAAACAAACACTGTTTTTGAGTTTCAGGAATTAATTTTAATTTAATTTGATAATTGTTTCGCTAACATACTAGCCATTTCAGAAATAATTTCAAACTTTATTTAATAACACCATACTAATATTAAAATAAATTTAACAGAGGTGAATTATTTGTTTCTATTTGATCATTGAGGATAATATCATATTGTTTTAATTTTTTAATTTCCAATGATTATAATAAATTTAACTTCGTACCTTTATCTGCAACATGCACAATTTTGAATTTATTGTTAAATGAGTGGTTTTCTTGAATTAAATGGTTGGAATAAGTTGAATCTGTTTTTTGATTAACAAAAGATCTATGTTCATTAATTCTGGTTTTAAAATTTCGGCCAGTTTGGCCTATGTAAGTTTTTAGACAGTCTGCACATTGTAGTTGGTTGACTCCGGATTTCGTATCTTTCTTAGTTTTATCTTTGGTTTGTAAAATCATGGAGGGCTATGGAAATTACATGTTTTTTCTTCAACAGATGAAGCTTTTTGAGTACTAAAAAAATTTAAATTGAAATATTTTTAAATAAATCCCAAATTGTCGCAATCAAAATAAAACACACTGTATGTAAGAATTTGAATATTAGCCTATAAGAAAAACGATTATGGTTATGTTTGTATTATCCCAGAGAAGTTGGTGCAGCAACGGGAAATTTTATTTAGTCGGTCAGTGTATTATTTAGAAAAAAAAAGTTGGGTAATTATTAAAAATTTAGTTCGTTCCGTGCCTGTATTAATGAATTAATTAGCAAGAAAGAACGAAAATTAATTTAAATCTTTAAAATCTGTAAATCCAGAAGCGTTCAGTTCAAACGAGTGCATTGAAATAATTCGAAGCGTGTGAAAATGGGTTTGAAAAATTACCCATTGTTTCGAATTTAAATTTTACGAATTCCGATTTTTTAATCAATGGGAAATTATTTTAGCTGATGAATTAATTGCTTTCGTAATTTCCGTTCCTTGTCCGATTTAAATTAAATTTGTTTGGTAATTTTTTTTCAAATAACTGTTGTTATCTTATTGTTGGCTAAAATGCAAATAAATTAGCTTTAAATACCTCATTTTTATGTTTGTTTTAAATTTAAATATTTTATTTGTTTTTGTTTTTAATTATTTTACTATTTTATAGTTCTTATTACTTTTTTGAGGGTTTTAAAATTTTTACAGTTTTTGAGATTTTTTACAGATTTTGCGAATGTTTAAAGCATAAAAAATATTTAATCTTCAAGCGTTCTATACAAATTATTTAAACTTTTTTTTACATCCTAGTCTGTTAAAAACCCGTAAAGGCCAATAAAAAAATTAATAACGGCTGACTCTGAAGCTATCTTACCTCACTTTATACTTTAAATACTTGTTAAGTACGTATGTTTATGTATAGTTTAACAAATAAAACTGTGACTGAAATATAAAATTATGTATGCCATACACACTAAAAAAAATCAACTCTAAGCAACACTAATTAGAGTTCACACAGGTCCACACTAAATAGAGTTGTTTTATAACACTACAATTAGAGTTAATTTGTAGTGTAATTTTCCCCAAGTAAGCAAGTATAATTTAACACTATAGCACTGAGGATAAAGTAATTTTACACTGTATTAAAAAGTGTTAATTTACCTAAAATCGTGTACTTCTACACTTAAAAATCCCACTTTTGTTCAGTGTAAATTAACACTACTTTGGAAAAGTTCTAATTTTAGTGCAAACTTCTAGTGTAAATTAACACTATTATTTGAGTAAAACCTATTGGTGGTAGTGAATAAAACGAAAAGGTAAATAAAGAGAAACATTTATTTGGAACAAAAATCTATGACAATTATCAAAATCGGTGCCTTTTAAAATATATTTTTATACTTGAGTCGTATGGCTGGCTTAAGCAAAATGGTTCCTTAAAAGTTTTAGATCAATGCAATGTTTTACTGGCTGTCAACTTGTAAGCAATGAATTATCTTGAGAATTCATCAGTAATCCATTTTTCTGTTATAAAAAATGGATGATCCCATTGGTAGAGAGGCGCCAGGCGGCTGTATGTCGGGGACACGTGTACAAATTTTCCATAATATTAATAAAAATGAAGGTATAGGTTAATATAACAACCATTACGCTTGAAAATAAAAAGTAAATCAAATGTGTATGTATTTATATTATTAATGTTACAAGTACCCGACCTACTGCCGTAAATTATTGATATATATATATAATATAGGTCGGGTATGGACATCCTTTTAATATATTGGTATTTATTGAGTATTAAGGCTTAAAGAAAAAGAAAGTATAATACTTACCAAAAAATAAGAATGTCCTCTTATGGATTCACCGTAATTAAAATCTAACTGAACAAAATTGCCACACTTCCACAACGCGGTATCTCCGGATATGCACTGCGTAGGTACCAACCAAACATTTTCGGTTATTACCAGTTTTTTCAGTCTATTTTGCCACTATTCGTGTAATTTAACTTTAATTGTGATACAATGTGCACTAGTAGTGTAGAGAAAAAAGAGCTCTTAGTAACATAAAAACATACAAAGAAATTGGCATGCACTGTAGTGTACATTTTGTCACTATTTAACACATTAAGGAGTAATAAACACTCGCATTAAGTTTTTCTACCCTTTTGATTTATTTTAATAATAAATAGTGTGAATGTACCAATGAATAATGTTTATATTCTTTAAATGTGTTTAATAAAGTTAATAAGCACTAAATTTTGTAGTGTAACTTTTACACTTGCATGCAAATCAACTCTAATATTTTTACCCCTACACTAAAAAATTTACAGGGGCAAAGTTTTTTTCTGTGTATTAAGCATTTATCTAATAATGTTTGCTATTGAAACAATTCAAATAAGCCACCGAGATGTTATGATTTAACTCCTATAGGTTTTTCCAGAAGTGTCCATAAAAGATCTTAAAATTGCAAATGTAATATACAGTTTGCGTATACAATCATTAATATAAAATTTATAACATTTTAACAGTATTTTAGGTTATAAAATTGTTTAATACCTTGGGTAAGATGGGCACCGACCGGATGAGAGGCGAATATTTACAATAGTTGTAAACACGTATATATAAAACGTATGAAAATTTTAGTGGTGCCGTATCGACGAAAAAGATCGTAATGGCAGCGAAGAAAATTCAAGAGTAGAGCGTGGTGGACCACCCGGTAAGCTCGAAACATGAATTTTTATTGCCCCAGAAAAACAAAAAGTTAATAATTAGCAGGCCATGTGTGCTACAGACGCAAACAAATGAACATCGAAATATCAATAAAGATCTGAAGATGCCGTTTTTATGGGAAATTTGATTGTTCGCCTTAATTTTATGACATTTATTAATATTTTCGAATAACTACTTTTATGCGTGAGGCAGATTTAATAGGTACAGGGTGTTTTTTTTATAAATGTATAAAAGTATAAAAGTTTTTATTTTGCGAATAATTCAAAAAAAGCATCGGTAAATTTAATAAAATAGCATTGATGTTTATGTTTAATACAGTTTTTATCTTCTGGTTTGTATATATTTGTGTTAAGTGTTTTGTTATTAACTGACCCGAAAATTATGTTAAATTTAACGCAAGAATCATGGTTGCCATGAATAAAGAACTTTTACCCTAAAATGGCATTTGGAAAAATTATTAGCATTTTGTTAGTTAATAATAAAAACATAGCTATTTTACGACGTGAGTTCTTTATCCATGGCAACTATGATTTTTACGTTAAAATAAGTCAGGTTTTTAGTTCAATTAGGTATTAATAAAATATTAAATTCAAACATATACAAATTATATATGTATTTATTTTTAAAATTAGGATAAAAAATTCTATCTAAATATTTAAAAATAGTTTATCTAATTTATCAATTTTACCGATGTTTTTTGTTTTTTAATTTTTGTCAAAGTTACTTTTTTAGACCATGCAGAGTGGATTTTTAATTTTTTTAATATCTCTTTAAATAAAGATTTTAAAGAGATGTGTCATTTATCCGAAAACACCCTGTACAGTTTTTTAATTAAAAAATGTTCAATTATCTAAATTAGATAAATATATTAAAATGCAATAATAAAATTTAGTAATAATTTTAAGTATTAAAAAACGGTATAATACGGAAACAGTTTACCTTAGCTTTCTTCATGAAAAAACATTTTTTTTTTGATAAACTTAATTAAATAAGTGATAATAAAGTTTGGAAAAATAAAAAAATATAAATTTTTGAACTCGAACTTGAAGTATGAAAAAATGGTGGTACTTATGGAAACCACTAGGCCTGGCACAAAATTGATCAAAGGGATGTCCATTTCCTTATCCGCACTGTATGAAATGTTTTTATTGTCATCTTCAATATGCATTTCCTCTATTACTGCATTTTTTCTTTATCATCGGATTTATAACCGTTTTCGTTGACATCTTTATCTTCAATGTTGAATGAAGAAGAAAATTTTTTTCTTCTTCATTCATAATCGCTGGCAAATCTGTGGGTAAAAGGCATAAGGGGATAAGTCAAAACAAGCAATTTTTCAGTGGAGCCTTAAACGTGTTCGCATTAATTTAGGAAATATATTTATGGTTAGTGGGTATACCCTTTTGGTAGCACATGTCATATGCTACCAAAAGGGTATACCCGCTAACCATAAATATATTTCCTGAATTAATGGGAACACGTTTAAGGCTCTGCTGAAAAATTGCTTTTTTTGACTTATCCCCTTATGCCTTTTACCCACAGAAATGCAAAAATACCTTCTGATTTAGAATCCAATATTGGATTCAATATAAAAAGAATTTTTTTAATCAAAGTATTAAAAGCGTTCGCAGAAAGCTGATCGAGACCTTGAAAAGTCAATCTGTTTTTTCAATAAATTCGGGTAATTTATCTGCAAACAAAAGCAATATGAACAACCGCGATGTAAACCTATTTATATTAACACTATTAAAGTTTATTATTATTATTATTGTTATTATTAGGTATCTGTATGGTATCTGTAGGTACCAACAAATGTTGACACCATAGCATAGCATAGCTATTAAGAATAAATAAATTTAGTAACGACCCATTTCACTTAAAAAATAACACAATTATTAACATTACAAAGTGGCTGGGATAAAAAAAGGCGCAAACTGTCATAATCTTATGGGAGGTACAGCGTATCACGCGGACTCTGCGTAGTATAATATACTATTATATAGATGACACCATGCCATTAAGTTTATAAAAATTCATAAAAGGTGGTATCTATATGGAACCACCAAGGGGTTAAAATGTGTCGTGTCCAAAATTATGGTCGACACATTGCCCAAAATGTGCTTTGCTGCTTGGAGGGGGTGGTTCTGATATAAATTTTGAGGGACGATGGATCAACAGATTTAGCCCCATTAGATTTATATTTATGGGGTCGCCTCAGACACGTTTAGTGCGTATCGTTTTTTATTATCATTATCATCAATATTTATCACTTTGAACAGATTTCAGAAGTAATAAAAATAGATCCAAAGAAGTGAACCAACCCCCCTGTATCTACGCCACTGGACAATTTTGACAAAAGTTACCAAAAAGTTTTTACAAAAAAAGTTTTTGAAAAGCTTTCAAAATGGTTAAAAATAGCAAAAATCTAAAATCATTAAACCCTTTAAAATAAATAATAAAAATTTAATTAAAATAAGCAAAATCTTTAAAAAAGGTTAAAAATAGCAAAAACCTAAAGTTTTAAATAAGTAATAAAAAAAGTAAAAAGAAACAAAATACTATAAAAAAGTGTAAGAATTAGAAAAAATCTTTTAATTTCAAAAAGATGCTAAATATTCTTTAATCCGGCACTGTTTTTGTTATAAATCCCACCCCAAGGATGGTAAATTTACTTTGGAAGGGAATTTCACGACCGCACACTATTACATATGAAGCAAATACGTCGATGTCATATAAACTTTTTTACAACCAAACAATTTCTTAGGGCGAATAAAAGTAAATTTAAAGTATTTGGGACAACGTTTAAAAAAGTTTTTCCAAGTTTATGACTTCTTTCTTTTTCACCTTTATACCTTTACAACTTTACAGTTTATTTTTATAGCATATTTACAAATTCAAGTTTTGTAATGTGATTTGACATTTTGACCTTGTGTGTCACACAATGTGTGATAAGTGTGATTTAACTGAATCTGATGATAATAAAAAGGAGTTTAATAAATCTTCGTCTTTTTTGCTTCGTTCCTTACACAGTAAACAAGTATTTGTTAATTGTTCCAAATATTAACCAGATTTTATGTTAATCCAGGTCTACATAACTTGTAGTTAATTTTACAACCAACCGTAATCTGTTAACTAATTGAATAAGTATACTATAGTTTGTAATTATATTAAACATTTTGTAGATTTAATAAAAAAAATCCTATGTCAATAATTTAACCATAATTCTTGTATTTTTCAAAAAGGACCTTATTTTTTACAAACCTTTTGGTAGAAAAATTAACACAAGTATTTGTTGGAAATTGGGAACTTAAATGAAAAGAATTTTGATAAGAAATGTTGCTTTATTAATCAAGTTCCAAAACAAAAAAATTGCCTGCTTAAATTAACACAAAAATAACATACACCCAATTAAATAACACAATATTCTATAATCAATAAATTATAAAGCAATTTGGAACAATATAATAATTATTATCAGTACTACTACAACACTTACTGATGTATTTCGTAACTTTAACCCACTTCACTGTATCCTTTAATTTCAGTTTGAAACCAGTGATGGATCTTTTTTGGATATCCCACTTCGTTAAATAGGTATAAGGAATCCGAATAACAAAAATAACAGATTTCTGGTAATATATTATAGTTGGTACGAACAATAAAATAAAGTAAGCAGAAACATAAGTTGCAGACGCCATCTGGTGGACTTCGGTAGCATTGCGTGAATTTAAGAATTGTCAACAACAGATTATACATAATTTTTAATTAAATAGGTAGTTTTTTCACAAATGAGAGGAAGGCAGAAGTTTTACTTGACAAATTTTGTTCAATTGCACAGCTAAATCGCGCACGTTATTTGTGTTTTATGTTGCAAGGAAAAAATAAAAACAAATTTTTAGTACTCAATTTCCATTAATTATTCCTTATATCATTGATTAAGAAACTCAACGCTTAAATGCTTTTATAGTTCCGTTAGTGTGTGCATTTTATCTAAGGGATCATGGTGAATTATTGTGCTTTTAATTGTAAATAAAATTCAAGAATTAAATCGTTGCATTTTCATGTTTTGTCAAAGGATTCGGTAAGTACATTTGTTGGTGCAGAATTAACTAATGATAACTTTACCTAATATAATTTATATTTAAGTTTGGACATTTTTAAGAAATTAGTAAAAAATAATTTTTGCACAAACATAACCTTAAAATCAACCATTTTTATATTTGAGTTCTCTAAAAAACGCCGACAACAACATAATATACCTACGAATTCATGGCAACATATTATTATATACATAATACATAATATAATGGTATTTTACCGTTTAGTGGAGACTTTCTTAATCAACGCTTTTAATAATGCTAAATGCTGTTTAAATTTAGACAACTTATTTGTTTGACGTTTTTAATGAATTGAAATGTTTACACTTTTCACGTTAATCATTACTAAAATGTGTATTTATTGTATCTAATAGACAGGGCCATATTACCCATTAGGCAGGCAAGGCAATTGCCTTAGGCGCCACAAAAAAAATAGGCGGATTTTCCCCAACCAACTTAAAAAAATTGTTCCAAATGGTTTATTTTTCCAAAAAATAAAGCAAATAAACTATATACAATTATGAGAACGGTATACCGAATATTCTTTACTGTTTTTATTATTTTATAAAACATCGGCTTCCTTTGTAATAACGCGGTGTAATGCCTTACATAAAACTACAGGGAATTAAAGCTGTTTTACATTTTTTAAATATTTACTACCCAAGTAGCACCACTGGTTAAATTAACGTTATTTTCTAATAAGTGGGGAATTTAATTATGGTAAAATTAACGTTATGATAGTTAAACTTAACTTCTTGGTTAACTTTGGTTAAAAAGAAGTTAATATTTGATAGTTTTTTGCTTATTTTACCCTTTTTTAACTCTTAAGTCAATTTAAGTTTATTTAAACTACTTATATTATATATATATAATTATAATTTACCAAATATGGTTATTTACTCTCTTGAAATGAAATAGTAAAAATTCAACTATTTGAATTAGTATTAGCATTGTTTACTAATTAAATAGTCGTTTTTACTTTTAAATATTTATTTTTTACTATAGTATACTTAATTAGTTAAAGTTTGACTAATTTAAGATAAGTCGCTATATTTTACTGTTACTGAGAGTAATAAGTAACGGATTTCTTTAATCGTTTTAAATTCTTGCGGCGTTAAATGCATATAGGCTCCATGGTCCATAAAAATAAAGATGCAAAAATTTTAGCTCCATCACAAAAAATATATTCAACTTTAACAATTTTATTAACAATATTTATTGACAGATATCATAAATTTAATAAGTAGCAGAGGTGCGTCTACTAATTTGACTGTTTCATTCCGTAGAATTTGACTAATTATAATTAGTGACTGCTAATAATTATTAGTGACTGCTTTGTCGCTATGACAATAATTCAAATATAACTTATAATTAGTCATTTTTGACTTATTCATTTTAAGACTAAATCAAAATATGTCTAAAACAATAACCCAGTCTTAAACATTTTTAAATTATGTTTTATATGTATTTTTTTAATAAAATATATTTTAATTTATAAGGGATAATAAGGTAAGTAAGTAAGTATAGTATCTAGTAATAGGCGCCAAATTTTTAAGTGCCTAAGGCGCTGGATTGCCTTAAGCCGGCCCTGCTAATAGATACAATTTATATTTACAGGGACTGTATGAAATTTATTTCTTCATTCGGATTAACACTGTTTATTGGAAAACCGGTAAAAACTGAACCCAGGATTTCCTCTCGAAATACACCCAACAACACAACAAATCGAGCTACGGTTTTTTTTCGATATTTTTTAACATTTTCCGGCTTTATTCTCAAAAACACTCGTTTGTAACATAAGAGTCATTCCAAATAAAAACACCAAATGGGGTGAGCTGCTTAATTTTTTATTTTGATAAAAAAAATTGAGGATGATCTTTTAGGTATCAAATATGAAAATCCGTTGCCGTTTTAATTTTTGGATTCTTTACTTTTAATCGGCACCCTTTAGAAATCTGAAATCGTGTCAATTTCTTACTCTCTTATAGTGGGCAAGAACTTTTTTCTGTGACAAATATTCAAATGATTTTAATTTTGTTTTACTGTTCAGTAAGTATGTTTTCGATATAAATTATTATTATCCAATTAGTTAATCTCATAAAAGAATGGTAAACCGCTAAAGATTCATGATAATTTGCCAATTTTTGTGATTTTTGTCTTGCTCCTGTGCCTATTCTACTAAATCTAGAAAGTTTTTTTTTCAGGTATCAAGTACTTATACAATAGAAAACGTAACTATTATTTTAAGTTTCTGGACTATCATTTTCTATATTAAAAAAATTATTGAAACTTGATAATTCTTAAAATTAGTCAATTTTGTACTCAGAAATCATTATAAAATTTTTTGATTGACTGCCTGAAATCACTTGTTTTTCAAAGAAATAATTAACAAAATAACTTTTGAAATTGTCAAAATGCTTACATTTTACTTTTACAAAACTTTCGATAAAATAATTTAATTTGTTGAAATAATTACAAACCCTGGTTTTCTACAAAAAATTATGTTAAAATTTTACAAAATAAAATTAACAAACTCAAACTTATGTTACCAAATCTGATTTTACTAACGGTGTACACACTATAGTAGTATTAGTATTTTTTGAACTATTAATTTTTTTTTGTAATAATTTAGTTCAAAGAAATGCTGTAACAGACGTACAATAGTTCGAAAAATCGCAATTAGCATAGTAGAGGTACGGAGCCGGGGGCACAGGTAGCGGGTATTAAATCGGGGGGCGGTTGAGCGGTGAGAGGGAGGCGGCTCCAGGTGGCGGGGTATTGTTGAGACGGTGGCTGGAAAACTTCTTATTACGCGATCATTTCTGGTAAATTAAAAGCGCCCCCGGCACGTATCATATTCATTTCGGTTTAAAGATAACAAAAACGTAATTTAAAAAATCGCAATTTGTGTTTTTGTCATTATTATCAAGTTGCCGGAGGCAGCTGCTGCACTCTCGATTTCTTGCTTACGCTAATTATCGTCTTATTTTAGTCTATCGGAAACTATACACTGTATACACATTTATTACAGGGTGTCCAAAGTTAACAGCTTGGCAAATTGGTAAAATAACATTTTTTAAAAAAGAACACCCTGTAAAATTTTACATGTTTAAAACACAATTTAATTTGAATCCAAAAATTATAATTGTATATCAACTAGGGTTGGGACAGTTGAAATTTTTAAATGAAAATTTCAACTTTGAAAGTTTCAAACTTGAAATATTTTATTTAGTTGGAAAAGTGAAATTTTTAAAAATTTAAAATGAAATTTTCAATCCGAAAATTTCAACATTGCCTGAGAAAGTTTCAGAAATTTCATTGAAAGTTTCGCAATTTACTGAAAATTTCGCATAAAATTTACATGCGGCCTCCCCTGAGACCTTTAATAATAATTTACAACAGATTCCGAATCGACCAATAAGAACGAGTTATCAAGCGTCTGGGCGTTTTTGTTTAGTTCGGCTTGGATTTGAATACACTATAAGTAATTATTGTTACTTATAGGCATAAATTAATTTAAATAATTTAATTCAGTTACCAACTTAATTTGTAAATTAAATCAGACTTTAAATTTTTTTTAAAAGTCATGATTAATTTAAACTTTTACTTTTGCTATAATTGCATCGGAAAACGGATAAAAAATGCCTTTGGCTCATAAAATTTTGATGAAGTTTCTTCAATTTTTGTAAAATTTCAGTAAAATATTTAGAAATAATAAATATATATAAATATAAAACAATGTGGCACAATCTCATAAGTATACCAAAAAGTGCTATATCTCTTTTAGTTTTAGTAATTTTAAAAATATTTTAAAAGAAAATCTCAAGAAATTTGTGGTATTTACTATTTATATTATTGGTGCAGGGGCCCACAGAGGGGTAGGAGGTAAGAGAGGCAATTTGCCATGGTCCCCGAGTGGGCTTATTTCAATACTAATATATTACACTTAAAGTGATTGAAAGTTTCAATAAATTTCATAAATATCATGAAATTTTTGGATTTTGGTTAAAAAAAATAAGTAATAAATTGGTTATTTCAACGACCATCAGAAAGTTCAAGTGCCTATTAATTGTTTGGGACAATTGTATACGATCAAAAAATCTCGCATAACTAACTTGGCTTGTATTACTCAACATGTTGTATATTTATTTTTAAAATTCATTGCTTCAAAAATTAAATAATATTGGCTTTTCCAATAATTCACTAAATTGTTTCGATTCTACCTTTAGGGTAAATATAAGTTTAGAGTCAAACTGTTATTTAGTATCATCCGGCTTTCCCCAGGGATCCAATCTTGGTCCATTATTGTTTCTCCGTTTTATGAATGACCTTACATTTACTTTACCTGATGATAAGTTTGCAGATGATCTTAATAGTATATTATGTATCAAGTTTGATAAACGCCATTTTATACACGAATTTAATTTAGGCACGAGCGAGTTTGCAAGCGAGTTCTTAAATTTATGAGTGTATACAAAAGTTTATAAACGAGGTGCATACTATACTTTTTCTACGCCAAATACTTATTATTATCTTAAAATGATTTAAATCAAAAATTTGTATAAAGCGCCATCTATGAAACCATAGGGGAATCTGTGTGTCACCGTCAAATGTGAATTTTTTTTATTTTATAAACACAGATTATAAAGGTTATAAATCGAAATGTATTTCTTGAAAATTGACAGTTTTTCACAGTGAAAGTAAAGAAAATGTTTTATGAGCACTTTACAGTGGAGTCCGTGTCCGAATTTAAGTTATAGTTTACTGCCGGCGAAATTAAAAGGTCAGTTCATATAAATTTTTCAAATATTGGCGTTGAGAAACTATTTAATACTTTTGTATTGAGATAATAAAATAATTTTTACATTTAGTATTATTTTACAAGAAAGGCACTTTATTTTAACGATTGTATGACATTTGACAACTGTCAACTAACTTAAAACTAACTTCAGCCCGTGACTAAAAACCTGTTACTAACTTCAGCCCGTGACTAAAGCGGCATAAAGCCACAACTTGTCAATGTGTATTTAAAAGGTCATGGAAACATGTACGATAAAGGGCGTTTTAAAGGTGGGAGTAGAAAAAATATATTTAACAGTATATAATTCTAATGACTTAATTTATTTCTGGTGCATTAAATCTAAACTTATGTTAAATTTAGAAAAATGGCTAAGAAAAAACTGTATTCATTTTAAGGAGGTTCTAAGGGGAGTTGCTCTATAGCATAGAGTATATACTTAATGCATAAATAGCGATAGGTAAGTACCAACTTGCAAAAACAAATTTTACTTTGTCATTTTATTACATTTGATTCAAAAAGCAGCCATTAACGCAATACTGTAAATTAAAAAACGAAAAATAGGATTTAAAGGCGACAACATTTCGAGTTGATAGTTGGTTTCTCTATATGCAGTGATATTTAAAATCTAAAAATGAGTTGTTAAAACGCTACAAAGAACAAATTAATACAAAAAAGGTATGGGAACAAAAAATAAAGCAACTGAAAACATACAGTGTGTTGAATGAAGCGAAAGTCTAAAGAGAAGAGCGGAAAACAAATAGAAAAAAACCAGGGAAGGTAGAAGGATTGTCTAAATATTTTTAAAAAATAAATATCTTTTTATAAATGACTTAATACAATTGTGTTTTTTTTAAATAATTAACTTTAAAAACCAAATTATGGTAGTCACCAAATAAATCAAACCAATTTGATCAATTTGACCGGAAATGACATCAACTTTGATATTTTAAATAGATTTTTAAATTTTACATAATATTCTGAGTAAAATGACTAAACCATGTCCTATACCTAAAGTGAATGATTTTTAAGTTAAATTTGACAAATGCGCGTCAATCATAAATAGCTAATAACTTTGTCGTTATTATGTTGGTGGAGTTTTTGGGATCATAAAACATTGTTTAAAAGATTTCATGCCAATTCTTTAACATATCTAAACAAATTACTTAAGAAAAACCATGACAAATTACGCTAACTTGAGACGTTAATAACTTTTTATTTTAAATGTTACACCCTGTTTGTTTTTAAATAATCAAAGAGGAAATTAAAAAACATTTTATGATGTTACTATTCCCTGTACCTAAATTTAATAATTTCAGAGATATTTAACAATTTCTAATATTAGATCCAGAATATACAAGAAAAGCAATCAATGTCTAATGTAAAAAAGTAAGAATTAAGAAATGCTTGAATGTAAATGGAGGACACTTTGAACATTTAGTAATAAAATGGTAATAAAAATTGTTAATTAAAATATTGTAGGTTTATTAAATTGTTATTCACGCATTCTTTTTATTATTAAAATATTTCATAAAATAAATGTTATATTTTATTGTCTCTAATAAACTAGTGCTTCATCCTACACCTAATAAAAATTGTTAATTAAAATATTGTTGGTTTATTAAATTGATAATTTACGCATTTTTTTGTCATTAAAATATCTCATAAAATAAATATTATATTGCTTACAGTGAGTTATTCATCAAGTTGACATCCTACAGCCTTTTTGGTAGTTTTTCAAAATTAGCAAATACTGTTTGTGTTACTTTTAAATTTTAAAAATGTTTGTCTTGTCAATGTTTTTATAAGTCACTGACTGCTATGTTTTATCAGTAATTTTGTGTACAAAACACTTAATTAGTCAAAATATTGTTTATAACAAGCTGAAAATTTTGAACAATGACAGATTACGTGGTAACCATAGATACCGTTAACTACAAAATAATATTTAAAATTTTAGAAATCATTAAATATCCCTGATATTATTAACTTTACTCTCTTAAAATGTAATAGTCAAAATTCTACTATTTGATTTCGTACCAGCATTTTTTACTAATAAAATAGTCGTTTTCACTTTTAAATAGTTTACTACGTAAATAATTAAACTTTGACTAATTTAAGATTAGTCACCATCTTTGACTATTTCTAAAAGTTAGAAGTAACTAATTTCTTTAATCGTTTGCGGCCAACAACAAAGTATTATTTTAATTAATTGCATATAGGCTCCATGGTTAAATGGTCCATAAAAACAAACACAGATGCAAAAAGTTTAGCTCAAAACAGCAACACAAATAATAAATTCAACTTTAAAATATTATGAACAATTTATTTATTGACAAATAAAATTGATTTTTATAAGAGTGATTGATAGCCACATTGTTTATGACAACAGCTTGACAAGTGACACACCTGAGTTCAATCCCTGGCAGGGTCAAAACTTTTTTAAATTTAAATCTACTAATTTGACTATTTCATTTAGTAGAATTTGACTAATTATTAGTGACTGCTTTTTATGTAAAATTTAAAAATGTGAAATAATAAGGTTGATTTTACTACTACTACTACGGTTAAAGTGGCAATTTGTTCAAAATATTTTAGAAAAACAGACTTGAATTGATTATGGACCAAGAATGTAAAACACCCTGTATATTTGTCAATGTTTACTAAAAATCAAGTAAATTGGGAACAGCTTGGGTATTTTAAGAGTGAGCGCTTTTGTGTTTGGTAATGATTCCCAAACTCCTAGGCTATTTAAACTAAACAGTTAAATAATTAAAAATCACTTCTTAAATATTTATTTTTACACCTCAGTTACCACGTAATCTATTTTAATTTTAAGGTAGCTAAGAACAATACCCAAATGCATTATTTAATTCCCTCTTTTTAATTCGTACGTGATAAATGGGCGTCAATTAACGTAGATAATAATAAATTAAGAAAAAAATTATTCAGATAAAAATCAAACGCCAACTTAAATTTAGAGGTGTAAAACTTTTAGAGCGTCACATTTCGACCTAAAGTGGCCCACACACGTAACTTACTATTTTGAAGAAAAAGGGCAGGTTATAAAAAGTTAAAGGATTTTGGTAACGCGACGTGCATTACTACAACTTCGAGCTCCGTATCCGTGCCTTTGAACAAATTACAATTTTTTTATGACCAAGTTGTTAAATTTTAAAATGTGTGTGTGAACTTGTAAAAATGCAAATGATCATCCAGTTAATTATTTAGCAGTGAACCATGCGGCAAGCTTACTCCTATAAATAAAGATTCAGTGAGGCATGTTGCGGTTTAAAAAAACAATTTTTCTTTCACTATCTGTCCCGGAAGCCACTTGATAGTTATCGGAGAGGCTTCGAAATAATTATGCGCAGTATTTGTTCTACTCATGAGAAAACATACCCGTTTTAATACACGTATGGACGCCAGTAAATCTACCATTAACAATAGCAAAACTATCGACCGTAAATTATTTATTATTCCTGCACTTGCTTCTTAATTTAATTTATTTTTTTTATGTATAATGGTTATTACTATAAAAACTACAGGTTGAAATTATATTATGTACGAGGTGTGTTCGGAAAATATCCGGAATTTTAGTTTTTTGAAAAAAATATTTATTTATTCGTCTACATTAATGTTGTCGCCTTCAAAATATATAGTCCCCATTGGATATTATGCACATGTGCCAGCTCTTCTTCCAATACTCGAAACACTTCTTAAACTCGATCTTTGGGATAGCCTTTAGTTCTTTCAGCGATGCGTTTTTAATGTCATCTATGCTTGCAAAACGACGGCCCTTTAAGGTTCTCTTTATTTTTGGGAATAGGAAAAAGTCAGACAGAGGCATGTCTGGCGAATATGGAGGCTGGGGCATCATTACAGTATTGTTTTTGGCCAAAAATTTTGTTCAAAATTTAACAATTTTAGAACAAATTTTGCTGCCACGTGTTTCATACCCAAAACGTTCAAAAAAATTTCATGGGATGAGCCAATCAATATACCACATCATTAGCGACTTCTTTGATGGTTTATAACCATTTCTTCCACTTTTTCCATGTTTTTATCGGTTGTTAATGTGCTTGTGCGTTCGGGGCGTTCGTCATCTTCAACGTCTTCAGGGCCATCTTGGAAACTCTTATACCACTTGTAAACTCTTGTTTTACTTATGGCAGACTCACTATAGGCCTTTGTTAACATTTCACAGAATTTATTTAATTTTTTAAGCAAAATTGGATACAAATTCTTTGATCCATTTCTTTTAACGACGAAAAATTGCCGATCTCATAAAACATGTCTAACCTTAGCGGCTGCTACAGACAAAGTAAACAATGAAAACAGCTAAAGTTATTATCATACTTTGGGGGCATATATACCAACATAATAAAGAAAATTTTATGACAACCGGACCCTCTGCACCCGCGAAATTTAACAATTCCCGTTATTTTCTGAACACACCTCGTATACGATATATATATACTGGCGTAAAATAATATGCCAATATAGGACCAACCTTGGATAAACATTGGCAATGATATATTAAATTATCATTTTATGCCAATATATATAGGACTAACATCTGCTAAATAAATCCAATATTGGCCCCAGATAAAATATTGGGCATAGGCGCTCCCCATATAAATATACTACTGGGGATCTTTGTAAAATTTGTAAAATTTTCGTTGAAAAATTAATGTAAAAAATCTAAAACAAAATTAAATCTTTGACACCCTGTATCTTGGTTATTATCAAGGTTTGGATGAGGCAAGTTTAAATAATTTGAAGAGTCAGCTGTTGCTATGTGTCTCATTACTTTTGGACCACCCTGTATATAACAAATTAATCAATTGATATATATATATATATATATATATATATATCTAGAAAAGTTATTTTTAAAAATGCAGGCAATTATTACAACTTTCAATGTAATTTCCACAAAATAAATTCGATCTAGCAACGCTGGTATATTACCTGTATATAACAATTAAAGACATTGGGTAATAGTAATCAACATTTTTAACGTTTAATTTATTTAATACTCTGAGACTCATTTCTTAATCACTTCCCTTGACCAGACGGCTATTTGATTGTTATGCTGATGACTGAAGTTATCAATAACCCAAGGTATAACCGATCATTATAAACGTATTAGAGCCAACCAGCATCGGTTAATATTGATAGCCGCACCTCCCTCTAAATGGACGAAAAAAAAAAGAATCTTCGGCTCTGATTACTTCGAAAAATTTTACAGTATCGAGAAAAAATGACGTTGGTTAATGATCGATAATTAAAGGTTTTGGATGAAAAATGATCGAGTTTTTATATTTTAAGATTTCTTGATTTTTAAATTTAAGTTTGTTTAAATCTATACATTAGAGATTTAGAAAATATATTGCAAAAACTAACTTGAGTGCATTTTTAAAATTAATTAAAAGGTCGATTTCATCATAATATCATAATATCCAAAAGGAGCCTTTATGTATTTAAAAACCAATAAACAGCGTTAAATTACAAGACCAACAACTTAAATCAACACATTAACAATTATTGTTTCGTTCAAAAATTACAAGCGATCGATGTTAGGTAAATTTAAGCATTAAAAACAATGTTTAGTATAAAGGAGCTTAAAAGCCTTTATTTTGCACTTAGGTATCAAAGCCATTTGATATGCGGCAGAATGTCATATAAATAAAAAATTTAAACTTTATTCAAAAATGGTTTTTAAAAATAATATACCAAAAGAAAAGAAAATTTTCAACATTAAAACTTATTCTTGAAAAAGCAAAACTTTGGTGGTATGTTAAACAAATATTAAAAATATTCTTCTGAAGATGCCAACACCGTTGCCGAAAAGTACTTTAAGCACTTTGTGTGTTGTTTTGGTATTTGGGAAATATTTCTAATATTTGATTATAACTTATTAATATTAGAAATATATTAAGTATTCGAAAATTATTTTGCATCAGGTCATTATTTATTTTTATAATAAAAAAATAATTACACCAAACTTCAATAGGACACTAGAAATAAAACAAAATCCAAAATGTTCTAATTCTATACGTCATTTTTTTATACGTTTTAATTTTTTTTTAAATTATTACAACCAAATATAAAAGAAATAAACGATTTTAAGTAGAAATAAATAAATGAATTTAAACAGTTCCAAGTAATAAAATAAAGAGTAGATATAATTAACTTAACTTAAATAATTATATTGTAACCAAACTAAAATTTATTATACATAATATGGATAACATTGTTTTTCTACGTGACAGGATGATCCACTTAAGATGTGCCATATACCTACGTATTTCAGAAACTACAACCAATGTAAATAAAATGTTTTAAATATTATATTTTTATTTAAAAATAATAATAATAATAATAATTTACACAGGGTGTTTGGTTTTCTCTGGGACGACACCAACTTTTTTATTTTCAATGGAACACCTTGTATTTTTTGGATTCTACACACTTTTTAAAGTATACTTTATTAATATATTAATTAAGAAAATGTTTATGCTTTTTGGGTAAATCAAAGTTTTAGTATTTTTTTAAATGTATACATTTGCTTAAACTTTTTAAATTTAACAACTACATAATTATTTTTTTTCTACTTCCACCTTTAAAACGCTCTTTATCGTACATGTTTCCATGACACTAAGTGACCTTTTAAATACACATTGACAAGTTGTGGCTTTATGGCGCTTTAGTCACGGGCTGAAGTTAGTTTTAAGTTAGTTGACAGTTGTCAAATGTGATACAATCGTTAAAATAAATTGCCTTTCTTGTAAAATAATACTAAATGTGAAAATTATTTTATTATATCAATACAAAAATACAAAAGTATTAAATAGTTTCTCAACGCTAATATTTGAAAAGTTTATATGAACATTGTACTCACCTTTTAATTTCGCCGGCAGTAAACTATAACTTAAATTCGGACACGGACTCCACTGTAAAGTGCTCGTAAAACATTTTCTTTACTTTCACTGTAAAAAACTGTCAATTTTCAAGATACATTTCGATTTATAACCTTTATAATTGTTTTAAATGTAAAAAAATGTAAAAATGTGACATTTGACAGTTTCCCCTGTTGTTTCATAGATGGGGCTCTCTACAAATTTTTTATGTAAAACATTTTAAGATAATAATAAGTATTGGTCGTAGAAAAAGTATAGTATGCACCTCGTTTATAAACTTTTCTATACACTCATTAACTTAAGCACTCGCTCGCAAGCTCGCTCGTGCCTAAATTAAATTCGTGTATAAAATGGCGTTTATCAAACTTGATACATAATATACTATTAAGCACTTTGTGGGTTGTTTTAGTGTTTGGGAAATATTTCTAATATTTGATTATAACTTATATATTAAGTAATGCGAAAATTATTTCGCATCAGGTCATTATTTATTTTTATAATAAAAAAATAATTATACCAAACATCAATAGGACACTAGAAATAAAACAAAAACCAAACCATATCTATAGGTCAAAGAAACTATTCATTTCTGGTTTTAATTTTTTTTAATTATTACAACCAAATATAAGAGAAATAAACGATTTTAAGTAGAAATAAATAAATGAATTTAAACAGTACTAAGTATTAAAATAAAGAGTAGATATAATTAACTTAACTTAATTTTTTTATAAAAAAATATTAATATTGTAACCAAACTAAAATTTATTATAAATAATATGGATAACATTGTTTTTCTTCTAAATTAAATTACGTGACAGGGTGATGCACATATACGTATTTCAGAAACTATAGTTTCGTATATAGAAACTATAGTTGTATACAACCAATTTGTAAGGGGACACATTTTATGATGTAAATAAAATGTTTTAAATATTATATTTTTATTTAATAATAATAATAATAATTTACACAGGGTGTTTGGTTTTCTCTGGGACGACACCAACTTTTTTATTTTCAATGGAACACCTTGTATTTTTTTGATTCTACACACTTTTTAAAGTATACTTTATAAACATATTAATTAAGAAAATGTTTATGCTTTTTGAGTAAATTTAAGTTTTAGTATTTTTTTTTAATGTATACATTTGCTTAAACTTAAAATTTAACAACTATGTATACATAATTATTTTTTTTCTACTCCCAACTTTAAAACTCCCTTTATCGTACATGTTTCCAGGGCACTAAGTGACCTTTTAAATACACATTGACAAGTTGTGGCTTTATGGCGCTTTAGTCACGGGCTGAAGTTAGTTTTAAGTTAGCTGACAGTTGTCAAATGTCATACAATCGTTAAAATAAATTGCCTTTCTTGTAAAAAAATACTAAATGTGCTAATATTTGAAAAGTTTATATGAACATTGTACTGACCTTTTAATTTCGCCGGCAGTAAACTATAACTTAAATTCTGACACGGACTCCACTGTAAAGTGCTCATAAAACATTTTCTTTACTTTCACCGTGAAAAACTGTCAATTTTCAAGAAATACATTTCGATTTATAACCTTTATAATCTGTGTTTATAAAATATAAAAATTTGACATTTGACGGTGACACACAGATTCCCCTATCGTTTCATAGATGGCGCTCTATACAAATTTTTGATTTTAATCATTTGTCGTAGAAAAAGTATAGTATGCACCTCGTTTATAAACTTTTCGCAAGCTCGCTCGTGCCTAAATTAAATTTGTGTATAAAATGGCGTTATCAAATTATCAAACAATAATATACTATTATCTTATGTAGTATCCATCTCTTTATTAATAACTAAGCTACAAGATGATTATATATTTTTTTCAAAACATTATAGAGGGTGTTTTATATACAGCGTGAAAGTTAAAGATTTTTAAAGGTAAAAATGTTTTTTTCAATGGATCACCATATATTTTTTAATATTTAAAAAAAACCACAACTTTTTATAATCAGGTGCCAAACGCGTATGTTGAATGTTAAAAATATCGGAAAAAAACGTGGAACGATTTGTTGTGTTGGGTGATTTTCGATAAGAAATCTTGGGTTGAGTTTTTACCGGTTTCCCAATATGTGGAAATCCGAATAAAGAAATAAATTGCATACAGTCCCTGTAAATATAAATTGTAAATATTAGTTACAATAAATACACATTTTAGTAATAATTAACGTGACAATTGTAAACATTTCAGTTCAGTAAAAATTTTCAAAAACAAAGCTTATTTTATTTTTTTCTTCTTTTTGGACTATTAAATACTCCCTATTCAAATCTTACACACCCTGTATAGAGGTTGTTTAAATAATGTAACCAGTCATGGAAATGATAAAATTAAACATAAAATGTATGACTAAACACAAAAATATTAATTAAAATTAAATTATTCTGTATTCTATCTAATGTTTCAAATTAAAATCCAAATCTAATACAGTATACCGGGTAATTAAATCTAACAAAAAACATAATAATCTTTACATTCATAGCAATTATAATGATTTATTTATGATACAATTAATATTAGGATTAATATTAAAAGGTAATTAATGGTTTTAGAAAATTTTAATTTAATTTAATTAATAATAATCTTAATGATTTATATTAAATTAAAATTTACATTGTTTTTAGAATATACTTTTTGCATAGTGAAATTTAATGTAATTAATTAGACTATTATTTTGCGAATTTGTTAACCGATAACTTTTTATAGCTGTAAGTAATTAAAATAAAAACAACAACTGAAATAACTATTATATTATTTATTTTATAAAACTTATAATAATTTTTATCGTTGATTTATAATATCTATATCTGTCATACAAAAAAATCTAAATACCGACCACTTGTCAGATCTCGCATAAAAAGTGCACCCCCGTCAATAATCTACGGATACCCTTAACAGAAAAAAGGTCTCGAAAATCCCGAATTTCTGTCGAATTTTCGCCACCTGTTGTATGCCATCGAGCCGGAATAATTTATTGGGATTGAAAGCCATTCACCACGAAATTTATCGGAGTTTGATTTTTGGACCTTCTTTTTATTCCGAGGGACGTTCTCACGACCTTTTCGTGTCTATGTCGAAAAAAGATATTGACAGATTTTATTGGGCATAAAAAGTTATACGATTGTATATATTGCGTACGTTTTTGTAATTTGGACCATGCTATTTTTGTAATTAGTGGACCTTTATTTGCTTGATAGTCAAATACTTTTTTACTTTACCTATTAAAATGGATTTAATTATAACAATACACAGTAAAAAAAAATCAACTCTAAGCAACACTAATTAGAGTTCACACAGGTCCACACTAAATAGTGTTGTTTTATAACACTACAATTAGAGTTAATTTGTAGTGTAATTTTCCCCAAGTAAGCAAGTATGATTTAACACTATAGCACTGAGGATAAAGTTATTTTACACTGTATTAGAAAGTGTTAATTTACCTAAAATAGTGTACCACATTTCCTGGGTAAAATTCCACTTTTGTTCAGTGTAAATTAACACTACTTTGGAAAATTTCTAATTTTAGAAAGATACTTTTACTATTTTAGTGCAAACTAGTGTAAATTAACACTATTATTTGAGTAAAACCTATTGGTGGTAGTGAATAAAACGAAAAGGTAAAGAGAAACATTTATTTGGAACAAAAATCTATGACAATTATCTAAATCGGTGCCTTTTAAAATATAATTTTATATTTGAGTCGTATGGCTGGCTTAACCAAAATGGTTCCTTAAAACGTAAAAGTTTTAGATCAATTGATGCAATGCAATGTTTTACTGGCTGTCAACTTGTAAGCAATGAATTATCTTGAGAATTCATCAGTAATCCATTTTTCTGTTATAAAAAATGGGTGATCCCATTGGTAGAGAGGCGTCAGCCGGCTGTATGTCGGGGATTTACAACACGTGTACAAATTTTCCATAATATTAATAAAAATATAGGTATAGGTTAATATAACAACCATTACGCTTGAAAATAAAAGTAAATCAAGTGTATGTATTTATATTATTAAGGTTACAAGTACCCGACCTACTGCCGTAAATTATTGATACCTATATAATATAGGTCGGGTATGGACATCCTTTTAACATATTGGTATTTATTGAGTAAGGCTTATGGATTCACCGTAATTAAAATCTAACTGAACAAAAATGCCACACTTCCACAACGCGGTATCTCCGGATATGCACTACGTAGGTAGATAGGTATCAACCATACATTTTAAAACGCATTTTGGTTAATACCAGTTTTTTCAGTCTATTTTGCCACTATTGGTGTAATTTAACTTTAATTGTGATACAATGTGCACTAGTAGTGTAAATAAAAAAGAGCTCTTAGTAACATCAAAACAGACAAAGAAATTGGCATGCACTGTAGTGTACATTTTGTCACTATTTAACACATTAAGGGGTAATAAACAATCGCATTAAGTTTTTCTACCCTTTTGATTTATTTTAATAATAAATAGTGTACATGTACCAATGCTTTAAATGTATTTATCTACTCCCACATTGACGAGTTGTGACTTAGATTTTAGTCACGGGCTGAAGTTAGCTTTATTATAAATTAGAGAAAAGTGAGGTTAATTCCGTTGACATTTGACAGATGTCAAATGTTTAACAAATAAAATTGGATTTAAATTCTTTATTGTGGTCGTCGTAGATAAAGTATACTGCCGTGCTTAATGAAAACGCCGTAACCAACAATTTTGCGATTTTTGTTTTACGGCATTTTCTACTAGAACAATTCATCCTGCGTCTATCCCCGGCACTCAAAAAACCGTATATATATAGATACGGTTTTTTGAGTACCGGGGATAGACGCAGGATGAATTGTTCTAGTAGAAAATGCCGTAAAACAAAAATCGCAAAATTGTTGGTTACAGCGTTTTCATTAACCACGGCAGTATAGTATGCAACTCGTTTTATAAACTTATCTAGACACTCGTTTTTATTAAACACTCGCTCGCAAGCTTCGCTCGTGCCTAATAAAACTCGTAACTAAAATGGCGTTTATAAAACTTGATACATAATATACTATTAATAAAGTTAATAAGCACTATATGCTACCTAGTGTATTTTGTAGTGTAACTTTTACACTTACAAATCAACTCTAATATTTTTACCCCTACACTAAAAAATTTACACGGTCAAAATTTTTTTACTGTGTAAAATGACAACAAGCTTTAATAAGAACAAGCTATAACACAGAGAGACAAAATTTGATTTTATTTCTCCCATGAAAAATTCCTATAGATTTTGAAAATAGCCTTAAAAAAATGATACCCGAGTCTCGGCGTTTTTTCAAATCAAGTCATTTTTAAGAGCGATTCAATAAAATGTTATCCACGTTATTGGGCACATAATATAACAGCTTCGATAACAGCTAGACTGTATGGTTTAAAAAAAATATTCACTGAATAAATGGACAACCATTAAAGCTACATTTTAAAATTATTTTAATTATATACAGGGTGTTGCACATTTACGAAATACAGGGTGTTTCACTTTCATGGTCCATTGAAAATTTCTGTGGAAGAGCAAAAGATATCGATTTAAAATTTTTAAAGCGTTATAATCCAATTAAGCCTATTTTTCAAAAATATTTTAAACATAATGCCACTTCCGGTTTGACTTTAACTTTGTTATTTCAAATTGAACACCCAATGTATTTTTACATTTTTAAATTATACATAGAATTCTGAGTAAAATTACTATACCATGTCCTTTTGGAATCTTAAAACATTGTTTAAAAGATTCCATGTCAATTCTTTAACATTTTTCAACAAATTACCCAAGACAACCCAGGGCAAATTAGGCTTACTGTATACATATAGGTGATTCTACAAAAGTTGGACAACTTGATGTCATCAGTCAATAGAGTAGGTATTTTAATATTTTTTGTAAATATTTTAGTATATATATTACAAAAGTTCCAGGTTTTTTTAACTTGTCCACCCAATTTTAATGTTTTCACTACAAACTATAAAACATACACTACAAACTATAAAACATTAAATAATGTATTTTTCATATTTTATCATAGATTCAAATAATAGCAATTTTTAAAAAATTGATAATCTTTGTACTCACTTTTACCCGTCAGTTCTGTGTCGAATGTTAAAATTCAAGTCCTCGTTTTAATTTAAGTGTTGGTAAAAAATTATCAGTGCCGTGTCGTCAGTTCCATGTTTGATGTTTCGGTTATCTTTTTTTCGCAAACTTTAATTTATATTCTGCTTGGGCAGAACTTGTTTATTTAATGTCATTATAAACTCATATAAATTTGGTGTGGGTCCCATATCTAATAATTGAGAAATCGGTATACCCAAAATTCATTATTTGATTTTAAGATATTTAATGTATAATATGCTTAAAGTTGCAATAAATCTTATATTTTCCTAAAAATTATGTATTTAATTAGTACCCTGGTATACTCGTCACTTCCCTTGCATTCAAATTTAGAAAACACAGATATTTCTGGAACAGTATATTTATTATATTATCTATGTTCTCATAACAAAATACTGTTCAATTTTCTACGAAAACTATAAACAAAATGAGGTCAAAAGTTGCCCAACTTGTAGAATCACCCCATGTTTTTATAAGATTTATAAGATTTATAATCAAATAGAAAATTAAAAAACATTTTGATTGTCCCTATACCTAAATTTCTGAGATATTTAACAATTTCTAATATTTCACCCAGAATAGAAGATATAATGTAGAAGTATTAATTAATTACTAGCTTGAATGTAAATGGAGGACACTTTGAACATTTAGTAATAAATTAGTAATAAAAATTGTTAATTAAAATATTGTTGGTTTATTAAATTGTTACAGTTACGTTCATTTTATTAAAACATTTCATAAAATTAATTTTATATTTTATTGAGCTAGTGCTTTATCTAGTTGACATCATAAAGCTTTGTTGAATTTTTTTTAAATTATCAAATACTGTTTGTATTACTTTTAAATTTTAAAAATGTTTGGCTTGTCAATATTTTTTATAATTCACTGACTGCTTTTTTATTAGTAATTTTGTTTGCAAAACACTTTATTGGGTAACAAATTGTTTAAAAAAACTGAAAAATTGACGCCATTAAATTTTAAACAATGACAGATTACGTGGTAACCATTGATACCGTCAACTCACAGGTTTCTTGATACAAAATAATATTTAAAACTTTTGATATTGTTAAATATCTCTGAAATTATTAACTTTAGGTATAGGGAGTAGTTTGTTAACAAATTTTAAAGAATTGACATGGAATCTTTAAAACAATGTTTTAGGATTCCGAAAATTCTACCCCCATATCCGCAAACCTAATATCAAACAAGTTTTAGGCTATTTTTGATTGACGCGTTTTGTCAAATTTTAACGTAAAAATAACTCGAAAACTATTTACTTTATGTGTGGGACATGGTATAGTAATTTTACTTAAAATGTTATATAGAATTTAAAAATGTAAAAATATATGGGGTGTTTTATTTAAACAGTTGATGTCACTTCCCAAACCAGGTTCAAGATATTTTAGAAAAATAAATTTCAAATCTATATATCGATTTGAAATTTATTTTTCTAAAATATATAAGATATATCTTTTTCTGTTTCCCATTTTTAAAATCTGTTAAAATTTTTCATGGGAGGAAAATCGTGTTGAACTGTGTAATAAAAGTTTTATTATAAAACCAAGGGAGAAATTAATCATACCATGTAGTAGGAGGCCAAGGTTGAGTCTAAATATGAGTTTATGGAGGCACCTCCAAAAAAGGGGTACCAATTTTTTTTTAAATTTCTTTCTTAATGTTATTTTCTTTTATAAAATCTAAAGACTCTTATTAAGCCATCTTAATGTTACCGCAAAAAGGTACGATTAACATATAAAACTTGCAATTACATCCTCATTAAATTCGTTGTGCAGAAAACAATCGCAGAAACCCATGCAAAAACAAAGACACATCAATCCCTATCGCGCTTTTTTGTTTTTTATTAAGGCTGTTAAACAATTGAACGTACAGGATGCGCCTACCGCGATATTTTAAAGCTTAAGGGGCAATCACAGCTATCTATGATAATATTGTTCGGAATCGCTATCTAGTGTGCGATGCACAGTATGCATTCTCAGTTTTAGTTTTATTTTTTTTTTAAGATTAAAGATTGTGGGAATTGGATGGATTAATGAATGTAATAGTAACTGTGAATTTGCTGTTAATTGGGAAATTTGAAAACAATACATTAGTTATTTTACACTGCAAAAACTATTAGGGTCATTATACTTTTTAGCCCCTTCTACCTTTAACAAATAAATACTTTACATTTTCATATACACGTGACTATAGAATTTAGGAAAACTAAATGTCATTATAATGTTACTCTCAGCAGTAAAGTTTCGTTTAAAGAGTGTGACAAAAGAGACATGTGACGAAGGAGACATTTTTCAATATAAAAAAATATATTTTTCAAGTGACAGAATAAATGCACATTAAACGTAGCATTTATTAAGAAGGAAAAAATTGGATTACTTTACATGAGAAAAAAAATACTGCAAATACTTACCGATTAAAAACACACGCTGCTTGTTTGTAACGCGCAAAATAACAATAGCGCCTGCAGCGGCGCCATCTTGTGCCACAGTTATAAACTACATGGGTTACAGAGTTATTTTATATGTAATGCTAAAACTTATAATATTTTATAAGGAAGCAGTTTTTATTGAGGCGGTTTTTGGCGAAGTAGACATTAAATATAAGGACAAGGTTTGGTCACCCTTAAAAAATTATTCACAGACATTCTATCAAATTCTTTATGAGGAGCTACTTATTTCTTATTTCATTTTAGTTTTAAAATTCTCTTTCATACGAAACCTATGAAATATATCCAACTTTTCACCATTGTAAAATGATGGGGACATGGGGTTATACAGGGTGTCCTGAAATTAGTGCACCATACTTTAACAGCAGATTCTCCGTGCAAAATAAGAAAAAAAGTCCCTATAAACATAGGTCAGAAAATGCCTCTTAAGGGACCTATAGGTCCTGTATACAGCCCCCAAAAGGAAAAATGGTTTATTTAATATCTCCAAAACCGTTAAAGATAGAAAAGTGAAATTTGGGGAATTAATTAAACTTTTTATAATAAGACGTAACAATTTAAAAAATTTCATGAGGTTTGGGTCAGATTGATAGGAAGTGGGGTTAAAACCTTAACTTTTTTGTACGTATCTTCTACCAGAATTTGATGTCAGATTTTGAAATTTTGGAGAAAACTCCAAAAGCACATAAAAAAGGTCATCTTGTTGAACTTCAATAACATACACCGTTTTCGCTTAAAATCGATTTGAAAATTATTTATTATATTTTACATGGCATAAAAATTCACAATTAAATCACAACCATAGAAATGGTGGTCCTTGGATGTCAGATTCTGTCAAAAAATCCGCTAGATTTTGTTTGAATCCACCTTAATCACAAAAATGATACATTGATACAATCCAAATTGTCAATTTTCATTCATTATTGTTAATTGTGTCATTTTTGTAATAAAGGTGCATTTAAACAAAAATCTAGCGGATTTTTTTGACAGATTCTGACATGGAATACGACTGCCATATTTAGAAAAAAAAATAGAATAATTCAAGACAGGTGACAGTTTCATGTAGAAAGTGACAGGGTGTTTCTACTTTTTTATAAATATTAGATAAAAACCATATTCAGGGCCCCCTTTTCGGGGGCTGTAGCTCCCATAGGAGCTATATATTTATAGGGACTTTTTTTCTTATTTTTGGACGTAGAATCTGCTGTTAAAGTATGGTGCACTAATTTCGGAACACCCTGTATAATGCTAACTTTTAACCCAGTGGCGGCTGGTGGATTTTTGGTATACCAATATTTCAGTTATTAGACATGGTACCCACACCAAATTTATAATAGTATATAATGACATTAAATGGAAAAGTTTGGCGCAAACAGAATTTAAATTGAAGTTTGCGAAAAAAAAGTTAGTTTTTCCTGTCGCCTCACCCGCCTCCAGGCCCCCTCATTTAAGATAATTCAAATTAAAGTGGTGCAATTTATTATCTAATATAATTTATCGAAAAATTTTAAATTTTATTTAAAAATAAAATATATAAAATATTACAGGTTTTATACCATTTTAAATATTTTTTTATTTTAATAAAATAAATAATAAAAATTTAAAATCGAATAAAATCTGTAATATTTGGATTTTTTAAATAAAATTTTAAATTTGTCGATAAATTATAGTAGATAATAAATTGTACCACTTTAATTTGAATTATCTCAAATAGGGGGGCCTGGAGGCGGGTGAGGCGACAGTAAAAACTAACTTTTTTTCGCAAACTTCAATTTAAATTCTGTTTGCGCCGAACTTGTTTATTTAATGTCATTCTCATGTCTAATAACTGAGATATTGGTATATATAAAACAACCTTATTTAAGGCAATAAAAATATTTTTATATTTAATTGAAAAATTTTCTATTAATTTTTGTTATTTTAAATTCCTACTTGTAAATCTAGTTCTATATTAGCTGTCCTAATTTATTATTTTTTTAATAAGAAATTTTAGGGCTAACTGACAAATGGGAGAGAGTCTTAATAGTATAATGATCCATTACTTTAATCTTGTAATTATTACAAAATTAATAATATTAATAAAACTTCTAATGAACAGTCGCATCTCTTTTATCCTCCAGCCACCCAAAACTCGAAGTGTAGCCGCAAAAAAGAAAAACAGCCTCGCATCGGGGAGCGAAAAGGAAAACAAAAGCAACTCAGAACCGAAACAATCGAGTAATTCAGAACGTTGTCGATGCGAATTTGTTTCCAGGGGCGATTTATTTCATTTTCAAGCCACCCTTGACTCAATTGAAGAAATACATCGCCCCCCATCCCCCCCATTGTTGTCGCGCCCGCATGGAGAAAGCGAATTTAATGGGACAGATTTTGCTTAAAAGTTTTTTGTGAAAAATATTTATAATGATATAAATTCGTGATGTATAAAACAGAAAAATTTTATATAAAAATTAAACCATTGTTTTTTGAAATTTTTGATATTTTTTTTGCAGTTTTGATACTCTTAAACATACTTTTGACATGTTGGAAATTTTTGGAAAATTTTGACATTCTGAAAACAGGTTTTTGACATTTTCACACTCTTTTGTACGAAAAAATGTATCTAATTTGTAAGGAAAAATACAAATTTTACAAAAAAAACCCAAATAATTTAAAGATGCTGGTTTTTTAGACCCTCTTGATTTATTTTGGTCTCGACAGGTTTAATTTCTCAAACATGTTTTTGACAATTATTACAGTTATTCCATTTGACAATTTTTTGATATTATTGACACTTAAAAATGTTTTGACATTTTTAACATGTTTGACTCTCTTAAATGTATTCTTGACATTATTGAACAATTTTTGGAAATTTTTTTTTGACATTCTGAAAACATGTTTTTCACATTTTCGGACTGCTTCGTAAAAATTGTGGTATCTAATTTGGAAAGAACAAGACAAATGTTATTATAAAATCCAAATTGGTTAAAGAGTCTGATGATTTTGACTTTCTTGATTTATTTTGGTCTCGAAATGTTTAATTTTTTCAAGGAGTTTTTGACAATTTTGACAGTCTTAAATGTATTTGACAATCTTATCAATAAAATAAAATTTTGAAAGACTTACCTACATAAGCATTTTTGACATGTTTGACACTCTCAAGTGTATTGTTGACAATATTAAAAAGCCTTAAATGAATTTGACAATCTTAAAAACTTTTTTGAAATTTTTTACAGACTTAAGCATGTTTGACTTGTTGGACACTCTCAACAACACTAAACATGATTTTGACATTTTTAACACTCTTCTCAAATATATTTTTGACATGGTTGACACTCTTAAATGTGTTTTTCATATTATTAAACAACTTTTGACATTTTAGTCATCCTAAAAACAAGTTTTTGACATTTTTAAACTCAAATTTTTAGTCTTATGTTTAATATTTTACACATTTTTTACCATTTTTGTTCTTAACATTTTTAATTTTTTTTTAACATTTTTGACACTCTCAAATATATTATTGACATTCTTAAATATGTTTTTGACATTTTTAACACTCTAAGTGTGTTTTCACATTCTTAAACATATTTTTGACATCTTTCCAACTTTATTAAACAATTTTATAGAATTTTCAACATTCTTAAACATGTTTTGACATTTAACGTGAAAACAAGTTTTTGACATTTTCACACTCTTTGTTTAATAGATTTTTAAAGAATTTTTTTTGTATGTATTAAATTGATAAAAAGGATACAAATTAATTTAAAAATCCATTATTTTGGTCTCGAAATGGTTAATTTTTTAAACTTGTTTTTGACAATTTTGGCATTTTTGAAACTTTTAAATGTGTTTAGAAATTCCTAAAACTGGTTTTGACATTATTGACTCTTTTTAATGTAAAATGTATATTCTTTAACATGTTTTTGACATTTCTAACACTTTTAAATATGTTTTGACCTTCTAAAACATATTTTTGACCTGTTTGACACTCTTAAATGCGTTCTTAACAAGTTTTAACATTTTTGAGAATTCCAAAACAAGTTTTTGACATTTTCACACTTTTTGAAAAAAAAATCAATATTTGTTAAATATGCTGATGATTTGGACCCTCATGATTTATGTTGGTCTCGAAATCTTTAATTTCTAAAACATGTTTTCGGCATTTTTATACTCTTAAATTTATTGTAGACATTCTTACACTTATTATATTTTTTAACATTCTAAAACATATTTTAGACACGTTTTTAACATTTTTACTATCTTAAATGTTGTTTTGACATTCTTAAATAAATTTTTGACGTTTTTGATACTCCTTAAAGTATTATTGACATTCGTAAACATGTTTTTGACATTAACACTCTAAAATGTATTCTAACATTGTAAAACAAATGTTTGTAATTCAAATTCAAAAATTTGTTAAAATATGTTTGACATTCTTAAACATTACAAAGTATTCTAAATATTTACTGTTCAAATTTGTTTGACCCTTTAAATTATATTTTTGACATTTTAAATTGTATTTTTGAAAAACATATTTTCTTAAATATTTTGCGTTCATAATGACTTCATTATAACACCGCTTTCGGTGCTGTAATAAGATACTTTATCCCACCCAAAATTTTGATTTTATAGGTTGGCTATACTTTTAACATAAAATTTTGCATATTGGTTATAATGTTTTTATGATTTTTCTTGTACTTACGTGACTTTTCCGGCAATACATTTTGTTTAACACCAAAGAAAATCCTTTTTTTTTCTTTAACATTAACAGCCGCCTATTGCAAATAAGTAAATTAAGGACGGCATGGAGAATCGATTTTGACATTGACTGTCAAACCAAAGACTGTGATTACCAACTATCTAAAGTAAAATTAGACCAAATTAATAATTAATTTTTTTTATATAATTTTTGCAAAATAGATAAAATAGCAAAAAGAACTCATGTCATGACCTTTTGTCGCACTTCGCTAACTTCAGCCCGTGACTAAAGCGCCATAAAGCCAGTATTTAAAGTATTTAAAAGGTGATTTAGTGTCATGGAGACATGAACGATAATGTGCGTTTTAAAGGTGGGAGTAGAAAAAATAAGTTTTGAATACAAAAAACATATCCACACAAAATCAGCATACGCTTCACAGTGCGTTAGCACTCATCTTCCATATACACCCGCAATTAGTGGAGTACCTCCAGAAACATTGTTTTCATTTGATAGGTTTTCGCCCGGGGATATTGTCGGGAAATTTTCTTGCTGCTTACGATCATTTCCCTTAATCAAACAATTTTCGCGGAAAATTATTTTACAAGCAATTGTTTATCCATCGATTGAACCGCGAAATTGAAACTCTAAACGTCTAATAAGTTTCTAAACGTTTGCCTATTCGGATTGCCTTTGATGTGAACAATTCAATGATGATAATAATGTGTATGATCGTATTTGTTATCGTAAAGTTAAATTTAAAGGGATTTATTTGATTATAAAACCATTACTTGGTATTAAAGGGTTGTTTGTAGATATATTTTAGTAATTTGGTTTTATTTACAATTTGACAGATGTGCCTTCTGGGGTTTCAAAACTATATCGATAAAAGTAGCTTTAGAAGAACTAAACATCTTTACACTGTTATAAAAATCAGATTTGTTAACATGAGTTTGTAGTTTGTGGTTTTGTAAAGGTAATATGCAATTTTGTTAGCATGCATGCATTTGGTTAATTTCAAGGTTACAAAATATTTTGTTTATGTTTAACAAATTATTTCGTTGAAAAAGTACACGTGATTTCAGGCAGTCAATCAAAACATTTCCCATTGACAATACGCATCAACAGGTTCATTGACGTGAGCGTATGCAACTTAGAAAATATTTATAAATTTTATTCATATTTAAATTAAGTCTAGAGTTAAGTTTATTTATATTTCATTATTGGCAATTGAAATAATCGTAATATCATTAGCAAATGAACAGTGATATTTAATTCATTACAGTATAACAAAAATAAAAGGGGTCCTAACACACTTTCTTGAGGGATTCCTATATCAACATTACAAAAGTCTGATATTTCGTCCTCAAAAAGAACAAATTGCTGTCTGTTTGACAAATAGGATTTTAATCATTTATTACACTGGCTAGAATTTCATGACTAATGCAATCGAATGCTTTTGAAAGATCGACAAATGAAGCCATAACTTTAAATTTGTCATTAAGGTGTTTATAAATATAATCAATAAATATAATCATCATTTGTTAAAGCAGTTAGTGTGGATCGATTTTTTAGAAAACCATGCTGATTTTTCGATAATAATATATTATATTGTGAATATTCAAAAATTTAATTATTCGTGCACTTTTCAAGAATTTTTGGTATGACTATACTACATATGTGTTATTTTTTTTGTTTAGTAAATTGATTAATAAACAACATTTCCTATAAAAACTCCTTTTTATTTAAGTTCCCAATTTCCACCATATACTTTTGTTACTGGGTCTACAAAAATGGTCTACAATAAGGTCCTTTTTGAAAATTACAAGAATTATGGTTGAATAATTGATAAAGGATTTTGTTATAATGTAAATCTATCTAAATTTTTACAAACTACTTATTCAATTAGTTAACAGATTACAGTTGGTTATAAACTTAACATACAGATATGTGGACCAGGATTAATCTGGTTAATATTTGGTTAAATTAACAAATATTTTTTTACTGTGTAGGGCGGCTTTTTATGTAATTAAATATTTTAGAATATCTATAGATGCATATGTATGTCTTTTTCTCTAATTAATGCATTTTTTAAAGTTTTTACTTATTAATATATAAATAAAATTGTGAGTGGTAATGTATCAATAAATTCTATTCTATGTTTAGTTTTGTATTCTTTCCAACAATAAATGGTACCTGTTCTACCTCACTTAAGTGTATTTGCGCACTCATGTAAACGTTACATTGTGATATGTAGTACATTCATAATCAATAATGCGTCTGCAGACGCAGACAAGCAGGTACTTTAGCACTACGTATACCGAGGTGGGTACTAACTGGCCGAGCTCAAAACTACCTTCCGCACTAATGCGATTATAATTACCGAGTCTGATAAGTCGGCATTGAACGCTCACTTGGCCGCCCACTAAAATCAAAAATCGTCCCTGATGATGCCTGGCAGCGATTTTACAGCTTACAAATTGACATGCTACGGACTTTACTAATGCAAGTCTCTGATCGAAATTAATGTTTTTTGTTCGTCCTTTTACACCAAAGTTTTTATTGCCGCTGATTCGCTTTTAAAGTCCCTGCCCTGTTTGTTATTATGTCGCGCCATGTGAACGTGTTAAAGGATTCGTGAGAATCGCGGGAGGCTGCCCGAGCCGTCTTTGATTGACTGTGAGTTTGTTTGTTGTGGTACCACTTATGAACAATAAGTAGGCTGTTTTTATGGATTCTTTGCATGTTTATACGATTGGAACCTTTTTTTGTAGAAATATATTAAATATTACTTTCATTTAACAGACCGAACAAAACAAACAAAATTTAAACGCATGATCAAGTCATTAATTAAGGTGGACAGCGCGGTCATTATTGGTGATTTTTTATCAAATCGAAATAAAATAAAAGCACAGAAATATCTCAACTACTTTACTGAAGATAAAGCCGATTTTTCGAATGATATTTGTTACTTTTTGTTTGTTTGTTTTTTTTAAACGAATTTATTGCTTTACGAAATTTGTAAAGCGGTTCAGTAAAATGTTCGGAATACCATTGCTCGGCGACGCGTATCTCAAATTTAAACAAGGAAGCGCCATTTTAAAGAAAATTGAATGCCCTTTCAAAAGATATATCACAACATATATGTATACCCCCCTTTCCTCTTATATGAAAAAATAAGTGTGAATTCCACCCCCGCTAATGGGTTGATGTTACAGTGATGAAATCAATGTGTAAATATGTCCACCTGAAAACAAAAGTATACGGGCCAAAAGATATTTTTTATTACCACAACAGGGTATGGAGTTACATACACAGTAAAAAAAAATCAACTCTAAGCAACACTAATTAGAATTCACACAGGTCCACACTAAATAGTGTTGTTTTATAACACTATAGTGTATACAATTAGAGTTAATTTGTAGTGTAATTTTCCCCAAGTAAGCAAGTATGATTTAACACTATGACACTGAGGATAAAGTAATTTTACACTGTATTAAAAAGTGTTAATTTACCTAAAATCGTGTACTTCTACACTTCCTGGGTAAAATCCCACTTGTAAATTAACACTACTTTGGAAAAGTTCTAATTTTAGAAAGGTACTTTTACTCTTTTAGACTAAAAGTTTTAGTGCAAACTTCTAGTGTAAATTATTATTATTATTTGAGTAAAACCTATTGGTGGTAGTGAATAAAAAAATATAATTTTATATTTGAGTCGTATGGCTGGCTTAAGCAAAATGGTTCCTTAAAACGTAAAAGTTTTAGATCAATGCAATGTTTTACTGGCTGTCAACTGGTAAGCAATGAATTATCTTGAGAATTCATCAGTAATCCATTTTTTCTGTTATAAAAAATGGGTGATCCCGGCGGCTTTATGTCGGGATTTACCACACGTGTACAAATTTTCCATAATATTAATAAAAATGTAGGTATAGATTAATATACAACATTACGCTTGAAAATAAAAAGTAAATTAAGTGTTTATGTATTTATATTATTAATGTTACAAGTACCCAACCTATAGGTGAATCCATACTGGCGTAAATTATTGATATATAATATAGGTCGGGTATGGACATCCTTTTAACACATTGGTATTTATTGAGTTTTAAGGCTTAAAGAAAAAGGAAGTATAATACTTACCAAAAAATAAGAATGTTCTCTTATGGATTCACCATAATTAAAATCTAACTGAACAAAAATGCCACACTTCCAAAACGGTTATTACCAGTTTTTTCAGTCTATTTTGCCACTATTGGTGTAATTTAACTTTAATTGTGATACAATGTGCACTAGTAGTGTAAAGAAAAAAAGCTCTTAGTAACATCCAAACAGAAAAGAAATTGGCATGCACTGTAGTGTACATTTTGTCATTATTTAAGTTTTTCTACCCTTTTGATTTATTTTAATAATAAATAGTGTGAATGTACCAATGAATAATGTTCATATTCTTTAAATGTGTTTAATATAGTTAATAAGCACTAAATGCTACCTAGTGTATTTTGTAGTGTAACTTTTACACTTACAAATCAACTCTAATATTTTTACCCTTACACTAAAAAATTTACACAGGCAAATTTTTTTACTGTGTATGCATTTTTTGGTCTCCTTGGCATGATATTATTATGACATCAACATTTTCATATGAATTTACCACAAGACGTTCCATTTTTCCATTTGGGTGGACGGAGCATGATTAAATGTACCACACTGTATACTCTTCCGCTTGAAGACACTAGGTAATTATTCAAATGCAAGAATTAGTTAGCTTAAGTATTTAGACAAGTGCAGTGATTTTAACAAAAAGATTCGCACAATAAATAAAGATTAATTGGAAGCAAAGCAAGGTAACAATGCTCGGTTAATTTTCAGTTTTTCAAAGTGCAAGATTTACTTGTCTGACAAGCAAAAAAAACATTTAAAATTTATTTCCGTAATTAGGATGTTTCATTATATTTTTATCTAAGAAAAAAAACAGAACAAAATTACAATAAAACCCCTCCAACTCAACAAGTGTTCATCGTACGACCGAAAACAAGTGAAAATCGCTTTTCAATAGTCCCGATCGCGGCGTGCGGCGACCAAACAATCGACGACCGAGCAAGGGGAGCCCATTAATCAAAGTCGGCCGGTTTAAATCGGAACAATTACTTTCGCAATTTGTTTCGTTTCTCGTTTTAAATTTTGTTTATTTTTTTTTCGTTTGTTTTCCAGCGACTAATGCGATTTACACGCCGCTAAAACCGTGTCAAATCGATCGCATTACCTGGGTTAGTCGATTTTCGTTTGTTTCCAAGGCAGTCTTGTGACTACTTGATTAAAAGGGCTTTATGGTATTTTTAATGATAAATTTAAAATTTAATTAGAAGGGAAGATTCACCTTGAATAAAGAGGACACGTCTATAATAACACTGGTTTATAGCCAAAATTTATATTCGATGCAACTATTTTTTTTAATGTCTTTTGGCCAGCACAATTCATTTTTTTTGCATGATTTTGTTTTTTAAATGCATTTTTACAATTTCAAACATATCTTGACTTAAAAACATAAATACATAATTTATTGGAAAGATTTATTGCAACTTTGAGCATATTATACATTAAATATCTTAAAATCAAATACCACAGATCAGTGGCGGCTGGTGCATTTTGGGTATACCGATATCTCAATTATTAGATATGGGACCCACACCAAATTTATATGAGTTTATAATGACAATAAATAAACAAGTTCTGCGCAAGCAAATTATAAATTGAAGTTTGCGAAAAAAACATAACCGAAACATCGAACATGGAATTGACGACATGGAACTGACGAAACGGATACAAATTTGAGATTATAATTCGGAATTAAGTATTTTACTGATATTTTTTATTAGTGGATGCTACTAATCAACAAATCACATGTAGCCTTATATAAATTGCAATAAAATATATTTACGTAAGAAAATAAGTACTCACCACAGTACTGAAATTTTGACTGGAACTATACGTGCATTTACCACAACTTCGCCGCTTGCATTGTTTTCAAGATGACTGTCGTGCAAAGGGCGGGCTCTGTAAGTAATTTTTTACTAACACTTGAGTTAAAACGAGGACGACGTTTAAACTTCAATATTTCGCAGGACGTTTGAATTTTAACATTGGACACAGAACTGACGGGTAAAAGGGAGTACAAAGATTATCAATTTTTTAAAAATTGCTTTTATTCCAATCTATGATAAAATATGAAAAATACATTATTTAATGTTTTATAGTTTGTAGTGAAATTGAAAAATTTAAGATAAATTGAATATATTTTAAAATATAATCTCTTAAATATTTGATTCAGGAGTTGTGACACGCCAAGGTACTGATGTTTTGAATATTTATTATGTTTTTCTACAAACGTGCTTTTGAAAAAATACATTAAAATTGGATGAACAAGTTAAAAAAACCTGGATCTTTTGTAATATACTAAAATAATTACAAAAAATATTAAAATACCTACTCTATTGACTGATGACATTAAGTTGTCCAACTTTTGTAGAATCACCCATATGTCGATTACTTGAAATAGCGAAACTACAAAGTATCAAATATAAATAAGAAAAATAGTTTAGTTCAACATTAATTGTAAAAAATAAATAAAAGTAACAATATTTAATAACCCCAATTAATGACGGGGAAGTAATAAACTGTTCAGTAAATAAATCAATTTTGTTCGGTAAAAAAATAAAAATGTTTAGTAAAAAATAATAAATGTTCAGTAAAATAATCCATGTTGCACAGTATTTTAATATTTTTTTATATTATGCCTTTTCAATATTCTGTAATTTCGATATTTTAAACAGTCGGGATTTTATTTTCCATAACTTGTCAATAAATTGATCGTCGATTAAATAAAATTTCGATATTTTCATTTTGATACTGTGGGAATTCAAGAATTGTTGATAATACAGCATATAAACTGCTCATTATTTTTCAGGCAAAATTTTAAGACTTACTCGACAAATTTTGTTCGAAAAGTTTCAATTGCACAGCTAATTCGCGAACGTTATTTGTGTTTTGTGATGCAAGTAAAAACTGCAAAACTTTGGTTTAGTACTAGATTTCGATTTATTATTTCTTATATCATTGATTAAGAAACTCAACGCTTATATGCTTAAATAGTTACGACAGTGTGTATTTTATCCAAGTAATCATGATCATCGTGAATTATTTTGTTTTTAATTGTAAATATAATTCAAGACCTAAATCATTGCATTTTTATGTTTTACCAAAGGATCCAATTCGGTACGTATATTTGTTGGTGTAGAAGTAACTAATGAACTTTACCTAATGGGTATTTCCATTGTAACGGGTGCGACACTGCGTTATTTCATAATAATAAGGTGTTTGTTCATATATATCAGGATATGTTAATATACAAAAATTGTACAAAAAATTAGATATTTAACTCAAACAAAATGTCATTAAAAACTTGTATAGAAAACCTTTTATAACGTCATAAATTTTCTAAAATTTTCTCAAAATGTAACGAATGTGACATTTAAACTTGATTTTTTGTCAAGGTGGGGTAAGGTTTCGCAGAAATACCTTAATACAATTTATATTTAAGTTTGGACATCTTTAAGAAATTTAACAAAAAATAATAGTTGTACAAACATAACCTTAAAATAGAACATTTTTATATTTGAGTCCTCTAAAAAACGCCGAAAACTGCATTTTAAAACAGTAAACAACAAAATATATATACGAATTCATGACAACATAATATTTTATATCATATATAATAATATTATATTATAATAACCGTTTTTTGTGTTATTTACCGTTGAGTGGAGACTCAATCAACGCTTTTAATAATGGCATAACGCTGTTTAAATTTAGACGACTTATTTGTTTTATGATTTTTACTGAATTGAAATGTTTACAATTTTCACGTAAATCATTACTAAAATGTGTATTTATTGTATCTAATAGGTAAAATTTATATTTACAGGGACTGTATGCAATTTATTTCCACTGTTTATTTTAAAATTGGTAAAAACTCAACCCCGGTCGATATATCTATCTATAGAATGTATTTTGATATTGTGAACGTCATTCCAAAACTTTAATTAATAAATTACATAATACAATATAAACTACCAATAGGGTAACAATCCAAAAATAAACAAAAATTTTAATTTTGTCACTTGTACAAAAATTGTCATGACTTTGTCAATTATAATTATAATTTTAATTATCAATAGATTTTTTTTGTAAATTAATTTTTAAAGCATGCAGTTATATTAATAATAACTTAGAAATCTTGATAAATAAAGTCGAGAATAAAGTCCTGTGTGGCAATAATCCTTGAAAAAGGACCAATAAATCAAAAAACAAACAACAATATAGCGTCCATTAGAGCGGTTGGACATAATTTCCTTTAACGGCTAGTAAGTTTCAGTAATACCAACACAGAAAAAGCACCCTATATCGGAATTTTCTGCACTTTTTCTCCCAAGCTGATATAATTTAAGTGTACTATTTACGAGCCATCCGTATTTATTTGCGGACATTATTTTTTTCCGCTCCAATGGACGTATGGTCTTCGTCTCATCTTGTTAATTACAAGTTATTTATGTTTACTATTTTGCTGTAGTAAGTAGGGGTAGACAACACACACATTTGCTCAATTATGTGTGTCATGTAATTACTCAAAAAATTTCTTTATACTCTCTAAAAATGAATTAGTCAAAAATTACTAATTTATTTGTTATTAGTGGCTGCTTTTTTACTTGTACCATGGTTAACCATGGAATACCATTGTATTCCAAAATTTAACAGCCAATTCTTATTTAAAATTGTCCCCTGAATCCGAAAATACCGTCAAAAATTATGAAAGTTGAGCAGTTTTTAAGATATAGTCAATTATATATTAAATGGAAAATTGAATATATCTCAAAAACTGTTCTACTTTTTTTAACTTTTTACTACATTTTCGGATTCAGGGGACAATTTTACATAAGAATTGTCTGTTAAATTTTAGGATACCATGGTTAACCATGGTACAAGTGAAAAAGCAGCCACTAATAACTATTAAATTAGTCATTTTTTACTAATTCATTTTTAGAGAGTAGGTTGCAGTTAATTTTAATTTAACTAAAACTTAAAAATGAACTACTACTCATAATTATCTTTAAATTATATAGTAACCATATCTTTAAACTAAACTACAAATAAATTATATATTTTTAAAAATATTATACAGGATTTTTTTTATACCGGCATTGGAAGTTTCTGGGTAACGTAAAAAGATCGATTAAGCGTTTCTAATAATAATAATAATAATAATAATATAATAATTATAATCCATTTAAGTCTATTTTTCTAAAATATTTAAAAAAAGTTCACTTCCGGTTTGACCGGAAGTGACATCAACTTTGTTATTTCAAATAGAACACCCCATATTTTTTTTTACATTTTTTACATTTTGAGTAAAATACCATCTCCTATATATATCTAAAGTAAATAGTTTTCGAGTTATTAATTTTTTTCGTTTAAGTTTGCGCGTCAATCAAAAATGGCCTATAAATTTTTTGCTATTAGGTTTGCAAATATGGGAATGAAATTTTTGAAATCTTAAAACATTGTTTAAGGATATAGGGGTGGAATTTTTTGAATCTTGACCCTTATATGCATATGATTTTATTTTTGTACAAAATATACATGAATCGTTTTCAAATGGCTAATATCATTTAAAAAATAAAAATCGAAAAGAAAAATTTATAAAAAAAACAAAAAGTACCAAATTCCTCATCTGTCAGACCTTTTTTGCTACTCATGCTTCAAAAAGATATAGGACCTTGGTGCATATTGTTGCAGATATGCTACAATCAGTATTTCAGAAAAAAGACAATCACCAACTGTTTTTTTCATCAATATTATTATTTACATAAAAGGTATGTACCCTTACTCATATGGTAGTTGGTGTTTATTTAATAAACAATTAAATAAAACTGGAACTCAAACGCAATCTATGGTCAAATAATTTTTTTAGCAAATACTATGTTGCAATTTTGCTACGAGATGCATCTAAGGGTTCAAACATTGTTTGAAAGATTCCATCCATGTCAATTCTTTAACATTTTTCAACAAATTACCCAAAAAATCCAGGTCAAATTGGGCTAACTTGAAACGGTAATTTTTATATTTTAAATGTAACACCCAATATGTTTTTACCTAATCAAATATTAAATTAAAAAACATTTTAAATAATGTAACTATTCCCTATTACACTGAAAAAAATTTAGTCCATAATATCAATTAATACAGTTTATTGACTAATTTTTTATTGGGACAACGATTTTTTCTTTAATGTAAAAAAATGTTATGTACGGTATTTTATTAACTAATCACGTGGTTCATCATCATGATGAACTAGTAGTTATTGTAATAGTAATTAATTTTACATTAGTCAATGTATAATATTTATTTTGACAACAAATTTTGTATCAGTCCAGTAAACAATTTCATTAAATACATGAATTTGTTGATTAATTTATATGAACAACTTTTACTAAATTGTTTCGTTATGATAATGTAATAAAGTATTAAATGATAATTTGTCCATTGTGTTAATGTTTTGCGATTAATTTCCGCCACGAACAAATAAAATGCTTGATAAAAAGTATACATTACATTGATGAATGCATTCATTGAAATAATGTTCTGTCCTAACGATAAAACAATCATTGAATTAATGTTCACAGTTAATGTTAATGTTAATTATATTAACGTACAACCAAACAAATGAAATATAATAAAAATTATTAATATTGTCTCAACGTAGGGATTAAATTGTTTTAATAAATGTTTACGTTGGAACAATAATAAGGACATAACAATTCTTGAGCTCTGCTTAGTTTCCTTCATTTGAAAAATAGTGCGGGCATCAACTGCATGAAAGAGGATATTTCTTAGTACAGTGTATTTCTTAGTGACTGGCTTTATTTAAAAAAAGGTAATTATAATTTAGTTTTTAAATATAATTTTGATAAACTGATTTATTAGTATTAGGCTTTACAGGTTTAAAAAACACTTATAGCGTCTTGTCCTAAAGCGTAGGAAAACTAATTTAAATTTCGGATAGTTAGAGTCGAAACACGATGTTTTGCTTTATTTGCAAATAAAATTAATTTCCTAAAATTACTTATATTGCATTTTAAACGAAATCAAGATCTTACCAAAAATTCAGTATTTAGATGTTTTGAAGATACCTAATTGTGGTCAAAGTTTTTAAAACTTAAGTAGTTTTAAAAAACATATCAATAGAAAAAACATTTAAACAATAATTTTCTGAAAAATTTTTATATCCAACTCAACAACGATCCAAACGACGTTCTAAATAGAGAGCTTGAAATTAATGTTTTAAATTCAAACACAAATTAATAATAATTATGAATTCATCGGCATGTGCTTCCAGAGCATCACTCCACCATACCAAGAACCGCGTTTCGCACCATATTGTATTTCTAATAAAAAATCAGACTATTGTTACATAATTATTTAATATATTAAATGAAACTCCTAAAGGTTCTATGCTTGTGGAATATTACAATACATTTTTAAAATTTCAAGATGAACAGCTAACCTCAAACTTGGTAGCGCAATTTATTATTATTAAGTTAAAGGTGTTCCAATTACCTTAGCAATCAGTTATAGACCGAAAAGAGAAATTCTAGACAGATTTCCGACTGAAAAATTGGTATGTTTAGTGATCTTTACTCATTACGCCTTAAAAAGATTTTCACAAAATATTCTCTTTATATTTTAGGAGTACTATCGTTCCACCAAGCGAAGAAGAATATACAGGAAATTTTGCAATTTTTATAAACTAAGTCTGTGGTTGGTAAACATGTTGTTGATGTAACAGCAAAAAAAAAGTCTTCCAGACATGTCGAAATGCAAAACATTTGGTAAGCTAATTCAAATTACGTTTTATATTTCGTTTATTTATTAATTTTGTGGATATGTGAATAAAATTTGAAGTTGTTCTTTTAGAACCCGAGCCTTATGGTTTGATAATTTAACTTCTGAACAATTCAATAACACTTGGAAGGCCTGCAGTAAATATCGTTTAAAAAATTTAAAAAATTTTGGGAATACTGATGCGATAATGGAGAAATGGCCTTTCTATAAAAATCCCATATCAATTGGTAGGTATGCGTTATAATTTAATTTTTTAACAATAATATTTTATACTTACAGATCGATATGGATTTTAATGTTGTCTTCGATAATGCAGATGAGCTATTAATTATTTGGAGCAAGAACTTCGACAAGTACCTTGAATTTTTAAGTAATGAAAATAATGATAAAGACAAAGAGCATTAAAGCTTTTTTTGGAAAACCCAAAGACCAATAATAGTATTTCTAAAAGTAAGTCACATTACCTATTTAAATTTAATTAAAATATATAACCATTTATTTATTGCATAGGTATTGATATATTTTCTACTAAAGAACTTTATATTTTTTAACAACATTAGTTTTAATTTTTTAAATATTTTTTGTTTTTAATCTTTGTTTTTTTTTTAAGTTTTCCAGCTAGAAGAGCACTTAGACTCAGCGAAGTGATAAAGCGAAAAAAAGTTTTTTTAATTTACAACAGCTACTCAGAAATGATCTGTGGCAACTTTAATAATGATTATGTGATATATCACATTTAGTTTTTTTCAATAGGTTTAAGTTATATTTGTATTATTTTAAAAAAAATAAAACAATAAATATATTTTTTTTAATTTTTCCTTTGTTGTCAAAAGTCATTTCAAAAATTATTGGTATTTGCAAGTCTATGAAATTCATCATTAACATTGGCAAATTCACAGCAAAGAGCACATGCGGGAAATGACAGAAAAAATTTGTTGGCGTGGTGATCGAACCCACGTTAAGGTTTTTTCTGTCTTTTCCAACTTGTCTCTAAAAATGAGTTAGTCAAAAATGACTATTTTAAAAGTTATTAGTGGCTGCTTTTTCACTTGTACCATGGTTAACCATGAAATACCATGGTATCCCAAAATTTAATGGCCAATTCTTATGTAAAATTGTCCCCTGAATCTGAAAAAGCGAAAAAGCAGCCAATAATAACTATTAAATTAGTCATTTTTGACTAATTCATTTTTAGAGAGTAGAATTATTGTATTGATAAATTAAGTTCATTACATTAATAAACTGATTAATTATAACACTTACTAAAATTCATTGTATTGAAAATGTAATTTGTTGCATCAGCTACAATAGTTCGTTAAGAGTATGAATATATACATTTGATCTATATTTAACGATTACAGTATCAACGAATAAAATTAATTGTAATAATAATTTTTATTCTTTCAAACTATTACTAATATTGATAAGACTAATAAAACAAATACATATAATTAATAACTAACAATTGTTGAATTAACAAAATATAGTTATTTAAAAAATAAATAGTGTTCGTTACAACAATAACATATTTCATTGAATAAACAAAACTAACATTTTCTTTTCAATGAATTGATTTTTATTAATAAAATTAATTATTTATTGGTTAATAAATTCTTTGATCAATTAATGAAATGTGTTTCATTGATTTGATAAAATCGTTCGTTGGACCAAAATCAATGTAGCATTTCATCTAGACAATGAACTTTTTTATTGTATTTACGCTACTTTTTGGTTCAGTGTATATTATATACCTAAATTAAAATTATCAGAGATATTTAACAATTTCTAAAATTTTAAATATTATTTTCTATCAAGAAATATCCATATATCGATGACTTTCTGCCAAAGTATCGCAAGCAACATAACTCAAATTTCGGTAATTGAAATTTTGTTTTGTTTTAAAGTCTGTTTTAAACCATATATAAGCCTTAAACTGTACAATTTCTACCCCAATTATAAATAGATAGATCAATATGCATCTTTAAGACTTAAAACAAGACTAACCTGAATTAAAAAAAGAAAATGCAGATAGAACACTATAATTCTCAGGTGACGTAATAACAAGTCAAACATTTTTAAAATTTAAAAGTAATACAAACAGTATTTGCTAATTTTGAAAAAAAAACAACAAAGCTGAAGGATCTTAACTAGCTCATTGGAGACAATAAAATATTTTAATAACAAAAAGAATACGTAACTGTAACAATTTAATAAACCAACAATATTTTAATTAACATTTTATTACTAAATTTTTAAAGTGTCTTCCATTTACATTCAACCATTTTTTAATTCTTACTTTTACATTAGCCTTGCTCTTCGAAGATTTTGACTATTCTGGGTCTAACATTAGAAATTGTTAAATATCTCTGAAATTATTAAAATTAGGTATGGAGTAGTTACATCAATCGATCGAAATGTTTTTTAATTTTCTATTTGATTATGTAAAAACATACACGGTCTTACATTAAAATAAAACGATATTAACGTTTCAAGTTAAACTAATTTGCCCTGGGTTTTCTTGGGTAATTTGTTGAAAAATGTTAAAGAATTTTAACTCAAAAAATAGTAATTTTAGAAAAAAAATACAAGGTGTTCTATTGAAAATAAGAAAGTTGGTGTCGTCCCAGGGAAAACCAAACACCCTGTATAAATAAAAATATAATATTTAAAAAAATTTATTTGAATCATAAAATTTATTTGGATCATAAAATTTGTAAATGTAAATTCGTACCTCCAGTAGTTTCTGAAATAATTACAATGTTACGTGGACCACCCTGATGACTAAAAATCATGTAAAAAATTGTCTGAAACGTTCAAAATCAAAACTTTTTTCCACCAAATTTATTATTCGAACGAAAATCTTTCGTGTGTCTTGCGGAGCTCCGGATGATGATTTTCTCCTCCCTAATATCAATCAGAGAGCGTGTCATTAACAAAAACAAAAGCCGGCGGCAACTTAACAAATTGACGATCGAAATTTGATGGGTGATTAGTTACGCGTACACCCAAAACGAAATTTCCCAGTTTGTCTATGTAATTATAATTAAGTTCCTCTTCTTTGCTTTTAATAATTAATTATAGTGGAGGTTAGTTCGTCAATTCGAATCAATTTTTGTTAATCGATTTTTTTGAAAACAGAATAATGGACTTTTTCTGTTTTTGTGAAATTATCGTAATTATAAAGGGCGCTTGGATCAAGTTATTTAAACACATTAAATTACTTTTTAAGAGTAACAAATATGTCCACATATCTTGAAACTTTTGACACTTTTGGTGCTGGTGACAATACAATATTTTAATTTATTTAAAATGGCCGCCAAATGAAAAGGTTCGACGAGAAGAATACGGTAAGGTGAGTGACGTCATAGCAAATCCAATATGGCGGGCAAAAGGCTTTGTCAAGCAGAAAAAGTGAGGTTATTCTCATTTTAAATCAGCAGATGCTACACAGTAAAAAAAAATCAACTCTAAGCAAGACTAATTAGAGTTCACACAGGTCCACACTAATAGTGTTATTTTATAACACTACAATTAGAGTTAATTTGTAGTGTAATTTTCCCCAAGTAAGCAAGTATGATTTAACACTATAGCACTGAGGATAAAGTAATTTTACACTGTATTAAAAAGTGTTAATTTACCTAAAATTGTGTACTTCTACACTTCCTGGGTAAAATCCCACTTTTGTTCAGTGTAAATTAACACTACTTTGGAAAAGTTCTAATTTTAGAAAGGTACTTTTACTCTTCTAGTGCAAACTTCTAGTGTAAATTAACACTATTACTTGAGTAAAACCTATTGGTGGTAGTAAATAAAACGAAAAGGAAAATAAAAAGAAACATTTATTTGGAACAAAAATCTATGACAATTATCAAAATCGGTGCCTTTTAAAATATAATTTTATATTTGAGTCGTATGGCTGGCTTAAGCAAAATGGTTCCTTAAAACGTAAAAGTTTTACTGGCTGTCAACTTGTAAGCAATGAATTATCTTGAAAATTTATCAGTATTTCATTTTTCTGTTATAAAAAATGGATGATCCCATTGGTAGAGAGGCGTCAGGCGGCTGTATGTCGGGGATTTACCACAAGTGTACAAATTTTCCATAATATTAATAAAAATGTAGGTATAGGTTAATATAACAACCATTACGCTTGAAATTAAAAAGTAAATCAAGTGTGTATGTATTTATATTATCAATGTTACAAGAACCCGACCTACTGCCGTAAATTATTGATATATAATATAGGTCGGGTATGGACATCCTTTTAACATATTGGTATTTATTGAGTACTAAGGCTTCAAGAAAAAGGAAGTATAATACTTACCAAAAAATAAGAATGTCCTCTTATGGATTCACCGTAATTAAAATCTAACTGAACAAAAAGGAAGTATAATACTTACCAAAAAATAAGAATTTCCTCTTATGGATTCACCGTAATTAAAATCTAACTGAACAAAAATGCCACACTTCCACAACGCAGTATCCCAAACAAACATTTTAAAACGCATTTTAGTTATTACCAGTTTTTTTGCCACTATTGTTGTAATTTAATTTTAATTGTGATACAATGTGCACTAGTCTAGTAGTGTAAAGAAAAAAGAGCTCTTAGTAACATCAAAACAAACAAAGAAATTGGCATGCACTGTAGTGTACATTTTGTCACTATTTTACTATGATTTCGCGAAAGAATCGAACGATCGATTTACAACACATCTCAGATTTTTTTTTAATTTTAATATTTTGTTTATACATCCAATTTAACACTAAATCTAAAATTTTTTTTCATCTGACTTAAACTTTAGCTCCTAGAAACCATTTTATTTTGCCTTTCACAAAAAGGCCAAAATCCATTATTTTGGCATACATTTTTTATTAAAATACTGAATGATTTGAAATTTGGCCCATGTATGACCCCTATTAGTACCTACAATTCTGTCAAAAAAAGTTTTAATTTTTTACATACAGGTGGCGCTGCAATTTTTTTTTCTTCGAAAGTAGACATTTTTTGAAGACAAAAAATTCTCTTAAGCAACAATGCTCAAAAAAACTAAATAGCGTACCAGATAATATAGATATTCCTTTATAATTCGACATATAAAAATTTACTTGCAAATGATGTTGTTGAATTACACTTTCAAGTTTCAACTCTATCCTTATTTTTAAACAAAAAAAAGTTTTATTTTTTTATATACAGGGGGCGCTGCAGCCTTTTTTTCAAAAATAGAAGTTTATAAAGACCATAAAGTTACTTAAGCAATATTGCTTAAAAAACTAATGACATTATTTATAATGTATCAGATAATATAGATATTTTTTTATTGTTTGACATATAAAAATTTATTTGCAATAATTAATGCCTGTTGTTGGGACGATTAAAATTATAACTAGTGCACGTACGCATATTGTTATATAAACGCCTTTTTTCGCTTTTATTGTTGTATGCGGACAAAAGGTAACAAAACCAAAAAAATTTAAATTACAAATGGTAACAAGTATTTCAGTGACTCTATAGTAATAGTAATAGTAATATGACCATTTGTTTAAATATATTTTAGTATATTTCGAGAGGCAAAGCATTCTTTATTATCGTACTTTAAAATTAAACTAAAGTCAAGCCTATAGGCTGGGAATCAAGTTACCCCAACAGTTGACAGTTACTGTCAAACGGTAACCATAATAACATTTAAAATTTTGCCGTTATTACAAAAGTTGAAATTGGAGAGGGAAAATATCATGCTTTTAAAGGTACGCAAAGTTAATAAATTTTCTTTAAGTAAATCAAAATTCTAGGAATTGAATTTTCTTCTGGAGTAAACATGAAAGTTCCTTGGACATCATCGAGTCGACAAAAGGAAAATCTAAATAATTTAAAAGCAATTAAATATAGGTGCGACGAATTACTTTGCAGTAGGGTTTTTGAAAATGAAGATGATCTTCTAAACCACCTTAAATTTCAAAATCATAAATTTCCTGAAATTAGACAAACTATAGGTGATGTTGCTAGAATGGAATTTTTAAAACAAAAACATGTTTTAACTGCAACTAGTTCAACAATATCTACCGTCAATATATGCCCAAATGAAGAAGATAAAAATACGTTTTTTCGAGTATATGCAAAAGGGTTCGGAAGGCGCAAAATTAAAAAATCATGATTTTTTAATTTTGCGCCTTCCGAACGTGCACGTTTTAATGAAAAACAAAAAGATTTTGTTGGCAACCTTTTTAAAGAAGGTGAAAAAACTAAAATTAAATATACGCCTGAATATATAGCAACAGCTTTACAAAATTATGAAGTAAATGGCAAATTTTAGTTTTTTCGCAATTTTCTATTTCCCATTTAAATAACATGGGAATTTTTTTTTAACTTTGAAATTTTATACGTCTGAATCGAATCAACTTATGTCAAGGATCATCTTAGATTTTCATAGTAAATTTAACGCTCTACAAAAAAGGTCTCCTATCATTTTTCTATAAATTGATTCCTTCCAGAGTTATTCGAGGCCAAAGTTTGATTTCCATCGAATTTTCGCGTTTTTTTAACATTTATGGTACAATTCCCAGTAAACACATACACGTTTTTTAAACGTATTTAAAACGTGTGAAAGGTCAATAAAACGTTTTACGTGGAAAAAGCAACGGTTTGATATTGGTATAAATTTACACCAATTAATTTAAACGTTAAAACAACGTTAATTTAAATATGCTTTTTAATAGTGCCTAACTTTTACGTTACAATAACGTTGTATTAAGGTGTTCAGTCAACCATATATTTAAAGGTTTAATTTAAACGTTAAAACAACGTTAATTTAAATAGGCTTTTTAATAGTGGCTAACTTTTACGTTACAATAACGTTGTATTGAGGTGTTCAGTCAACCATATATTTAAATGTTTAATTTAAACGTTAAAACAACGTTAATTTAAATATGCTTTTAATAGTGACTAACTTTTACGTTACAATAACGTTGTATTAAGGTGTTCAGTCAACAATATATTTAAATGTTTAATTTAAACGTTAAAACAACGTTGATTTAAATGTGCTTTTTAATAGTGGCTAACTTTTACGTTACAATAATGTATTAACGTTTTCAGTCGACCATACATTTAAATGTTTAAATTACGTTTCAACCCACAATTTTTTTTACAAATATTAATGAGAAAATAACGTTTGAAGTAATTATTTTATGAACTGTACAGGCAGCTCTTTCTTTTAACATTTATACTATGTTATATTCAACACGCTCCATCAAATACTTTTAAAAGTACTTTTTATATATTTATTTTGTGAAATTTTTGCTTAGTTTACACATATGTAGACAATATGACTTCTTATTTAAATTCTGAAGGTATAAAATCTAAGAATTTTGTTTGTTAAAAAAATGAATTATGAATGAATGTTAAATAAATAATTTAACTTTTTCACTTTTAAAAAAGTATATTTTTATAACGTTAATAAAACAAATATACCTACTTTCATCCACATCGTTTTTTTCTAAAATGGGATAACTTTTTTAAAAATAATTTATAACGTTTAATATTTAATAAACTGATGCAACATGTATACATACATAAACAATATACATAGGTATACATATATAAACAACATTAAATGAAATTTAGAAATTTTCTAATTACATTCTAAAGAATAGCATAAGTAATTCTATAGTCAATGGTCATAAAGTAAGCTTTAGGCAGAACACTTTACACATTAGGGTGTGCCAAAAATCTCGATATTTTTTTTTTCTTGCTCTCCACCCAAAATATCGTAGAATATGTCCGAACAAATATTCTGTTAAAAGCGGAGCTCATAATTTCAATTTTAAGAGGTCCCTCATCGAATCTGAAGTTTTGCCGCTTAAATAACACAGAAAACTGACTTTTTTACCTTATTTATTCTTGCAACCTAGGAATTTTTTTTTTTTCATAAAATCCATGACTAATTCTTACAAAGCATTAAATTTGGACAAAAAAATCTTATTAAGCCGAATTTCTATTTTCATTATTTAATTTTTTACAAAGCTTTAAATTTAAAGTTAATAATACAAAAATGATGACTTTATACGCCTGTAACTTTTAGAATATTGACGATATAAAAAAATCGCTTAAAACTTTTTTGTGGTCCATCAGACAAGCTAAAAAATTGCCATTTGACTTTTTCGTCTAACTTCAATAGTTTAGCTGAAAAAGGCAAAAAACGTAAAATTTTAAATTTAAAGCTCTGTAAAAAATCAAATAATGAAAATAGAAATTCGGCTTAATAAGATTTTTTTGTCCAAGTTTAATGCTTTGTAAGATTTGGTCATGGATTTTATGAAAAAAAAATTTCTTCCTAGGTTGCAAGAATAAATAAGGTAAAAAGGTCAGTTTTCTGTGCTATTTAAGCGGCAAAACTTCAGATTCGATGAGGGACCTCTTAAAATTGAAATTATGAGCTCCGCTTTTAACAGAATATTTGTTCGGACATATTCTACGATATTTTGGGTGGAGAGCAAGAAAAAAACTATTTCGAGTTTTTTTGGCACACCCTAATACACATACACAAATGTTGCTTTAAGAAGTGCATTATTTTATTAACATTCTTTAAACTAGACAGTTACTGTAATAGTTAAAAATAACGTACTTAATACGTTTAAACAAACGAACTTAATACGTTGAAACAAACGTATTTAATACGTTTTAACAAACGTACTTAATACGTTTAAATAAACGTATTTAATACGTTTATACATAACCATATAAAACGCATAACTGAAGAACGCAATCTGATTGGTCGAATACACATCATGTGATTGGCGCTGCCATGCCATAGCTGCTCGCTACGTCAGTTTTCAATTTGATTTTGCTATCAAAAGGTGCATTTTTTTACGTGTTTTCTGCTCGTAAGATTCGTCCTGCTTTTGGTAAGTACTTGCATGTAATTGTTTTAAAACATACACACTGTTAATATCACGCAGATTCATTGCTTTATTTCCTAATTTTCGGGGGAGTGTGATTTTGTTCTTATTATAATTTATGCAGTGTCCTAGAATAATATGAGAGTTAATATGTTAATTTTAAAGACGTTTTCTACGTGTTTTCAATGTTTATTACTGTCTGTCCACTCTAAGTTGGCGGAACTAAGGAATGTTGTAGTTTAGATATTAAAGAATTGTCGTACTGTGTGCTTTTAAAACAGATTTTATATTATAAATAATACTAGTACATATTATATACTAGTATTATTTATAATATAAAATCTGTTTTAAAAGCACACAGTACGACAATTCTTTAATATCTAAACAACAAAATTCCTTAGTTCAGCCAACTTAGAGTGGACAGACAGTAAGTATAGTGGGGTAGGTAAATATTAACTCACACAAATTAACATTAAGTTAACCTTAAACTGATTTAGATTAAACTCAATAGTCATAAATGTACAGATGTTAAAATTGTGGAAAGAGTCCATTATTTCCAAATTTAGGGGCGGTCGTGTATTTTTACTGTAAATTGGAATTAGGCGTGATTTTATTAGAGAATTCTCTAGTAAAATCACACTTAAGTCGGCTCGATAAGATACATTTGCTTTGGTTATAGATCTATTCAACAAGACCTGGTGTACGTATTGTAAATTAGTATTTTGAGAACACTCTTATTATACCGGGTGCGCTAAAAATACCGTTTTTTTAATCAAATTTCAGCCCAACGATATTCTACAATACAAATTTTTGAATTTAATCTGTTGAACAACAAAGCCAGCTGAAAACAAGCTTTTTAAGCGTTTTTTTTAATCTTATAGGGTTTTTCGAAAAATTAGTCTATTTTTCATCGTTTAACAAATTTCTTTTTTGTGTTTTAGAAGCAGCTAAATTTTCCAGCGAACGATAAAAATGATTCACCTGAAGACGACTGGAGATACCTCCAAAACCTTTCCTTCATTTAAAAAAATCATTGTCTACAACCTGTATTCATGTTGCAGTTAACGTTAAACGAACGTTTAATAAATACGTTGTAAAAACAAGTATTTGTGGAGTTTTATTTATTATAGAACTAACGTTAGAAAGGACATTAATATGAATTTAAATATAACGTATAGATAAACGTTATAAAAGAGGCAAAAACAATAATTAATTTACGTTATTAATAGACGTATATTAAACGTTCTAAATGTAACATTTCGAAACGTGTAATGATCGTTTTCTTAACGCCAAAATTAAACGTTTATTTATTAGTATTGTTAAACGTTATAATCTGCGACATTTTAAAGTTGATTGTACGTTATAAATATACGTAAAAACAAAATGGTGTTATAACCGTATACGGTTTAAAAAAACGTTTAATTAACGTATGTGTGTTTACTGGGTTATCATTATACGGGTGTCCCCAAATTAGGGGGCCAAACTTAAACAGTGCATTATTCGTATAAAAATAACACTTTTTTTGTTTAATAAACATGTATCAAAAAATGCTCCCTAAAGGAGCTACGGCCCCCTGAATAGGAGCCTAAGAGGATAATTTTTTTTAAACTATTCCTAGAGGGTTGAACATGAACAAATGAATTTTGACATGCTGAATCTAGATCTATAATCAAAACTGTTAAAATTTAATCATAGGCGTAACATTTGGAGGGGGCAAAGTTACAAAAATAGCCCCAACTTTTTTCTGGGTTAATAATTTAATTTTTTTTATGAAATTATGAGAATTTATAGTTTTTTACGAAAAATAGGTACTTTTGATTTGAATTGCTCAGATGCACCATTTTCGAGAAAAATGCATTTATATATAAATTACTCTGCATATTATACACATCTCATATTTTCATTAAAACTTTGTAGTAGGCTTTGGAAAAAAGTGACGTTTTTTTGTTTTTTTTGTTTTTTTACAACACTTCCTATGTTTCAGATATAAATATGTGATTTTTTTACTACATGATGCTAAAAGTTAAAATGGTTTTGTTGGATGTTGGATGGAAATCAAACTTTGGCCTCGAATAACTCTGGAAGAAATCAATTTGAGTATGAGTATGGGAACGTATGGCAAGCCCCAGATATATTGTCATCCACTGATCTCCCGGGGTTATATTACCCCCTTTCCGTTCTCCTGCACTGAGAAAAAAAAGGCGTACATGCAACCGCAATTCGAGTATCGTTTACCAGTTGTCGTGGTTGTATATGCGCCAAACGCTACGAGTAGTCAAAATTACCACTACAGTCCTAGTACAAAGAAAATGGCAACGCGTACTGCGTTTCTACGCGGTATAGAGAACTACTAGCTGTCGTGGTAAATTTCACTACAACCATGTGTTTATTAATACTAAAATTATTATATTCTGGGATAACATAACTAAGTGATTATACCAACTCCTGGTGTGGTTAATCATTACAAAACTAGTTGTAGTTAAAAATAATACATAGTTTGTTTAATACAACCATTTTAATAAAGGGATTTTTACGGTGACTAATAAAATCAGTTTCATAATATAGGTACAATTTTATTTATAACTATTTTAAAACAAGAAAATATGGAACATTGCGAAAGAATATATGACAAACAAATTATTAGCTAAAATGGGCAAAATTAACATTTTTATTATTACAAATCAAAATTTGTTGTAAATGTATACATATACTATAGTTAACTTAATTAAATATGACATGGCAATATAATCATATTAATTTTGTTCTTCATAAATAGAACACACTGTAGGGAACAATAAATGTTGTTGCTCTCTAAAACATCTATATCCTCAGTCAAATTGACCTCATAACTGTGGTAGTGTTTGTTAAAACATAAAACGTCGATTTTTTTAAAAACAATATATATATCTTCGTTATCTGAAATAATTATGTCAGTAATTTTTATTTATGAAATAGTCAATTAATTACCCCCGTATGTACAGGGTGATCCCCTATAATGTCGCCCCCTTTTAACTTTTTTATTTTAAGTATCCCAAAAAATTTAAAAGTGTGGTTATGTAGGAACTAAAAAATACTTTTTTTCTACGTTTAAAGAAAATTGGAAAATTGATCAATATACAAAGAAAAACAAAAAGTTTATTTTTTTCAATGGATCACCCTATATATGAATTTATTTTTCGATTCCTTGTAAAATTCTGAGCATAATTCATATAACAAACCATATCCTAAATTCAACTGTTTTTTAAATATTCGCATTCGAAATGTTATCATTAAATGGTTTTTTAAACTGTTAGAAATCAAGAAGCATCAGTATACCAAAATTTTTATTGAAAATAAATTATTGTAGTGATATTATGTCAATATGTCTTGTTAAATAAGTAAAAATTGCCTACTCAGACAAACTATTTCAACTTATTATCTTAAAAATAATTTAAATATTTCAGAAACGGTTGAATTTAGGTATATGGTATGATACATAATTTATGCTCAGAATTTTACAAGGAATCGAAAAATAAATTCATATATAGGGTGATCCATTGAAAAAAAATAAACTTTTTGTTTTTCCCTGTATACTGATCAATTTTCCAATTTTCTTTAAACGTAGAAAAAAAGTATTTTTTAGTTCCTACATAACCACACTTTTAAATTTTTTGGTACACTTAAAATAAAAAAGTTAAAGGGGGGCGACATTATAGGGGATCACCCTGTACATGATATTTAGGAGCACCCTGTATTTCTTTGTAAAAGTGTCTTTAAAATGAATTTAGAAGATTGTTTGGAAATAAGCGACGACGTTGAGGAAATTGTTTGTGCAATACTCTTGCAAGAGAAGACATAAGTTTTAGAACAATTATTGGCCCTGTTTAAAAAAGCATGCTATAGCCTAACCTCAATTAATGCGACTTAATTCGGTTATTAATAAACGTTACTTGCAAATTGATAAACACAGTTTTATTAGCACTTTAATTTTAATAAAGACTGGACATTGATAAACCGGCCATTAAAGAGGTTAGCAAATTTACTTACCAGAAAATGTAGGAATTAATTCTTCTAAACCCCAATCTGTTAAATATTTTTCCATCTATTAAAAATAATTAAAATAAAACCACGTTTAAGACTATGCATTTCAATCGCTTCCACCATTCCTTTAGCGATCTAAATAATAATTTTTTGCTATAGGTACTTACGGTTAATATTATTCCACACTCAAATATCAAACACACGAGGTAGTTGTATACCACGAAAAAAACCATTAACTTGTCTATCTACTTGTTACTATGGAACACAGACGTCTTAGAGCATAGAAAAAGTCATAGAGCTTACATTTACTTTCTTAACTAGCCGAGCCAATCGGAACGCATTGTTTGGGGCGTGGCGCTCATACCGCCAGATTCAAAATGTGAATCGACCGTTTGACAGTTTTATTATAAGCATTTAATGCTAATGGTATTCCTAGTCTCTTCATAGCAGGATTAATTACCATACCGTTTAACAGTTAATTTAGCCTGTACGGTGGATTACATTTTAACACCAGGCGTGGTGTGTTTTACCACGACAGCAGCTGATTGTACCATTTTGCGTGTGACTTTTTTGTAGTAGTATTTTCTACAATTTGTAAGAGTAATAATTTAGGCAATTTCTAGTTATGAGTAACCAAATTCTTAATACCACTACAAACAGTAAATTAAAAATTTAGGATTTCTCTCAGTGTGCGTATCCCGCCAAATCACAGCATTACCTGTGTTTGTTGGATCCGAAGTTTTTACGCCGGCTGGTAGATCCACCCTAGGAGTTCGTGGATGACAGTGTCAAAGGTTAAGGCAGCTCCCGGGATTTTTGTCAGCCGGGTCGGGCCATACGTCCAGTTTAGGAAGAAATCAATTTATAGAAAAATTATAAGAGACATTTTTTATAGAGCGTTAAATTTACTATAAAAATCTAAGATGTTCCTTGCCATAAGTTGATTCGATATAGACGTATAAAATTCCAGTTAAAAAAAAAATTCCTATGTTATTTAAATGGGAAATAGAAAATTGCGATCCGCGACCTCTAAATCTTCAAATTAAAAGCTCAAATTTTAACGAGGTCTTTGTTTTGACATCCTCTGAAAGAATTTGCTGACCATTTGAATAAAGAGAAAAAGTCGATTTTTTTTAAACACCCCAATATGCATCCTAATCAGATACGCGGATTATTATCAAGATTATCGTCAGATTGCCGGAAGAAATTGAAGAAATTAGCCCAGAAGCGGATGAAGTTTTTTTGAAGTTTTATCAGTTTTAAAGTAGTTCCTTTGCGGCCTAAGTAACTTTTAAGTTATAAATAACCCTGGTTAAAATCTTTAGACTGATTCTGAGAATCGCTCTAGAGATTTAAACCAGCCAGTAGGATATAAACCAGGGTTATTTATAACTAAAAAGTTTGCGAATATACCCCTTAGAGCCCAACAAGTTTAAAATTTAATGTAAAGGTAATAATTATTATTGTTATAATAATTATTAGGATATATCTTTATTAACAGACAGCTGTTTCGACCTTTATTGGGTCTCATCAGTGTCGGGCAACTTGGTGTAGTGGAACACAATCAAAACAAATCACTCCCTGAGCCTATATGCTCAGTTGTTAAGTCAACAGAGGCGAGATGTAAGAACATCAGGTGATCCACACCGGGCTAAACTTTAAGGTAAACATGTTTACCTTAAAGTTTAGCCCGGTTGGGTTAATTCTAGATTCCTTTAGGCCATATTAGTATCTGTGATACAATTGCTGTGTGCAGTCCCGGTTGCATAGTATGTACCGATTGCGGCAAAGGCCACGTCGTTTGACGGTGTGGATCACCTGATGTTCTTACATCTCGCCTCTGTTGACTTAACAACTGAGCATATAGGCTCAGGGAGTGATTTGTTTTGATTGTGTTCCACTACACCAAGTTGCCCGACACTGATGAGACCCAATAAAGGTCGAAACAGCTGTCTGTCGGTATTTGAAGTTGGTGGAACGCATTCAAAACAAAAAACTTTGGCGAGGTGTAGGTTCAATTTTTTCTTATGAATATTACCAGTGATGGGTCAAAAAAGTTTCTTAAAGAAACTAAGAAAATTGAATGTTTATATATCTTTATTATTTAATATATGCAAATCTTGCAGATAAATTGTTATATGTTAAATAATAAAGAAATAGTAATATCAATAATAATAATAAAGAAAAACAAATTAAATAAAATAAAGAACAAACCTATTAAATAAACAATGGAATACGTAACTCTTTATAATAAAGGAATACATAACTATATTATCTGAAATGCTATATAGTTTTTAAAGGAAAAAGGCTGCAGCGCCCCCTGGGTGTGAAAAAATAAAACTTTTTTTAGCTGTGTTATTGTTACCAATATAAGTAATCTTCTGGAACTCCTTAGTTAATAAATAAGAATAAAGTTGTAAGTGTAATTCAATTTTTTTTAATGCGGTAAACAAAACTTTAAGTTGGCTTTACGGGCGGCAACATCATTTGCAAGTAAATTTTTATGTATCAAATTATAAAGAAATATGTATATTATCTGGTATACTATTTAGTTTTTTTGAGCATTGTTGCTTAAGAGAGTTTTTGGTCCTCAAAAAACGTCTATTTTTGAAGAAGAAAAAATTGCAGCGCCACCTATATGTAAAAAATTTAATTTTTTTTTGTAGAATTGTAGGTACTAATAAGGGTCATTTATGGACCACATCTTAAAACATTCGGTATTTTAATAAAAAAATTATGCTAATATAATGAAATTATGGCTTTTTGCGAAAGGTAAAATTAAATGGTCTCTGGGAGCCAAAGTTTAGGTCAGATAAAAGAAAAATTTTAGATTTAGGGTGGAATTAGATGTATAAACACAATATTAAAATATAAAAAAAATCTGAGATGTGTTATAAAAAAATACCCCAAAATCGTTCGATTCTTTCGCGAAATCATAGTTAACACATTAAGGGGTAATAAACACTCGCATTAAGTTTTTCTACCCTTTTCATTTATTTTAATAATAAATAGTGTGAATGTACCAATGAATAATGTTCATATTCTTTAAATGTGTTTAATAAAGTTAATAAGCACTAAATGCTACCTAGTGTATTTTGTAGTGTAACTTTTACACTTACAAATCAACTCTAATATTTTTACCCCTACACTAAAAAAATTACACGGGCAAAATTTTTTACTGTTTATTAATAAACTATCAAACTAAAAAACTAAAAACAGCTTTAACGCACTTAAAATTATAAAATATTGTAATTTACTTAAAATATTGTTGCTGTTAATAAAACACATTTAGGGATTTTATTGATTAGATAGTTTTGCCAATAAAATTGTAATGTAAAGTAATGTAAAATTTTAAATGCCTACGAACAACAGTATTAAAACCACTCAGTGTAATTAGTTTTGCCGAGGTGTAGAATATAATTATGAAACTTCAATAATAAATAACTAAGGGTACTAAAAGCGGTTGTAACGTTGCAAGAGAAGAAGAGGAAGAAGACGCCATTAGATTTTAAAATTAATTACCACCCTTCGATTTTGATTATAACGAAGTATTATGGCGAGATTCGCCGCCTCTTTGGTGGCGGTTCATAAAGTACACTCACCCACAAAAATGTTTATGTTTGATGAAATATTTATATATTTTTTTAAATAACATTTTTTAATTGCCTGCCAGATATATTAAAAAGTATTGGACCGATTAAGCTAACATTTATATAATTATATTCAGTACATTTTTTTTTATAAAAAAATGGCTTTTCCGGGGCCACTGCATTTTATTATGAAAAGGTAAAAATATAATTTCATAAAGTAATTTTTATGGTGTTATAACAAAAATTATTAAAAATTTTGACAATAAAAAGTAAAATCCAAAATATTTTCTTTTATATATATATTAAAGCTTTCCCAAACATTTTATGTCCCTTCTGTCCCGTTACTTTGTAATGGCAAATATCGTCAGTGAAAAATGCAAATTTCAAATCGGTAGTTTTGTTTTTTTTAAATAGCTGGAAAATCAAAATGTATGTTAATTGTATGTAAACAACAAAGCTTTGTATATATATACCGGGTGTATCTGAGAATAGGCGCACCCCTGTAACTTTTTTATTTATAAAGATAGACAGATGAAATTTAGCATGGTTAATTAGGATATAAAATGACACTTATAAGAGTACAAAATGAATTTTTTGAACTTCCGGTTTCGCCGGAAATGATATCAACTTTCGATTTTTAAATGGAAAACCCTATATATTTTTCGGACAACATTCTCAAATTGACCTTTCCACGTTTCGTCATCAGAAAATGCATCATCATAAAGATCAATCTAGAGTGCTTTGAACTATTTGAGAAAAACGAATTTTGACAAGTTTAGACTGCTGGGAATAGCTGAATAACAACTTTCTAAGGCAAGTTCCATTTTTCAGGCATTGTGTGAATCCATTAGAAGAAAATAAGATAGTTCATGCACTCTAGATTGATCTTTATGATGATACATTTTCTGATGACGAAACGTCAAAAGACCAATTTGAGGATGCTATCTGACTCAGAATTTTCTCAAGATTCCAAATATGTAAAAATATATAGGGCATTCCATTTAAAAACCGAAATTTGGTATCATTTCCGGAAAAACCGGAAGTTCAAAAAATTCATTTTGTTCTCTTATAAGTGGCATTTTATATCCTAATTAAGCATGCAAAATTTTATGAATAAAAAAGTTACAGGGGTGCGCCTATTCTCAGATACACCCGGTATACAGGGTGTTATTTAAGTACGTGGCCAAACTTTAGGGGACGATTCTTTGAGTGATTCTAAGACGAAAAGTTCATATAAACACAGGTCCGGAAATGCTTCGTTTTCAACTTACAGGCTGTCAAAACTAAAAAAAAAAGGTTTTCCCAAATATCTCAATAATCCTTTAGCCATTTTTTTTAAATTGATAAAACATTTTTTTAGTTTTTTGCAATAATGTTTAACCAATTTTTAACATCAAAATAGACCAGTAATATGGAAAAAAATAACAAATACACCCCAGTTTTTGATAGTTTGGTAGTCCGGGACTACTGGTCCCACGAACATGAAATAAAGTTATTTTTATTTTTTTTTCTCAAAAACGAAGCAATATACGAAAAATATGCTTAAGATAAAAAAGTTGTATTTTTACTTGCTTATTGTGGAAAAAATATAAAAGTTGCAAAAAAGTCAGTGGCGCACACTTTTTGTAAAAAATATTGATTCAGGTGTCTTTGGGGACGCCATTGGACTTAATAATTTTAATCTAGTTAGGGCTAAATTAGCCCCTTACTACCCTTAATAACACTATTAAATTTCAACAAAATCGGGTAAATGATAATTGATATATTGGGGAAAAAAACGGAACATTTCAAGACCTATGTTTATATAAACTTTTCGTTTTAGAATCTCTCAAAGAAGCGTCCCCTAAAGTTGGCCACATACTTAAATAACACCCTGTATATATACAAAGTTTTGTTGTTTTTAATTAATAAATTATACAGTCTAAGATAGGTTTTAATAACAATTTTATGGGACAGAAGGGGCAAATGTATTATTATTAATACCTACTTTGACAATATAAAATACAAGAACGAGAATTAATAGAAAGTAAAATGGCTAAAATCCAAAAATAAAAAAATGCCTATATGGGTCTAAAATTGTAAAATTTTATTGATAGGTCTAAAGATTAAAACTTTTTATTTTTTCTTTCTAAACTATAATAAAATTAAATTTTACAGTGTTTGAGACGGCTATAGCCTTGCAAAAATGGCTAGGCAGGATTCTTTACCAATACAAATCTGTAAAATTAAGATAATAAAAAAAGATTTTTGCTTTTGCTTTAAATTACCTTTGATTAAATTTTGAAAGTAAGTATTTGTAATGTTCTGTTTTTTTAAGAATTGGGAAAAATTATTGCAGTCATATTATGTAAAAGAAAAAATAATATGTAAAGTAAGCTTTATATTTTTTCAGCCTAAAAAAATTTCACTTAACCGCTTAGGTCTACAATATACTAATTTTTGTCGATTTAATAATAATTAATGCCATACATCCCCCTCATTACACATTTGTAATGTACATTGGATAAAATATTCCTTCCCCTGTATATCATTCCTTTCCATCTGTTATCTATCTGATAAGGAATAAGTATACTTATTCTTATACTTATACTTATAGCTATAGCTTTTCTCGCTATCATTGACAGTGTGATTAATTTTGAATATAAACGTCATATTTAAATAATTATTATAATATAACTAATATTTTTAAATTTTGTATAATATCTAAATACGTAGGTACTAAAAATACTAAAGTGGCCATAACAAAAATCCCGAAAAAGCTGAAAAACTCAAGTTTGAATGAAAAACTTTATTCGTAAAATTTTACTGGTGACTGTACCTGTATTTTGTCAGGAAAACCCGACAAAAGAGGGAAAATTCAAAAACCACAGCCACCCGACACAATACGTTGATTGGATTAAAATTTCTAACGAAGATTAATTGGGTATCGGGAAAAGGAGTTCACTACGTTCCTTCAGTTTTGTTCCGTTTATAATCGGTGATGTAATCTAATTATTCACACTAAATAACGCGATTTAACACAAAACTTATTAAACAAGTCGATAATGAAATTATTTATGAAATTAGAAAAGTATAAACCAATTTAAGGAGTTATCATGCAAAAGTCATGCGACATATATTTATTCTATCATTCTATGAGAATTCCTTAATCATTCAAGAATTTTCGAGTTCACATCATGACAATATCATCATTTGGTTTTACATGCAATGTGTATGCTAGTCATCACTAAAATTGATCTGATTTAGGTACATGAAGTGTGTCCAGATTATACACGACGAGAAATGAAATATGCATGGAAAAGGCTTAAAATATGCAACATTAAAAATAAAAAAACGTAATTGCTGATCTATTTTAATCTTTTTTGCACTCAAAATGTATTTCTCAGAAATTTGACAATTTAAAGCATTTCCAAAGTAGGTATTTATGTGTTTTGTATATGTATATCGACAAGAAGACTTTTTTTAGGGTCATTAAACTTTTCACAAATAATGTGTAAATTTAATAAAACATTATAAACAGAAGACAAGTATATGCCAAATCGGCCGCGCAAAACCAACATGTCTCCGAATCGCATCAAATTTTAACAACATTTTATTAACAAAGAAAAATAGTGAGTTTTTAAATTTTAGAATGTTTTCAAAATTAAACAGTGGAACATTTTTATAAAATTCACACATACATAATTTTAAGCTGCTTTTAAAATTTTAATTAAAAAAATATATATACATATTATGTATGTACATAGTTAAAAAATCTAAAATATCATACTTGGGTATACGCTAAAGAAATATCGCTAGTAGCGCCACCACTCGGCTGTTATCATCGTAACAAAAGTACCACTTAAGCTGTCAAACTCCTATATTACAAACGAGTGTTTTTGAGAATAAAGCCGGAAAATACTTTAACTTATATCTCAGTTTACGTGTTCAAGAGTTTTTCGAAAAAAATATCCTTTTATTTAATAATATAAAAACGTTTGAAAAAAACTATTATAGGGATTTATTTAAAGTAAATAAAAAATATGCTGTGAAAAACCGTATTTTTGTAAGTATACCCTAAAAATGTTGTACAAATTAAACGAACAGTAACAAAAATACAGCGCTTCAAAGTAGTCAAAAATGACCACTTTTCAGCAAAATAATCAAAAAGGGGTCATTTTTACCGACTTTGAAGCGCTGTATCTTCGTTACTGTTCGTTTGATTTGTACAAAATTTTCAGGGTATACTAACAAAAATACGGTCTTTAACAGCATATTTTTTATTTAGGGTTAACCCTTATGTGCATAGAGAATAAATATACTGATACCGCACAGATAGGTACAATTGTACCTTATACTAGAAAACATGTTTTTGTTTTGTGAAAGCAAGTTTTTGGAATTGTTTAATGTTTTGTGTTTTGGTTAGTATATCTCTCTAAAGAATTAAAAGCTTTGAAATAAAAAAAATTATTTTGTTCTGCGTAGGCCGTTTTGTGGAATTGTTTATTTTGGTTTAAATTCAACGCATTGAAATATTTTAGTATTGATTCGGTTTTATAAAGTGTTTGAAGACATGGAGGGCCAAAGGGAATTATGTCGTCATCACATAGCCGAAGAACTTTTTATCAAGATTTAGGATGCAGCCTCGCAATGGGTAATATTGAAAAACGCTCGCAAATGCCAAATGTTGTAAACATATTTTCTACCAAAAATTCACTATAATCGATGATGGGGCATCCACTGGTACCACCAGGGTCATCATTTGCTACGGAAAATAAACCTCAAGAATCTAAAGGCCCTAAACTAGTAGTGGGATCATGCTATATTTGCCGAAACAAAAATAAAAAGCAAAGAAAAGCCAGAAAATGTTGCAGCGTTTGCAAAATCCCAATATGTGATGAACATGCTCAAACCATCACAAAATGTTTCACTTCTGAACTGTATATATATATATATATATATATATATGAGGCATTCCATGTCAACTCGGCCACCCCCTCCTGTGCAAAATTGCCTAAAGTTTTTCGAAACGTGCAACTGATAAATTTTTAGCTTACCGTCTTAACTTTCAAATGCCGAGTGGTATTTTGTAAAATTTCAAAATGGCGGTCTCAATATAGTGACTGCAAGCAATATACATCACTTCAAAAAAACCGTATTAGGTAGTTTACATTAACTAACAGCGTTATAAAATTAAATATTGAATTTGATTATATGCACTAATCTATTATCAGTGATTCTATGTTTTTTTTACCGCTAAATACACAATGGTTCGCCCCTAACCCCAAAAAAAACTTAAAAAGCAGTTTTGTGAAATTTACAGCCCCTAAATTCATTTTTGATACATATTTTTGCATTTGTTTTTTGTATTTCTCATTGTCTAATATAAATATGGCCTTACCTCAGAGTCGACATAAAACTGTATGTTCCTAACCTAAAAGAACTCTCAAAAAATGTATTTTTACCTTCTTTATAGCTGTTTAAAGCATTTTAAAGATTGGCATGAGGTTAAATTTTTATACTTTTTATTGCCAAGTTCGTAAATAATCCAACTATAAATTGCAGACTAAGCAGTTTACCCCTAACCTTAAAAATATTTTCTAAAAATTAGATTTCTGCAGATACACATGCTGAAGAAAATTGAAATATGGGATGTATAGATTTATTTTCACACTTTTTATCGCTAAATACGATTATTATCTTTCTTTGACGGCAAGTCTTCGTTAATCTATAAAACTTTGCATAAATCGTATTTAAAAAATATTTTTTATATTGTAGTTATTACATAAGAATATGCTAAAATTGTAATAATCTACATCTACCGATAATTAAATTCGTACCAAAAATAATATTCTTTTGTGGTATTACCAAATAAAAATGTACTCTTAAAAAAGTATTCGAATGCTCCAAATGGCTCCGAATTTAATTATCGTTAGAATCTGATATAGATAATTACAAATTCAGCATATTGTTATGTAATAACTACTATATAGTAAATATTTTTAACATATCATTTAAACCCCATTTTTAGGGCATAGGTGGGATGCAAAATTTTTTTAGGTTAACAAAGAACTGCCATCAAAGATCATAAACATTTTTAGCGATAAAAGTGTGGAAATAAATCTATAAATCCCATATTTCAATTTTCTTTAGCGTCTGTATACTGCAGAAAACTAATTTGTAGAGAAAATTTTTAAGGTTAGGGGTAAACTGCTTTGTGTGCAGTAAATAGTTGGATTATTTACGTACTTGGCGATAAAAAGTATAAAAATGTAACCTTAAGCCAATCTTTAAAATGCTTTAAACAGCTGTAAAGAAAGTAAAAATGCATTTTTTGAGAGTTCTTTTAGGTTAGGAACGTACAGTTTTATGTCGACTCTGAGGTTAGGCCATATTTATATTAGGCAATGAGAAATACAAAAAACAAATGCTAAACCATCTATCAAAAATGCATTAAGCGGGAGTAAATTACGAGAAACTGCTTTTTAAGTTTTTTTTGAGGTTAGGGGCGAACCATTGTGTAATCAGCGGTAAAAAATACATAGAATTACTGATAATAGATCAGTGCATTAAATAAAATTCAATTTTTAATTTTATAAAGTTGTTAGTTAATGTAAACTACGTATTACGGATTTTTTAAAGTGATGTCTATTGCTTGCAGTCGCTATATTGACACCGCCATTTTGAAATTTTACAAAATACCACTCGGCATTTAAAAGTTAAGACGATAAGCTAAAAATTTATCACTTGCACGTTTCGAAAAACTTACGTCAATTTTGCACAGGAGGGGGTGGCCGAGTTGACATGGAATGCCTCATATGTATATTTGTGAATTTATTGTTGTTTTTATTTCCCCCCCCTATTAATTTTCAACTTAAACACATATAGGTACGAATGTACATATCCGTGCTTAAATGGGATAATAAGTTTGGGATTGAAATAAAAAATTTATACTTACATAAGGTAAATGTTATCATTTTTACATAAAAGGCATTATCTTTCATTATTTTAAGATGTCACAAAACATGTACCATTTTTAAATTAAATTAAATAAGTTACTGCATAACAAAAATTGAAAAGGTACACCTGTACCTTTCCGTGCACATATGGGTTAAAAAAATCCCTAAAATATATTTTATTATTAAATAAAAGGGCTTTAAAAATATTTTCTCGAAAAACCCTCGAACACTTAAACTGAGATATAAGTTAAAGAATTTTTATCCAAAATTTTAGGCGTTTTAGAGTTAGAATTTGTTTTACTTATTATGAGTTAATTTTGACGCGCTGTGTATAATCTGTGCTTTAAATGTATTGTTGACAATTCACGCAATGCTATCGAAACTAGTTGGCGTGCGCGTTTCGAAAACCGACTTCCTTAGCGTATAGTCCCAACTTTTGCGCAATTTTTGAGTATTAATTTGGTCTAATACTATAACGTGAATAATGAAATTATTCACGTTGTTAGACATCAGTGATTGGCCGATTTCAATATTCACTGTGATTTAAACCATTTGGGTTTTAAATTGGGAGAAGGCGACTATATACCCAAGCAGCATTTTAAGTAAAAGCGTAGAGCTTTGAGGCAATATTACTTAATTTAAGTAAATATCTTGTTAAATTAACCTTAAAAATTTACTTTGAAGTAAAACTTTTTTTAAAGTTATAATATAAGTTTTATTTATGTTATTTTTACCTATTTTAATAACCCTTAAGTTTCAACACTTTAAAGTATTATGAGGGACGTAATTTTTACGAAAGAAAATTACTTATTAGTGTATTTCACCTAAAGGAAAATTTAACGGTAATTTTAACGTCAGAATTTTTACTTAATGGTAAATTTTACTCATAAGTCATAATTTTACGATATTAAGACCACTTTATAACCGTAAATAATTCCTATTCACCTGGTATTTTTTACGGTTATTGGTGGGTAATAAATACTAATAATATTGACTAAACAAGGAAAAATAAGCTTAAAGTGAAAAATAAAACTTTGCGGGAATTTATTTTAGGCCGCCATAATGAGTTTTTTAAGATGGCATCCATTACTTATCTAAACATTTATATAATATTTTTTCATGAATATCTTTCTAAAATATAATAAGAAAAGTTTTAGTTATTAAAAAATGATTAAAACTAAATGATTTTTAAAAGATTTTATAAAATTTTGTAGGTTTTAAGTTTTGTTGAATTTTTACCCAAGCAATAATTTTTCTTAAAACCGTAAAATATTTAGAGGGCATATAATTTTTAAGACGTATCGTACCTATTTTTATCAAAAAAATAATGTGCGTTTGAGTTTTAATGCAAAATATCAATGGTTTTGACAATTTAAGTTATATTTTTTAATTTTACTCTAGGGTGGCCTTTATTACTTTGTAATTCCTACCATTTTGTAAAATATAAATTAAAAGAACAAAGAAATTACGAATATCAATGTTTAAGAAAGAGAGAGCAAACAGTTAGTAATTATAGCGTTATTTTTACGTAAATTTGTGGTATTTATATTGTTTTTATTACGTAATTCTCTTAGTAGATCAAAAAGGGTATTATGTGGGTAAAATAACGAAATAAACCATTCCCCAAATTTTTCGTATCTATACCGTTATAAAACCGTTTTGGTTAACCGTAAAAAATACTTTAAAGTTGACTTAGTAGTAAATTTGTAGTTATTTAAACTTAAAATGCTGCTTGGGTATTATAATAACTATATATTATAATAACATTTAAAATTGTTAAAAAGTGAGGTTAACTACTTGACAGATGTCAGATTTTATTTATTTGTTTTTAAAAATCATTTAATTATCTACTTATTGGAGTAGATAAAGTATAGTATTACACTCGAGATTATTCGCATTATTTCTAGTTTAATAATTATTATTAAACACATTAAACACAATAATATTATTATTATTGTTAATTTACTTTAATTAGGGGAAAAAGTGATCGTTTAATTCCAGGAAATCATTTTTACGATATAAACAAGTTATTTCTGTAAAAAATTGCACAAAATTGTGTCTTATACACGCAGAATTTTATTGCCCTGGATGTGTGGCACCAGCGCAGATTATAATTTAATTTTAATACACTTTTTAGCAAATATAAAAATTTACTTTTGCCCACATGTAATGTTTTATTTGTATATTATAGCCATTTTATATTATCAGGTATTTTTCATTTCCAAAGAATTAAACTTGTTCAAAAAATGTATACATATATTAAAAATAATATTTTTATATATTATATACAAATAACTCGGAATTAAATTTACTACAAAATTTCTATTTAACTTTTTGACCCATCATTAATAGTTAGTTTCTAAATCTAAAGAACAAAATCAAAAAATCATAAAAATAGAGGTTTATGTGTATATAACTTTTTTCAATTAATGCATTATAATGGTACCATGCATTTGTTAAAGACAATTTTGTAGGGACTCAAAAGTACTACAAAAAAGCAATTTAACTTCTTTAATAAATAGTTTAGTTTTAAGATTTTAAAAACGCCTTACTTTAAAAAAATTGTAAGTGAAATATTAATAATATTATATTATCGAAAGAAACTTGACTTTTGTAAATACTGTATTGCCCTTTTAGGATCATCAGTCATTTACCTATAGGTATACCTATTTTTTGTAGCCATTGTTTATTTTTATAAAAATAAACAATGGCTACAAAAAATGTGAAAAAAAATACCATTTGCCAAAAACTCTGTTCGTTAACCATTTTAATAAATATAAAAAAGTGTAACTCGCCGTGTATAATCTGGACACACTGTGTAAATACACTCATAATAACCACGCATATGATATACATGACATGCTAAGAAAATCTTGTGACATAATTACTAACCCAACCTGGGTTAACACAACTGACAGCAAACGTCGAGGATTTTTTTCAAACAACACTCGTTTAATTGGTTCCAAATGAAAATAACAAAAGAAAGAAATCAAACGTATTTAAACCAATTTGTCATCAATTTGACGACCATTAAGCGACAACTTAAAAAACATAAACACAAATTTTATTCGATTACTCAGCAAAAGTCTTTCAAGACTTTTTGTGACAACTTTAAAGTGAAGTCCACAATTATCTACTTATAGCATACTTTTATTTAATAAAAAACGACCTTTATTGAATATTGTAAACAGGGCTGCACAAAATTGATAATCACCGGCAGGTTTCTGGTGTAGCTTAGAGTAAGTTCGGTCAGCCCTGATCGTTTTAAGGTGGATGATTACCTTTATTTGCTCGTCATCTGTTTTGATTGAGCCTTTCGAGATCTTATTATTCGATAAAGACAATTAAGGCAATTTTTTTATACCTTTATTTTACACTCAGGTGGTCTGCTACTGTGTTTAAGAGTGGCATCAATTTTACATCAATTTTTTTCAACACTTAGGTACTGTGTAAGTGTCTCGTGGCTACTGGACTTGTCTGGCCAGCTAATATCTAGTAATTGCTTGAATATACCGGACAACATGATTACGTACACAAAGAAAAGTGAATTTTTAAATTTAGTACTTAATGCTATAACTTTGGAAGAAGTTATTTAAAACTTAAGCACTGATTACTTTATTTGTAAAATTAGAACATATTTTGTAATTGTTGTAGTTTATTTACTGTGTTTAATAACCAGAATTTTTGTGGCAAGGCATTTTTAATAGCGTTTTTCTCGAAAACGTTTGGCTCCATGCAAAAGCAGCTTTTTACGTAAAATTATGGAGCATTAATTGTTAATCTACCCTCAAAATACAACAAAGCGAATATTTGCCAGGACCAATTTTTAAACCTTATCAAATGTTTTAATTTAAAAACAGCTCTAATTGCCTTTATTGCTCTCAGTATATTGCAAATGATTTACGAAAATAATTTGAAAAATGCATTTCCAAATATTTGTATTGCGTTGCCCATATATTGTATTTAAGAGAAGTTTTATCAATTACCTAGGTAACATACGAGGTGTGTTCAGAAAACAACGGGAATTGTTAAATTTCGCGGGTTCGGAGGGTCCGGTTGTCATACAATTTTCTTTATTATGTTGGTATACATGCCCCCGAAGTATGATAAAAACTTAAGCTGTGTTCATCGTTTACTTTGTCTGTGGCAGCCGCTAAGGTTAGACGTGTTTTATGAGCTCGGCGATTTTTCGTTCGTTAAAAGAAATGGATCAAAGAATTAGTATCCAATTTTGCTTAAAAAATTAAATAAATTCTTTGAAATGTTAAAAAACGCCTATAGTGAGTCTGCTATAAGTAAAACAAGAGTTTACAAGTGCTATAAGAGTTTCCAAGATGGCCTTGAAGACGTTGAAGATGACGAACGCCCCGAAAGCACAAGCACATTAACAACCGATAAAATATGGAAAAAATGGAAGAAATGATTATAAACCATCATCGCTGATGATGTTGGTATATCGATTGGCTCATCCCATGAAATTTTTTCGAATGTTTTGGGTATAAAACGCGTGGCAGCAAAATTTGTTCTAAAATTTTTAAATTTTGAACAAAATTTTTGGCCAAAAACAATACTGTAATGATGCCCCAGCCTCCATATTCGCCAGACATGCCTCTGTATGATTTTTTCCAAAAATAAAGAGAACCGTCGTTTCGCAAGCATAGATGACAAAAGCGCATCACTGAAAGAACTAAAGGCTATCCCAAAGATCGAGTTTTAGAAGTGTTTCGAGTGTTGAAAGAAGAGCTGGCACATGTGCATAATATCCAATGGGCCCTATTTTCAAGGAGACAACTTTAATGTAGACGAATAAATAAATATTTTTTTTTAAACGAAAATTCCCGATATTTTCTGAACACACCTCGTATATGTATGTATAACTTAGACTGGGCCAAAAAAATCGACTATTTTTTTTGTAAAGTATATCAAAATTAATGTTTGGGGTGACAAAAAAAAATATGGTGAAAGTTGACTTCATAGTATCGCAATTTTAGATTTTTTTTTCCTGAGCGAGTTTTTGACTTAAGAATATTTTTGAAAGAAAGTTGAATGCTCCAAAAAAGTTTTGATTGGAATTTTCCGTCAGATGAACCGTTTTCTTATAATCATGCCTTAAAAATCGGTATAGTTTTACAATTTCATCTTTTAACTTTGGAATTTTGTAATTCATGTAAAAATCAGTACCCGGAAAAAACACCGATAGATATTCTATGGAAAATCAAATGCTCTACAAAAAAGTCTGTTAACATTTTTGGATAAATTCACTCCATCAAAAGTTATTCTAGGTTAAATTTGAAGTCAAAACGAAATTCTTCTTTTTTCCGCTCTAGATTTTTTTATGGATCAGTTAAAAACTTGAATTCTTTTATCGATGATAATCTTTTATGTCATTGATAAAATTACTGAAAAACAAAAAAAAATATCAATTACGAATTTTTTCGCTTTAAGAAGCTACTTTCTTTAGAAAATATTATTTTCACTGTTACTTATTTAATCGTTTAACACATAACAATCATCTTTTTTTTTTATTGGAAATTGTTAATTAGTTATATAATACACATTTATAATTTTGATTGAGTGGATTTAGCCAAAAATGTTAAGAGACTTTTTTTGTAAAGCATTTGATTTCCCATTAGAATATTCATCGGTTTTTCATTCATTTTTTTCTGGGTACTAATTATTACATGAATTACAAAATTCAAAAGTTAAAAGATCAAAATGTAAAACTATACCAATTTTTAAGGCATGATTTTAAGGAAACGGTTCATCTGACGAAAAATTTCATTTTAACCTTTTTTGTAGAGCATTTAATTTCAATTTAGTTAAACTCAATGGTTTGGGAGTTATGAGACAAAAACTCGCTCAGGAAAAAACATTTAAAATTGCGATGATAGACCTCTTAATATTAATATTATGGACTCAAACGCGTTCACAATAATTTTTTTGTCACTCCAAACCATATTTTCGATATACTTTTCAAAAAAAAAATAGTTGATTTTTTTGGCCCAGTCTAATATACCTACTAAAACTAATTTTCTAAGCATAATAAATGAATTTTTTATTTTCCTCTCGTTTGGGGCGGCAACTTGCACCTTTGCAATTTTGTAGTACCTTGAAATCACCATATGCGTTTTTGATCTTTTTTTCAGTTAATTTTTTAATTACCAATTTTCAGTCACGGAATAGTTGCCAAACAGCGGATACCTATATGCCAAAAAAATGTAATAGAATTTCAATAATAGGTAAGTTAAAACACTTTCTAAACAATTTAATAGAATAATAAAATGACAGCAAATGTTAAATAAATTTAAACTCAAATATGCAAAAGAAAACCAAAAACGTAGTAAATGTTAAACCGACCGTTCGTTTATTTGGATAAAGATAACACTTTGATAGACAGGTACAAAATCGAGAATGTAAAAAATGATGCGCTGTCTATACGAACAATGATTGGCGGTAGCACGTCAAAGTCGAGTCATCCTTGACTGCGAGATTCATTTGTTACACCGGCCCGCTTTGACTGACACTTCAAAGCTACTGTATATCACCATTGTTAACAAAAAATTCACTGATAAATGATGTTAAGAAGCAATAAAATAAATTTGTCGTATAATGTGAAAAATTACTTTATTATTTAACTAATATATGGATGATTCCAAATAATTAAAATATTTTAGGTACAAAAAATATTTTATGTTTTTAGTTTTAAATTTTAAATCCTTAATGCAACTGAAATCCCTTTTTTAATATATTTTTTATCATTATTCTTGACATGACCTGATCTTTACTTATTTGTACTTATTTCTCTTTTCTCGATCTAAAGAAAGAGATTGAGAAAAATCCAAATTAAAAATGGACGAAATTTAAAAGTTGTTTCCAATTATTTTAGCGTCAATTGCACTGACGGTTTTGTAATTGTCCTTCAAGGAATAATACGAAAAATAAATAAAAACTCTAATGCTTAATTTAATAGCATCGTATCGGATGAAAATAATGAATGTAGATCAAGAAACGTCAATCTTAAAGATAAGAAAGAAGGGAGAAGGAAATTTAAAGAAAAACAATTAATTTGTCTTTTAAAATATCAGGAGAGAGATTTGTTGTCATTGTCATTTCGGTAACGCGTAAGTTTTAACCAATTAGTTTTCATATTAATTTCATGCGTATTTTTATGATGAAACGAAACGTTACAGTGCACTGCAGTGGCGTGCATACAGGGAAAGCACAAATGCATTACATACCCTGTTGTTTTGACATTTTTTATATTTTCCCATTTAATTTTAATTCCGATAATATTATTTTATTAAAAAGGATAATGAAAATTTAAAAAGTTTATATTAATCGCCAATTATAGTTATTTATGTCATTAGGTTAAGAAGTAAGGCTTTTTGTGCTAAGCTCAAGGTTTAAAGGCCGACGCGTAGCGGAGGCCTACAATTGAGCGAAACACAAAAAGGCACTTCTTGGCCGAATGGCATACAACATTTTATCTTTAAAGCACTTTATATAGGTCAATTTAATTCAACATCAAAGCGGCCTAACCTCACTTTTTTAGAATCTCATTTATTTATTAGCTATAGATTACATTAAATGTACAATAATTATTATTGCTTTTAGAAGCAGTAATAGTTTGACAATACCTAGCAACATGATTTAAGTAGAAATGGATTTTTGCTATTACATTGAATTCAATTAATTGTTTAATAAATAGGTAGGTATCCAATTTTAATTTGTTTGGATTTTTATTTAAAAAAATAGATAGTTTGGAATGTTTAAGCTGTGTTTAACATTTAATTTTACTGAAAACTTAAAGCAAATTAAAACTTAAAGATAATTTAAATCGTAGAAAAAGAATCGTGCGTTTTCTTGGTTGCCTAACCTCACTTTTTGTTTAATTATTTATATTTAATTTTACAATAATTTAATGAAAAATATTAAACATTAACAGTAAAACAAACAAATTAGTGCTTATTATAAATAAATTAAACCAGTTTAGTACGTTAATTTCTTAGAAAAGGATTAATTTGTCAAAATAATACCCCTAGCGAGAAAAAATCGAACTAATTACTTGCCTCATAAAAAATTTTATCGGCCTAGCCCATAACAAGGTATTTCTTTATCGAATGTTGACAACAATAAAGTTTAAATTATAGACCGCGTGGAGATAAAAATAATAATTATATCATATATAGAAAAACATCACGTTCAAATAAGCTAGATCGCACAAATTTGGCATTTGACATTAACACAGATTTCCCTATTGTTTTATAGATGGCGCTCTATACAAATACTTAATTTAAATTATTTTTAGATAATAATAATTATTTGTCGTAGAGAAAGTATAGTATGCAACTCGTTTATAAACTTTTCTAGACACTCATTAATTTAAGCACTCGCTCGCAAGCTCTCTCGAGCCTAAATTAAAATGGCGTTTATCAAACTTAATACATACTATTTTAATTACTTCCTTACGAAACATTTATTTTAAAATCGAATGGGTATTTTAAAGTTAAAAGGTCAAAGGTTAGTCAGTGTCTGAGCACAATTTCGCGCGTTATTTCTTCTTTATAAATATTAAACATGTGGCATTGAAAAAATCAGTCTAATATATAAATATTAATAACGTTTTGATTATTGTTGGATCACACATTTTATAAATTTATAATTTTTTTATAAATTTATAATAAAAAAATGTGATTGAAGTATTCCGTAAGGTTTTATTACATTAGAAATTGTATGATTTAGAATATTTTGCGCATGAATGGTTACTGTACTGTACGCGTACACTGTACTTTTAAAGTTCAAACACCCTTTTTGTAAAACCCTTTATTTTGTCGGGAATAATTTTACCCTTAAGTCAATGTTGACTCTGCCTATATCACGTACGTATATTTTTTTATCTTCAATCATAAAAAATGTAAATTACTTTTATTTGTTTTATTTTTCCTATACCTACCTTTCTAGGGCCCATTTTGGATCTAAGATCCTTATCTTGAACAATAAATATTTAGGTCTGTTTTTATTAATTTATAGCTAGCAGTGATAAGGTGTAATGAATGCCTTAAAAGCGTCCAAATAAAATTAAGAAATTAGAATTTTCGGGCCGTAAATTATATTAAGTGTACACATGATTAGGAGAGTAAGGCGTTAATGGGAACAATAAACATAGAAAAAAGATTATTGATAGTACTTAAAAGTTAAACAATAAAAATTATGGAGATAACGAGAAACAGGTATAATATAAATACTACTTTTTAGTTCTTTAATGCGCATTTTTAAACTTGGTTTTTACTCACACTTTTATAAGTTTCTAATTTTATTAGCATTCGAAAATATAGATTTTAAATAATTTATATCCAAAATTAAAGTTGTGGGTTGTTAAAAAGTAGGTTTTGTGAAAATTTCTATATTTTTTACAACTTTTAGATTTAGACCAATGTTGCCAGATGTTAAATACTTACAATATTTAAAAAATTTGATCTTCTATTATACCGGGTGTATCTGAGAATAGGCGCACCCCTGTAACTTTTTTATTTATAAATATAGATTCATGAAATTTAGCATGGTTAATTGGGTTATAAAATGCCACTTATAAGAGTACAAAATGAATTTTTTGAACTTCCGGTTTTGCCGGAAATGATATCAACTTTCGATTTTTAATTGGAAAGCCCTATATATTTTTACATATTTAGAATCCTGAGAAAATTCTGAGTCGGACAGCATCCTCAAATTTTCCTTTTGACGTTTCGTCCTCAGAAAATGTATCATCATAAAGATCAATCTAGAGTGCTTTGAACTATCTTATTTTTTTCTAATGGATTCACACAATGCCTGAAAAATGAAACTTGCCTTAAAAAGTTGTTATTCAGCTATTCCCAGCAGTCTAAACTTGTAAAAATTCGTTTTTCTCAAATAGTTCAAAGCACTCTAGATTGATCTTTATGATGATGCATTTTCTGATGACGAAACGTCGAAAGGTCAATTTGAGGATGCTGGCTACTGGATACTAACACTTTAACACTCTCTTTAAAAAGGTGGTAAGTTAAAAAATACTACTTTACTAGCTTTCATTATGTAAACCTGAAATAGAAAAGAAAACGAGGTTTAAAAATCTTTTTTTTTTACAAAAATAAAAAAAACAGATTCTGTAATTTTCTCTTGTTGTAAAAAAATATACAATAATATAACAACAATAATAATAAAAAAACAAAACAAATAAAAAAAATAAAAACTCCTATTTTGCTCTCTAACAAAACAACTACCTGCCAAAGTCCTGAAAATAGATTTAGTCGTTCCGGAGATTAGTATTTGTAACATTTTGTAACAAGTAATGAAATTGGTTATGTGCGTGTTTTTAGGAAGACTGCATATGTTTTTTACCATAAAAGACAAAGATGACAATATACAATTTAAACTATAAACGTACATTAATACCTGATTTTCTGGGTCTCCAAAAATGGTTTATTTTATTTTGTCCACTACCTTTTATTTGGTGAAAACCTCATCATATCAAGTGACATTTCTTGGAAATAGTCATTATATCGTGGGTTTTGATATCATAATAACATTAAAACAAATGAAATCCAAGTAAAATACAAGATCGGGTATCTAGATCAAAAAAGAGGTACGTCACGATGGATGGGATTTATGACATCAACGTTTTCAAATGTTTTTATTTTCAATTATGAATTTTATTTTACCTGAAATTACTGGAAATCTTAAGATATGCCTACGTGATGCGGATAGTAATCTGTGTTTTTTTGGTCGAGTATACTTATATATAAATATACAGGGTCAAGATTTAAGCAGTGATTAATGCATCTGATTGTAGTTATTGCTTAACTTCAATTGTCTTGATCGACTTCTGTAAACCTAAGCATTTTTCTTTTCAGGTTCTTTGGTATTAAAAAAGATTGTTTATGACAGTTGCTTTTCGTGTTATAATATATTTATACTGATTTTTGAGATTTTGAATTTTTTCAATTCTTTATTACTATTTAAAAAATTGATATTTTTGTGTTTTAATAATATTAAATATAGCTTTAAAAAAATTCAAAAAAATTCTTTGCTTTTGTTGCCATGTTTTCTTTAATTTTCCATTTAAGGATGTGTGGGTTTTTTTTTAATTAAAAAAAACGACTTAATTTGAAAACTTTTGAGCTTGGTTTTATGTGTAAAATACTTATAACGGTCACCCTAATAAATAAATATTTGTAAAATTAAAATCGTAAAATCAGGAAATCAGCTGATTTTGAAATACCCTGTACATACATAACATAGTATTGAACTCAAAAGTGAAGATAAAGTGTAACTCCTCCCTATTAATAAAATCATCCAATAAGGTTGTTTTAAACCGGTATAGATAAAATCACAATGACATGTTATGTACATTTATTTAATTAATTCAAAATTAGTACTTATACTTTTGAGTAATAAATCATTTTTGTTTCTTACAAGGTGGACATGTCTGGTATAGGTATGCCTACTCAGTAAAACATTATTTATTAATTTTAACCAAATATTAAGCAGATTTTATGTTAATCCAGGTCCACATAACATTATTGTAAGTTTACAACCAAATGTAATCTGTTAACTAATTGAATAAGTATTTTGTAATTATAACAAATATTTTGTAGATTTAATAAAAAAATCCTATATAAATAATTTAACCATAATTCTTGTAATTTTCAAAAAGGACCTTTTTTACAAACCTTTTTGTAGACCCAGTAACAAAAGTATTTGTTCCTAAACAAAAAAATTAACACACACCTACATAAATGAACAGAAAAATAACATACACAGTAAAAAATTTTGCCCGTGTAAATTGTTTAGTATAGGGGTAAAAATATTAGAGTTGATTTGTAAGTATACAAGTTATACTACAAAATACACTAGGTAGCATTTTAAACACATTTAAAGAATATGAACATTATTCATTGGTACATTCACACTATTTATTATTAAAATAAATCAAAAGGGTAGAAAAACTTAATGCGAGTGTTTATTACCCCTTAATATGTTAAATAGTGACAAAATGTACACTACAGTGCATGCTAATTTCTTTGTCTGTTTTGATGTTACTAAGAGCTCTTTTTTCTTTACACTACTAGTGCACATTTTATCACAATTAAAGTTAAATTACACCAATAGTGGCAAAATAGACTGAAATAACTGGTAATAACCGAAATACGTTTTAAAATGTTTGGTTGGTACCTATCTACGCAGTGCATATCCGGAGTTACCGCGTTGTGGAAGTGTGGCATTTTTGTTCAGTTAGATTTTAATTACGTACGGTGAATTCATAAGAGGACATTCTTATTTTTTGGTAAGTATTATACTTCCTTTTTCTTTAAGCCTTAATACTCAATAAATACCAATATGTTAAAAGGATGTCCATACCCGACCTATATTATATATCAATAATTTACGGCAGTAGGTCTGGTACTTGTAACATTAATAATATAAATACATACACACTTGATTTACTTTTTATTTTCAAGCGTAATGGTTGTTATATTAACCTATACCTACATTTTTATTAATATTATGTAAAATTTGTACACGTGTGGTAAATCCCCGACATACAGCCGCCTGACGCCTCTCTACCAATGGGATCACCCAATTTTTATAACAGAAAAATGGATTACTGATGAATTCTCAAGAAAATTCATTGCTTACAAGTTGACAGCCAGTAAAACATTGCATTGATCTAAAACGTTTACGTTTTAAGGAACCATTTTGCTTAAGCCAGCCATACGACTCAAATATATAATTATATTTTAAAAGGCACCGATTTTGATAATTGTCAGATTTTTCTTCCAAATAAATATTTCTCTATATTTACCTTTTCGTTTTATTCACTACCACCAATAGGTTTTAATCAAATAATAGTGTTAATTTACCCTAGAAGTTTGCACTGAAAGAATAAAAGCACCTTTCTAAAATTAGAACTTTTTCAAAGTAGTGTTAATTTACACTGAACAAAAGTGGGATTTTACCAAGGAAGTGTAGAAGTACATGATTTTAGGTAAATTAATACTTTTTAATACTTTATCCTCAGTGCTATAGGGTTAAATCATACTTGCTTACTTGGGGAAAATTACACTAAAAATTAACTCTTAATTGTAGTGTTATAAAACAACACTATTTAGTGTGTACCTGTGTGAGTTCCAATTAGTGTTGCTTAGAGTTGATTTTTTTTACTGTGTCCACACAATTAAATAACACACCTGATATTATTAAATTATAATGAATGTTTATACAATATAATTTTCAGTACTACTACAACACGTACTGATGTATTTCGTAACTTTAATCCACTTAACTGTATCCCCTAATTTCAGTTTGTAAACCAGTTTTTCGGATACTTCGCACTTCGCACATTTGTTAAATAGGTATAAGGAATCTGAATTACAATAATAACAGATTTCTGGTAATACATTATAAACACGCTGGACTGTTGTTACAAACACGTTACGAATTACTTTATTCTATAGAATAAAGTAAGCAGAAACATAAGTTGCAGACGCTGAAGTCAGTTGAACTTGTTGATGCGTATTGTCAGTGGGAAATGTTTTGATTGACTTCCTGAAATCACGTGTATTTTTTCAACGAAATAATTTGTTAAACATTAACAAAATAATATGTAACCTTTAAAACTAACATAAACTTTCGGTAAAATATTTTCCTTTGTTTAAAATATTTACAAACCCTGGTTTTTTACAAAAAATTTTTTAAAATTTTACAAAATAAAATTAAAAATCTGGTTTTGATAACAGTAAATTTTTTAAAATTAAAATATTACACAATTTTTGAAAAGTTTGTACGCGTTACCGAAATTACTACACCCTTTCGTACGCTGACCCCAAAATAAAAATAATGCATTAAAAAAAATATATAGCACCCAGGTGCATATCTATAACGAATTTAAATCCAGTTTTTTTATATCTGATTGAATGACCGTCGGATCTTATTTATTGGATTTGGTATTTGCATTTTTAAAGGGTGTTTTTTACTCACGTCGAATGCAACGTCTTGCATTACAGTCCTTTCAAAGGTTATAGTATTGAAAATTAACTGATTTTTTAATGTTGTTAGCATTGCCAAAGGATTTTTTAAAGGAAAAATGTATGTGAGAAAAAAATTGTGATGCAACAAAATGAGTTTTTTCTACTTTTGGGTCATAATTTCTCAAATACTTGACGTGATGGAGCAAATTAGAGACCTGTTTCATTATTCAAAAGATGATACACCTGTTTAATATTTATAACATAATAAATATACTTATTTATAGAGAAGACAAAGGACTCGATAGCTTACCTTAATTAAATATTCAATACCTTCTGAAGCGTTGCAGCAACAAAAGATAATCTTTATCAGAGTAAAAAATCTTTATTTTCCAATTCAACATTCATTAACAATTAAACCATTAAACATCAACTTAAACCGCACATATGAATTTTATTTAATCTTCAATTCCATCGCGCTCTAGACCGAAACATACGTGGATATGGGTAGGGACGGGTCCAGTAAAAATTAGGCCCTGTTTTTTAAATTATTTACAAAAGTAAAAAATTACGTGGGTTCCACGAAATGATACAATAATACATCAGAAGCTGTGTCTTAAAATGTTCGGAAAAGTTAAGCAGGCTAAAAAAAATTGTTTTTTGAATCTGAAAATGTCGTCAAAAGTTATAAAAGTGGAACAGTTTTTGAGATTATAAAGATAAGTATAAAAACACTTTACTTTTTATCTTTTTAAATTAAATGCAGAAAATAACTACCATGAGTCTATTTTTAAATAGTCTTTTAATACCTATTTTGAAATATGTCAAGAAATATATTGAAATTATAAAAACTTACAAAAAAAAAGCTAATCATGCTGATTAGTTTTAATATTTTAAATAGTATTGTTTGTTTTCCAAAATGGTTTACACAACGGCTGAACGAGTTCAAATTATTTTATTTATGGTGCACAAAATCGTTGTGCACCCTGACAAAAATGGTGTTGAAACATCATAAATTCCACCCATTCAAAATGCATATTACACAAGAACTTGGCGATGATGATGCGGACAGGCATTTGGAATTTTGTAAAATCATGACCAAAAAATAAAAAATCAGACCCAAATACTAAAAAACATTTGCTTTAGCGATAAGTGTATACTTTTATCTAAATGGAAATGTTAACAAAAAAAATTGGAGAAATGAAAATCCTTATCATACAAAGAAGTATCCTCAAAAACTTAATGTCTGAGCTGAAATTTTGAAAGATTGTATTATTGCTCCCTTATTTATTGACCAAATCGTCAAATGTATTTTGAAATGAAACAATACTTAAAAAATGAACTAGAAAATCAAAGAGGAGGGGATGATGAACAAGCTTTGAATAAAAATTTATTACATTTTCAACAAGATAAAGGACCACCTCATTATGTAATAGCTTTTGGGGCTTGGCTGAATCAGAATTATCCAGAGCAGTAAATTGGTAAAAGAGGACCAATGGAATGGCCACCTAGATCTCCAGACCTAACACCATTAAACATTTTTCTTATGGGGTCACCTAAAATCTGTGGTTTACAAAACTCAGCCTTATTCTATTAAGGATCTGCGACAAGAGAGAATGCCGAGCTATTCCACGACAAACATTTCAAAATGTTCGAAGGGAATTTGAGAATAGACTGCACTATTGCTTACAAAATAACTGAAGTCTGTTTGATCATTTAATTTAAAAAGCTAAAAAAATTCAATATTTATAAAGAGAAATTGAAATAAATAATTATAAAAATTATTTTTCGTATTTTTTAAAAAATATCATTTTACTACTGTTAAATAGCAATTTCAAAGAGCTTTCCAAATCACAGAGGGTGTTGCCCTTTAAAAAAATTGAGTTGTGGTCATACTGATTTCACATATCCTAGAAACGGTTTTGAGAGATTTATAGACACCCTGTATATAATAATTTTAGACATTATAGACCAGGCGGAAAAAGCTTATATTATAGATTGTGTACCAGAAAATTAACAAGCTTTCTCAGACGGATTTTATATACCTACTACTTTTTTTTCATTCATTTATTTTTTCTGTCACATCATTTTTAAATTAGGTTTAACTGACATGATGATATTTTAGCTTAATTTTTGTACGAGTGTTTATATTAATTTGACTTTTAAACTAGTATTAATTTCTATATGGACTGTGTTATAATATTATGCCTCTTCGAATATTATTTTGGATTCCTTCTCTCTAAAAATGAATTAGTCAAAAATGACTAATTTAATAGTTATTAGTGTCTGCTTTTTCACTTGTACCATGGTTAACCATGGGATACCATGGTATCCCAAAATTTAACAGTCAATTCTTATGTAAAATTGTCCCCTGAAACCGAAAATATCGTCAAAAATTATTAGCAGTTTTTGAGATATAGTCAATTCGATATTAAATGGAAAATTGACTTTATCTCAAAAACTGTTTTACTTTTTTAACTTTTCGGATTCAGGGGACAATTTTACATGGAAATTTACTGCTAAATGTTCGGGATACAAATTGCAATTGACAAGAATTATTAGTGACTGCTTTTTTGCCAATTTTGACTAATTCATTTTTAGAGAGTTCAAAGCACTTTTTTTTTAATTGAGAAACTCTAACTTGTGGTTTAAGCAATTTTGATTATGAAGTGGGTTCCATAATATAAACACATTTAACTCATATTTCACTCGAGGTGCGAAATTTCAATTTAAACATAATTTTAATAACTTTATACTAAAATACGCTGTTAATGATTTTATTCCAAGTAAAAAGGTTTCAACTTCTAATATTCACTTGTAAAGTATTTTTGTAATATTTCATAGGATTAACCCTAAATTTAAAAAAATAATGTTTATTAAAGTTGCAGAATCATTATATCTATAGACATGAGCCGGTACTGGACATTTTTCCGTTAAACTCAACATTGATATTTCCACCTGCCTTTAATATATACGATCATATAAAACGGTGGTCAGTAAACACTGTCAGTAGACTTAAATGATTTAAGATTGCGTACAGTGTATACGCTATATTTGTAAGGGGTTTAAGGTTACCACGTCAAAAAAAATAGTTTGCATACGAGGTAAGGGGTTCGTCTTTATAACCGGTGTAACGGTCAATATTCAACCCTTGGGTATTGATGATGATAATCATCATTATTATTATCGTTAAAAGAGCAATACAAAGTTTTTTTTTATTATGAATAATGACCGTTTGAAAAAAAAAAGTTTTGGCACACGGGGAGAATCGTATCAACTAAATTGGGGACAGCGTTAATATTTTGGGAGTGAGTGTTTTTTGATAAGTAAAGTATACACTGAAAAAAATAAGCTGTTGAAACAACAAAAAAAATATTAATTAAACTCTTTATGCACTTTAAATACAAGCAATGGTTTTTGCACGTTTACTTAACCATCTAAAAATGTCAAATTGTATTGTTTAATTGAACAACAATTACACAGTGCAACAGTGCAAAAGGGAATGGGATGAAACCAAAAGCAAATGAAAGGTAATAGCTTCTACAAAAAAACCCTATTAGGTTTTTTTTAGATCACGTCTCAGTTTTTTATTATACGCATTTAAAGTTGGTAGATTTTTGGACACCCTATAATAGGAAAAAAATAAGTAAAACAATTTTAATTTTTTTTAATTATTCTGGCAATATAGTCGAGGAATCCATTCCAAGTAAAGAGCATTTTTACTAGAAAATTGGGCATTGTTATAAAAAAAATATTCTCTTTAATGCTTTAATCAAAACACAATACTTGTATACAAAAACTACATTTTTTTGTGGTAATATATTGTAATAAATCGATGGTATTTTTGCAAAAGGGCGAATATGCCATTTTCCTGTTTTGATAAAAACAAAAAAAAGTATTTCGGCGTATTCTCCCTTTTGAAAAAATATTATTACTACAAAAAATTTTTGTAGCAAAAACGAGGTTGTTTAAAGGTAAAATTGATTTGTTTACTTAAAAACACATAATATTATGTACTATATATAGTAAATCAGTGACAGCAACATAAAACGTTTTTCTTAATTAATATAAATATATTATATATTAAATAATTAAATTATTTTTTTTATTTAAAGGACAATAAAATATAAAACAAAACTTAGTTCCAAAATATAAAAATGTAAAAAATTGTACCTATAGGTACAATTACAAGGTATACAATATTACGGTATACATATAATTGAATATGTTGAAAAGTTTGCAGAACTTGTAATAACAATTTAATTAAATGATCACAAAAGAAAAAGAAGTCAATGAAATTTGGTGTTCCAATGTTGTGGTATAATTCAGGTATTTTTTTATTTTTATACTAAAACATGGTATTTTTGATTATATTATTTATATTTTGCATTTTTATCAATTTTTGGATGAACAGCTGGAACTTCTGGTACTTAAACTCGTGTTACTGCCGGTTACAGCAGTGATAGTTTTTAAATAAAAATAAAATAGCGAATTTAATAATGTTTAGTTTAAGAAGTAAAAATGCTATTTTTTCTTAAAAAAACAAGTTTTCCATACTAATAAATCCAAAATATTAAAAATTGCTTTCGAATATATGCTAGAGTATATTTTACAACAAACGGATGACAAAAATGGATTTCTTACCTTCAAAAATAGTAAAAATTAGTAACAATTTTTTGATAGCGTCCTCTTCTGAGGGTCTTTGGTAAAAATTAACATCACAAATGGATTCCTCGATCAAATTGACAAAATTATTTTGAATAATTAACATAGTTTTACTTATGTTTTTCCTATAGGGTGTCAAAAAATTTACCATCTTTAAATGCGTACAAAAAAAAACTGAGACGTGATATAAAAAAACCCTGATAGGGTTTTCTTGTGGAAAGTATTAACTTTCATTTGCTTTTGGTTTTATTCCATTCCCTTTCACAAACCTTAATTTTGTATCACAGTGTTATTAGTCAAATGAACAAAATGAGAATATTTGTTCTAATCTGCTAATCTGGTTAATTAAACATTCTTGATATGTCGGAGTAATATTTCGAAAATGGTTGTGCTAACCTTTTTAAGATGTTGAGGTAAATTTCTTGAAATGTCCAGGTAACCTTTTTAGCATATTCACACACCAATAAAATGTTAAATTAAAATAATTTGCGCTAATTTTGGGTTAATTAAATTATGGAATTAGTATAAAAAGAAAGAATTGAACCTTCCCTCGCCAGTTTTTGCCTTGAGTGCGTTCCACCTACTTTAAATACCTACCGTCAGACAGCTGATTCGACCTATATTGGGGGTCTTATCAGTCATTGATAATCAGTGTCGGGCAATTTGGTGTAGTGGAAGTTCCACTGTGGAACACACCAAAAACAAACAGGTACCTGAGCTTATATACTCCTATCGTAAGCCAACTGAGGCGAGATGTAAGAACATCACGTGATCAACACCGTCTAATGACGTGGCGTAGGTGTTCGAAGCGCCCTTCACGGCAATTTTATGAATGCAAAATTAACAAATTTTAAAGTAACATTTACAATTTGTTAAATGAACAAATTTAATGTTTTGGATTTAAAGAGCAACTAAACGTTAATTTAATAGTTTTTTTAGGTAATCCTAAAAATTTCAGTATTTGATTAAACCAATTTCAGCTATTAAATCAAAATATATTAAACATTTTAATTCAAAAAATTAGTTTATGTTAAATCAATATTTTAACTGTCAAATGAACAAATAAACTTTGACAAACTCTGACTATTGCTTTGACACCAAAATATAGATTAATCGAATAGGATTTTTGATGAAACAACATTTTCAAAAATGACATTTAGGCAAACGTTAACTCAACTACATTATTTTTTTCGGTGTATACTGTTATAAACTATATAAAGTATACACTGTTATAAATCAGATTTGTTAACATGAGTTTGTAGTTTGTTAATTTTATTTTATAAAATTTTAACATAATTTTTTGTAGAAAACCAGGTTTTCCAATTATTTTAACAAAGAAAACTATTTACCGAAAGTTTTGTAAAGGTAATATGCAATTTTTTAGGCATTTTATTAATGTTCAATGGTTACAGATTATTTTGTTAATGTATAACAAATTATTTAGTTGAAAAAGTACACGTGATTTCAGGCAGTCAATCAAAACATTTCCCACTGACAATACGCATCAACAAGTTCAACTGACTTCAGCCTCTGCAACTTATGTTTCTGCTTACCTTATTCTAATTCGTAACGTGTTCGTAACAACTGTCCAGAGTGTTTATATTATATTACCAGAAATACCTTTGTTACTGCGTATACAAAAAGGTTTCTAAAAATAAGGTCCTTTTTGAAAATTTCAAGAATTATGGTGGAATTATTGAAAAAGGATTTTGTTATTAAATCTATAAAATCTTTGTTATAATTACAAACTACTTATTTAATTAGATAACAGTTAGCTGTAAACTTAACATAAAGTTATGTGGACCTGGATTAACATAAAATCTGGTTAATATTTGGTTAAAATTAAGAAATATTTTTTTACTGTGTAAGAGAAAAAGGCGAATTTCTAAAAAGTCACTGCGAATTGTGTATTTATTGTCTATTAGTCGGCATTAGCTACAGCTGTAGTCAAAGCTAAAAAACTTTCAAAAATGCAGACTATAGTGAATTCGTATACTATAGAAAAATGAGGGTATATAAATGGGGGTATATAACACCCCCCCGCTACGTAGTAAAAATATCGGTTAATATAAAAATATACACCCTTAAACGATCGCATGTTTTATTAAAAAGCCCTTTTTATAACTAATACACAAACCCGTTGCATTGTTTTGAGCCGTAAATTAGTTTTTCTTGCTATTTATTAATAAAACTTGTAGTTAATGACGTGTGCGAATATAATAATTTGGTTTCAAACGCGATAAGAGTGGTTTATGGTAAGGGTTTAACTTTTCTGCTACACAGTTACGATATTTTTTATCACCAACTTAGCTGACCATTTATTTATAGGCGCCCGCGACTATTTTTAAAATTATCAAGGGGGTTATTTTTAAAGTTGTTATTAGATTTAATTGGGGCAAGGTTAAATGATGATTGAGTACTTTACCTGTAGGCTTTTTATGGTAAATGATTCAGAAAATATACTTGAGTAAATTTTAAAGAATTTATATTGACGATTAAAAAAAAACTATGCACGGCACTGGATTTACTACCCCCTAAAAAGACCCTACACTAAATTTAATTGAAATTTTTTAAGTAGAAACGATTTTCTAGCTAAATTAAAAATGAACAATAATAACTATTTACAAAAATTTATTGTCAAGTTATCTATGAAAAAGACATTGAAATAAAATTAAACTAATAGAAAGTTTCTATTAGAAACATGGTATAAATATTCCTATAATTGGGTTTGACAAATAAAAAACGCAATAAAAACTTAAAACAACAGTGAAACAAAAAATGGAGAATTTAAAACATTTTCTTTAATAAGATTTTTGTTACCTCTACTGCACAAGAACTAGGGTAATAATAATAATAATAAAAAATATGATAGTGCATTGAAATAAATGGTGGATAACTACATCAAGTTTCCCGACACTAATGAGACCCAATATAGGTCAAAACAGCTGTCTGTGGGTATTTCAACTTGGTGGAACGCACTCAAAACAAAAGCTCTGGCGAGGTGAAGGTTTAATTTTTCTTGAATAATACCAGTAATGGGCCAAGAAAACCTTAAAACAACAGTGAAACAAAAAATGGAGAATTTAAAACATTTTCTTTAATAAGATTTTTGTTACCTCTACTGCACAAGAACTAGGGTAATAATAATAATAATAAAAAATATGATAGTGCATTGAAATAAATGGTGGATAACTACATCAAGTTTCCCGACACTAATGAGACCCAATATAGGTCGAAACAGCTGTCTGTGGGTATTTGAACTTGGTGGAACGCACTCAAAACAAAAGCTCTGGCGAGGTGAAGGTTTAATTTTTCTTGAATAATACCAGTAATGGGCCAAGAAAGGAGAAACTAAGAAATTTGAATGTTTACCTTACACTTTATCCAATTTGGCTAAGTCTAGATTCCTTTAGGCCATATAGTATCTGTGATACAATTTGCCGTGCGTTCTTGGTTGCATAGTATGTACCGATCGCGGAAAAAAATTAAATGTTTACATATTTATCCTTAAAAAAATTGTCTTAATAATAAAGTGTGGAAAGAAAAATTTGTTTTCCTCAAAAAAAATCACTAAAGATATAAACAAGTTTTAAGTTTGTTTTATATTAAAATAACAAATACCAAAATATAAAAAACAGTGTTTTGTCTTCAAAATAACAGCTAAAATATCCCCGAAACACCACTGGAATAAAACAATTTAATCTAAATATAGCTGAATATTATTTCTATTAATAATAGGACTTTTTTTGAAGTCAAACTTTACACGGTATGGCAAAATCATTTCATGCGACTCCCAAGCAGTATTTTAAGCAACTTAAAAAAGTTTCCTATATGCTAAAGAAGCATAGTTAGTGGCGCCACCTCATGGCCGTCATCATCGTAACAAAACTACAGCTGTCAAACGCGTATGTTACAAAACGAGTGTTTTTGAGTAATGCCGAAAAATGTTTGTTTTGTTGTTGGGTGTTTTTCGAAAGAAAATCCTGGTTTGAGTTTTTACCGGATTTTCAATAAACAGTGGAAATCCAAATAAAGAAATAAATTGCATACAGTCCCTGTAAATATAATTTGTACCTATTAAATACAATAAATACACAATTTAGTAATAATTTACGTCAAAATTGTAAACATTTCAATTCAGTAAAAATCATAAAACAAAAAGTCTTCTAAATTCAAAGGCGTTTATTGTGAAAGTCTTCACTCAACGGTAAAATACCAAAAACAGGTATTATATTATGTATTATTTATAATATTATGTTTCCATGAATTTGTAGATATATTTTGTCGTTTACTATTTTGGAAGCAGTTGTCGGCGTTTTTTAGGACTTAAATATAAAAATATTTGATATTAAGGTTATGTTTGTACAACTATTATTTTTAGTTCGATTTCTTAAAAATGTTCAAACTTTAATATAAATTATATAAAATTATAATTAGTTAATTTTGCTCCAACAAATATACGTACCGAATTGGATCCTTTGGCAAAACATGAAAATGCAACGATTTAGTTTTTAAATTAAAAATAAAATAATTCACCATGATTACTTAGATAAAATACACACACTAACGAAACTATATAAGCATATAAGCGTTGAGTTTCTAAATCAATGATATAAGAAATAATAAATCAAAAGTTTTTTAGATTTTTTTGTGAAAAATGCTTTAAATGTATTGTTGACAAACCTTGCAGCCTTGTAGTCCAATAATGCTATCAAGCACCACCAGATGGCACGCGCGTTGCGAAAACCCGATGCTTCTTTAGCGTATGGAACGCTCTGTGATGTCACCTTTATTATCAATGGGTGTGATATATTTAAAAAATATTTTACCCAAAAATCAATGCAATAAAAAGGAAATAAATAGTTATTAAAGTATAACAAATGTTTTGTTGTGTGGTGGCGCGCAGAGTGTTTGGGGTACACTTGCGCCTGGGCGTAACGTCGGTAAGGGCGCCCCGCGGCGCGGCCCTGTACAGGGGGCCCCCGTAAATCAAAACTACCGAACGTATTAAAATTGTGTTCGCAATTATTGCCGAGTCAAAGTTTTATTTATCGTTGCGAGTTTACTAGGCGCACGCTGCGCGACCGGACAGCTGAACACCGAACATCCTCAGCTATCGATAATTTTGAAAAATGGCCACGACTAATTGTTGGATTACCGACATGCTGATATTTTTAATCGAAAATTGGTAGGAATCGGTTATTGGTTATAAATCAGGGAAGTTAGTTATAACTAACCAATTACAGCTATTATAATGTGTATCAAGAAACAAGAAAAATTGGAATACATTTGTCTATTGGTGTACCAAACCTTAAAACGTGTTTGGTTCGTTTAGTGTTTCTGGTGAGGCACATTTTTGGCTAAATTAGAAAAATTATTGGAGCGAAAAACATTATTAATGTGAATATTATTTAATTATAAAACCATTAATCTTGGCATTTTGCTAATACTTTGAGGCTCCACCCCCTTACTGCCACGTGACCGCCCGTGACCTCGCTTCAATGCAATGCTCGCTTTTTTACGTCTAATTTATTTAATAAAATTGTTTTCCATAAAGAAAAATATCTTTATCTATTGGTTTTATGAATAATGCATACATTTTACGTGTTTTTAATGCCTTTTCGAATTAACCGTCAGTAATTAATTTTCGGCATTTTAATCTTGTCATTTTGAGGTGTTTTGCAATGTTTTAATCGCAACTTGGCCATTCGACTTTTAAATATCTGGCAACACTGCTTTGTAAAAACTTATTGTAAAAACCACGTTTCATCCAGCATTATACAGGGTGAAAAGAAAATGACGGATAAAGTCTTCATTTAGTAATTTAATTAAAACTTCGTGACCTAAACAAATTACATACATGTATGCATAATGATTACAATTAGATTTAATAACTTATAATTGAGGAGTGATTTTTCAAAAGGTCGTATTTCCATTTGCAAAAATTTTTCAAAAAAATGACTATAACCTGTATAGATTAGGGCAATATAGATTATTTAAAAAAAAGTCTGATGAATATTTAATAATACTTCAGACCTGCTGTCATATTTCGCCGTTAATATATGCCTTTTAACCATACCTTTGGGATTATGTCAAAAAATTACATTCAAGTAAAAATGGAAATAAGGTTCTTTTGAAAAATCACTCCTCAATTATCGATTAAATTATTAAATTTTAAATAATAATAATTAATATTAAATTATCGACGTAATAAAACCAAAACACGAATTTTATTAAATTGTCCAAAATAAGTTTCACTTTAGCCGTGTGGTCTATAGCTTATAAGCGCACATGTTTTTTTCTATATTTCACATTCAACATCAAAAAATTAAATTTTATAGGAATTTGGCATAGACATAGATTTTTAGAAGAAACTTGTCTTTAAATCAAACTTTGAACCAATAATTCAAAGAAAAAACATGCTTTTAGTACAATTTTCCCTATAGGCCGTATACGGCGTTGTAGCTCAAAATTGAACTAATTTTTTGTATCACTTCTTAAAATTATTATAAGAGCTCAAAATTGAACTAATTTTTTTTAACATACTGGGTGTTTCACATTTGTGGTCCATTAGAAAATTCTGGGAAAAAAGATATCGATTTGAAATTTTAAAAGCGTTTATAATAAAAGTCTATTTTTCTAAAATATAGATTTGCGGATAAAGGGGGAAAAATTTTTGGGATCTTAAAACATTGTTTTAGAGATGTCTTGTCAACTCTTTAACATTTATCAATAAATTACCTAAGAAAACCCAGAACAAATGAGCCTAACTTTAAACGTTAATAACTTTTATTTTAAATGTAACACCCGGTATGTTTTTACATAATCAAATATTAAATTAAAATACCTTTCAATTGAGGTAACTATTTTCTTTACTTAAAGTTAATAATTTAAGAGATATTTAACAGTTTTTAAAATTTTAAATATTATTTTGTATTATAAAACCTGTGAAGGGTTATTCAATTGAGGTAACTATTTTCTTTACTTAAAGTTAATAATTTAAGAGATATTTAACAGTTTTTAAAATTTTAAATATTATTTTGTATTATAAAACCTGTGAAGGGTTATTTGCGGTTTCTATGCATAGAACCATGGTTACCACGTAATCTGTAATTGTTCATAATTTGACCCTGCAGTGGTGACGTAAAATTCTGAGACACCAGTGGTGACATCGCGACGCGTCGGTGCGACAGACTGATTTTGAGTTTTGACTGTTTTTTTAGTTTTTAGATATGTTATATGGTTTATTAATGTCAAAAAGTATTTTTTTCTCCAAATTTTGACCCTTTCCCCCATGTCACACTTTGTCACTCAACAATAACAAAAAAGTAATAAAGGCATCGTCCATGGACAATATCACGCGATATTTAAGAAAATTAAGAAAATATTTCTATTTATTAACTTTAGATATACGAAATAGTAACATCAATCAAAAGTTTAATTTACTATTTTAATATGTAAAAATATACCGGGTGTTACATTTAAAATAAAAAAGCTAAAAAACCTTATAATTTGCAAACCTATTTACAAAAAAGTTTTAGGCTATTTATGATTGTTGCGCATTTGTCAAATTTTAACGAAAAAAATTAATAATTTGAAAACAATTCACTTTAGGTATAGGACATGGTATAGTAATTTTGCTTATAATTTTATAGAATTTAAAAATATATTTGAAATTACAAAGTTAATGTCTCTTTCGATTAAACCATTTTAATTAAAATATTTTAGAAAAATAGACTTTAAATTTTAAAACGATATCTTTTTTTATTCCCCAGAAACTTCTAATGGATCACGAATGTGAAACACCTTGTATAGAACAGGATTTTCAATATGCAATAAAAAAAACATGTTTATTTTAAACGGAGCACTCTAATAAAGATCATAAAATGAGATTCACACTATACTAGCTATAATCATAGTATGATCGTATTTACCAAACAACCACATACATCCTGTATATTATACCTATACCTATGAACTAAGAACATTTTTATTATACCACAATAAACCGCCATTATCGAATATATTTGTTTTAATCCACCTGTATATCATGCACATCCTCTCCCTCTTCATAAATGTATGTATGCACATTTAAATGTCAACCGGCTGTAAAATCAAACATTTAATATTTGCTCGTCATAATGTAACGCTTTATTTTGAACCTGTTTTATTTATTTGGTCAGGCTTTATTAAACCAAAGGTGAGATAAAGGTGGTGCGATAAGATAGCTCGGGTATAATAATAATATAATGTATGTATGTGTGGTAAAAGTAAACACAATGTTTCGGTTTCTTAGAATGAATTTTATTGTAAGATTCATTCATATAAAAAAAATAAATATAAAAAACAAACAATTCAGTTAACAATTTTACTATTTTCACTTTTTAAGTCCATGGAGTGCACAAAGTTTAATATTTGGGTTATTCTACGTACACAGAAAAAAATCTAACATAGTACCAAGAACAGAGCTGTCATTGATTGCATTAAAATTGAAGCAATCTAAATTGTTATTTGCTCAATTAATTACTATTAAATCAAAATAGGGAAATATTTTGCCTAAATGTTAAAGAATTTATTGCGTTAAATGTATACATAGTATATATACATACAATAGTAACGATATTAAATAAATCAAATTAGTATTTAATGCAATAACATTTTAACATTCTAACAAATAAATATCAATATGAATATCAATAGATTTGGGAGCGATAACTTTTGTTGTTAATTTAAAAACAGTAAACGATTATAAACCAAGTGCTAACTACCTATTGGTATTAATTAAAGGAACTGTTATTCAGGAATACGGATTACAAGGTCCCATTGGTTTAATGACTCACCCATTCATGCTATGCTAGTGTTTTTTCTGTGTATCAACAGAATTTATGTTCGCATGTTGTGTCTTTGAAAATATGGACTGTAGGTTTTTAAAATCAGATTTGTTAACATAAGTTTTTAATTTGTTAATTTTATTTTGATAAATTTTAACATAATTTGTGCATAAAACCAGGGTTTATAATTGATTAATTTAACAAAGGAAAATATTTTACCGATTTTACGTATTTAACGAGTGTGCGAAGTAGTATCCGAAAAAATATGCCATCACTTATATTACCTAATTTTGGGCAGCTGATTTTAAAAATGCCACTCGTTTTGCTCCAGGACGTCTAGGATTGGAAATAATTGCGTAATAAAATGCTCTGCCCAATTATCTCAAAATGTGAGTTTTTTGGTAATATTTTGACTATTTATTAAGTTATTTTGCCTTAAATCTATTTTGGATGTTCAGTATATTTTTGAAGTTTTTTGTCAAAAATATACAGGGACTCCATACAAAGTCATCGGTAGATAAATGTCAAATAGAAATTTTGTTTGTTCCATTGTAGCCGTATACTATAGTAGTATTATATAAGGGATATTTAATAAAGCACTTTTCTGCAATACCAAAACTAAAATTATAATGTTTTTTGGTAAAAAGTATCATTATTTGAAATTTTTGTGTCGTTTTTTTATTTACAAATTAAATTGAAAAGGCAACAAAGTAAATGAGTTTCGGTATAAGCATTACTCTTCGACTATTATTTGTTATGTTTTTATTCACATCATGCCTTAAGTACCCAAAAATTTAATCTAGAATCTAATTTATTAAGTCTTATTAAAATTTAATATCAAATTGAAATATAAAGAAGCCTTTATCTACTTTATCGTTCATTAATTATTGACATATAAAATTTAAACTTTAAATTGTATTTTTACTTGAAAGTGATTTTAAGAACCAAAAGTGAAAAAAGAGCAGGAAATGAAAGTAGCAGAGAAAGAGAAAGGAGACGAACATTTATGTCGTCGTTGTAAATTTGTTTTATTTTTGTTGCGGTACCTTTACGCCCAAGAAAAACCAACGCAATATTTCATTAAAATAAATTTTCTTTTTTTTTCTTCCTGATAAATTTGCCGAACTGATGAACATGGAGAACGATTTCACGAAGTAATTGCAAATCTAGACCATTAGTAGATATCTATGGGTATAGCGGAAAGAAGTTGGATTCATTGCTAGGAGACATTTGCTGGAATTTGCAGTAAAAGATTTACGACGATGATGAGGATTAAGCACAATAATACTATAATCCAATTTGATATTTGATACGATTTAATAAATTTAAGGTAGAAAAAAGCAAAATTATGCAATGCATTAAATTTTATGGGCTTAATTTGGATAAAAAATACTGAAACTTGTTAACTTTGTTGCCCTTTCAATTTAATAATTAAAATAAACGACAAAAATGTCAAATATTGGTTGTTTCTTACATAAAATACCTACATTAAAACTTTAGTTTTAGTATTTAAAATGTCATATTGTTAAGATAAATATGATCTATTTGCCGTATACCAATTACTTTAGTACATTGAAGATAAATTTAAGCCGAAATAATTTAATAAATAATTAAAATACCAACAAAAAACTTACATTTTGAGGTGATTGAGCAGAGCATTTTATTACAAAATTATTTTAAATAAGAGAAAACTAATTACATTTTTGAAATCAGCGGCCCAAAATTAGTTAAACTGAGCTGGAGTACTTAATGTTAGAAAAAAAAACTTTGTAAAACTATCATATTGTACCAAATTTTTTTATAATTTGATAATTTCAGAATTGTGTGTAGGTATGTTATTTTTGTGTTCATTCATGTAGGACACTGGTTTGTAAAAATAAGGTTCTTTTTGAAAATTACAATAATTATTGTGGAATTATTGACATAGAATTTTGTTACTAGATCTACAAAATGTTTGTTATAGTTACAAACTACGTATTCAATTAGTTAACAAAAACAGAAAATAAAAAAGAGAAGAAAATACATTAAAACATTATTTTTGAATTTTGTTAAATAAACTATTTACATAAATATTTGTTGTTTTTTTAGCAAGACTAACAAAAAAGCAAAATATTAGAAATGTAATATTGTAAATTTAATACAAACATTTTCAAAGAAAATCCCTCACAAAACTTGTAAAATATTAAATTTTAATAATAACAATTCACCTGTTCGGAAAATTTAATTTCAACTATCTTTCGATCCACGGGAGGAAAACAAACCAGAAAAGGTAATTAAAACTCCGAAAAAGCCCGAAGGCTCATCTCTGCATATTCATAACATGTTTACCGAACTTATATTATCTTTAACTTTAGCAAGTCTTCCGTATGGATTATAGAGAAATACATCTGTCGGATTTTCCTCCACCAAAAACCCCCTTGCGTCTACGTCTCTCCTCCATGGACTCCAACAAGTGGGAAAGAGATAAGCACAACTTTGGGGTATCTATCAAAGAGTGTCTAGGCATTTATTAATGCATGCAAAATAGAAGTATCCGCTTTGAAAGATCTGCAACGCCCGCGGACCTTCGAGCCGAAATGAGAAAATAATTCTTATTATTTTACTTTTAGTCTGAAAGTACTTTTACCCGTTTATTTGCTACCACAGTATTTGTTGTTGCAATTCCGGAACAACCCGTACGGAAAACTCTTTCCCGAAACTTTGCAGAATATATTTTAATGAGAATTATTTACGTTAAAAATGACCCCCTATTCATGAACAAGTTTTTTTTAAATGGCCTTAATAAAGGGTGTCTCAATTGGAGAAAAAAATAAATAACATCAATTTTAAAAAATTGAATATTTTTTCAAAATAAAATTTGGTGTAAAATGTAAATAAATAATAAAGTGAAATGTAGAATATATTACATTTTTTATATATTATATCACGAGAACTATGAATTTTTTTGTTGGAAAATGTTGAATGCAAAATAATTTAATAAAATCACGAGACCGCGTAGCGGTCGAGGGGTTTTATTTTTAATTATTTTGCATGAAACTATTTTCCAAAAAGAAAAATCAAATAAAAAACTTACTGAGCATAGTTTGACAGATTAAATTTATAGGTTGAGTGATATACATACGTCTAGATTATTTCTCGAATTAAAGGAAACTATTTGACAAATCATAAAATCTGACGTATGTGTCAAAATTTATAAATATTAAAAAAAAAAATTCCATTAATTTAAGGTATGTAATAAGTAATAATTGATATTTCGTAAAGTAGATAACTTATTTTTTATTGTTTTTAAAAAAATTTTTGTTAAAACTTGTAAATAACACCATAAAATCGTAAACAAAAATCCAATATTGAGGCTAAAAATTAATCGCTGTTAAAAAGTTCTAGTGATTTAATCGCTTATTTAAACGAAATTTATTCGAAAATTCAAGGCTTTTGATTGGTTCATATTATAATGAGGGAAATAATCATTATTAAAATGTTTGACCGCACCGAAAAAAAAAAATGTAGTTGTGTTAACGTTTACCTGAATGTCATTTTTGAAAATGTTGTTTCATCAAAAAACCTATTGGATTATTCTATATTTTGGTGTCAGAGCAATAGTCAGAGTTTGTCAAAGTTTATTTGTTCATTTGACAGTTAAAATATTGATTTAACATTAACTAATTTTTTGAATTAAAATGTTTATCCTATTTTGATTACCTAAAAAAACTATTAAATTAACGTTTAGTTTCTCTTTAATCCAAAACATTAATTTTGTTCATTTAACAAATTGTAAATGTTACTTTAAAATGTTAAATTTGCATTCATAAAATTGCCGTGAAGGGCGCTTCGAACACCCACGCCACGTCATTAGACGGTGTTGATCACGTGTTCTTACATCTCGCCACAGTTGGCTTACGATATAAGGTATATAAGCTCACGTAGCCGTTTGTTTTGGGTGTGTTCCACAGTGGAACTTCCACTACACCAAATTGCCCGACACTGATAAGACCCCCAATATAGGTCGAAACAGCTGTCTGTCGGTATTTATAGTAGGTGGAACGCACTCAAAAACTCTGGCGAGGTGAGGGTTCAATTCTTTCTCTTTATATAGAATTTTACTTTTACATTTTCAGAATGTTAACCCAACCGTTTTGGAACATTAGCGCAAATTATTTTAATTTAACATTTTATTGGTGTTAAGTGAATATGCTAAAAATGTCCTGGACAAGAAATTTACCTTAACACCCTAAGAATGTTAAATTAACCAAATTAGCAGATTAGAACAAATATTCTCATTTTGTTCATTTGACTGTTATTTGTTGTTCAATTAAACAATACAAGTTGACATTTTTAGATGGTTAAGTAAACGTGCAAAAACCATTGCTTGTATTTAAAGTGCATAAAGAGTTGAATTAATATTTTTGTTGTTGTTTCAACAGCTTATTTTTTTCAGTGCGAGACTAAATAATCTAATTTCTTATTATTTGGTAGTTTTCACATAAGAAACCAATAACAATTTAAAACTTTTACACTAATGGAAAAAATTAAAGAATAAAAAATTACAAATTTTTTGCGATTTTTCGGTTAGCTCTATATTCGTTAAAAATGGTCGTATTGGAGCCGTAAAAAAAGCAATTTGAAGCTTGAAGTTTCTAGATTTAAGATTTTTAGATGAAAATGTAAAAGCAACGTGCAACGCTCAATCCTAACGAATACCGTAATAAAAGACTTGGAAAAAAATGTTCTGACTTAAACACCATATGGACCGTATAACTTGTTCATTTAGCTTCAATTTGCTTATTTTTAGACTTTGATACGACCATTTTTCGCTGAGATATCGGACTTTAAATGGAAAAGGATAATTTCGTCTTTGACCATCGATATCTCAGCAACCACAGATTGCACAGAAAATTCAAGGTGGGTTTTAAAAACTTGAACAAATGTTTTACAAGAATTTGCTATTGTTTAAAAAAAAATCCATGCTCTACACGAATTTGAAAAAAAATTGGAAAATCAAGCGCTGAATCAAAAATATTATAGGTGGTTACTTTTTTTAGGACCAAATCAAAACATGCGCGGCCCTTATTGGTCAATTCGGTGGTGGTGGCGCGTGCAAAGCGCGAGACTGTATTTACATTTACTAAATGTCATTTAGTGGCTAATTTTAGTCTATGAACTGGACTGGAAACATACAAAATTAGGCAAATGGGACAAATCTTGAAAAAAAACTAAAATATGAAAAAAAATCATTAAAAAAAAAACAATAAAAAAACGGACCGTTTTTTTCATGTCAAAGGTCATCTAGTGTTATGGAATATGGAAACATGTACGATAATGGGCGTTTTAAAGGCGGGTAGAAAATAGTATATTATGTATCAAGTTTGATAAACGCCATTTTATACACAAATTTAATTTAGGCACGAGCGAGCTTGCGAGCGAGTGCTTAAATTAATGAGTGTATAGAAAAGTTTATAAACGAGGTGCATACTATACTTTTTCTAGGACAAATACTTATTATTATCTTAAAATGATTTAAATAAAAAATTTGTATAGAGCGCCATCTATGAAACAATAGGGGAATCTGTGTGTCACCGTCAAATGTCAAATTTTTATATTTTATAAACACAAATTATAAAGGTTATAAATCGAAATGTATTTCTTGAAAATTGACAGTTTTTCACAGTGAAAGTAAAGAAAATGTTTTATGAGCACCTTACAGTGGAGTCCGTGCCCGAATTTAAGTTATAGTTTACTGCCGGTGAAATTAAAAAGTCAGAACAATGTTCATATAAACTTTTCAAATATTGGCGTTGAGAAACTATTTAATACTTTTGTATTTTTGTATTGAGATAATAAAATAATTTTCACATTTGGTATTATTTTACACGAGAGGCACTTTATTTTAACGATTGTATGACATTTAACAACTGTCAACTAACTTAAAACTAACTTCAGCCCGTGACTAAAAACCTGTTGCTAACTTCAGCCGGAGACTAAAGCGCCATAAAGCCACAACTTGTCAATGTGTATTTAAAAGGTCACTTAGTGTCATGGAAACATGTACCATAAAGGGCGTTTTAAAGGTGGGAGTAGAAAAAATAAATTTTTTGACAATATTTTAGTCAAGATGTATTTTTTGATAATTTTTAAGACAAATTTATTTCAATAGTAAAATATTTTTGGTACACATTAGCACACCAATTTGTAAAGACCGTACTTTTACGCACTTAAAAATTAAAAAAGGCACACCAAACAGGCAATTTTTTTTTATTTCTTTAATTTTGAGATATGCAAATCTACACCTTTTTTTCCAATATACAAATTTTATTTTTTTCTTCTATTATCTAATAGCTGAATAGAACTAAATCTTCTTTGAAGTCAGTAATTGGAAGAAGCAGCTGAATCTTCCTTGAAGCCAGTTTCTTATTTTGAACAACCCGACGTGAACGGCAATACTTCGGTACTAAAGACAGGTAATGTTACGCAAAGTGGGTTAAATAACTTTCGCATATCTGTTTTCCAACTTATCAGCTTACTTAACAACAATTTAACATGATTTTCACAGTGTCCCTGAATATCTTTTAATTGAAAGGTTCAGACGTATCCGATTTTTGTTCATATTTTGATAAAAAATTACCTACAAGACAATTTTTTTTTCATGATAAACTCAATTCGCTTGGCACTTTTTTAGAAAAATCAATTTTTATAAAAACATTAATGATTTTTAATCAATTTTTTGAGATTTTTAATTAGTGAACTCCAAATAACGACTAACAGCTTTTAATGTATTTGTTACATAAAATGTGCAATTCATTAGACTAGTGAACTATTGACATATGTCACTTATCACATGTCACATGTCGAAATCGTGATTGAAAATACCGCTGCGTTATTTTAGCGTTTTTTTTTCAATTTGTCGCAGATTTAATTATAAATTAGATATAAATAATTATATTTGCATTGATTATAGTATATAGTGCAATGAAGCTAATAAAAACCCATGCATGGACTCACTCTGATAATCGAGAGAATTTGTTTGTTTTGTCTTAAAAAAAGAAAAAATGTTTAAAATATGTGGATGATTCTGGAAAAAGTTGTATATGATGTAGAAAGTGAACGATTACCAAAAGTTGTATATGATGTAGAAGGTGAACGATTACCAAAAGTTGTATGCAAAGGTTGTGAAATTTTATTATATAAAGCAGCTAAACAAGAAATTTATAGAAACACGTTAAATTTGCCTGATTTTTTTAATTGGAAATAATTTTATAAAAAGTGCTAAAAATAAACCCATTAAAAAAGAAAAAAGCGTGTGGTGAGAAAATGTTTCAAATGTTTGTCAAGTATTGTTGGTGGCCGCGGTAAAAACATAAATGTAAACCTGGAGTAAAATAAGAAAATATTAAAAACGATATTAGTGAAACTTTGAGTCCGAAATATCAGAAGCAGTTACTATCGCTCTTTCTTTTTTCTTTTTTTAAAAGAGCGATAGTAACTGCTGCTGATGTTTTGGACTTAAAGCTATGCTTTGAACTTTTTCCAGAATCTTTTCACATATTTTAGACATTTTTTCTTTTTTTTTTAAGACAAAACAAACAAATTCTCTCGTGATTATCCGAGTGAGTCCATGCATGGTTTTTTATTAGCCTTATTGCACTATATACTATAATCAATGCAAATATAATTATTTATATCTAATTTATAAATAAATCTGCGACAAATTAAAAAAAAAACGCTAAAATAACGCAACGGTATTTTCAATCACGATTTCGACATGTGACATGTGACAAGTGACATATGGGCAATTCCATGATAACTCACGGGACATTCAGATGACAGAAATAAAATTTAACTTGGTATACCAGAATACCTATATTTAAGTATTAGGAATGTATAAAATGTTTAAACTTTAAAGGATAGGCCAATGTACATTTTTAACATTTTTGAATAAGTTCACCAATTGATCTCTAGACAAAATGCAGACAAAACGTGTGATAACTCATGGGACACGAAAAACTTTCTTTAAAAAATTGGTTAAATGAAGCAACCTTTTTCTCTGAATCCTAAACTGTATTAAACATAATCTTATTTTAAAAATATACTTTGCCTATAGTGTATTAAAAAAACATTCAACTTAACTGCTTTGATTGTGTGAGGTTTTAAAAAAATTGGTTAATATGATAACATATTTTTAGTGCAGAATTCAAAAGCAGTTAAAACTTTTTAATTATTTAAAATTTTATGGAATATTGGGTTAAATAAATAAAGTAATAATTTTCTAGGCACAAGTAGACATGTATGCTCCTAGTTTAATAACATTTGGCACATTTCGATTGATATAAATTTGAAGAAAATTACGCTATTACGCATGGAATTGCCCATATGTCAATAGTTCACTAGTGTAATGAATTGCACATTTTATGTAACAAATACATTAAAAGCTGTTAGTCATTATTTGGAGTTAACTAATTAAAATTCTCAAAAAATTGATTAAAAATCATTAATGTTTTTATAAAAATTAATTTTTCTAAAAAAGTGCCAAGCGAATTGAGTTTATCCTGAAATAAAATTGTCTTATAAGTGATTTTTTATCAAAATATGAAAAAAAATCGGTTACGTCTGAACTAGGGGTGTCAATCCCGAGCCCATTTTCCAATCCCGGGCCTTTCGGGACCAAAGGTAACTAATCCCGGGATCCCGGGATCAGTCCCGAAAAAATATATATCATTAATTTTAAAACCAATTTAAAATAAAACAACAAACAAACTAACGAACGATATCTTTCGGACTCCACACTAGTCGAAAGAATGGTTTTCAAGAATTCGTAGGCACATTGTACCCACGTTTACCCCCATTAACAAATAATTCCATTTCTTTTATCAATCGGGCCTTGGTGAGTTCCAATTGGGGCTGTAACTTACATTGAAGTTTGTGCCATTTTTTCAGGTTTGACGTTTGAAATGTTATATTATAGGTTATGTACATAAATTTATTCTACAGTGACCTGTAATTTTACATTTTCTTTGCTGATTTTATTCTATAGATGGAACCACTCTTGCTATGTTATTTCAATGTATTTTCATTATTGTACGGCGGTGTATAATAATTTGACTTGAACTGAGTAAAAAAATGAAGTGTTTATATATATATATATGCTTATGAGTATTATAATGAAAAATGTCATACGCTTAAAAAAAGTCTATTTTATTCTTGGTAACTTATTACTAAGATCCCGGGATTGGGACTTTTAATCCCGGGATTTTCGGGATCGGATTTTTTACGGGATTTCGGGATCCCGGGATTGACACCCCTAGTCTGAACCTTTCAATTAAAAGTGTTTTCAGATAGAACCTGCGCCAACCCCACTTATTTTGGAAAGCTGATTTTTTTAGGAGTTAAGCAATACGTAAACGTTATTTTTGGACTTTTATTTTCTTGGAGAAAAAAATCTTAAAATTTGCCATCCTAAATCACCTGATTTTTAGGCACCCCAGGTCATGATTTTTACGTATTTAATACCAATAAAAAATATCCAACGTGTTTCTACATACTTTTTAAGATGTAAATTAACACCTACTTATTACCAAAATTAAACAATTTGCCGCAGAAAATCCGGAAAATTAATTAACTCCCGATTACCACCCGGAAAACTTTGATTGATTGTAATTAATCCAGAATGTTTGTTTTTGATCCACGTTTCAAAATCCACATGTTTTGCGATAATCTTAAAACAGTTTAAGTTTTAACGAGACCCCTCCGTCTCTGTCGCGCCCGCATAAATCTCTATGCGTTAGAGAGAGACGACTATAGGGCTTAAGGGTAGGGAATTTTGTTCTGTAAGTTTTGTTATATGTGCCTAATACTTCCTAAACTCAGTCATGCAGAGAATAATGAGTTTAAGATTATGGAAAATATATTTTCTTGATAAGCTTCGTCTAAGATATTGAATACGGAAGATTAATTGAACGAAGTGTGGCGGGCCTCGACGTCAAAATTACGTCGGGACTTTATATTTTAATACGCACCCAAATTGGCTTTTTGCCTCAGATTGTTAATATTTAATAATTAGATTATGGGAACTTACCAACTCTTATAGGATTTAACCTAAAAGTTAATCAATAATAGATTGTATTTTAAATTTTTGTAAAGTTTGTTTTAATTTTTTTACAGTTTTTAAGCAAATTTTACTTATTTTTTTTAATTGCAATATTGGTCAAACGGCGATGAATATCTTTTTTGTAATCAGTATACAGTGTGTTTCATTTTGATTGGCGACAATTAGGTATTTATATAAAACTAATTATATTTAAAAAATATTGCTTTTAGTTTGTAGTGCTCAAAAATCTCTATCTTTTGAAGAAAAAACATTGTCATATGTCGTTTCCATGGCCCTCTACGATTAATAGAAAAACGTCAAAAGTTATAGGGCATACTTTAAATTTAAAAACAAATACCGTTTCTGAATTTTGCATACCCAAAAACCCCTAAAACAACAATTTTGCAATAAAATTTTATATAGCATGGTTAAAAATTAAGGTGAATCTTGGATAGAATAAATTTTTTTAAGGACTCCAGCAAAGATTTCGCAAAATATTAATAAATGAATCATTTTTAAATACCAGTACACATTTGTGTATAATTCATTCATTAATATATATTAATATATTAATGGGTGATTCTACAAAAGTTGGGCAACTTTTGACCTCATTTTGTTTATATAGTTTTTGGAGAAAATTAAACAGTATTTTATTATGAGAACATAGATAATATAATAAATATACTGTTGCCGACCGTGCCAGTCACTTTTTCAAACAGTTTCTGAAATATCTGTGTTTTCTAAATTTAAATGCAAGGGAAGTGACGAGTATACCAGGGTACTAATTAAATACATAATTTATTGGAAAATATAAGATTTATTGCAACTTTGAGCTATTATACATTAAATATCTGCTGGTGCACCAATCCATAGATTGGGTATACCGATATCTCAATTATTAATTATAATTACCAAATTTATATGAGTTTATAATGACATTTAATAAACAAGTTCTGCGCAATCAGAATTTAAATTGAAGTTTGCGAAAAAAAGATAACCGAACCATCGAACATGGAACTGACGACACGGTACTGATAACTGGGATACAAATTTGAGATTATAATTCGGAATTAAGTATTTTACTGATATTTTTTATTAGTGGATGCTACTTATCAACAAATCACATATAGCCTTATATAAATTACAATGAAATATATATACGTAAGAAAATAACTACTCACCGCAGTACTGAAATTTTGACTGGAACTATACGTGCATTCACCATAACTTCGCCGCTTGCATTGTTTTCAAGATGACTGCCGTGCACTTAAGTTAAAACGACGTTTAAACTTCAATATTTTTCAGGAATTTTGAATTTTAACATTGGACACAGAACTGACGGGTAAAAGTGAGTACCTACAAAGATTATCAATTTTTAAAAAATTGCTATTATTCGAATCTATGATAAAATATGAAGAATACATTATTTAATGTTTTATAGTTTGTATTAAAATTAAAAAATTTGAGATAAATTGAATATATTTTAAAATAAAATCACTCAAATATTTGATTCAGGAGTTGTGACACGCCAAGGTACTGATGTTTTGAATATTTATTATGTTTTTTTACAAACGTGCTTTTAAAAAAATACATTAAAATTGGGTGGACAAGTTAAAAAAAACCTGGATCTTTTGTAATATACTAAAATATTTACAAAAAATATTAAAATACCTACTCTTCTGACTAATGACATCAATTTTTGTAGAATCTTTGTCCTTAATTTGTGAACACTTTGTATAAGCTAGAGTAACACAACTAAGCGAATGTGTAGTAATAACACAAATAAAGAGTTTTTTCCAAATTGTACCTTACTTTTTGACTATCCTGTATAAAAAATGTATTACAAAATTATCGTTTTAAGGGTTTTTGGGTATGCAAAATGCCAAAAATATAATTTAACGTTTTTGAATACCTTCTATTAACCGTAGAGGGCCATGGAAATGACATGACAATGTTTTTTTATTTAAAAGATAGAGCTTTTTGAGTAAACTAAAATATTTTTATTTTAATTGGTCTAGTTTTAAATAAATACCGAATTGTCGGCAATTAAAAATGAAACACACTGTATATTTTTTCAAAGATTTTAGTTTTTCTATACAATTTTTATTGAACTGCATAGGTATTTTTGTAGAATTTTTCAGACGAAAAATTTACTTGTCATTAAAAATATATACACAGCGCGTCAAAATTAACGCATAGGTAATAAGTAAAAAACTCTAAAATGCCTTTAGAGTCAATCCAAATGAAAACACCAAAAATGAATTTAAAAGTGCGCTGCATGATTTTTAATTGTAATGAAAAAATTTGAGGATGATCTTTTAGGTGTCAAATATAAAAATCCGTTGCAGTTTTAATTTTTTGTTGCTTTACTTTTATTTGGCACCCCTTAGAAGTCTGAAATAGTGTCAATTTCTTACTCTCTTATAGTGGGCCAGAACTTTTTTTCTGTGACAAATATTGAAATAATTTTAATTTTGTTTTACTGTTCAGTAAGTGTGTTTTCGATATAAATTATTTTTATCCAATTAGTTTATCTCATAAAAGAATGGTAAACCAATAAAGATTCATGATAATTTGCCAATTTTTGTGATTTTTGTCTGGCTCCTGTGCCTATTCTACTGAATTTAGAAGGTTCATTTTATTTAGGTATAAAGTACTTATACAATAGAAAACGTAACTATTATATTAAGTTTCTAGACTATCAATTTCTTTATTAAAAAAATTATTGAAAATTGATAATTCTCAAAATTAGCCAATTTTGCCCTCAGAAATCATTATGTTGAGGAAAAAATAAAAATCTGAAACTTTCAGGAAATGTAGTCCCCACCTTCATCTTTTCAGTCCAGTTAGTCTTGTTTTGTTATTTTTATTCCTTTAAAAGATATATTAATTTTTTTAATGCCCGTTTAGTAGCGATATTGTTAGTTTTATTTATAATTTAAAATTTAGATGGCTTTGACTTTGTCAATTCATGTTTGGTAGAGAAATGTCAGAGCTGTCAAAAATATTTCATAAATTTTATTTGTGTGTATTTAAATTGTGATTTCAAAGAGTTTGCAAGTTTGCAAGTGTAATAAATGACGGAGTGTTCGAGATTCATGAATTTAATTGCAATTAAAAATGCAAGAACATATCATAATTTTGTACCTCTTTCTTATAGAAAATATTTAAGTTCTGAGAAGTTTTAAATTGTTAAAAATAAGCAAAAACCAAAAAATATTCTAAATAAACCCCTTTATTATAACATGTTTTATTTTAACCAGTTACCTAAAAACTAAATTTTAAAGAAGTATTTACAAATTGTGTAAATTTTTTTCAACACTAACATTTAAAATACATACATTTAACTTTTAACTAGGTATTTAGTGCCTTACTAAAGTGATCAAAATAATAGAACAAGACTAACTTGGTTTACATTGTGAAAGAAACCGACAAAAAACTGCTTAACGCACATATTATGTTATATACAAAATTTACCAAAGAAATACGCACAAATAATATTTATGAAATATTTTTGACAGTTCTGACACTTCTCCACCAAACATGAAAGCCATCTAAATTTTAAATTATAAATAAAACTAACAATATCGCTACTAAATGGCCATTAAAAAAATTAATATATCTTTTAAAGGAATAAAAATAACAAAACAAGACTAACTGGACTAAAAAGATGAAGGTGGGGACTACATTTCCTAAAAGTTTCAGATTTTTATTTTTTCCTCAACATAATGATTTCTGAGGGCAAAATTGGCTAATTTTGAGAATTATCAATTTTCAATAATTTTTTTAATAAAGAAATTGATAGTCTAGAAACTTAAAATAATAGTTACGTTTTCTATTGTATAAGTACTTTATACCTGAAAAAAATGAACCTTCTAAATTCCGTAGAATAGGCACAGGAGCCAGACAAAAATCACAAAAATTGGCAAATTATCATGAATCTTTAGTGGTTTACCATTCTTTTATGAGATTAACTAATTGGATAAAAATAATTTATATCGAAAACACACTTACTGGACAGTATAACAAAATTAAAATTATTTCAATATTTGTCACAGAAAAAAAGTTCTGGCCCACTATAAGAGAGTAAGAAATTGACACTATTTCAGACTTTTAAGGGGTGCCAAATAAAAGTAAAGCAACAAAAAATTAAAACGGCAACGGATTTTCATATTTGACACCTAAAAGATCATCCTCAAATTTTTTCATCAAAATAAAAAATCACGCAGCGCACCCCATTTGGTGTTTTTATTTGGAATGACTCTTTACCAATCTTTATAAAATTTTGTATAAAAATACTTTAACTTATATCTTAGTTTACGTGTTCGAGGGTTTTTCGAGAAAATTTTTTAAAGCTCTTTTATTTAATAATAAAAAACCGTTCGAAAAATAACTTTTATGGAATTTTTTTTAACTAAATAAAAAATATGCTGTTAAAGACCGTATTTTTGTTAGTAAATATACCCTGAAAATTTTGTACAAATCAAACGAACAGTAACGAGATACGTACATCGCTTCAAAGTCGGTAAAAATGACCCCTTTTTGATTATTTTGCTGACAAGTGGTCATTTTTGACGACTTTGAAGCGCGGTCTTTCACAACATATTTTTTATTTTCTTAAAAAAAATTTGCACATAAAAGTTTTTTTTCGAGCGTTTTTTATTATTAAATAAAAGGGCTTTAAGAATATTTTCTCGAAAAACCCTTGAACTCGTAAACTGAGATATAACTTGAAGTATTTTTTTATCCAAAATTTTATAATGATTGGTAAAGGCGTTTTAGAGTTGGATTTTTTTAACTTGTTATGCGTTAATTTTGACGCGCAGTGTATATTGGAGTAGGTCGAATATTCGCTTTTTAAACTAATTTGGAAGAGCAAAAAATGAATTTTTGAGATAACATCCTAGGCTCGCCAAATGCACTTTAATTATAATTGATAATTATCAATCAATTATCGCATAAATATTGTATTTTTTAATGATATACCTAGGTACAGTATTCTGAGAATTAATGTGAACCTTAAATATTATTTATTGAAAAAAATACAAACAGAACTAGTTTATAAATATTTTAGAATTATTTATTAGGGAATATGCCCCCTGTTTGTCCTTTATTAAAGCTTCAATTCGTTTTGGCATAGAATTAATCAATGTTTTGCAATTTTCCTTTACAGGCCAGTCTAGAAGGGTTACCTTTTTGTCCTAGTGTAAATTAGTCGCAATAACCGGCAAAATCATGCAGAATGATAGGTTATGGGATGTCAAGAAAAACCTGTCAAAATTGTCACAGCAGTAATCGAAGTTAAAATAATGTTCACATTAATTCTGTACAAGACTGGGATGTAAAAAAAACATATTTTTTACAGATTATTCTTTTTGAAAATATATCTTTTGCTATTACCATCTTAATTTCAAAAAAGCAGATATTCGACCCACTCTATTATAATAGAGTGGGTCGAATATCTGCTTTTTTGAAATTAAGATGGTAATAGCATAGTATAATTATACATGCTTGTCAGCTAAACAAGTATACAAATTATTGACTGGAGAAGTGTAATATAAATTTTTGTTAACTTTCACAATAATTCGCAATAATAAACGATAATGTTGAAAATTATCAATCTGTCATTTTCGTCTAATAGATCCAACAACACTGGAATACGATACTGGATCACGATACACGTGATTATTTGGTTTGATTTATTTGGTTTTTAAAGTAAATTATTAAAAAAAAACACAATTGTATTGTTAATTATTATACCTAAGCTATTTATTTTTTTTTAAATAATTAGGCACTCCTTCTACCCTTTATGGTTTTCTCATCATTGTTTTCTGCTCTTCTCGAGACTGCATTTAACTCACTGCATGTTTTCTGTTGCTTTATTATTGGTTTCCATACCTTTTTTTAATAATTTTTTCGTTTCACAGATCCTAATAATTCGTTTTCAGACCTCATTTTAGGATTTTAAATTACACTGCATATAGAAATGTCACTGCAACTGTCAAAAGCGAAAAACGTTAACATAGAAACCAACTATCAATAACTCGCAATGTTGTCGCGTTTTAATTCTATTTGTTACGTTTTTTATGACAAAGTAACTTTTGTTTTTACAAGTTACCTGTCGCCATTTTTGCATTAAAATAAATATAAAAGCAACTCCCCTTAACCCTTTACCTGCAATGTACTGCCCGAACCTGCTTAAGCTAATTTAATGCCACTGATTAAACAGCTTTAGTAATTTTTACTGTTTTTACCATTAACGTCGCTAAGCCAAGCTAAATCGATTTGCGATTTTGATCGTAAGCAATAATAAATAAGTACAATACAAGCAAGGCAGCAATAACAAAACACAGTCGGCGCTTCCTGATCATCGGCCACCAACGAAGGCCATGGATATTGAAATGAATCCATTACAGCCGCCAAGATTACAGACCTCTGCCGCTGAATCGAGTGTGTGTGCCCATGCTACCAATAACGCCTCTGTAACCAGGGTCGGACCGATGTCAAAAGACGATTTCCTATTTATATCATTGATATCAATTCAGAAAGTCAAATTATTTGGTCCCTTAAATGTCAAAAGTATACCTATAGGTTTCCTATTTATATTATTAATATTAATGCAACAACGGTGAGATGAATGTAGATAGTACCGTTTGTCAATGATCACAATTTTATATTAATATAACATGAGTGAGATGTTTGTGTTATTTGGTATAATTATTATATAAGTTTTACAAAATTTGTTGAATCCGGTCCTGTTTTATCCGGGTGATCGTGATTGAAATCTCATTTCAAGGCATGAAGTCCATAATTCCATACAATTTCTGCAAATGTTTAATGTTTAATTTAATGTCGATGTACACATGTTTACCCACAGCCTATTGCATATTTTGTTTTCAATTCTTAGCTAAAATGACTCAATTTTCAAAATTTAAAGTGCAGTTACACGAAAAACTATTTGGATTTAAAATTTCAGCAATACCCTAACTTTCGTTGCATTTAAACAAAAAAAATAATACTACAAATTGAAGTAATTTTTTTTTATTTTTTAATATGTGCTTTGCATTAAAAACTGCAAAGTGTGAAAGATTTTACATTAATAAAAAGTGGAAAGAATCAAAATGCTTACCCTTAAGCAAAAAATATTTATTGTGGTAAAACAAATATGTATTAGAAATATTCCCCACCACCAAAACAAAACACAAAGTGCTTAAAGTACTTTTCGCCAACGATGTTGGCATCTTCAGAAGCGAATGTTTCTAATATTTGTTTAAAATATCACCAAATTTGTCTTTTTTTAAGTATTTATTGTGTTGGTTGGGGCAAATTAGCTACAAAGGAATGGTTAGACAATTCGAATAAAAGTTTTCAGGGGTTTTTATAAGCGGCGTTACCGTTAAAAGTATTTCGGAAAAAAATCAATTCAAGGGAAGGGACCGTTAAAAATCCACAAATAGAGGTAAAATAGATAGGGTGTTCTATTTGAAATAAAAAAGTTGATATTTTAGAAAAATAGACTTAATTGGATTTATAAACACTTTAAAAATTTCCAATTGATATCTTTTGCCGTTATTCAGAAACTTTTAATAGACCACGAAAGTGAAATACCCTGTATATATGTACTATGCTCCACACCTCAAAGTCCCACCACGTGACCACGTACGGAACGCAGTCTTTTGAAAATTTAAAATAACAAATTTAATGTCATAATATTTATATAATATTTTATAAAATAGACTTAAACGCTTTTAAACTTTCAAATTTATCTTTTTTTTAGAGCGGTAAAAAATAAAAAAATAAAAAATGTTTTTGTAGCCAATTGTATGTTAATCAATCAAATTAATAAAATTTAAAAATTGATTTCAACTGTAATATCAATTACACTAATCCACGAACACACTGTATAATTATGTATAAATGTGTATAGTTTAATCTTTATAAAAACAATTGCATTATTGTTTCGTCAAATCAACAATCTTATAAACCTGTATAAATGTTGGTACACAAAACACATAACTAAACTAAATAAAAGAACGAGAAAACAATATAGCATCTATAAATAGATTAAAAAGTCATTAGTCCGCAAAGGCAAGGCAAAGGGAATATGTTGAATATGGCATAAAATAAATGATCTATCCTCCGAACATGGTTTTAAACTTAAAGAAACGGTCCGATCGCTTGAAAGACATATTAGTTGTATCCCTGCAAGACAGCAATTTATAGCCATTCGCGTTTTCCAGATAAATAAAATAAAATAAGGTAAATTATGCGAAAAGGCAATCGATTTTATCGTTTGCCATTTGTTTTTGCAATGAAAAATGAAGCTAGACGCGCATACATACAAAAATTAATCGATACAAATTGCTAACATTTATGTTAGCAATTTGTAAGCTTTAGTATGGGAACTTTAAATATTTATATCAAAATGTGTATAATATACACACTTAGAGCATTTTTTATTTTTAGGTTTTAGGTTTTAGGACTTTTGGGCAAAATTTTGTTATCGGCTCAACTGCTTGCAGAACCTCTTGGAGATTATGTTGAAGCTCATATTTTTAGAACAAGACTTAAAATTGATTCGTCGCATATTTTATAGGTACACTGTATTAATTTTATTTTGTAAACATAATAACATAATTTTTGTATATTATTTTAACAAAGGAAAATATTTTACCAAAAGTTTTGTACAGGTAATATGCAATTTTGTTAATTTTCAAAGGTTACCCATTATATTGTTAATGTTTAACAAATTCTTTCGTTGAAAAAGTACACGTAATTTCAGGCAGCCAATCAAAACATTTCTCACTTAGGGATTGCATTCCAGCAGGGTTTTTAATCCAGCTGGATTTTTGCTGGATCAACATCAATCTAGCTGGATCCAGCAATTTATAAATTTTTAAAAAAATACTTTTATTATAATTTCTATTTTCATAAAAAACTAAAATAGGTACCAATTTATAAAAAATAAAAAATAAATGAAATAAAATTTTAATTCGACAGCAATTAAATAAATTAATTTAATTTATTAATTTTGATAACTACAATTTTTCATTAATAGTTTTTTTAATTTTACCAATTTTTATGTTTTGTTCATTTTTAAACTCTCAGTTAAATATATGTAGGTTTTTTTGGTAAATTAGTTAAAAAACTGGTAAATTACGATAAGACTTACTTAGTAATATGTAAAGGACTGAAAAACTTTTTTGAAGAAAAATATTGCACTATTTGGTATGTTTTAATTTTTAGTACATTAATTCTCTTTTAAACTCAAATTAAATATATGTAGAACATTAAACTGATTTCTACTTTAAAATCTTAAACAAAATTAATGTAACGGTTATATTTCTTTAATAATTAGTAATAAGTTTTGCATTTTTTTTGTTCCCAATTAAACTACTGTAACGTAATGTAATGTTTATAAATAGATTAAAATTAAAATTCAGTTAGAGTACTCGGGCCACAGCTGTCCAAGAAGACACTTATTTAGTATGAAACTTTATCAAGCGAGAGCGAAAAGTGCGGTGTAGAAAGGGGTGTAGCACGTGCCGTAAGCGGGACGTAGACTTTTGCGACATTATTTGGAAAGTTAATTATTTGCGAGTCCGCAGTGCTGGATCCATTACCCGGTGCTAGATCCAGCAGGCTGAAAAATGCGCTGGATCCAGCTGGATTGCTGGATAAGGGATCCAGAATACTTTATTCTAATTTGTTACATGTTCGTAGCAACTGTCACTGGCGTAGCGACAAATTTTAGCCCTCCCCGCGAAAATCTTTACTGGGCCCCTGCACTGAAAAAAATAAGCTGTTGAAACAACAAAAAAAATATTAATTCAACTCTTTATGCACTTTAAATACAAGCAATGGTTTTTGCACGTTTACTTAACCATCTAAAAATGTCAAATTGTATTGTTTAATTGAACAACAAATAACAGTCAAATGAACAAAATTAGGATATTTGTTCCAATCTGCTAATTTTGTTAATTTAACATTCTTAGAGTGTTAAGGCAACTTTATGAATGCAAATTTAACATTTTAAATTTTAAAATAACATTTACAATTTGTTAAATGAACAAATTTAATGTTGTGGATTAAACAGCAACTAAACGTTAATCTAATAGTTTTTTTAGGTAATCCCAACAATTTTAGTATTTGATTTAACCAATTCCAGCTATTAAATCAAAATAGGATAAAAACTTTAATTCAAACAATTAGTTCATGTAAGATCAATATTTTAAATTGTCAAATGAACAAATAAACTTTGACAAACTCTGACTATTGCTTTGACACCAAAATATAGATTAATCCAATAGGTTTTTTGTTGAAACAACATTTTCAAAAATGACATTTAGGTAAATGTTAACTCAACGAATATATTTTTTTCGGTGTGTTTTCACATATTTTTTACATGTTTTTATATTGAAAATAAAACATCAGGTGACATGATATTTTTATTATTTTTATTTATTTGACACATATTTACGTAAAAATAACGTTAAAATCACTTCGGGTCTGTATAAACCTTTAACATTTTTAAAATGGTATACCTGAAGTAGGTAATAAAGTTTAACATAAATTAACATTAATTAATTTAATTTATATTGATAAAACAAATTATATTTAGCATTAAAACTTAAACGGTGAGGAGTGACGTCATATTAAATGCGGATTACCAATTATTCACAACCTCCTTGACATGGGTAATAATTGAAAAAAGGTTTGACGAGCCATAAGGTGGGATACGTCATACTAAATACTAAATCCAATATGGCGGCAAATGAAAAGGTTTGTCACTTTTTTAGCCGAAGAAAGATATTAAAACATAATTTTAATGGTTTACAAAAATTTTAATTTTTTTTAAATTGAAGTATACTTCAATTTAAAAAAATTTAAAATTTAAATTTAAAATTATAACAACAGGTTTTTAGTCACGGGCTGAAGTTAGCTTTAAGTTAGTTGACAGTTGTCAATTGTTATACAATCGGTACAATAAAGTTCCTTTCTTGTGAAATAATACTTAATGTGAAAATTATTGTATTATCTAAATACAAAAACACAGGTTTTAAATAAATAGTTTTTCAAGGTAAACATTTACAAAGTTTATATGCACGTTTGTACTGACCTTTTGATTTTGCCGGCAGCAAGGTCTTATATAAGGCTGTGGCCGGCAGTAAACTACATTTAACTGATAATGCATTAAAAATTTCAGGAGTGCCCATAAAACATTCTCTTCACTTTCACTGTGAAAAACTGCTTCTATATCGGATTTAAACGGTTGTCCATTTTAAAGGGACAAATTTCGATTTACAAAGAAATATTTGACATTTGACAGCTGGTAATACAGGTTTCTCTATTTTTGTATAGATGTCGCTCGTGCCTAATTTAAATTCGTGACTAAAATTATTTTATACTTTAAGTGCGTTATAGCTTGTTTTTATTTATTTATTGAATAAATCCAATGTTTTTAAATTAATAAAAGTAAAACTTCTTTTTAAATGTTTAAATACGATTAATAACTTCTGACTTCAGCTCGTATATTCGTTCCGACTACATATTTGATTTTGCTCGGGGCCCCCGAGCCTTGGAAAACTACTAGCGTATCAACGCTTATAAAGCTAAAAACTGGTAATACGAAAATTAAGAGCAAAAAATCATCGCCGGCAAATATTAAATTTCCATATTTCTTTCATCCCGGAGCAATAATTGCCCGAACGGTTGTGCTACTCCTTTTTCAAGGAATTCTGCCTGCCAATTCCAGGACCGTAACAAAGGAATTTCCTATACTGTAAGATGTCCAACGCCAAAATCATTTTTAATTATATCACAGCTTGTCGACATTTTAACTTTTCATTTTTTCATTTTTTAACCAGATCGAAAAGTTTGCCCTTGCATTATATATATATATATATATATATATATATATAATATTTGAGAAGTGAAAGTTAAAAAAATGACATTTTAAACAGTCAGAAATGTCAACATTACGTATATAGGCCCAATAGTCAGAAACTTAAACCAGGTTGAAATTTCACACATTTTATCGGTTTGGGAGAAACCTATTTTATGGTGGAATTATGACGCACAAATTAACATTAAGTTAACATTAACATTAAGATTAACATTAAAAAGTTAAGATGAATGTAATACAATGGAAGCATTTACGCAACACATTAACATTAACATTAAGTTAAGATTAAGAGGTGGCCAACTTTTATCATCTTAATGTAAATATTAATTTTTAATCCTGCTGCGCATGTTACGGCGCAATATTTAAATATACCGCGTCAGTAATACCAACAGCAAATTAAATAAAACTAGATAAAACGTTTACGAATTTCTTGTTTACTTTTACCATCTGTGTTTTAGTTACCTACTTGTTTTGAAGTGCTTTGTTTTTTATTTATTGTTTGTGAATCACGCAAAATTTTTTTGCATAAATACCCTCCTATTAATGTTAAATTAATCTTAATCTTAATGTTAATGTTAATGTTAATGTTAATTTGTGCTGCATAATTCTTCCATTAGATACCTAAACATGTACTAAAATTATTTTGATGCACCAATTCGTGGTTCATTAGAAATTTCTGGGGAACGAAAAAATATATAGATTTGAAATTTTGAAAAGCGTTGATAATCCATTTAGGTCTATTTTTCTAAAATAATTTACAAAATTCCAAAAAAAACCAAAAGTGACATCAACTTTGTTATTTCAAATAGAACACCCCATATATTTTTACATTTTTAAATTATGTATAAAATTCTGAATAAAATTACTATAGGTACCATGTCCTATACCTAAAGTGAATTGTTTTTTCGTTAAAATTTGACAAATGCCCGTCAATTTGACACCCTACAGCTCTGTTAAGTTTTTTCAAAATTAGCAAGTCACTGACTGCTTTTTTATTAGTAAATTTGTTTACAAAAAAGTTTGTCAAAAAATTGTTTATAACAACCTGAAAAATTGACGCCATCAAATTTTGAACAATGACAGATTACGTGGTAACCATAGATACAGTCAACTCACCCGTCACAAGTCTCTTGATACAAAACAATATTTAAAATTTTAGAAATTGTTAAATATCTCTTAAATTATTAACTTTAATTAAAGGGAACGTTACAGAAGTTTTGTGTAACGTTCCAGTAATATTTTAGGATTTTATGCTTAAAAGAAAAAAAAATCGATTTGGTAGATTTTTTAAAAATGCATAACAACCTTTTGGATCACTTTTTAAATTTTGTAACGTTTCAGTAGGTACACATAAAACTCTTATTAATTATTTCAAAAATGTAAATAATAAAGAGAAAATTAGGCAAATATGTGTCCTAATTTTTCCCATCTTATGCCTATAAGAAAGTTTGATTTGAAATTCATAGTTATTGTTAAAAAAATATTTACAAAGCTGTTAATTTATATAATTTAATATTGGGCCTCAAAAAATTCCTGGTACTGCCCTGTTGCGACGTTCATTATTCAACGAACGTGCAGAATTTGTTGCTTGTGCTGGGTGGTGGAAAAATCTTATATTGAAATTCGCCGCATTCTAATTGGTGGGGATTTTTCCTATTTATTTTTGTTTTTCCTTTTTTTTTATTTCTTTTCTATTTGCGCCCGTTTTTGTGGTGCCAAAGGATTTTTAACGCGGACTTTTAAATTAAAATTTTATAGATATGTCAATCATTCTATTTGCATTCGTATTTAAAAATGAATTAGTTTGTGGAAATATTTATTAAAAATGTGGGTTTGAATAAAAGTTTTATGAATTAAATTTTAAAAAACGAGAAATAAAGCATTATAAAAATTCCATGAAATCTAAATTTGTAAAATTTGCAGACGTAATTTTACAAATATTTATATATTTATACAGTGTAAGTATCAAAACAAATACAATATCATATATGATATAGGGTAGAAATTTTAGAGCCAAATTCATTTGTCGTCATTGTTGCTAATTATATCATTTTTTAAAATTGCTTATTGCATTTATTTCTCTACATGAAATTATTATCACTGTTTTTGTTTACGAGGAAAACTCCATTATTACAAAATAAAATTTTCTGTTTGCTGCAACAAACTTTTTGGGGTAATTTGCTTGCCCTGATTCCAAAAATTACCATTTTGCCTAATTTTTACAGTGTAAGTATTAAAACAAATACAAAATCATAGGGTAGTCATTTTAGAGCCAAATTCATTTGTTTTATTAACAATCGTGCTAGTCGTCATTGTTGCTAATTATATTATTTTTTAATATTGCTTATTGCATTTATTTCTCTACATGAAATTTTTATCACTTTTTTAAAAGTTTTTTTGTTTACGATATATATATTAACCATTTTTTCACATTTATTTTAGCAGTGACTCATGCAAGAAATTTTTTTTAAACATTTTGTCATTGTTTTTTGTTTTAAAAAGTGTATAAATAATTTTTTTTAATTTATTACCTTTTACAAAATTTGTTTAAAAAGTCGTACGAGAATGACTAAATATAACTTTTGACACACACGGTTGTTTTAAGTGCCATTAAGGCAATTTTTATTTAATTGTGTTAAAATTAACACATTAACTCCATAAAGTTAATAGGTAGGTACCTAAAACCTAAAATTTTTGAAAATTTCATTAAAATAGAACAAAAAATGCTCAACCGCACTTTAAATTTTGAAAATTGACAAATTTTGATAAAAAAGATTTTATTTCGTTAAAAACATGATGATCATAAGTGTGTTAATTAAGACCCATAGCTACATTAGCAATGGTGCTTGGTTAATGTATTTTTTTTAAATTTATATGCCCTACTATGGAGAAAGGCAGTAACTGCAAAAAATGCAAAATGCGTTTTCTTGTGCTATAGTAAAGCTCTGGACATTTTGTAACCGAATTCAACACAGAAATGTAGTTAAATAACTCATAAAAAAATCAATTAAATACCTACTGTACCTAAATGTAGTTAATGCTAATTTTCCACAAATTTCTTGTTTAGCAGTTACTGCCTTTCTCCATAGTAGGGCAGTATAGGTATGCGAATTTGAATGCTTGCAAATTGAAAAAAAAACATTTTTTTCTCTATTTCTTGAAAAGAACAGCTGATTGACCAAAATCAAACCACACAAATTATTATTATTTACCCTGCAACAAAAAGGACACCAGAACTATACATTGCTTCAAAATATATTATTACGTATATATAAAAAATATAAATCAATATAATAGTATATTATGTATAAAGTTTAATAAACAACATTTTAGTAACGAATTTAATTTAGGCACGAGCCAGCTTGCAAGCGAGTGCTTAATTAAATGACCTGCCTAGAAAAGTTTATAAACGAGTTGCAGCATAGTATATTTTTTCTACGACAAATAAAACTTAATATTATCTAAAAAATTATTTAAATTAAATATTTGTATACGGAAATCAAATATGATTATGTTAAGAAAATATTTCATCCTTTGATATTTTTTTATTAATATATATATATATATATATATATATATATATATATATATATATATATATAATTGCAAAATTTTTAACAAAGTATTAAATATTCTTATACTGGAAAAGTTATACCTACATACCCGTTATGTATACACGTTAGAATTTTTAGAGTTTACCGGCGGTAAAACCTCAAATTTTTAAATCAAAATTTATCCCTTGAAATTATAAATTGCGAAAAAGTATGGTTAAAACTTCTCTAGACACTCGTTTTTATTAAACACTCGCTCGTAAGCTTCGCTCGTAACTAAAATGGCGTTTATAAATCTTGATACATAATATATTACAATAGCTAATTTTAACACAAGTTACACTGTGCGACAATTTTCGGGTCATCGAAATCAAACCGCACCGGACCATTTTTTTCTGAAAATATACCTATCCAATAGCAAAACCCTCGCTGGGTTTGTAAAAGTTAGCTCGATTTTTTTTTTATGGCCGTTTGTATTTTCGAGCTTCATATACCCCAATTTAGACCTATAAATCGATTTTTTTCGCATACATTCGATTTATATCGTCAAGATTTTTTGTATAAATGTAGATACTGCACAAATAAACCCATTTTGTGAACAACCTTTATCCCAAAAACCCAATTTTTGGGACAAAATATTCGAAAATAATTTTTTTTTTAAATTTTTTGATAATATTTAAAATTTCTTGCTACTTATTCTGGCAAAAATGTTGTAAAGTATACTAAAAGAAGTAATTTATAAAATACGCACACAAAACTGAACTTTAAGTTTGCTTAAGCTTAAGCTTAATTATTTGCTCGAAAATAATGTTTAAAAAAGATTTTCCAAAATATTCATCTGTTCACACTCAACACCAAATATTTTGCCAAAAATCTGTAGGAAAAAATTTAATAGATAAAATATAATTCTAGAAAAGTACAGAGAGTTTGATTTTTTATTATGTATTAATTTTATTATTAAAAAACTTTTTTATATCAAAACATTGAGTAATCTGATTCATTGCTGAAGAATTCCATCCCTTCCACTTCTTCTCCTTTATTTCCTTGCTCTTCATTTTCATTTTTTGATTCATCACTAGAGAATTTCATCCCTTCCACTTCTTCTCCTTTATTTTCTTGCTCTTCATTTTCATTTTCTTCCTGATCGTAGTCAAAAATATGTTTACTTCAGCAAAATGTTTCGGCTAGTATGGTATCTGGAGCTCGTTTTCCTCTTTATCTGGACTCAAATGGCATCGCAGTTTGATAATTGTGTCGATAACTGTCGACTGAAGTAGTCCAAATGGCGATGAGGGAAATGAATTTTTAGCGACATATTGACTCCAATTTTGGAAAAAAACATCCAACATTCGTCCCACAGATCCTTCATAATTGGGAGAACGATGTTTGCCTAAAAGTCCTAGGATGATTTCTCTTATCGACGCCCACGAAACTCATTGTCAACCAAGGCCCTGTCAAAGTCTTCATACTTTACCAATTTCCGAATATCAGGATCATTTAAAACGCCTGAAATGAAATGAATATAAAAAATTTATGAAATGAAGGGATGGAATTCTCCAGTGAAGAATGAAAATGAAGAACAAGAAAATAAAGGAGAAGAATGGAAGGGATGGAATTCTCCAGAAATTAATCAGATGTTTTGATATAAAAAAGTTTTTTAATAATAAAATTAATACAAAATAAAAAATCAAACTCTCTGTACTTTTCTACAATTTTATTTTATCTATTCAAGTTTTTTCCACAGATTTTTAAAGATTTCGGCAAAAAATTTGGTGATGGTGATGAGTATTTTGGAAAATCTTGTTTAAAAATTGTTTTCAAGCAAATAAGTAAACTTAAAGTTCAGTTTTGTGTGCGTATTTTATAAATTACTTCTTTTATTATACTTTACAACATTTTTGCCAGAAGATGTACCTAGCAAGAAATTTTAAATATTATCGAAAAATTTAAAAAAAGAATTATTTTTCGAATATTTTGGGATATAGATTGTTCACAAAATGGGTAACTATATTTCTACAAAAAATCTTGACGATATAAATCAAATATATGCGAAAAAAATCGATTAATAAGTCTAAATTGGGGTATATGAAGCTAGAAAATACAAACGGCCATAAAAAAATAAATCGAGCTAACTTTTACAAACCCAGCGAAGGTTTTGCTATTGGATAGGTATATTTTCAGAAAAAAATAGTCCGGTGCGGTTTGATTTTTGGTGTTGCACAGTGTTATAAAAAAACGCCTGAGGCACTTTGTCACCACAAAAAACATCTAATCGAATAACGTAAATTAATGAGTATTGTCAAAAACTATTATTAAAAATAATTGGATTACTGTCCTGCACATCAATGTTTTGTTTTGTTTTCTTCCTGTAGTGGTGACTAGTAATAGTAATTTTTGGCATTATTCAAAAGTACCATTTAAAATTAAATAAAATGAATAATTTATTACCAAAATAAAACATAAAACATTCTTAATAACATATTCTTAAGTATTTGTTACATTAGGTACCAATATATTTTGCTACTCTATATCAAAACAATAAATCATTCAAGCTATAAGCGGCTTTTGCGTATCTATAGAATAACTAAGACTAGAGACATTTAATATGTTTTAATATAATGTCGATTCGGTGTTTCTTGCCTTAGGTCCATTAATATCATCCCGTGGGACAGCGCACCGTCCCAATCCCACATTTAAACACTAGCGTACTTAACTGAAATATTTTCACAAAATCCCAACAAATTAAAAAAAAACATCCAAACATTACTATAATTAGTAAGCTTTTGATTACAAAAATTACATGCGGTTTTATCAACTATTTGGACTGTCAAATGCTGGTTACATTATTTAAACAAATTTGTGAGATATACAAAATACAAAAATCATTTTTTACCTTTTCTCTTCATGCTACGCCACTGCTGCACGGACAAAATATGCCTCTCAAGGAGCATAATTTGTCAAGCATTGAATTAATTAAACTTGTCATCGGACTACAAGGACAATTGTCATTGGCATTCATTTGTTTTGATACAGGGTATCGACTCTTGGGTGGCTGTGGCCGTCAATTTCCTTATCTCCAGGCATTCTCGATTCCAAACGCCATTATAGCTATTACCATTAGTCGCTTATTGAATTTATTCATTAATAAATGTTGTTTACTATTACGATTTGAAAGGTGAGACGGGTGGATCGAATATTTACACAAATAAAATGTTTTAAATTATAAAATTACTCACTTTTTAGATCTGCAAACTTCAATAATTTGCCAGAAGTCTTGTCAAAACAATTTGGCAATTGTTTCTTGGAAATTAAGTAGGTCACTGACCGCACATGCGCGGAAGGGGTGAATTACGCCAACTATGATTGTTAAACAAATCTTAATGTCAAAAAGGTTCACCTATCTATACAAAGTGTTACGGGGTGCAATAAAAACTTATTGAAGTGACTTTAAAATGTGAGTGAACGATTAATTGGGAAAAGGATGGTTACGAATAGTTTTAAACGCAAAATTGTAAGTAACTTTTTTACTACTTTAGCTACTGTTTTAAAAATTTGGGAGCGGCATTTCCTAAATTACAGGGTTGATGCTTGATGGTTTTAGATTAAGGATGGTACAAAATTGGTTATTGGAAATGCATTAAGGGAATTGTTTTTATAATGACACGTAATTTTAGCCGGAAACGTAATAAATTGGCTGCTGTTTGAGTGGTTTAAATTGAAAGATGTTTTATGATAAAAATTGTGTTTTCTACGTTATGATTAAAATTGGTACAATTGACTTACCTAATAGATTTGAAATAAAAAATGATTATTTAGACAATTTTAAAATACTTCTTACGAGATGAGTTCTTTACCTATACTATTTTTTCTAGTTCTCAAAATGTTGAGATAGTTGTCAAATTATAATTTAAATTGCAATGTAGCAATTAATTTTACAGTTATTAGCACCAAATGTCAACTTAACCTCAATTTTCAACCCATTATATTATATCGCAGAATTATAAGCATATAATATGTAAACTGGACCAGGCAAAGAAATCTCATAATTAGCTATATAGCCGAGGCGCCAGCCAAGACAGTAGATTGTGTACAGGGAAATTAATAAGCTTTCTTCACCGTGTTTTGTATAATGTTTTTATTAAGTGCCTAATTGAGATTTTATAACATCTTTTAAATTAGAATCCACTTATAGTACAGCACAGTATAATAATTTCACTATTAAACTAGTATAAATATGAAGTCTTTCTATAAAGACTTATGATTGTTTATGAATGTTTTTCAGAGTATAAAGTTAATTTATTAAACATTTTATCTGACATTTAACTTTCAAGCGGTTTTGGGCTCACTTTTTACTAATCTGCCATGTGTTAAACGGATTTAACCTCATTTTTTCTCAATTTAATTCATTTGTACATTAAGTAACTTCATACAGTCACAAATAATTTCGTAAAAAGTAATTTATTAATAGTTAATTTAAATATTTGTAACGAGTGACATCTATACAAAAATAGAGTAAGCAAATTGGTGTTAGGAATCTGTTTTACCGGCAATCAAAATGGCAGCGTTATTTTGTAAAATTATTCTGTAAAAATTAAAATGTTGGTATCCCTTGAAAATGGATTAACAACCTTTTAAATCCAATATAAAATCAGTTGTTCACAGTAAAAGTAAAGGTGCTGTTTTTAATGCTTTATTAGAAAATACTAGTGCTGCAGCTGCCGGCGAAATCAGGTAAGTAAAAACAAAAAATAATTTTTTTAAAGATTGCGTCAAGAAACTATTTAATAATTTATAGGTACCAACTTGCAAAAAAAAATTTTACTTTATCATTTTGTTACATTTAATTTAAAAAAAAAACAGTCAATTTTCTAACTGATTTTAAAATTATTTTTTATTTTAATACAAAAGGCACTTTATAATACTATATTTTAACTATGGTTTTAACATTTCCGGAAAAATTGAGCAGGAGGAAAAATTGGGAAATATTTAGAAAAATTGACTTTTGCATGCAAAATTTCCAAATTCAAATTTTTACGGGTGATATCCGTACACTGATATCGAGAAAAAAGTAAATTTTCAACGCTAAATATAATCATATTATTATGATTATAATAATTATTCCTTTTATTTTAATTTAGTAAGAATATTCTACCGGGTCACAAAAAACATATTTGGTGCGTATTAACATAAAAACTTTCGTTTTATTTGATACTTCGATTTATAAAAATATAATTTTGTAATTTAACTTAATAAATCATTTATTATTTTGTAATTAGAAGTTTAAAATGGACTTCTTTTTTTGCAAAAAAGTCCTAACCGACAGTATTTTTAAGGTTTACGTTTATTTTCTTTAATTAATTTAATTTAATTCAATATTAAGTTTTTTTGCTGTATTATAGGATATTTTTTTAAATTAAAATAAAATGTTAAGTTGTTGATTAGTACTTTTTCAAATGTATATTTTACGAAAAAAAAAAATTTTACACAAAAAAGCCAACTTTTCCAAGACCTGAAAATAAAACAGACAATTTTTCTGTTTTTTTTTCTGACACTTTAAAACCCTAATTTTAACACAGGAACCTGAATTAAAAAACGTAAAAAATAGGATTTAAAGGCGTCAACATTGCTAATTGTTGATAGTTGCAGTGACATTTCTTTATGCAGTGTTATTTAAAATCTTAAAATTAGTTGTGAAAACGAATTATTGTGTTCTGTAAAATTACAATGACAATAAGAAATCAATGATTTTTTTTTTCGTATGCACTTATACCTGTAAATTGGCATATACATTTATGACAACATTCACAACAATAATAAACGATAACTTTCTGTGCAGTCTTATAAGACTACACATTAATAATTTTTTACTCCAGACGGTCAATCTTTCTAAAACTATGTAAATGTCTTTTAAGTTAACTCAACTCCTGCTGATAACTTCAGCCCGTTACTAAAATGACATAAAAATGGTAGTGGAAAAAAGTTTTATTTAGTTTGACCCTTATTAGTATTTCGATTGGTTGGGGTAGTAAATGAGTTCGTTTTAAAAATAACTGAATAATAATAGACTGCGTTTATTTAAAAATAAGTCCTTGACAGGTCGTTTAAAAATATTGTTATTATCGCCCTTTTAAAGGGTAATAATTAATTCGCTGATATATCATAGAGTAAAAATCGAGGCCCCATTACTGTATAAATTTATTACCTTCAAGTTTATACTAGCTTCGTAAAATTCTAATAATACGTGCTGAACATGCGAGCCTTGTCGACTAATATGTTTGCATATTATTTAAATTAAAAAATAAATTAAGTTGTATGGCTTTCTACCATGAAACACTTGTTTTACCTGTTTGAACCTTTTGTGATTAAACTTAATAAAATTATTAGCGATTAGTTTACAACATTCCGAAAAATATTTAAATAATCCAAGATCTTATATAACGACCGTCCGGCTATAGATGTTTTCAATGTTTTTTCTGCAGAGACAATTTTTTTATTGGCAGCTTTATCCCAAGACTAAATACAATTTGAAAAAAATTGTAACGATCGAAACATGTTTGGCCAAGTTATCGCATATTCAATAAATCATGTCTCTCGTAAAAAAAAATCGATGATTTTGTTCATTTTTCAAGAATTTCCTACTGGTGAACAAAACAAATTTTTGCAAAAAGAAAAACCAACTGTAAAACTGTACAAAAAATTCGTTAAAAAATAACGACCCACCCCTTTTTGCCTGGTCAATTTGAGATGGAAACTAAATCATTGCATTTTTATGTTTTGGCAAAGGATAGAATTCGGTACGTATATTTTTTGAACAAACATAACCTTGAAATTAAACCTTTTTAAATTTTAGTCCTCTAAAAAACACAATAGTAAACGACAAAATATATCCACGATTTCATGACAACATATTATACCTGTTTTTGGTATTTTACCGTTGAGTGAAGACATTGTCAATTAACGCTTTTAATAATGCATAATGCTGTTTGAATTTAGACAAGTTATTTGTTTTATGATTTTTCGCTATGAAAATTAGTCATTTTCAAATAATTAATTTTAAGAGGTCAAAAATATAGGTTGTATAAATATTGTTGCAAGGTCTTTTGAAGAGCATCTAATTATGAACCAATCGCACTTATGTAAATTGTAGTGGCGTAAAATACCGACAAGCTATAAAAATTTTTAAAAAATCCTTAATTTTCTATGTTATTTTAATGGGAGAACTTTAAAATAAAAGTACTTAGTAAGATTAAGGGCTAAACCTTTATGAGCATTTTTTTCTTGATATGAACATAAATATTTTGCTTGGGGAGTGACAAAAAATAAATGTAACTTTGGACACGGTGAATATAATAATATAAACGGTGTCCAAAGTTATCTCCTTTAACTAGTCTTCTTGATGTATTTATACCTACAAGTTTCAAAACAAAAAATGTTTAGCAAAATTAAAAAAAAACTAGGTTTTTCCATGACCCTACTAAAATAAATTTCAAAAAACTGCCAACATTATTTTTTGAAGAAGAAATACCTGTAGGTATACCCATTGGATGAATAAACATTTATTAATAATATACGAGGTGTGTTCAGAAAATATCGGGAATTTTCATTTTTTGAAACAAATATTTATTTATTCGTCTACATTAATGTTGTCGCCTTCAAAATAGTCCCCATTGGATATTATTCACATGGGCCAGCTCTTCTTCCAATACTCGAAACACTTTTAAAACTTGATCTTTGGGATAGCCTTTAGTTCTTTCAGCGATGCGCTTTTAATGTCATCTATGCTTGCAAAACGACGGCCCTTTAAGGTTCTCTTTATTTTTGGGAATAGGAAAAAGTCAGACAGAGGCATGTCTGGCGAATATGGAGGGTGGCATCATTACAGTATTGTTTTTGGCCAAAAATTTTGTTCAAAATGTAACAATTTTAGAACAAATTTTGCTGCCACGCGTTTCATACCCAAAACATGCTGATGATGTTGGTATATCGATTGGCTCATCCCATGAAATTTTTGTGAGTGCACTCACAAAAATTTCATGGGATGAGCCAATCGATATACCAACATCATCAGCGACTTCTCTGATGGTTTATAACCATTTCTTCCACTTTTTATCGGTTGTTAATGTGCTTGTGCGTTCGGGGCGTTCGTCATCTTCAACGCCTTCACGGCCATCTGGGAAACTCTTATACCACTTGTAAACTCTTGTTTTACTTATAGCAGACTCACTATAGGCCTTTGTTAACGTTTCACAGAATTTGTTTAATTTTTTAATCAAAATTGGATACAAATTCTTTGATCCATTTCTTTTAACGAAAGAAAAATCGCTGATCTCATAAAACACGTCTAACCTTAGTGGCTGCCACAGACAAAGTAAACAATGAAAACAGCTAAAGTTTTTTTCTTACTACCTCGACTGAAAATACGTTGTTTCGTCCCCGATTCCACGGCAGAAAGTTTACGTTTGATGCATTGGTACAATAAGTACTTAAATAACCTTAAATTATTATAAAATAAATTTAATTTTTTCCCGTATTTTCGGCCGGGTAGCAAAAAAAATAGTATACACTACACGGGCAGAAAGTGTGAGAGCCCTGAACTGCGCGCCATGATGCCCGAGGCGACACTTTCTGCCCTTGTAGTGTAATATACTTCGGGGGCATGTATACCAACATAATAGAGAAAATTTTATGACAACCGGACCCTCCGAACCCGCGAAATTTAACAATTCCTGTTATTTTCTGAACACACCTCGTAAGTGTTGTTCACAAAATTTATTTAAGAGGTCGCATACGCACCAGAAGCGAAAATGACCGTAACTACCAATTTTTACACGCGAGGTAGATTTATATACAATTTTGATAATTTTTATTTTATTGGGTTAAAATTTTAACACAAATACTTATTTGGCTACCCTGCAGCCAACAGAAAATTATTTTGTCGGCCAGTGTAATTAATACTTTAATATAATAATACCTTTTAGACAGAATAAAATTTCCATAAAAATTTATTAAAAATGATTCTCACGAATTGTGCATTTTTCACAGGCAAGCGGCAAGCAGCAGTATTTTTATTTATTCAATAAATTTTACAGCGAAAAATACTAAAATATTTTAAAAGTAGAAATTTCGACAGTAAAGTCCTTTATATGTAATATTCACGAGACTATTTACAATTTTATACTCCCGTTGTTTTACATAAATATATTTTCTCACAGCGTGCCATCAAAATATAACAATAAATATATAGGACTACTTTTTTTAACTTTAAAATTATTTATTGTTCTATTAAATTTAAATCACATATATAGAAAATACATTTTTTTAATCATATTAAAGAATTTGTACATTTCCTATCAGTTTTTAATTAAAGTGAATATATCCAGGTGTTAAATAACATTTTTAATAGTAAAGGACAAAACATATTGTAATGGTTTATTATTTATTGAAGCTATAAAAAATGCATAAGTAATTATAAGTAATAATACAACATGTTGAAAATACAATGTACCTACCTATTAAATATTGTTTTGGGATTAATTTTGATCATTACAGTATAAGTAAGTAAACTTTAATTTGGATTTAAAAGATATATATATAAACACAGGAAGTTTATTAGTAAAAGAATACTGGCGAATCCAATTATATATAATTATATATAGATTAATAAAAAAAAATTGAACGTGTTGAACGCCAAAGTTTTTTGTTTTGAGAGCGTTCCACCAACTGCAAACCGACACCGAGAGACAGCTGTTTCGACCTATATTGGGTCTCATCAGTGTCGGGCAACTTGGTGTAGTAGTACACACCCAAAACCAAGGACTCCCTGCTTATATCGATGGTTATTTGACAAAACATCGTAAGCGACAAAACCTAAATTTTACAGGAGAATTTTTTTTTGTGTGGGAGCTTTATTTTTAAAGTTATTTATCTGAAAACTGGTAAGGCATTATTTTATTAATGTAGAATGCAAATATTTAAGTAAGATTGAATCCAATCTAAAATTTTCATTAAATTTTGTGGCATACGATATTTTATTTAGGAAAATGTAAAATTAGTCTTGTCGCTTAAGTTAAATTTACTTTTTTGGGGGATATAGATTTGATGATTACTTAATAGGGTAAATTGACAAAACCAGCCCTCTCAATTGTACAAATTAGGTTTCTTTTTTTCACCACCAGCGGCGCTGATTGTCGATGTTAGCAAATTAAACAATTGTTTCAGAATAAACGGAACACCAGCGCCCTCTTATCTTAGGAAGATTCTTGTTTACATGTTCGGACTCCTTGTGTAAGCTCCATGATCTAACCCATGGTACCATGATCTAACCGTTATAAATTTGAGTCAAATTATTTGACGCTATAACAACATACAATTACTACAAAAAACCCTTTTAACGAACCACACTACGTAAAAACAATTATAATTAGGACATCTATTAATAATGCAATGAAAAAAAGGAATTATAAGATTTTGATCAAATAAAATATTGTTTTAAAACTTGGTAGCAATCACCACGATGCAGGTATACTCACTAATAAACTGTTTAGAGCGGGAATAACGCCTTGATAGATCAAGGCGGGAGCACAATATTACCGTAAGCGACACAATGTTAAATCGCAAACGACATGTCTCGGAGTTGCTTACGATTATTTGTCGGGAACATATAGACGCTTACGTTATAAATCGGTAACAAATTAAAAAGAAGAGGCGCTTACAATAATAAAAATATTCAAACTGACCAATATTAGATTCCAAAATAGGGATAACTATTGTGTTAACTTTAATAAAATAAAAAGTAATTCAACAAAATTGTCGCTTACGATGTTTTGTCAAATAACCATCGATATACTGGATTGGTAAACCAACAGAGGCTATATACAATATATCAAAAATATAAGTCAAAATTGGTTGTATTAAAATATGGTATTTGGTAATTTACAAAGAGAAAATTCAACTTTCGGCCTTTGTAGTGTAATATACTATTAATTATAATTTTATTTTATTTATTAGCATAATTATAATCACGTTTGCCCCTTCGAAGCATTTGAAGCACTTTTTTATGATTTTTGTCGTGTTCAAGGCACATTTTTATGATTGTGTTCATTTAACTTTTCAAATAGGTATTTTGGATCTTTCGAAGCACTTTTTAGCTATAGTCCTTAAATAATATATTATCTTATTAACTGTTCAAAATGCCCGGCGTTCACCTCTATTATGGAGGCTCCATACAATAGTTCAGCAACTGTTCCCGGACATTGTGAAGAATATTGGGTGTAATTTGTTGGCATTTATTAGTGATGCGGTTCTGTAAATCTTTTAAGGATTCAGGTTGGGTGGCATAAGTGGCATAATTTCAGATGTATCCTCAAAAAGAAATCAAGGGGAGATAAATCTGGTGATCTCGCGGGCCATTCGATAGCACCATTTCTCTCAATCCATCTGCCAGAATTTTGCTGTGTCTATTTTCATGCCCATCATTAAACAAATTTCCACTTTCTCTGTAATAGAATAAACCATTTTTTATCAAATCGAAAGAAAATAAAAGCACAGAAATAACGAATTATCCACATCAACTACTTTATATATATATAATAGTTATTTATGTTATAATGCTAAGCTAGCTATTCAAATAAAAAAATTTCAATGTTAAAAAACTCCTTTTTTATTTTTTCAAATTCATCGTTAAAATTTATCCCAAGTACAAATTTAACTGGTGATTTTAATGTGTCTACTCCCGCAGACAGTAATTTTTCGACATTATTGGCCGTAAAACAATTAAAATCAATCAGCAATCAACCTAAAACCCGTCGTTTTCGTTTAATATCCCATCGAAGGCCGAAAAGACAATGCCTAAATAATAAAACAGGGCCCATAATCAGATTTTATTGAACTATAATGACCGATAAGTATCTCTCAAGACTTTTTTACAGCACGAATTTCGATAGCAATAAATTTTGGCGCCCAACTTTTACTAGGCAGAGACTGTGTAACCCTTTAGCGCCTTTTTATACGTCTATTTTTTACATCGGGGGTTTTTATTACAAATAAAATGATCTACCTTTTGGTTTATAGTTTACGATAGGCGCCATCATATGTATTAAATTCTAATAGTATAGTATTTTATGTCTTTATTGTCAATGTCATGATATGGACGAAATTAAGAAGAAACATTAAAAAAATATTTGATATTAGAATTTTTCTAAATTTTGACCCATTTGTTTGCGACTAAAATCTTGAAGCAAAAAACATCATACTTATACAAAACCTACTGTGTCAGTTTTTGAAAGTAAATTTTTAAGAATTCATAGTAACGATTAAAAAAACTATGCACGGCACTGGATTCACCACCCTTAAAAAGACCCTATACTTAATTTTACTGAATTTTTGTAGGAATGATTTTGTAGCCAAATTAAAAATAAAAAATAATAACTAGTCAAGTTATCCATGAAAAAACATTGAAATAAAATAATAGAAACATTCAAAAAATTCTCTATACAATTAGATTTTTGTCACCTCTAATAATCCAACACTTTGCGATGTAACGATGCATCGTACTTTAGGCACTTTGTGTTTTGTTTTGGTGTTGGAGAATATTTCCCATATTTGTTTGATAACTTAACAAATGAAATTTTTGTAAATAATAATTATTGTGCATTTTTAATTTAGCTACACAATCGTTCCTACTTAAAAAAAATTAAATAAAATTAAGCATAGGGTCGTTTTAAGGGGTGGTGAATCCAGTATAGATTAAAAAAAATCTCCTTGTATTTTGTAAAAATATGGTGTTTTTTGCTCCAAAAATACAGTGTATGAATCTGTTTAAAATCGCACACAAATGGATTATTAGTCATGTAGCTATGGGTCCTAATTAAGTTAAAAAAAATAAACATTTTAAAAGTTTTTCGTTTTAAAAATGATGATGTATACATCATATAGGTATTTAACGAAATAAAATTAGTAATGAAACTTGAACAATTTTTGTTTAATTTTAATAAAGTTTGCAACATTTTGTAGCTTTATCTATTTACTTTACTGTGTTTTAACCTAATAAAAAAAATGATCAAATTGGCCCGCAAAACAACCGCGCGTTTCAAATTTATATGTATAAAATTTAATTAGAACACATAGCTACAATATTAATGATCCTCGGTTAAAGTATTTGATTAACAAAATATATGTATATGTGATTCTACAAAAGTTGGACAACTTGATGTCATCAGTCAATAAAGTAGTTATTTTAATATTTTTTGTAAATATTTTAGTATATTACAAAAGATCCAGGTTTTTTTAACTTCTCCACCCAATTTTAATGTATTTTTTCAAAAGCACGTTTATTGAAAAATATAATAAATATTCAAAACATCAGTACCTTGGCGTGTTACAACTCCTGAATCAAATATTTGAGTGGTTGTGGTTGTTAAAATATATTCAATTTATCTAATTTTTCAATTTCACTACAAACTATAAAACATTAAATAATGTATTTTTCATATTTTATCATAGATTCGAATAATAGCAATTTAAAAAAATATGATAATCTTTGTACTCACTTTTACCCGTCAGTTCTGTGTCCAATGTTAAAATTCAAAATTCCTGCGAAATATTGAAGTTTAAACGTTAAGTCCTCGTTTTAACTCAAGTGTTGGTAAAAAATTACCTACAGAGCCCGCCCTTTGCACGACAGTAATCTTGAAAAGAATGCAAGCGGCGAAGTTGTGGTGAATGTACGTATAGTTCCAGTCAAAATGTCAGTACTGGGATGAGTAGTTATTTTCTTACGTATATATATTTCGTTGTAATTTATATATGTGATTTATTAATAAGTAGCATCCACTAATAAAAAATAATTAATAATTAATAATTCCGAATTATAATCTCAAATTTGTATCCCATTCATCAGTACTGTGTCGTCAGTTCCATGTTCGATGTTTCGGTTATCTTTTTTTCGCAAACTTCAATTTAAATTCTGCTTGTGCAGAACTTGTTTATTTAATGTCATTTAAAACTTATATAAATTTGGTGTGGGTCCCATATCTAATAATTGAGATATCGGTATACCCAAAATCCACCAACCGCCACTGATGTGTGGTATTATTTGATTTTAAGATATTTAATGTATAATATGCTTAAAGTTGCAATAAATTTTATATTTTCCAATAAATTACTTTTTATGTTTAGCCCTTTTAACAATTAAAATTGTTTCTCCAGAAACAATTGATAAACCATGCTAAAATTAAAATTGAATTTTTATTTTGAGTCAGGGAATTTCGAAATGGCAAGGGTTTTTTTCATGTCGAATTCACGTGGAATACATATAAGAATTGTCGAGAAAAAAGGTTTTTTCGCAATATCTTTAATACAAAACCTAATTAAATAAAATGATCATTTTTTGATTCAGCGCACCCATTTTACTCTAGAAGAGTTTTTGTCACCATGCGGAAAAATTCCTGTCGACCAGTGTAATTTATTTTCTTTAAATTTCGTATAAAAAACTGCAATGCGCCTACTAGTATTGAAGATATTTTTAAATAGGTATTTCGGAAAATTAAATATATCTCAAAACATAATAACTTTTGGCGGCATTTTTGGACTAAAAAGGTAACTTAACATGTGACTTTTACTTTTACGATTTTTTGTTTTAATTGTTGACTAGTAGGTACTACTACGGTGTTATCAATTAACTTATCAATATAACCCTATTTCCTAATCTCGAATCTATGCCGCTGAAAAATTGTTATTACTTGGTTAAAATGTTTTCCACTGATTTATGGCGCAAATGTAAAATGGAAAATTGTGCCCGCCGCCGCTTACCCAAGGGTTATATTTAAATGATATTAATATGCATAATCGAGTCAGAATAAAAAATCCATTAGGTGTAATAGCCCTTATTATAAAACGTAAGCCTAACATGCTATTTCAAAGAAGTATCAACACTAATTTTAATTGTAACATGTCAAGTGGTTATTTATTATTTAATGTGTGTTTATGGGGCTTGAACATTTTTATTATAATTCTTAAAACGAGTTTGTTTAGGGAAAATGGCCTTTGTCTACAAGTCAGAAGTATAAAAAATTAAATTCTACTAATTAATAATCAAAAATATCTTGCTCTTACCATTTCCCCTGTATAAGGCTACAAAGTAATGAAAAATTGATTAACATCTATTGAGAAATTATGATTATGTGGTTATTTTATTAGCACCCCGTATTTCATTTAAACCATACAAAAAAACACAGGTTTGACATCCATAAAAAATGCAAATATCCGATTCAGTATTTCAGAAATTTAAGACACGTCCTCTTATAATTTATCCCTATAAATATTTTTTATGTAGTGAGTGTCCGATGTGATGTATGCCGCTACAATCGGCAAGTGACAAGAACTGAGTTATGGACACCCCAACACCTTTACCACCGATTTTTTTGACTTGTTATATTTTGCTCTTTCTTTACGGTTTTCATGCTATTATGGCTTTTAACCGAAGGCAGATACCGTTTTTAAATTAAAAATGATTTTTGGATCGATTTTGTTGGAGTTTTTTTGTTTTTTTTTATTATGATTGGATTTTGGTTAAACTACTTTTATCTTCTCCTATTGCATAATATTGTTTTTCTACTATTGCATATTATTGACATTATTTGTTTTTTTCCGTAAATAATGGTAACCAATATAACCGCCCGGCCTAACAACGTGAATAATTATTCCTAATTATTCACGTTGTTAGGCATCAGTGATTGGCTGATTTCAATATTCACTGTTACTGGAACCAATCGGGTTTAAATTGGAAAAAAGTAATGTTAACAGATGTCAGATTTGTTTATATATACGAGGAGCTATAACTATAACTATAATGATCTTCTAAATCGGGGAAAAGTGAGGTTATAATAAATTTTGTTATCAACGAAAATTTCTTAATTGGAGTAGAAAAAGCATAGTATTATAATATACACTCGAAATAATGCTCATTTTTTAGTCGGATGAATTACGTCTCTCGTCTAACGGCTCGAGACGCAAACCTCATCCTTTTGAATATTAGCCTGCATTATCCCTCGTATAAATTGTAAATTTAAATTATAAATTCCCTGCCAAACAACTGGAATAATCAATTCATTATTTACGTTATTAGAGTAGATAAAGTATAGTTTTATACTTGAGATTAAGCGCAATATTCACTCGGATGGTTAGGTCTCTTGTCTGGCGACTCGAGACGCAAACCTAATCTCTCGTATAATACCATATTTTCTTTTACTGAAATATATAGGTAATATAATTTTTATTTTATTTTTTGAAATTTATAACGTTTCTTTTGTTTTCTATAAAAAAATCAACAATTTTTATTAGCTTATTACCAATTAAGTTTGTCATTATTTACTATTATTTACTATCATTTAAAAACTTTATCATTTTAGCTCGTCTTCATTACAGCTTATTATCATTTTAAATTTTTATTTTATTAACTTTTAGTCGTTTTTATAATTGCATTTTTAGATTGTCATCATTTTAGCTTATTATTATTAAAGATTGTCATTATTTTAACTTTTTCTTGCTTTAGATAATTGTTCTATTAGATTGTTATCATGTAGACTCATTATTATTTAAGCTTGTTATCATTTTAACTTTTCGTTTTTTCAGCTTATTGTCATATAATATTATCATCATTTTAGCTTATTATTTTTAAAGCTTGTCATTTTTTTAAGTTTTTGCCGTTTTGGCTTTTTTCATTGTTCATTCATTCATTTTAAATTAATAAACATTTTAGCTTATTGTTATTTAACTTTGTCATTATTTTAACTTTTTCTTGTTTTAAATTGTTATCCTTTAAGCTTATTATAATTTTATTTATTGCAGCTTATTGTAATTTTAAATTGTCATCATTTTAGCTTATACAGTGGTGTATACGTATTATTTAAGCTTTTGTAGTATTGGCTTATTGTCATTTTAGCGTGTCATCATTTTAACTTGTTATTATTATCTTAGCTTTATTACAGTCTTTGGTTATTTTAAATTTATCATAATTTTGTCATTTTAGATTGTCATTATTTAAGCTTGTTATTATTTTAGCTTGTCTTCATTCCAGATTATTGTCATCTTTTTAGTTTATTTTTATTTAAGCTTGTCATTATTTTATCTTTTTTTCTTTTATTTCCATTTTATATTTTCATTATTTAAGCTTAATAGGTATTATTTTAGCTTGTCTCCATTAAAGCTCATTGACATTTTAAATGATTTTAGACTATTATCATTTCAGCTTATTCATTATTTTAACTTTTCTTCGTTTATTCTTATTTATTTTTTTTAGATTTTACTTTTATTATTAATTTGTCTTGTTGATTTTCTCACAGCTTTGTGTTGTTTTAAATTCTTCATCAATTTAGCTTATTATTTTACCTTATTATCATTTCAAATTTTCATCATTTAAACTTATTTTTATTATAGCTGGTCTTCACTACATTTTAAATTCATTATCATTTTGGATAAATATTTAGGTTTTATTAGCTTTATTAGGTTTTATTATTTAACCGCGTTATGATTTATTGTCATCATTTTGGCTTATTAATATTTTAGCTTGTATTCATAGCTTGTCTTTTTATAACTTGTCTTGAGCTGCTTATTGTCATATTTTTAGCTTGACAGTAGGTATTTAGCTTGTCAATATTTTAACTTTTCGTCCTTTTGGGTTATGAGCATTTTAGATTGTTTTCATTTTATCTTATTAATATTATAAAATAAAGAAAATTAAAAATAATTAGTTTATTTTCATAAAATCTTCATCATTTTATCTTATTGGAAGTATTAATTAATCTTTTCATTGTTTTAACTTTTTGCCAATTGTCATCATTTTAGCTTATAATCTTTAAGGCTTGTCAATATTTTAAATTTTCTTCATTTCAGCTTATTACATTTTAGGTTGTCATTATTTTAGCTTATTATTATTAAAGCTTGTCTGCATTACAGCTTATTGTCATTTTAAATTATTATTTAGGCTTGTCATTATTTAAATTTTTGTCATTTTTATTTTAAATTGTATTGCCATTTCGGATTGTCATAATTTAAGCTTTATATTATTTCAGCTTAACATTATTTTAGAATGTTAGTCTATTGTCATTTTGGCCTGTTATAATTTAAGCTTATTGTTATTTTATCATCCCTTCCATTATTTGATAATACGCTATTATCATTTTGGCTTGTTTTATTTTATTATTTTTAATAATTTAACTCCTATTTTTTTAAACATGTTTATGTCAGTTGGCGATTTTTCTTTATTAAAAACCGTCCAGAAATACCTATAACTATGTAGTTAAATGTAGATAGGTATATAAAAAAGAAATATAAAAATGCAAATTTAATCTTGATATTCCGATGCAAAATCGAACGACACCAATAAATTTCACCCACATACCGACTGTCAATATAGCGTAAAATAATATTTGATGTTGGATATACAGCCAATAAAATGAAAGGAATCATGGTTGAACCATTAAAATATTAAATTTCAATATCGATACACCCAAGCTATTGCCTATTTGCATTTTTATTTGATTAAAGATTAGGCGTGGGTGATTGAACTAAAAGTATTTTTAATATTACTGGTTTAAAATTTTAAGATATTATGTTTATTATCTTAACTTCGATACATATTATGTTTTTTATATCACAAATGCAAGAAAATTTTTTTTTGTTTTATCAATCTTTAACACATTCTTAAGAGTTATATCAATTAGATCTTGGCATTCTTTAGACAGTTTGATCTAGCCTATAGACTATTTCTGGCACCGATAGTATGTATGGATGGACTCAAAATCGAATTCTGAACTTTTTTGTCTGTGAGTGTGAATCGCGGTGGCTCAAAATTTTTACAATTTTTTTCGTCCACAAGACCTACGTTTTAACAACAATTTTTCCAAGACCATTATTTGTCAATTTTTTCGTTCAAAATATAGGAAAAAGTTGCTTCGGGTTGGTAATTCGGTCCATATTTTAAATGGGTCGGATCCGTGCTCTAAAACGAAAAAAAATTGGCATATAAAAGAATATAAAAATATGTTGTTCTTCTTCTGCGATTTATTTTAGAAAAACGAAAAAACATTTAAATTATAAAAATATAAATTTATATATAAAAATAGTTTTATTGTCCAAGCTTAAAGTTAAGAGTGCTTTGTTCACTACTACAACTTATTGCTCCGCATCCAGATGTTTTCGCCAATCTTCAGTCGGCCATATACTTAACTTGATACAAAGACCATTTAAAATGTCTTTATTAAAAATAGGCTTTCCTGATTAATTTTGCATACAAAGTTATAGTTATTTATGATATAAATTCTAAAGGTGATAATTTATTTTGTGAGATCAAAATAAAATCACATATATCATTATATTATTATATATATTTTTTCTACAAACGCCATTAAAAGTACAAATCAACGCATTTCTTACCTTATTCAATTTATATTATTATTTTCAATTCAAATGTCCATGAAGTTTATTGTTGCTATTCATGGAAATCGAAGAAGCTACTCTTAAAATTAATTAATCAAAAATAATTAATTATAAGTCATATTTGACTAATTGTCATACCGAAAAAGCACTAACTAATTAGTTAAATTCTACCGAATATAATTGTCAAATTAGCAAATTTAAATTGCATTGCTAAACTTCTTTGTTTGTTTTTATAGGCCATTTAACCATTTACTATTAACGATTAATGAAATTAGTTACTTTTTACTCTTAGAAACAGTCAAAGATGTTGATTTATCTTAAATTAGTCACTATTTAAGAAGTAAAATTTATTAGTAAACAATGCTGGTACTAATTTAAATAGTAGAATTGTTGAAAAATTCCATAGTATGGAAAACCTCAACGCTTTGGTCAAACTATCCACTCTTTAAAAATGAATTAGTCGAAAATGACTAATTACTACAGTTATTAGTGGCCACTTATACCATGGTATACTATGGGATAGCATGGTATCCCTGAAATAATAGCCAATTCTTATGTGAAATTGTCTCATGAATCCGAAATTACTTTAAAATAAAAGTTTTTGAGATATAGTCAATTCCATATTAAATGAAAAATTGACTATATCTCAAAAAAAGTTTTACTTTTATAACTTTTGACGACATTTTCGGATTATGCGGATAATTTTAAACAAGAATTGGCTATTATATCGGGGAAACCACGCTATCCCATGGTATACCATGCTATGGTAACCATGGTGTGAAAAAGTGAAAAAGCAGCCACTAACAAATGTAGTAATTAGTCATTTTTGACTAATTCATTTTTAGAGAGCATGTTAAAAGCAATTATGTATAAAGAATCAGCAAATCAGCAAATATTAGAAGCTTGTTGCTTTTTTAAAGCAAAAGGGCGAAATAAAATGTCTACTAGAAAACAAATCTACAAATTTTTTGCAGAAGCGTAGGATGAAACATATCTTATGCACTCTCTTAAAATGAAATAGTCAAAATTCTACTATTTGAATTAGTACCAGCATTTTTTACTTTTAAATAGTTATTTTTTACTACGTCAATAGTTAAAGTTTGACAAATTTAAGATTAGTCACCATCTTTGACTATTTCTGAGAGTTAAAAGTAACTAATTTTTTTAATCGTTTGAGGCCAACAACAAAGTATTATGACAAATATGACTTATAATTGAAGATGTCGGAGCAATAAGGGACCTATGCTTCATTGTAAAAATATTAAGTAAACACGGTTTAAAGTGTTTATTTAAAGCCTGAAATTAAAAGAAAAGAATTTTTAAACTTTTATATCCTTTAATAAAATTTAAGTGGTTTATTAAAATTAATCACAATATCAAAATAACAAATTTTAGGGTTGAATCATTATCTTTAAACTTTGCTTGCTTAATATTTTTCCAATGAGGCTTAGGCTTAGGTCCCTTATTGCCCCGACCCACAGTGTTTCAATTCTGGAAAATATTGGCAAAACCTCAAAAATTTACATTTTTTTCAGGTTTGAGTTAGATGGGTAGTTAATACCTGTCTCCATCCTCAGTTTAAACTTGACGCTTTCAGTTAAAGGTACTTTACACGCGATCGCTGCGGAAAGTTGTTTATTGTTTAAAAGTGAATAACTTGTGTTTGGTGTGTCCGATTGTTATGCGGTTTGATGAAGGGTGATCTTCAAGGTATCTAAAATTCAGATATGTACCGACAAGATCGGCTTGTTAAAATCGCAAACTTTGAATCGAGCTTTTAGAACAATGGAGCTACAAAAATTATAATGAATTGTAAGGCATCAATCAGTTCAAGATCCGTTGAATAGCTTAGAGTTTTGTTTATCAAGCCATCAATAAATTAGCTGCTCCAACTTGCCCCCGGCTTTATAAAACTACATGTTCTTGGGCGCTCAGGCACGGTTATGGTAAAAAACCTCGCCTATGTCGAGCGCGTATCTGTGTTTTTGCTTTACAAAATATAAGATTTTTTTTATTTCTGGGTTGCATTCATGACGTTTACTCGATTCACTCGGATTTAACTCAAAACGTTTATTACAACAGCGGTGTCTAGACTTTCACTTGCGTATACGTATACTAAGATATTTAACACCGATTTTACATATTTAACCCACCTCTTGTAGGTGCGTTAAAACAACTCCGCATGCGCATTGTAGTGTGTTAATATCAAATTTGAATTGTGGTTATTTGTGTTGACAATTTTTTTAGCGAATTAAGAAATCGTTGCTAAAATATTAAGTAAAAGAAATAATCTAAAATATTAAGTAAAAGAAATAATACAAATTTAAAATACTTAGTATAAAATCTGTTATAATATAATATTATTTAAATAATATAATATAATATATATAATATTATAATATAATAATATAATATATAATATATATAATATAATAATATATATAATATAATATTATTTAAATTTTATAAATAAATTTTGAAAGTTTCTCGGGAGAAAACGATGGAAGATGTTTTCCATTGGCTTATGGCATCTTCCGATCCGTATATTTCTAGCTTCAGAAAATTGGCTCCGAAAAAGAGGAAATCTTTGTCCCGCGAAGCAATAAAACTGTTGCTATCTTCTGATGGTCTCCCATGCTCTGCTAATGATACAACGCTAATTATCAGCAACCACAAAAACCCCTGTATGGTAATTTTCAATTAATTTTACAAATATGTCCGCCATTTTGGATCTACCATTTTGAATTTTGACATTCCGACTACTCCTTGATATTTTGCCGAAAATTTCGAGAATTGAAACACTGTGACCTCTTAAATTAGTTATTTTTGACTAATTCATTTTAAGAGAGCAGAAGGTTTATTTTAGCACCAATTTAAATTAAGAGTTGAAATTGGCCGAGTTGTATTAAAACATGTTCGTTTCAAACGGAGCACTCTTGTACTTGGAAGAACCTCTAGGTGATTGCGAGTAAAACTGCGTTAAAATGCAGCAGGATAGGTCGGGCAATAGAGCAGAATGCGAAATGATAAAAATTCCATTGGAGGCGATAAATCTGTAACGAAATTCCGTTTGCTCGATGCAGCACAAGCAGCTCGGTTCGGTACTGGCACGGTGCATAGTGTGTGGTCAGCAATAAATTGATGTCGTTATAGACACCCCGTGCCGGCCCGGCCGACCAACTAACAGCAAATAAATAATTTCCAGCAAATACCGACGTTAATACGAGAGCGCTCATACACATCCACACACACACGCGCTTTTCTCACTTTCGGATCGCCACTGTTAATCATCGATTTCAAATTTACGATTTTTTTGCTTTTTTATTTTTTTATGACGACGTCATATCGTCTTCAAAGTTTTGTTGTTGATTATATACAGGGTGTCCAATGTTATCTGCTCACCATTCCTAACTTCGTTATTATTGGTGCTATAGCATTTGTATACAAAGTCGGTTATTAGCAAATTGTTGGCAAGTAAAATGTTAAAAACCGAAAAACAATTAAACCTCGGGTTAACGAAACATTCACAAAAATAACATTTTGCCACTGAAACCACCTAGATATTATTTAGAATATAAATGTAATAAAATATCAAAATAAATTTTGTTTTGCAAGTTGGACCTATCGATATTTATAAATATATATATATATAATATTATATTTATAAATATATATATATATAATATTAAAAAAAACGTTCGAAAAAAAACTTTTATAGGCAATTTTTTTAAGTAAATAAAAAATATGCTAAAAATGACCCCTTTTTGATTATTTTGCTAAAAGTGGTCATTTTTACCTCCTTTGAAGCGCTGTATCTTCGTTACTGTTCGTTTGATTTGTACAAAATTTTCAGGGTATACTAACAAAAATACGGTCTTTAACAGCATATTTTTTATTTACTTAAAAAAAATTGCCTATAAAAGTTTTTTTTCGAACGTTTTTTTAATATTAAATAAATGGGCTTTAAAAATATTTTCTCGAAAAACCCTCGAACACGTAAACTGAGATATAAGTTGAAGTATTCTTATACAAAATTTCATAAAGATTGGTAAAGGCGTTTTAGAGTTAGAAATTTTTTACTTAATTTTGCCGCGCAGTGTATATAATATACTATATACTATAGTGTATATAATATACTATATACTATATATATATATAATTCCCTATTAAAGTTTTTTTTTCGAACGTTTTTTTTAATATTAAATAAAAGGGCTTTAAAAATATTTTCTCGAAAAAACCTCGAACACGTAAACTGAGATATAATTTGAAGTATTCTTATACAAAATTTCATAAAGATTGGTAAAGGCGTTTTAGAGTTTTTAGAATTTTTTACTTATTATGCCTTAATTTTGCCGCGCAGTGTATATTGCAATATGCAAAACTAATACTAGAAAAATCATACAAATATTATAACCCTGGTTATAATATTTTTATGATTTTTCTAGTACTTACCAGACTTTTCTGTCAATAAGTTTTGTTTAACACAAAAAAATCCTTTTTTTCTTCTTTAACATTAACAGCCGCTTTGTGTAAATAAGTAAATTAAGGACGGCATGGCGAATCGATTTTAACATTAACCCTTTAAACCAATGACTATGATACCAACTATCTAAAGTAAAATTCGACCAAATTAAATATACCTAAGGTATAAAATAATTTTTTGATAGAATTTTTGCAAAATAAACTGCGCACCACTCAATGTGTCGCGACCAAAAAGTTCGTTCTTTTTCAAAACGACATAACTTTTTTGTTTCTTGAACGATTTTATTTTGGTCTGTGATGTCTGCTAGCCTCATCCTCTGGCAAATCATGCTATAGATATGAAGCTTACGGTTCTTCAAGAAAATTTCCTACAGGGTGATATGTTAAACGGTGAAAAATTTCAATAACTTCATCCAAGCCCCGTTTGTAAAAAAATATTTTTTTTTTTGTTTTTACTTTGAAATAATGAAGTATTATGTCTTACCTTGAATCATGTTTCAAGTTTTTCGAATTGGAATCTGAGCAAAGAAAATATGATGAAAGAGTACATTTAAGGGTTTTTTTTAAAGCAATACACATCTTATCTTCTTGTTCTTAAAAATACTGAGTGTATTGTCTACCAAAAAGCCTTAAATCTACTCTTTTGAAAAAAAAATCATATTTTCGTTGCCAAGATTCCTATTCGAAAAATTTGAAAACCGTTTCAAGGTAAGACATAATACTTCATTATTTCAAAGTAAAAACGAGAAAAAACATTTCTTTTTTCAAACGGGGCTTGGATGAAATTATTGAAATTTTTCACCGTTTAAGATATCACCCTGTAAAAAATTTACTTGAAGAAACGTGAGCTTCATATCTATAGCATGAATTGCCAGAGGATGGGGCTAGCAGACATCACAGACCAAAATAAAATCGTTCAAGAAACAAAAAAGTTATGTCGTTTTGAAAAAGAACGAACTTTTTGGTCGCGACACATTGAGTGGTGCGCAGTTTAGATAAAATAGTATAAAGAACTCATATCATAAGACCTTTTGTCGCACTCGTTCATTACAAAACGACGTCTTATGACATTAGTTCTTTAATATACTACTGTAGTAGAGATTAACTAACGTTACCAATTTGAGAAAATCTTATTTTAATGAACATTTTGTCCCTTTTTTATTCAAAGTTCTTATAAATTTCAATACATTTTTTTAAAATCTCATATCCGTGAGAGAAACATTAGGTCATATTCCATGTAATTGTCTAAGAACTGCCAGATAGCTTTTTTCGGGTCCTAAGCTATTACTAGGACAATATACACTGTAAAAAATAATTAACACAAGTCTACACGCCCTAACACCAAACTGTGTTATTCCAAGTCCACACGAAATCGTGTAAAATTTTAACACAGCTTCAGTGTGTTGATTTGATTTTTATATCGTGTAATAATTTACACGAAGAATAATTAAACTTTAACACATTGTTTGTGTAATGTTTACACAACTTTAGGTATTAAATTTAAACACCAGATGGTTTAGCGTATTAAATTTTACACTAAATTGGGTAGATAAATAAAAATTACGCTTAAAAAAATACTTTTATTAAAAAAAAATTTATAATTTCAATTAGACAAAATATTAATATTTCTATATAAAACAAATTATTAAAAAAAGTAATAAAGGAAACAAGATCATTTTAATTTTTTAAAACTTACTTACCAAAAAAAAATAAAATGCCCACTATGTTTCCTGAAGACAAAGTTTAAATTTCATATTACATATAAAGGGGTAAGAAACAAAAGGGCAAATTTTACACGATATTTGTTAAAATTTACACAACTTTGTGTAACATAACACGATATTTATTAAATATGAGTTTAACACATTAACGTGTAAATTAACAAGTGGTTACACGTTTTAGTATTGATTCCCAAATAAGTAACATTCGTGTAAAAGTATTTACACGATTTTTACACAAAAATTTTAACACAAAAAAAAAAGAATTTACACACTGATAATTTTTGCAGTGTAAATTCTTTGTTGTAACATTTTTTTTACTATAATGCAGATGTAGAATTGTATATTAAAGAACTAATGTTATAAGACGTCATTTTGTCGCACGCGGACAATTTATAAAACGAGCGACGAAGGAGCGAGTTTTGTAATGGACGAGTGCGAAAAAAGGTCTTAGGACATGAGTTCTTTATGCTATTTTATCTATTTTGCAAAAATTCTATAAAAAAATTAATTTTATACCTTAAATTTAATTTGGTCGAATTTTACTTTAGATACTTGGTATCACATTTGACAGTTAATGTCATTTTCTTTGGTGTTAAACAAAATTCATTGCCAGAAAAGTCTTGTAAGTAGAATAATCATAAAAATATCATAGCCAATATGCAAAATATTATGCTGTTTAAAGTATTATACTATAATAGCCAACCTATAAAATCAAAATTTTGGGTTGGATACAGTATCTCATTACAGCACCGAAAGCGGTATTATAATGAAGTCATTATGAACGCAAAATAGATAAAATTATTTTGCATAATTCTTGTTATAAATCACGGTTTTAAAAATGTATTAAAAAAAATAAAAATGTTATTTTTGATGTACCCTGTATAGTAGTTGCAAATATCGTATTCGAAATTGTAGTTTTAATACAAGCAGCCGTTTTTATAAAGAATGACTTTTTTTCTAAACCTACAACTAAAAAAGTTCCAAACTCTATCCTTGAACACACGAATATTTTGAAAAACAATAAAAACATTTTTGCAAATTTGGTTTGGTTTTTGTTTTTAACATTGAAATATAATAATACGAGGAGTATTTACAATTTTAAACCAAATAGTGCGAAATGCAATTTTCTTTTACAAATTAAAAAAATTCAAAGTATTTTTGTTATTCTTAAAATGAATTATGGCCAGTTCCTTGGAACTCAGTGAAAAAAAACGATCGATAGCGCAGATATAAACGGTATTTACCCGTGTGTACCCTTTCGGTGCTGGGTATCAGCTGGTAAAATGTTGTGGTAATAAATAAATAAATCCGATCCAAGAGTCCGAGACCATAAAGAAAACTTCGGTCCATAACTCAGGCAGCATCTAGTGGCCGGCGAACAGTTCTCGGCGGGGCGTTTTACGTAAAGAAAGCAGTCACAAAATTATATGGGCTTTTGTTTTTTGAACCGCTGGATTTAAGAGTTGGAAATTTTAGTGTGTTAAACAAAACATTTTTTTAATGGCATCGTACTGTCACAGTTTTTTCAATGGGAAGTCGGGCCATGTGACACATCATTGCAAGCTACTCATAAAAAACTACTCATTTTTCAGATTCTTTACAATGTATGTCCGAAATTAGAACAAACTTAAATCGGATTTTTTGAGTAAAATTTTCAACATTTGACATTTGACATTTGAAAAAAAAATCAATATTTTTTTACGTCAAAAAGTGGTACTTATTTAATGTTTTGTTTAACGTAACCGTACGGCAAATTAAATTTCCCTCACTTGGTCTTTTCTTTAGGACCACCTTAAAAGAACACAACTTCTTACGTAAAGTCCCTTCAATGGTAGTGGTTTCTTTCGATGCATTCCGGTGTCACTATTTAATTTCCTTGTCTTTCACACTAATTTGTTCAAGTTTATAAAATAAAAAAGAAACAACAGAAGGTAAAGCTGATCGATAGCACCACCTTAATCCAATACAAGTTGATACGGGGACCGTGGATAAAATATGGTATATTAGATTTGTATTTTTATCGAGCTCAAAAATCTAATATTTATGTGTTATGGTTTAAAAATCATAAATTGTTGTCTAAGATTCTAAAATAGCGGTTTTCTAACCAAGTCTAGGTACTACGGTAATAAAATTAATATTACCCATGATACTTGATACAGTGAGCGCGTTAAAATCCCCCCCTCCTGTTAACTTTTAAACCAAAAAAGATATCGATGTTGGACAAAAACCACGGTAAACAATATTGTGTTTACTCTTTTATTACGTCAGTATGAAATTTTTTTGCCAAGAGGGCAGTATCAACTTGAAAATTTCAAAAGGAAAGGGGGTGCTTGTGATACCTCATTTAAAAGGTATTTTAATTCTCTATTTAACACTTTTTTTGTTTTTAAAATCCGTTTAACCATAGCTTAGTTATTAAGCGTTTTTGTCGCTTCTACTTACATTTTCGCAGAGTGCGAATTATTGCAAACCAGTGCAATAATTTGTCAACTTTTTTGTTTTAAATACCAATATCCTGTTTTTACGAAGATACAAAAATAAAATAATTAATATCTTTAGTATTAAATTGTTAGTTGTTCATGCAATTTAAATTAATATTTGTATTTAAAATGGTTCGACATCGCCCATTAGAAGAAAAAACGGAGGCAATTTTTATTTATGGTAAAATGGGGCGAAATTTGCACGAAACAGAAAGGGTGTTTAATGAAAGGTACCCAGAAAACCCAATTTGCAGGAAATATCTACGGGATTTGGTGGCAAAATTTCAAACAAGTGGAAGTGTGGGTAGGCAGAAAGGATCGGGAAGGAAATCAATTTCCGAAGAGAAACAGGTGCAAATAGTTGGTTTGGTTGTCAATATTCCACAACAATCGACGGCCGCAGTTGCAGAGACTTGTGTTGTATCTCAAACAACTGTTTATATTTAAAGAAGATCAAATTTTATCCCTATAGCTTGTATACAAGCTTCAAATACTCCACTAACTAACTGAATATGACCCTGATCACCGAATGCAATTTTGTGCACTTAAGTGTGAGCGCATAGCACAAAATCCACTCTACATAAGTTCAATTTGCTTTAGTGATGAATCCACTTTTTTTCTAAATGGTATAATAGACAAAATGTACGCTACTGGTCAGATGTTAATCCACATTTTTTTCGAGAAGGTCACACCCAGTATCCGCAAAAAGTTAATGTATGGGCGGAAATACTGGGAAACCACATCGTAGGCCCCATCTTTTTGGAACAAAATTTGACAGGTATTCTGTATCTTAACATGCTTCAAACCCAAATTCAACCAATGATTGAGGAAATAATCAATATCTATCCTGATGAATTTGACAGAGAAGTCATATTTCAGCAGGATGGAGCGCCCCCACATTATTTAGGGATGTTAGACAATGGCTTGATAACAGTTACCCAAATCGGTGGATTGGTAGGCGTGGTCCTACCGAATGGCCGGGTCGTTCTCCCGATTTAACGCCACTTGACTTTTTTTGTGGGGATATTTAAAATCGAAGGTCTACATTACAGAACCAGAAACCATAGATGATCTTAAACACCGGATTGGACGTGAATGTGCTAGTATTACCCAAGAAACTTTTGCTAATGTTAGAAATGAATTTGAAGATTGTGTGTCAAGCTGTCCAAGGGGAACATTTGAACATCTAATTTAAATTTTTCTTAATAAATTAAAACCAAAATAAAACGTGTTTTTAAAAATTTTAAACCCTAATAACTAAGCTATGGTTAAACGGATTTTAAAAACCAAAAAAAGTGTTATATAGAGAATTAAAATACCTTTCAAATGAGGTATCACAAGCACCCCCTTTCCATTTGAAATTTTCAAGTTGATACTGCTCTCTTGGCACTTGTTCGGCAAAAAAATTTCATACTGATTGATGTAAAAAAGTAGTAAACACAATATTGTTTACCCTGGTTTTTGTCCAACATCGATATCTTATTTGGTTCAAAAGTTAACAGGGGGGGATTTTAAAGCGCTCACTGTAAACAGTGGCGTGCAGTGCCATTTAAAATGGGGTATGCAACAAGATCGCAAATTTCCTTCTTTGCCCAAGAGTAAGCATGGTCATCAATACCTTTTATTTTTATGTACTACACCCGCAGAGTCATTTATAATTGTCATATTTGTTTATTAAAATAACTAGAAGTTTTTTTTTGTTGCTGCATGATTTTTGAGTAAGGGGTAAATCTAACAATCTTAACCCTTATGTGACTGAATGGGTACCCCGGTATCCATTCAGCTTTAAGATATGAATATCTTTTTTTGATTAAAATCGAGGAGGTTTGTCATTTCGTGACATTTCTAAACTAGGTATTTTCTACAAAATATTATAATTTGAAATACATTTTTACGCTTTTTTTGAGTAAATAAAGTTTTTTCACACACAAATGACGGTTTGGGTACCCAGGTACCCTTTAGTTTAAAATGCCAAATGATATATTTTATAGCTAAAATGAAAACGCAAAGTTTATCTACATTTATATATTTGTAAAAAAAGTAATTCAAAATAATACCCAAATTAATATAATCTGGGTACCCAGGTACCCACCCCGTCATAGGAAGTGTTTGGGTACCCAGGTACCCTTTAGTTTAAAATGCCAAATGATATATTTTATAGCTAAAATGAAAACGCAAAGTTTATCAACATTTATATATTTGTAAAAAAAAGTAATTCAAAATAATACCCAAATTAATATAATCTGGGTACCCAGGTACCCACCCCGTCATAGGAAGTGTTTTTTTCAGTTACATAAGGATTATTAACAATTTGTTTTTCGGTAAATGTAATACCTACTTGTAAAGGGCTTACTGTTAAAAAGTTTTTCCAGACAGTTTGCACTGCCATCGCACTGGCACTCCATAATAAAAAGTACTAAAACTATTCACAAAATCTTTCTAACCAACAAAACTAACTATCAATTACAAAAAAACAATAATCCCTTGTACTAGGTACTAAACTAACTAAATATGTAACCTTTGAAATTAACAAAATGCTTACAAAACTTCCTATTAACTTTACAAAACTTTCGGGTAAATTTTTTTCCTTTGTTAAAATAATTACAAACCCTCTCTCCTAAAATGAATTAGTCAAAAATAACTAAGTTATATTTGACTAATTCTCATAGCGAAAAAGCAGTCACTAATAAGTACCTAGTCAAATTCTACCGAATGAAAGTCAAATTAGTAGATTTAGGGGGTTGAACTCAGGTCTATCGCTTGTCAAGCTGTTGCCATAACCAATGTGGCTATCAGTCACGTTTATAAAAACCAATTTTATCTGTCTATAAATATTGTTCATAATATTTTAAAGTTGAATATATTATTTGTGTTGCTGTTTTGAGCTAAACTTTTTGCATCTTTCTTTATTTTTATGAGCCATTTAACCATGGAGCCTATATGCATTTAATTCAAATAAAACTTTATTGTTGGCCGTAAACGATTAAAGAAATTAGTTACTTTTAACTCAGAAATAGACAAAGATGGTGACTAATCTTAAATTAGTCAAACTATTTACGTAGTAAAAAATAACTATTTAAAAGTGAAAACGACTATATTATTAGTAAAAAATGCTGGTACTAATTCAAATAGTAGAATTTGGTTTTCTACAAAAAATATTTATTTCACAAAATAAAATTTACAAAGTACAAACTCATGTTAACAAATCTGATTTTTTCTGCTCTTTTCCTTTTTTTTGACACATTTCACCAATTATGAAAATCTTTGTTGCTGACCCTTAAGTTTATTTTACATTGGTGGTCTACAGCTTTTTCTCTAGACTAACCCAAGTCAAACAATATTCCATCCCAGAATTGCTTCGGTATTGAAGTAGAGGACATTGTCCACTGTTGAAGTTGAGAGAATAGTACCTGTATGTTTCCTGGTTGGCCTTTGCATCCCAAAATAGCTTTTGCTTGTGAAGTCTGCTTTCCATTGGTGAAAAGTGGTGTAATCTGTTTGTCGATAAAATCGAAAGAAGCTCTATGTCACATGTTCTGGGCAGCAGAAGGTAGTAGTTATTTTAACTCAAAACTCTGCTATATAACTATATTATTTACCTATTGACATTTTTTTTTTGCAAGCAATATAGTATCAGGTCCCCTATCTTAAATTAATCTTATTATAGAAATATTTCATATACCAAAAACAATATATTTATGTCACATACATTTGTCCCATGCTGTTTTATAATATAACTTCTGAATTCAATCGAATGAAAGAGGAACTAAGGCAATATATTTTAAATTTGATACCATAATTCAAAACCTACGCATAAATCAATTGAAAAATACAGACATGGGCATGAAGATAAACTGTGTTTATAAACTAAGAAACAAAAAAAACGTACCACGAAAAATTCGACACTCTTGATTCATCTAATTTCAGTAATTATAGGTTTGCACATTTTAAAAACGATTTTAAGAGTGAGCACTTTTGGTAATAAAAGTATATTATGTATCAAGTTTGATAAACACCATTTATAATAATAAGTATTTGTCGTAAAAAAGTATACTTTGCACCTCGTTTATAAACTTTTCTATACACTCATTAATTTAAGCACTCGCTCGCAAGCTCGCTCGTGCCTGAATTAAATTCGTGTATAAAATGGCGTTTATCAAACTTGATACATAATATACTATTATAAAGCGACATCTACCTATACGAAAATTACTTAACCATATCAATAAACATTTTTGACGTAATTTTCACCATTAACGTTGCCCGTTATTATTTTAATTAAACTTAACAATTATTGAAACTTTAATAGTATTTTATGTATCAAGTTTGATAAACGCCATTTTATACACGAATTTAATTTAGGAACGAGCGAGCTTGCGAGCGAGTTCTTAAATTATTGAGTGTATAGAAAAGTTTATAAACGAGGTGCATACTATACTTTTTCTACGACAAATACTTATTATTATCTTAAAATGATTTAAATCAAATATTTTTATAGAGCGCCATCTATGAAACAATAGGGGAATCTGTGTGTCACCGTCAAATGTCAAATTTTTGTATTTTATAAACAAATTATAAAGGTTATAAATCGAAATGTATTTCGTGAAAAAAGATTTTTACAGTGAAAGTAAAGAAAATGTTTTATGAGCACTTTACAGTGGAGTCCGTGCCCGAATTTAAGTTATAGTTTACTGCCGGCGAAATTAAAAGGTCAGTATAATGTTCATATAAAATTTTCAAATATTGGCGTTGAGAAACTATTTAATACTTTTGTATTTTTGAATTGAGATAATAAAATAATTTTCACAAGAAAGGCACTTTATTTTAACGATTGTATGACATTTGACAACTGTCAACTAACTTAAAACTAACTTCAGCCCGTGACTAAAAACCTGTTGCTAACTTCAGCCCGTGACTAAAGCGCCGTAAAGCCACAACTTGTCAATGTGTATTTAAAATGTCACTTAGTGTCATGGAAACATGTACGATAATGGTCGTTTTAAAGGTGGGAGTAGAAAGAGTATTAAAATAACCTCAAAATATGATAAGAAAATATCTTATCCTTTAATTTTTTTATGACTATAATTGCAGAATATTATCTCAAAGTATTAAACATTTTTACACGGGAAATGTTAAATGTACAAAAAGTGACAGTTGTATTTATTGGAATTCTCATTAGAATTTCTAACTTTGCAATCTAACTGCTTTAAAATGTCAAATTTAACTGTGTAAATCAAAGTTTATCCCTTCAAATCAGACTAACAATCGATATACAAGCAGTTTTTTTAAGTAAAAGAAAAGAGAATATTTTATGGGCACTGTACGCAAAATTTTTGACGCTTTATCAGTTAAATCTAGTTAACTGCACTACTACGGCGAAATCAAAAGGTCAGTATAAACGTTTATAATCTTTTTAAATATTGGCGTCAAGAAACTATTTAATACTTTTGTATTTTTGTATTGAGATAATAAAATAATTTTCACATTTAGTCAACTAACTTAAAACCAACTTCAGCCCGTGACTAAAGCGCCAAGTGAAAAATACAAAATACAAAGAAATTACCAGAGAAATACTAGCAAAGTATGGCAGACAAAAACAACAACAAAAACAAAAAATAGGTTTGGATAATTAGCTTTAAGGTTAGGATTCGTTTTTATTATAACGTGCATACCAATAAATATGCACAATAAAATAAGTTTTGCATTATAATTTTAAACATATATTTTTAAAAATTTTAACCTATTAATTCAACCAATCCAAAATAAATTAAACAGCAGTGTATAATTAAATAAGACCATTTTTATTTTTTAACTCGACCAGTTTCAGTCGTTAATAATCACAGGATTAAACGAAAGAGAGAGAAAAAGTCACCACGAGCAACAAGTCGGAGTGAGAGGGCCAAATATTGGCAGCCCTGATTGCCGCGGGGACTTCGATTCAACACCAGATAATTGGTACCTGTAATCCAACTTAATTGGTAAATAATTATTTGTTAATTGATCTGCTTTTTTTATTCGGGGTTTCGAACGAGAAGCCGGTCATTTTAATTATCTGCAACTTGTTTACATAAATGCCAATTTAGGAGTGGATTATTTTTTATCAGCGTGTTGGAAATAAAATCGACACTGCTGAAGTTAAATAAATTGTTCTTTTTTATTTTTTTAAACAGTTTTAAAGAATGTTTTACATGCATTATTTGTCAAACCAAAACCCTATTAAATATAGGGTGTTTCTCGTTCGCGGTTATGTATTATAAATTTTTAAAGCGTTTATAATCCAATTAAATATATTTTTCTAAAATATTTTGAACAAATTGCCACTTCCGGTTTGACCGGAAGTAGTATCAGCTTGGTTATTTTAAATAGAACATCCCATGTTTTTATATTTTCAAATTCCAAATAGAGTAAAATGACTAAACCATGTCCTATATCTAAAGTAAGTAAATAGTTTTTTCGACAAAAATTTGACAAATGCGCGTCATTCAAAAATAGCCTATAACTTTGTTGTTATTATGTTTGGTTATATGGGAGTTGAATTTTGGAATCTTAAAACATTGTTTAAAATATTTTATGTTAATTCATTAACATACAGGGTGTCCCAAAAGTTAACAATATTCTTAGTATACTATAGGACTGATATACTAACATGACTAACCAAAAAATCAAAACTGACCTTGGTAAAAAATCGTTATTTTTTAAGATATTGTCATTTTTATATATTTTGTAAAATTTAATAAAGAACGTAGGAAGTGCAAGACTTCATTAAATAAGGGTATTTATGTGAATTTCAAAACAGCAATATCTTTTTTTAAAGTAAACCAAGACCAATGTTATACTATTGTAGTAATTTTTTAAACATCTTGCCAAGTTAGCGTGGCATATTTTTTCTTTAGTCTGAACGGTCAGCTTATAAAAAAACAGGCAAAATTGTTTCTTTTTAAAAGGTAAAAAACCATTTTTAGTTTTGTTTTAAACTATAATCAAAAGCAGCTGCCTAGGCCTATTTATAGTTCCGCAACATAAAATATAATCTAGGAATATGAAATTTTGTAGCTGTGGCACTCGAAAAACTAATTTTAGCTGTCAAGTTTCACAAAATTCATAAAAATGCTAATATCTTAAAAACTAACTTTTTATTAAGGTCATTTTTTGATATTCTAACTAGTCATGCAGTCAGCTCATGAGCTGACGTATTATTTCTTTAAAGGATATCGTTCACTTTTGTGACACCCTGTATATCAAAAAATTACTTGAGAAAAACCATGGCAAATTAGGGTAACTTAAAACGTCAAAGGCTTTGTTATCTATGCGTCAAACATCAAATAGGAAATTAAAAACATTTCGATTTATGTAACTATTCCCTATACCTAAATTTAATAATTTCAGAGATATTTAACTATTTCTAATATTGGACCCACAATAGCAAAGAAGAGCAACGTCTAATTAGACATTAATGTAGAAGTACAGTAAGAACATTTAGTAATAAATTAGTAATATATTATATTATTATTATATTATATATAAATTGTTTATTAAAATATTGTTGGTTTATTAAATTGTTACCCATTACGCATTTCTTTTGTTATTAAAATAGGTATATCATAAAATAAATTTTATATTTTATTGCCTCCAATGAGCTAGTGGTTCATTTAGTTCATATCCAACGGCTTTGTTGATTTTTTTAAAATTAGCTTTTTTCCGGTTAAACCGGAAGTGGCATTTTGTTCAAAATATTTTTTAAAAATAGACTTAAATGTATTTTAAACGCTTTTAAAATTTAATTCGATATCTTTTTCCGTTCTCCAGAAACTTCTAATGGACCAAGAATGCGAAACAACCTGTATATAAAATTTAAATTAAACCAAAAAATATTAGTACGGCTTTTATTTTCTGCAGTGTTGAGTTAATCTAAGAAGAAAATAAATTGTTGTATTAAAGTAAAGTGATTTTTAGTGGATTTTACGGAAAAATTAATCTAATTCCTTCAAGACTCTGATCACATGATGTGATTCACATCAGTAATTGGAAAAATTATCATCTTGTTTTGTCTATTCTGATCTTATAGACATTCCTAAATCAGTTATATTTATAAAGGTCGACTTAAGTCTTTCTAGTGAAAACCAAACCTAAAATTATTAAAAAACTAAGAATCTGTTAAACTTATTGATTTTATGACTTTGAGCTTAAATCGTCCGTCAACTTGTCCGTTTATTTAACATGCCTCAGATGTGTCAGGATATAATAATTAATAAGGCCGACAATAAAGATGATCATCTATATTCAGAACATGTGATAGACTGTCTTTTCAAATCATTAGTTATCCTTGTAGGGACCGTGTCCTGTGTGTCTTATAATCCTTGTTTCCATCAAGCCTTCCTCCTCCTTCCGCTGCCGCCAATTCGATAATTAATCATGTTTGTTTCATTGGAAGAAAGTTTAGTGTTTCGTCAGAAAAATTAACCAAGAAATTTGGGCAATTAACAAAAAACAATTATAACTCGTAGTGAATAGTTTTTATGAGTAAAATTGACGTGCGTCACATAAGGATCATGTAAAGTCCCGTTTAGATCCACATCGCTCTTTAGTAAATCCCAGAGACTTATATCTTCAACGTCATTTCTTGATTCGGTCCTTACCAGACAAAGGATTACCAAACGTCACATTTCTAATAGCTGAATATTAATTATATTTCTCTCTCCGAGCAAATTTGCCTCTCAAAATATTTATGCTGCATCACTTATATCAGCTAGGAAAAAATTCTAGGTTGTAGTAAAGTCTATAGACTTAAAAGATAAAAGACATTTCTAAAGTTCCTTTATTTTTGGATTCCATACCATTTTTTTCTCTGAAGTGGAATTTATTCGTTTTACAGAACATTCTAATTCGTTTTCACAACTTATTTTAAGATTTTAAATAACTGCATATAGAAATGTCACTGCAACCTTCAAACGCGAAAAGCGTTACTATAGAAACCAACAATAAACTGTATTTTTACAAAATACAAGGCCTAATATGTCAGTTTTTAGAGTAAATTTTTAATAATTTATTTAAGCGATTTAAAAAAATTTATGAACTGCACTGGATTTACCACGCCCCAAAACGACCCTATACTAAATTTTATTACAAGTAGGGACGATTTTGTAGCTAAATTAAAAATGCACAATAATCACTATTTTCAAAATTTATTCTGTCAATTTATACATAAAAAACATTGAAATAAAATTAAACTAATAGTAACATGGTATAAATATTCTTACACTGTTTAAAATATCTGTGGTGTAAAGAGTAATCTTAAAATGGTGTCAAAATCTAACATCTAACTAATATAAACAACATGAATTATGGTTGAAAATGTTATATACAGCAAACACCAAAACGGTGTTTATCTAAAAATAGTTGAGAAGTGCACCTACACAGAAAAAAAGGAATAGTTCATTTAACTATATTAATTTAGTTGATCCATAAGTATTTATTTAACTCAACTGTGGGAAGGTTAATATAAACAAAGATTAGTTTGACGGTACTAAACCAGATAGTTATTTTTTTTTTAATTGGTTAAATTAACCCAGAAAACTTTAGTGAAACCAACCCGCTGTATGGTTCAGTTTACTAAATATGTTGTTTGTAAAATAAGAGTTACTTCAACCTAAAGCACTCTGTTAAAACGATTAAAACAATTTTCCGTGCATTACTGGTTGCATAGTGTGGACCGATCGCGGCAAAGGCGGTGTGGATCACGTGATGTTCTTAAATCTTGCCTCTGTTGACTTACATGAAGAGTATTTAAGCTCAGGTAGTCCTTTGCTTTGGTGTGACACTACAAGTTGTTCGCATCCTAAGAGACCTTAAAAAGGTGGAAACAGCTGTTAATACTTAAAGTATTTTAAGTTGGTGGAACGCACTAAAATCATTATCTCTAGCGAGTTGAAGGTTCAATTTTCTGGAATAATACCACTGGTAATATACTAGTAATGCGTCAATGAACTTCCTGTTTCCTTTTTTTTTTCTTTTTTATGTGTAGTATGATTTAATTTAAACAAAAACACATAATATTTAACACTGAAAAGGAGTTCAATTTATCCAGGTAAAATTTATTTTAATACTGTGTGAAAGTTAAATTTACACTATTTTAGTATTTAAATTTACACTGGACCAACGAACCATATTTAACACCATTTTGGTTTGTATCGATATAGACCACAATAAATAGGGTAATACAAGCCTGAGCAGCCATTATTCCAGAACGAATATGAAAGTGTATTGAAATAAATTGTGGATTATAATAATTATTATAAATGGTTTACAAATTAAAATTTCAAAAATGTACATGCGATGCCACTATTTTTTTCTAATGTATTTTGACCTGTTAAACTTAAAAATCAGAACAGCAAAAATTTGTATGGCAAGGTTTTGAGAAATTTTTCTTTAATATTTTGGTTTTTTAAGAAAGCAGCTTTAAAATTTGGGTCATTACTAAATCTATTGATAACACTGTAGGGAGGTGAAAATATCACAGCTAAACGCTCGGACACGTAAACTTAATTTTTGGTCTTAGATTACAAATCCGTGCTTGGTTTAGGTGTATCAGGTCAAAATTCAAAGATATTGGAAACACCCTGTATAAATTTAAATACCCTGTATAAATTCTTTTAAATTAAATTTGGCAGGACCCACACATCACTTCCAAATTAAAAAAATAACAAATTCTTGCAAAATTTGAAGTTAATTGATCAAAAGATACACGTGTACCTAAGGGTTTTTTTTAGATAATTTAGGAAATTTGAAATGTTTTTTTGCTGATTTTTTTTATTGAGTATAATTGAGGATATTTTATTAAATAAAATAAAAAGCATAAAACTGTTGGCACAAGAGGTAAATTATATTATTTTACAAATTATAATATACCAGTATACAGTGTGTCCCCGAAACGGATTTCCAAAAGGAAAAACTTTTTTAGAACTGATACAACTAAATCGAGCACGGATTTGGAATCTACGACCAAAAATTATGTTTACGTGTCCGAGCATTTAGCTGTGATATTTCAAAAGTTAAAAATTTACCTACAGTGTAATAATTATTAAAGGGATCAATTCAAGAAATGGACATTTCCATTTTTATCCGAAATTTAGTTTAAAAAAAAGTTTCAATTTGCATCATGGAACCTTTTAACAGTTTCGTTTTACATTTTAATATTAAAATACAGTGCCTTCCATTTAAAACTAATCACCCTAAATTTCTCGGAAACTGAAAAAATCTTGAAAAAACGCCGAAACACGGAAAGTTTTATAAACAACAAACAACTCTTTTCTAAAATAGTATATTATGTATACAGTTTTATAAATGCCATTTTAGTTACGAGTTTTATTAGTGTCTAGAGAAGTTTATAAAATGATTTGCATACTATACTTTATCTACGTCGAACAGAAATAAGAATTTAAAGACAATTTTATTCCATAAAATTTGACATTTAACAAATTTAACCTCACTTTTTCGCAATTTATAATAAAGCTAACTTCAGCCCGTGACTGAAATGCCCAAAAGCCACTGTTATTAACTTCAGCCCGTGACTAAAATGACATAAAGTCACAACTCGTCAATGTAGGAGTAGATAAATTCATTTAATTGCATTCAACTACAAGATATAGCTTATAAGCTACGAAACAAAAAGTTGATTTTTGCTACCTGTACCTACATAGAAAGATGTAGGAGCTTTTTTTTAATACCTTATTTTTATCATAAAAGTGTAAACTTCTTGTGAATAGTTTAAAAATGGGCTTATTTTATTGATTTTTGCTTCTTTTTGGTAAAATAGTAAATACTATAAGTTTTGTTAAAAAATTGACTTTTTTTATATTTAGGCCGATTGCACTTAAACTTATTGACTAATTGGGCATACATTTGTTGACATGTCAACTAGGTTTAATTTGACATATTTTGCAATTAAACCAGTTCAGTCCATTTAAAACTCGGGATATGACCCAAATAGTAAAGCTGCCTTCAAAAAAAAAAACAAAGAAAATGTTAGGTATATTTGAAAAACCCTGTCATGAAAAAAATTTATTGTAAATTTCGAGTTCGGCAGGCCAAAATACATCAGAAAAAAATGGTGGCATCGAATTTTTGAAATTCTATATTTTTTGTTTTACGTTTCTATTGCGTTTTTTATTTGTTAAAACTAAACATATTTTTTGTTTTACGTTTCTATTGCGTTTTTTATTTGTTAAAACTAAACATAAGAATATTTATACCATGTTACTATTAGTTTAATTTTATTTCAATGTTTTTTTTATGGATAACTTGACAGAATAAATTTTGTAAATATATATACTATAGTAGGTAATTATTGTGAATTTTTAATTTAGGTACAAAATCGTTCCTACTTAAAAAATTTTAATAAAATTTAGTCGTTAGTCGTTTTGAGGGGTGGTAAATCCAGTGCCGTGCATAGATTTTTTTTAAATCGCTAATATGAATTCTTAAAAAATTACACCCAAAAACTTTTTTGCTTCAAAAATACAGTTTATCAAGATCTACAATTTAAAACAAACAGGGTTAATTAAAATCGCACAATAAATAAAGATTCTAAATTCAAATAAAAAACTGTCTGTTTTTAAATCAAATTTAATAAAATTACAAAGGAAATTTTGTTTTTTGCAAGTACCTATCCCTATTTATGAATTATTTTCCTCGCAATGTACTGACGAACCTCCTTAAATAAATACAAGATATCATTATACATATGCTTAGACTTCGGCAATAAAAATCCAATATTACAACGGTCGTTCACAACTTTAATAAAATCTCTCCTCCGAAACCCAATCAAACTTCATCTCACAAAAACACCTAATAAATCGGGCCGGCCTTGTGTTTCGGGACAATGACGTATGAGTCAATAAGGCTCCGATGTTCGAGTGGGCCATGACCGATCGTCAGCTGTTTCCCGCAGTGAATCCATGCAGAGCTTGCCTCGATCAAAGATCGTCTTTGCTAGATAAGAAACCGTACAGTTGTATTTAATATAATATTATTAAGAGTACAATATTTAATACATATTTGCCTTTTTTTGACCACAAATTAACCGAGCAAACCGAAAACAAGTGTCCGAAAAATCGGGTAGCCACAGTTTTGTAGATCAAGATCTAGACACCTGTATTTTCAATGACCAAGTAGTCATGGCCATTCTAGACGTTCAGGTACCACTACGTTAATTTATGTGACATTTTTGACTCCTTGATTCTTGGAAGTAAAAAAATTGACGTCGATGTTTTATGAGAGAAAATAATGTCATAATTTCTCCGGTAGGATTCTCGAAATTAAAAGAAAAAGTACCTAACGGGATTTTTGTAATCGTGACCAAAATCTACAAATTGCTAGAAAGATGTTAACCTTTTTCAAATTACCTTCGATCGCATTTGAGATATTTAGGGTTATGGATTTTTAGTAAACCTTAAATAAAAATGGGTGAATATATTGAAATGTCCCCCAAGTGAAAATAATTACTTTTTATTTTTGGTTGTTTCACTGTTAGTCCAGAATGGGGTTTTTGGAAAGCCACCAGGTCTAGTAATAACATAACATAAGTGGTTCTGCACTAATGCAAGAATTTTAAGAAATCGTACATTTTGTATATTAAAGCTTCACGGAAGATAGCTTCACGGAGGTTAGGATTTCGTATGTTTTTTTAACACCACTTTGTATATTTGAAATAAGTTATTGTATCTTTTGACACCTTAATATTTTTAAAAAATACATTTGTACATCCATAAAATATTTATAAAAAAAATCTATTTACTGAGATATTACACTTCACGGTGGATAGGTTTTTAAATAGAAAATTAATGAACTTATACTTTTGAATTATAAAACAGCAACACTCTCATCTGCATATAAATTCTAACTGACCTTCAGGAATCACATGCATCTATAATGTCGTAAACAGAGGTTTTTGCTTATTTAAAATGATTAAAGCGCCACCCGTTGCATAAAATTAAAAGCAAAAACAGATTCACGGAGGATAGAATAAATTTTTGTAACACCTACATAAATGGTTATAAAAACTATTTCTTTCAATTTTTAATAATATTTTATACTTGATTCGATTGCTTTGGATGTGTTTAATTTACTTGGTGAACTGATATTTTTAGTACCTATGCTTTTACTACCTCAGATATTTGAAAACATATAGGTTAACTTAGAAAGATTAACAGTCACGGAGGATAGGTTTTGGACTTTTAAAACATTGTAAAAAATAATTAATTGCGGTTAAGAATCTGGAACCTAAGCTGTAATATCTACTTAATTATGAAATATCAAAACACAATAAAAGTGTAGGTCAAACGCATTTAGTTTTATTAAATATCACGGGGTAACACCATCGGGGGACATTTCGTGATATTCACCCAAATAAGTTGATTTAGTTGAAATAAACATATTGATGATCTTATTATTTATCAAGATGGATATTCGATTAGATTAAATTTCGGTTAAAGATCATTTAAGCTAGTAACCCAATTCTGGCAAATGGAATTCCCATCAGCATCAATTAAACCATAATTGGCACATCCACAAACTAATTGATATTTTATTGACGCCCGTATCGAGTCGACCGGGTCCGATACACGATGAAATTACTAATTGATTTAAAAGTAATCGAATTATTATTTGTGGGGAATCTGCTGGTCCTAGATTTTCCACGATGGGCCAAATTACAGAAGGGCGTTCTTTTGGTAAAATATCACTTTCTGTAAATTTTTCGACAAAATGTTTTTAGTCACGGGCTGAAGTTAGTTTTAAGTTAGTTGACAGTTTTAAATGTCAAAGAATCGTTAAGTCTTTTAAAATATTACTAAATTTGAAAATTATTTTATTATCTCAATACGAAAATACAAGAGTATTAAATAGTTTCTTAACGCCAATATTTAAAAAGTTTAGATGAACATTGTACTGACCTTTTGATTTCGTCGATAATAAACTATAACTTAAATTCGGGCACGGACTCTACTGTAAAGTCCTCATAAAACATTTCCTTTACTTTCACTGTGAAAAACTGTCAATTTTCAAGATACATTTCGATTTATAACCTTTATAATTGTGTTTATAAAATGTAAAAATGTGACATTTGACAGTTTCCCCTGTTGTTTCATTTTAGGTGGAGAGTACCAATAAAAGATTTTCTTAACTTTCATCGTAAAAAACTGCTTCTATACCGGATTAAACGGTCCATTTTCAAGAAATACATTTCGATTTACACATAAAAATTTGACATTTTCACCGGCGCGCCGCTAATACAGATTCCCAAGTTGGTTACTCTATTGTTTTATAGATGTCGCTCTGTACAAATATTTAATTTAAATCATTTTTAGACAATAATAAGGATTTGTCGTAGAAAAGTATAGTATGCAACTCGTTTAAAAACTTTTCTACATACTCATTAAATTCGTGTCTAAAATAGCGTTTATCAATCTTGATACATAATATACTATTATCTACTCCTTCATTGACGAGCTGTGACTTTATGGCGTTTTAGTCAGGGTCTGAAGTTAGCAATAGTGGCTTTTGGGCATTTTAGTCACGGGCTAGTTAGCTTAATTATAAATTACAGAAAAGTGAGGTTAGTTCCGTTGACATTTGACAAATGTCAAATGTTTAACAAATAAAATTGGATTTAAATTCTTCTTTGTGGTCGTCGTAGATAAAGTATAGTATGCAACCCGTTTTTAAATCTTATCTAGACACTCGTTTTTATTAAACACTGGCTTGCAAGCTTCGCTCGTGCTTAATAAAACTTGTAACTAAAATGGCGTTTATAAAACTTGTTACATAATATACTATTATCCACTCCTACATTAATGAGGCTGAAGTTAGCAATAGTGTCTTTTGGGCATTTTAGTCAAGGGGTAAAGTTAACTTTATTATAAATTAGGGAAAAGTAAGGTTAAATCCGTTTAGAGTTGACAGATGTCAAATGTTTAACAAATAAAAATTGCCTTAAATTCTTCTTTGTGTTCGTCATAGATAAAATATGGTATGCCACGGTATGCAACTTGTATAAACTTCTCTAGACACTCGTTTATACAACTTGATACATAATATACTATTATTTTTATTAATTTTTTTTTTGGATTAAGTTAACGTCATAATCGCCATAACAAAAATTGTACATTTTTCAAGATTTCATCCCATCGTAATTTGTATATGGAGGTGATGATGTATTGCATTTGTTCGTGTCACCGATAAATTTTTCTAAATGATTTTTTAAAAGACTGAGTGCCTGCCACATAGTGATTGATGGTGTTTTTCGACAGCCTGTTGCCCTGATCAATTAAAGCGCTATGTACAAGTATACTTGGACTTGGTATATTGGACTGGAAAGGTTATGAACAGAGGAAAAATATCGGTAAAATTACACTATGATAGTTTTAGAATTTTTTTTTCTAACATTGAGTACTCCGGCCTAGTTTAATTAAAAATTAAATGATTCAATGGGGAAATCAATTAGTACTAAAATTGGTACTCATACTCTCCTCCTTATAGGGGGAACAGGGAGTAACTTTAAAATTTCCAACGGAACACCCTATTTTTTATTGCAGATTCGGATCATTCGACTAAGAATAGGTAGATTTTGTCTAAAACATTTTTTCATATTTGTAATAGATGGCGCTGTAATGAAAAAAAATCAATTTTGTTCGATTTTTCTTCTTATATATACGATTCTGCAATAATTTTTCTATAAAAATATCACTTTTTTGGTAATAATTACCTTATTAAATTAAATCCGATTTTTTAAGTACCCACGATATTTTAACTAATATTTAAGTTTCCTTTGGTTTAAGTTTTATACATTATTTCATTCGGTGATAATTATCAATTCACTTATTACCTGCCAGCATTAAATTCTTTAATTTAAGGGATTATTGTAATATTTTTAATAAAATTATTTTGTAAATTAATTAATTTAATCCTAATTACAGGTATAAAAAAATGATATTTACTTAGTTATAAATAATAATTATTATTGAGACCTCCTTTCGTTAAGCAGTTATTCTGGATTTTTTTAACAGTGGAAGAAAAAATAGAAATGATTTTGATTTATGGAGAAGCAGGCAAAAATCTTGATGATGCTATGCTGTTAATATCTACGCTCAGCGTTTTCCGGAAAAATTCGATCACGACTTCATTTCACCGTACAGTCCAGCAGTTTACTACAAACGGGAGTGATCAACCGAAAAAAAGAGTTCGTCCAGCAAATATTTAATATTTTCATTTTGAGCACCTACTTAAATAAAATAAATAAATAAATTTAAAAAATAAAACCAAGTATTTTATTCAAAAATTATTGGAGAATCGTATATAACACAATTGATTTTTTTTCATTACAGCCTCATATAGATGGTTATTTGACAAAACATCGTAAGCGATAATTTTGTTGAATTACTTTTTATTTTACCAAAGTGTCAGTTACGATAAGCTGCACATGTTAACATAAAAGTTATCCCAATTTTGGAATCTAATATTGGTCAGTTTGAATATTTTTATTATGGTAAGCGCCGATTTATAACGTAAACGCCTATATGTTCCCGTCAAATAATCGTAAGCAATTCCGAGACATGGCGTTTGCGATTTAACATTGTGTCGCTTACGATAATATTGTGCTCCCGCCTTGATCTATCAAGGCGTTATTCCCGCTCTAAACAGTTTATTCGTGAGTATACCTGCATCGTGGTGATTGCTACCAAGTTTTAAAACAATATTTTATTTGATCAAAAGCTTATAATTCCTTTTTTTTATTGCATTATTAATAGTTCTACTAATTATAATTGTTTGTAAGCAGTGTGGTTCGTTAAAAGTGTTTTTTTGTAGTAATTGTATGTTGTTCTTGCGTCAAATAATTTTACTCAAATTTATAACGGTTAGATCATGGTACCATGGGTTATATCATGGAGCCTACACAAGGAGTTCGAACATCATGTAAATAAGAATCTTCCTAAGATAAGAGGGCGCTGGTGTTCCGTTTATTCTGAAACAATTGTTTAATTTGTATCCAAACGCTAGCATCGACAATCAGCGCCGCTGGTGGTCAAAAAAGAAACTTAATTTGTACAATTTAGAGGGCAGAGGGTCAATTTCCCCTATTAAGTTCGGGCTCCTTGTGTAGGCTCCATGGGTTAGAATCTAACCGTTAGATACTGGTTTGTGAATAAAAATCGTTCGTTTTTTTTTCAAAGAAAGCTAATGTAGAATTTCATTTTGAAACATTGGCAAAATATCGTTGGTGAAATTTTATAAATTATTTTTTTTGGAATTTTTTGTTATTTAATAAAAGAACAAAAATAAATGTCACTAACGATGTTTTGTAGTAACGTAAATTTAACTTAAGCGACAAGACTAATTTTACCTTTTTCCAAAGATATTCTTATAAAATATCGTATGCCAAAAAATTTAATGAAAATTTTAGATTGGATTCGATCTAACTTAAATATTTGAATTCTACATTAATAAAATAATGCCTCACCAGTTTTCAGATAAATAACTTTAAAAATAAAGCTCCCACACAAAAAAAATCTCTCCTGTAAAATTTAGGTTTTGTCGCTTACGATGTTTTGTCAAATATTATATTACAAATATAAAAAAATGTATTGTTTCATTGGAAATTTTAAATTTACCCCTCTACAAGGAGGAGAGTATGAGGACCAATTTTAGTACTGATTGATTTCCCCCCTCGAATCATTTAAATTTATTTTAAACATTTTTTCGTAAAATGCATACTAACAGATATTTCAAAGTATCAAGTTAAATGACTCACCCTGTATATTATATATATATATATATATATTATACCCTTATTATATATAATATATATTATATAGATTATACCTACCGATGACTGTATATTTTTGACAAAAGCGTCAAAAATATACAGGGACTCGGTACATCCAAATAGATTAAAGGCAATTTATTCAATATGTAATCAAAATAATAACGAGCATTTTATTACGCAATTCGAATCCTATAGACGTCCTGGAGCAAAACTAGTGCACTAGTTTTGCCATGGCGTTCTCAATGTTAGTAATTCTAAGTATCCGAGTGTTATTATTCTTGCAGGATCTTTGATTATAATCAACTATAGTTTTTATATAAATTTAAATTTTATTGGTTTACTGAGCTTCAACTTAGATCCGAAAACCTGCGTTGTAAATCCTTTAGACCTTTATCATCCCTTAATTTGCCATTATTACGTGCAGCTTGATCTCAAAGCCCTGGCAATTTATTGAAGATAATTGATAAGCGTCCAGAGCGCCGGTAAAAATCGCCATTCGGTAGCAATTAGACGGGGCCTGTTCTCTCCTGCAAGAGAGAGCAGAGCCGCTGGCCGAAGAGCGGCTTTGTGCAGGAGCTGCAGGAAATTTGACGGCGCGTGGGTCAAAGGTTTGGCCCGCGGCGGCCGGCCGTAATTTTCGAGCTAACGTTTATCGAAAGGGGTAAAGCGGGCCCTGGTCGCGGCCTCCTCTAAAGATTGAAGACACTCAATTAGGCACCACTTCTGTAGTGTATGTGTGTGTGTGTTATTGTTTTGTTTCCCTTAGGTCACTACAGGATATCCTAACTTTCTATAAAGGATCTGGAATGGAAAAATTGTTTTTGCCCCTTTGTAGATGCTCGGTTATTTCATTATCTTTGATTAGTACTCCAATAACTGTGTTGCCATATTAATTTTGGGGTTGTAAACAAATTAGGTTAGATAAATAATAAAAAAAGTAAAATACGAAAAAAACACAAAATTTACAAAATACTGTAAAAAACGTAATAAATATTTTAGATTCTAAACTACTGGATAGACAAGATTTAATTAGACCATATGTGACGAGACAAGACTTTATATTACTATATAAGACTAGATAGCAATTTTATTTGGGATTTGACAAGATTGGCCATGATTAGGTAAGGCTACACAAATATTTAGCAAGACCAGTTATGCAATACTAGATATGAGTTGACAATAGTATACAAGATTTAACAAGACGATAAGACTAGAGATGTAAAAAAACGGGTTTTTTTTCAGATGTGAAAAAATACATGAAAAAAAACCTAAAAAAAATCGGTTTTTTTTTTGTATTTTTTCAAAATGAAATTTTGAGTAAAATGTAGATCATATTACATTTTTCATTATTGAAAATTTTGACCAAGACTAAAAAAATCTGATTTCTTATTATTTGGTAGTTTCCACATTAAAAACCAATAGCAATGTAAAACTTCTACACTAAAAATTAAAGGATACAAATTTTTTTTTGCGATTTTTCGGATAGCTGTGTATTTGTTAAAAATGGTCGTATTGGAGCCGTAAAAACAGCAATTTGAAGCTTGAAGTTTCTAGTTTTGAGATTTTTAGATGAAAAACGTGCAACGCTCTACTCTAACAAATACCTTAATAAAAAAAAATCGATTTTTTTTTATTTCTTTTTTGGTCCACGGAATGTTCTGACCACCAATGAATAAATGTTGTACAAGAATTTGCTATTGTTTTTTCTATACTCTACATAAATTTAAAAAATCATGAAAAAGTGCTTTTGGTAGCTTTTTGAAAAATCAAGCGCTGAATCAAAAATATTATATGTAGTTACTTTTTTTAGGATCAAATCAAAACAAACGCGGCCCTTATTGGTCAAATCGGTGGTTGTGGCGAGTGCATAACGCGAGACTGTTTTTACATTTAATAAATTTCATTTAGTGGCTAATTTTAGTCCATGGAAACATAAAAAAAATAGGCAAATGAGACTAATCTTGAAAAAAAACCTAAACTGTGAAAGAAAACCATTTGAAAACAAACAATGAAAAAAAAAACAAAAAAAACGGACCGTTTTTTTTTTTCAAGTCGCATCTCTAGATAAGACTAGCTAAATATTTTGTAAGACTTAATTTAAGATTTTATAAAATGCCATGTAAGACCATGCAATACTAGACAAGCAATAACAAGAAATATTAATTAAGATTGTAAGTTTTGACTAGAATATGGAAAATTTAACAAGACTATAGTCTTGCCTATAGGCATAATTTTCACATACATTTAAAGATTGGACAAGATTTTATGATTATAATATTTTGCAAGAAGAGTTAAGACCTTAGTCAATACCAGATAAGATTTGACCATGCTAAATAAGACGAAAATACTAGACAAGATTAAAAAAGAATAAATAAGACTAGGCAAGATTTTACAATAGTATTTTTTGTTGGATAAGATTTTATAAGAATTCATGATAAAACAAGACTAGATAAGACTAGGTAAATATTTCGCAATACTAGTTAAGATTCTGGACAATACTAGATAATTTCAGGCAATACTAGACAAGTATTGACAAGATTAACATTAGGTAAGTTTTGACTGGAATTGCAATATTTGGCAAAACCAGATGAGACTGGACAAAATTTTAACATACTTTTTAGGATTTGAAAAGATTTTATAAAACCAGGCAAGATTTCTCAATATTATTTAAGATAAGACAAGTTTTGACAATAATAGGCAAGATTTGACAAGTCTAGACATAACTAGGCATAATTTTGACATACTTTTTAGGTTTCAACAAGATTTAAAAAAATATAATATAAGACTACACAAGACTACACAAGAAGATTTAACAAGATTAGATAAGACTAGGCAAAGATTTTGCAATACTAGTTAAGATTCTAGGCAATACTAGATTAGACCAGGCAATACAAGACAATATTTAACAAGATAATATTAAAATAGGCAATACTAGACAAGATTTGACAATAATAATAATAAGATAAGATTAAGCAAAACTAGATAAGACTAGGCAAATATTTCGAAATACTAGTTAAGATTTTAGTTACTAGACAATATTTTACTAGAATAGATAAAACTAGGCAAGATTTCACAATAATATTTAAGATAAGATAAGTTTTGACTAATATATGCAAGATTTGGAAAAACAATATAAGACAAATTTTGACAATTTATTTTAGATTTGATGACCAACGACAAGATTTGATAAAACTAGATAAAACTAAGCAAGATTTTGCAATATTGTTTGGATTATAAGTTTTTATAAGAATAGGCAAGATTTGACAAAACTAGGCATAATTAGACTTAGGCAAGTCTGGTTAGGACACAAGGCTAGAAAAGTTTTGACCATACTAAATAAGACTAAACAAGACTAGAAAGGATTGTATCCAGTATAAGATGACAATACTAGACAAGACTTAACAAGGTTAGATAAGACTAAACAAAGATTTCGCAATACTAGTTAAGATTTTAGGCAATACTAGATTAGACCAGGCAATACTATATAATATTTGACAATATTTTATAAGACTAGGCAATACTACCCAAGATTAGAAAGAATACCCTAATATAGTCATAACTTTAATAAACTTTTTAAGATTTTATAAGACTATAATACTAGGCTAGACTGGTTAAGATCCTAGACAATACTAGACAAGATTTAACAAAACTAGATAAGACTAGATAGAGATTTCGCAATTCTAGTTAATATTTTAGGAAAGATTTGACAATATTAGACAAGTTTTGACTAGAATATTCAAGATTTGGCAAGACTTGGTTAGACCAGATAAGATTTTGACATATTGTTTAAGGTTTGACATATTTTTTAAGACTAGACAAGACAAGATTTACTAATAAAATTAGATTATATTAGTAAAGATTTCGTAACAATATTTAAGATTGAACTAAAGCATGCAAGATTTGACAATATAAGATAAGACTGACAAGATTTGAATATGCATTTCTAGAAAGCTAAAGTAACTGAGTAAAACTGAAAATATCTATAAACAATTTTAAAATGACGACATCCTTAATGTTATAACAAATAAAAATGATTATATGCTAATATTTGACAATAATGATAGGACCTGGACAAACAAACTTAGACAGGCAATACTGAAAAGACAAAAATAAAACAATTTATTGATACAATTTTTTTATAAGAACCTTTGAGACACCAACTCAAATGTATATAATAGACATATTGAAAATTTATAGCATTTAAATGAACCTTAAAAATTCCATGGCCGGCGATACATCTTTCAGAAAAATCGGTTGACAAAAAATGTTCGAAAAAGTGTACCGAGGTGGTCCTCGTACAACTCGTATCAAAAGAAACCGATACCAGTGTTCAAAATTAATAATTAATGCTTCTATAAAACTCGAATAAATAATGAAATGACACTGGGCATATATTTTATCGAATCGGACGATCCCCACAGTGCAACCAGTCACAGCTCAAAGATTTGTGGAGGTTTGCTACCTTAGACCATTTACATGTAGATTCTGCATTCAAAATTATCAAGCAGCTGAGTCCCACTTGATTTTTAATATTTAAAATACTCTCTTTATTATAAAACCCAAAACAACAAACGCGTATAAAATTTTTTTTGTCGTTATTACTAAAAAACAAAAAATACTATTATATTAGATATTAAAATATATAAATGTGATATTTTATTGTCTAGATGTAAATGGTCTAAGTTTTTATCATTGTATTTTTTACTTACTACCCGCGCTAATATAAGACGTGTTTTTTTTGTTCTTTTCTGGTTCGACATGGGGAACTTTAGATGCCTGCAAATCAAATTAGGATGTAATTAATACACGTTTGGTGTTTTATTTTTTATTTATTACCTCAGTGGCGTATCAAATTAATTTTTACAATTTTATTTATGTTATGATCATAGCCACAGACAGAAATGAGATGTACTAAACTTTTTTAATATTAATTTTAAGAAAAAAGTTATTCTTCATAAAAAGTTCTGCATGTTCTAAAATCTAAAATACAATCATCAGATATAAAAAATGTTCAGTCGTATACGCGGTTTGTCAAAAAATATGAATCTTACTCAGGAGTAAAGTACCTTTATATTTGACAATATCGAAAATACGTATTAAAAAAAGTTTATCAGAACTAAAAACTACGATCAAATATGCAATTACTTTCATTTACATAGTAAAACTCATTTTTTCTTTTTTGTTTACAATTATTGTTTGTCAGTGCATCCTAGATTACATGTAACTACAGTTACATTTGCATTGCTATTATAGCAATGCAAATGTAACTGTAGTTACATGTAATCTAGGATGCACTGACAAACAAATGATTTGTTGATAGCAAGAAATGTTTATCATTGAACGTCAAAACCATGAAGCCTACACAAGGAGCCCAAACTTAATAGGGGAAATTGACAAAACCTTTAAATTGCACAAATTAAGTATTGTTTTCACCACCAGCGGCGCTGATTGTCGATGCATACTGACGTCTGCTCTTTTGGTAGCGTTTCGGTACAAATTAGTCAATTGTTTCAGAATAAACGAAACACCAGCGCCCTCTTATCTTAGGAAGATTCTTGTTTACATGAAGTTCGGACTGCTTGTGTACGCTCCATGGTCAAAACATAAGAATTTGCTTATTACTTTCTGAACGGAACGGAAAGGTTATCATGTTTGTAATAAATAAAAAGTAATAAAATTTGTAAAAAAGATTTTTTAAGTAGAATGATTTTATTTTAGATTTTAGAACATGCAGAACTTTTTATAAAAAATAACTTTTCTTCGTAAAATTAACAATATGAAAGTTTCCCATATGTTGCCAACTTAAGTAGGGTATTTCAAAATAAGGCAATATTTTTTTTAATTTATCTGAAATTCTCGTCACTTATGCAAAAAAACAAATTCTGTCAAAATTTGAGCTCTTAATATTCATTTTAAAAGGTCCATCATCGAATTTAAAGTTTTCCCATTGATTTAACATGGAAAAATAGAACTTTTTTTGATTATCAATCACTGGTCCTTTTTTAGCATTAAATTATCTACAAAAAATCTTACAGATTCAACTGTTTCTTTTTTATTAACGTTGAAACGTATAAATTAATAAAATATTTGATATTTTTACATTTAGTGGCTAAACTACTACAGCCATTCCACGCTACTCGGGAATTTTTGTAGCGTCCGTTACAATCAAAAATTGTGAGTAAAAGCTACCGTAATTAAATTAAATACTGTTACAATAGTTATTATTGCAAACATTTTTATTATGCTTGTAATAATTAGGCTTAAACTTATGAGCATAATAATTACGGTAGTTTTACTCACAATTTTTTATTGTAACGGACGCTACAAAAATTCCCGAGTAGCGTGGAATGGCTGACTAATCGTAGAAGAAAAAGTCAATTAGCAATTTTGAAGATCTTTTAATGCTCTACAAATTCGTTTTCAACAATTTTTAAAATTACAGACTGGATTTTGTAAGATTTATATGTTTATCAAAAAAAAAGTTCTACATAGCATGCAGGCGAAATAGATCTTAAAAAACTATTTTTCCATGTTAAATCAATGGAAAAACTTTAAATTCGATGATGGACCTTTTAAAATTAATATTAGGAGCTCAAATTTTGATAGAATTTTTTTTTAGCATTTGAATTTCACATGAACTTGAAAAAAATATTGCCTTATTTTGAAACACCCTAATACAGTGTATACTGAATTTAATGAAATTCTTTAAACAGCCGTAATTATAAATTTTTCTTTATTTTAACACTTAAATTTAATGTTAACATATATGCTTATAATCGGTAAATGTATAATTAAAAACTTAAAAACGAGCCCTGCTCTACAAGTCTGGACCTTAAAAAGATATCAAAATTTTTCAAAACCGTTTTTATGCAGAAAATAACTCCCATGAGTCTATTTTTAAATTGCCTTTCATTATTTTTAAATTTTTGTTGCAAAATAAATATATTGACATTATTTAACAATTTAAATCCTCAAGAGAATGTGTATGTTTTTGGTGGATTGTTTGTATCAAATTTATAAAAACCTTATGCTGATTTTTAATTTTTTAAATAGTACGTTTGTTTTCCAAAATGGTTTACACAACGATTCACAAAATCGTTGTGCTTTACGAACTGCAGTGGCATTTAATAAACTTCACCCTGACAAAAATGTGCGTCATGAATATGTTCAAGAGCTGGTTGCAAAATTTGAACAAACGGCATCTGTTTGCAATTGAAAAATAAACCAACCTAGGATAATCAATGAAGCCACCCATATTGAGGTTCTTGGTCAGTTTGGTGTAGATCCCGCAATATCATTCCGTTCGGCATTTAGAGTCTGTTAGGAAGAAGTTAAAACATCACAAATTCCACCCATTCAAAATGCATATTACTAGGGATGGGATATTTAGGTACTAAAAACTGAAAAATAGGTAACTAAAAAGGTACTAAAAAAAGCATTTTAGGTTAAAAAGCAGCATTTTAGGTAAAAAAAAAATTAAAAGTTTTAGTTTCGTTTATAATTTTGTTTAGCCGCATACCCAAACACAGAACATACCCACAATAAACTATTTATATACAATAAACTGTGTTTTACTGAGTGACACTCACTACACAGAAGTTCTATGACAGAACTCACTAGTAGTGAGTAACTACAAAGAAGGTAACTGTAAAGAAAGTTACTGTTACAGTCTGTAACCATAAGAAAATATTCTATACCGTTGAGTTGCACGCCCTGGATAAAATATTGGCGCAAATTTTAAAAAGAACAAAAAAAATAAAATAAGTAAAAATACGTAAAAATAGGTAACAAATATATGAAAATAAACTGACAAATTAAAAAATATGTAACAAAAGTATAAAAAGGTAGTTTAAAGCAAAAACCTCCAAAAAGGTAAAAAAGGTAAAAAAAAGTTAAAAAAAATAGCTAACAAAAGTATAAAAAAGGTAGTTAAAAGCAAAAACCTCCAAAAAAGGTAAAAAAGGTGAAAACAAGTTAGATTCATATAAAAGAAAATCTTGTAAAACACATTTTGGCATTATTGGTTTTCAAATAGTTACATCGGTTAAAAAAAGGTAAAATAACTAAAATCCCATCCCTACATATTACACAAGAACTGGGCGATGATGATGCAGACAGGCGTTTAGAATTTTGTGAAATCATGACCAATAACGTAACAAATCAGATACAAATCTTAATGGAAATTTTAATAAACAAATTATCGTTATTGAAGCAATAAAAATCTTCATCTCATCAGAGAAAATCATACCCAGTTTCATGAAAAACTTAATGTGTAGGTAGGTGTTTTGGAAGATTCTATTATTGGTCCCTTATTTATTGACCAAAATTTAAATAATCAAATTTATTTTAAAATGTTTTATAACACAATACACCCACTAATAAAAAATGAACTAGAAAATCAAAGAAGAGCTAGAACTAGCTTATTATATTTTCAACAAGATGGGGCACAACCTCATTATGTAGTAGGTGTTAGGGCTTGGCTGGATCAGAATTATTCAGAACTGTGGATTGGTAGAAGAGGATCAATAATATGGTCTCCCAGATCTCCAGATCTAACCCCATTAGACTTTTTCTTACGGGATAAATTAAAATCTGTCGTCTACAAAAATCAGCCTTGTCTCTAAAAATGAATTAGTCAAAAATTATTAATTTAATAGTTATTAGTGGCTGCTTTTTCACTTATCCCCTGAATCCGAAAATACCTTTAAAAGTTAAAAAAGTAAAACAGTTTTTAAGATATAGTCAATTTTCCATTTAATATGGAATTGACTATATCTCAAAAACTGCTCCACTTTTATAATTTTTGACGGTATTTTCGGATACCATGATATTCCATGGTTAACCAAGGTACAAGTGAAAAAGCAGCCACCAATAACTATTAAATTAGTCATTTTTGACTAATTCATTTTTATAGAGTTATTCTATTGAAGATCTGCAACAACGAATAGTTCAAGAATGGCGAGCTATTCCATGACAAACATTTCAAAATGTTCGAAGGAAATTTGAGAATAGACTAGAAAACAATGGGAGTCATTTTAAGCATTTAATTTTAAAAGCTAAAAATTAAAGTGTTTTGATTAATGTGGAACAATTTGTTTATTTATGCTTTTTTAGTTTTTTTACTTATGGTTTTACGACAAAAAATGGTTTAATTTGATATAAAAAAAATCTTGAACTTTTGTGTCTAAATACTACAGATGTTAAAAAACAAAAAAATTGAAAAAATCAATGTGTTTTAAACTTTTTCTATTAAAATAAATACTAAAAAAATACCAAATAAAATACTAAACAACGTAGCGTCGTCAAATGTCAAACTTATGCTTTATAAGGTTGGTACTTTCTAGCAAAATAATTTTCATCAACAAACAGCTATTTATCTATACGTTAGGTCGGGTACATCTGGGACCCTCCTACATAACCTAAAATGCCTTAAAAGACTGCGTACCGCAGTAAATGTCAAAGTGTGTACCCAATATTTAGTAATTTAATAAATAAAATAAAATATGTGCTTATTTAAACAAAAACTCAAGATACTCATTAAAATCCCCATAAAAAGAGGATAACAATGAATGCTTTAAAAATTGTTTAAGTTTATCTTGTAATATCATTAAAATATGACTTTTTTACAAGGGTCCTTCGAAGGATAATTCGATTTGCTCGATGAAGGGGTGGGTTTTTAATTGCGCAAGGATATTCTTTATCTTTGAATTTTTTAATATCAAAGGGTTATAAATTACCATTTAGTTCGCAACTAAGGGGACCTAATGGTTACCGAGACTATTTAAAAGGATATTTAAGAGGAAGTTATTTATCGCTATTTTTTCTAATAAGGAAATGAAAGGGGTTAGTTACACTTGATGAAGGATTAAAAACCAAACTGTTTTACTACACTTTTTATAAAAAATATTTAGGGTAAAAAACGTATGCCGTCTTTATAACTTTTATATATTTTATCACTCTTGACGAATAAACATGTAGGTATGTAGATTAGGGTGCTTCAAAAAATAAAATTTTATTTTTTTTCTCTCTTACCCTCTCAAATGTTTCTATTTAATATAAAAAAAATCCTCACCAAATATGGGCGTTCTAGCTCAACTCTAAGAGGTCGCTGTTTTTATTTTATTTTCCCATTTAATTAACTTGGGAAAAGATAATTTTATGTTTGGAATTTTATACCTCTGTATCAAAGTAACTTATGGTAATGATCATTGCAGTTTCTTATATAAAATGTAACGCTCTACAAAATATTTTGTAATATTTTTCGATAAATTGATTTCTTCCAGAGTTATTCGAGGTCAAATTTTCTGTTTTTTTAATTTTATGGTACAATTGCAGTTTCTTATATAAAAAAAAATTGTATGGTACAATTAGCAGACGGGAGGTGAAAGGGGGCAAAACAAGGCAGCAGGGGGGGGCAAAATGGGGTACCCAAAAAATAAGCATAGATATGAAAAGTTTACCATCCTTCTTCTCACTCTACAGGCACAGAATAATTATTTTCGATTAAAAGCGTGAACTTGTGAGTCAATATATATATTTTCAAATAATTTAGAAACCGAAAATAACAATCTAAAAGAAAATTTTACGAAATTTTTTGGGTACCCCATTTCGCCCCCCGCTGCCTTGTTTTGCCCCCCATTTCACCACCCGTCTGCTAATTGTACCATAATTTTTTTTTTATATAAGAAACTGCAATGATCATTTCCATAAGTCACTTTGATACAGAGGTATAAAATTGTCATAAGACCTTTTGTCGCACTCGTCCATTATAACATTAGTTCATTATTATACTATTAAATTTGTTTATATTAAGGAACGAACTTTATAATCAAAATGGTTTCAAATTCGTCCAATATCATTAAAATGTGCTTTAAAAGGTATCAAAAACTAAGTACAAATTAAAAAACTTAATACATTTTGAATAGAACTAATTAAAAGAAAGAAAAAACTTCAAATATTCGCTTAATTAAAATGCCCTTACAAATACAACTTAATTAAGGCACTGTTCCAAAAAAATTAAAACTAGCATAAATAAAGAAAAAAACTGAAGAAATTGCTTAAAATAATTATTTTTATTCCTAGGTGGTCTCATTCTCATTTCACACACTGTATTTAATGACATGGTTGCATATTAAATTATTATCAACATTTGTGGAGGCATCGAAATCGATAGGAACTCGTATATTATCGATACGAGTCGATTATTAACAGAACGCGAAACAAATTCGTAATAATCGGTTGGAATGCGAAATCTCACTTTATGTGTAATTTATTTTAAAGAATATTTTCGTTTGTCTTCAAGCTACTACCTATGTAGGTTGTATAATTATTGGTTTATTATCAATTCATTCGAAGAAAAATGAATATTTGTTTTAAGACAGTGATTTACACTGCCTACAATAAAAACTAAAAGAATCATAATTCAAAGTGATGACTATAAAATTACGATAAAATAAAAAAATAAGTAGTGTCTAATTTTTATTTTAACTGTCATTATGTTTCCTTTTCGACATCTTATAAAATATGTCATCGTCATTTTAACTAAACGCCATTTTATTCACGAATTTTATATAGGCACGAGCAGAGCTGGAAGTATCTTAGATACTTAAAGTATTTAAAATACTTTATCTTAGAAACTTTTTACATTGGACAGAAAGTATCTTTAACTTAGTTACTTTGGAAAAGTATCTTGTAACTTGTATTTTAAAAAGTATCTAAGTTACTCATTAAAGTAACTAACATTCAAGTAACTAACATACTTTTTAAAGTAACTAAAGTAACTAAAATACTTAGATTACTACTTTCTTAGAGAAAATTGGGGGAATTCCAGAATGGTTCAAGATTTTATAGTTTTTATACATACTTAAAAGTAACTTAGTTACTTAAAAGTATCTTAGTTACTTAAAAGTATCTTAGTTACTCAAAAGTATCTTAGTTACTCAAAAGTATCTTAGATACTTTCGGATAGTATCTTAGATACTTTTTAAAGTATCTTGTAACTAAAGATACTTTTAACTCAAAGTTTATAGTTACCAGAGTTAACTACGTTATTTTGTTTAAAGTATCTTAGAAAAGTAACTAGATACTTTTCAGAAGTAACTTTTCTAGCTCTGGGCACAAGCGAAGCTTGCAATCGAGTGTTAAATAAAAATAAGTGTCTAGAAATGTTTATAAACGAGTTGCATACTAGTTATACTTTTTACACGGCAAATATTATTATAAAAATAATTTATCACTATTTAATTTAAATATTTGTTTGTAGCGATATATACAATGTAAAACAAATTGAATGAAATTTCACTCAAAAAACACTCAATTATATATCAGAAAAGGTCCACACCAGATTGAATTCAATTTTACTCAATATTTGTGAGAGAAATCTGAATTTTATGAGTAAAAAAATCATCAAAACTGAGTGATTTTGTTCAGTTTAGATTCTGGTAAATATGAATATTGGGTTTTTCTTGAGTAACTAGTAACTCATTATGGATTATTTATAACATAAATTATATATTTCCCTTAATTGAGTGATTTTGTTTGAGTAAAGCTGAAAAGGGAAATATATAAATAAAAATGACAATATTTTCACCCATAATAAAACAAGTGGTATGATTATCATCGATGATATTTTCGAATTGAAATCGAGCTGCAGATTTCACGAGTCCGCAGGACCTTAAACTATTAGTAGTAAAAAAATAACTATTTAAAAGTTAAAACGACTATTTTATTGGTAAAATATGCTGGTACTAATCCGAATAGTAGAATTTGTATAATATGTATGAATATTGTAAAAATATGGCTCCAAAAATACAGTTTATCAAGATCTTTAAAACAAATCCGGTTAAAATCGCACAATAAATAAAGATTTTACAGGGGTGAATCGCAAACAAATAGGTCACGCTGTATGTAAAAAGTACTTGGTTACATAAAAACACAAAAATCTATAAAAACCCAGGCCTTCAAAATGAAGATGTTATCTTCTGTCTTAAACAACCATAAAATCCAGAGTCATGAATTTTTATTGGGGCAATAGTAGTCGGGTTCGACATCGACCGTCGGTTTTTTCGATTAAATTACCACAGAAAAACAAAGAAGCATCCCATTAAGTGTCGATACCACTAAAGATATTGCTTGTTTATCGAGCCCATTGGCAATTATCATTAGTACAGCATAGGCTTTGAGTTTAAACAGAAATTTAAGTATTTCAAAGTAAAACAAGAAAAACGTTGATTTTATTTTTATTTTTAGAAAGCTAAGTAGCCAATAATTCCATTTGACTTTTCAACTATCCAATTACTTTTTGTAGAGTAGAGTACGGAGAAGAGAGTCAAGTTACTTGGCACAGTTTTTTACGACGGCTGTAAATTTTCACGTGTACTCTAAATCGGTCTTTCCTCAACGAAATTAGTAGTTGAACAGGTCGGGTAAATATATCACTATATCATTCGGTTTCGCATTAAAACAGTGCCGTGGAAAAATAACTTTAGTCAAATATATTTTTAAATGTTATTCCCTGAGAAATCACGCTGCTAATATTTTTAAAACTTTTATAATAATTATTGTATACAGTAATTTTAATTGTACCCTATTTAGGGATAACATGCGATTAGGAAGTAAAAAAGCTATACGAGGTGTGTTCAGAAAATATCGGGAATTTTAGTTTTTTGAAACAAATATTTATTTATTCGTCTACATTAATGTTGTCGCCTTCAAAATAGTCCCCATTGAATATTATGCACATGTGCCAGCTCTTCTTCCAATACACTTCTAAAACTCGATCTTTGGGATAGCCTTAAGTTCTATCAGCGATGCGCTTTTAATGTCATCTATGCTTGCAAAACGACGGCCCTTTAAGGTTCTCTTTATTTTTGGAAATAGGAAAAAGTCAGGCAGAGGCATGTCTGGCGAATATGGAGGCTGGGGCATCATTACAGTATTGTTTTTGGCCAAAAATGTTGCTCAAAATTTAACAATTTTAGAACAAATTTTGCTGCCAAGCGTTTCATACCCAAAACATCGAAAAAATTTCATGGAATGAGCCAATCGATATACCAACATCATCAGCGACTTCTCTGATGGTTTATAACCATTTCTTCCACTTTTTCCATGTTTTTATCGGTTGTTAATGTGCTTGTGCGTTCGGGGCGTTCGTCATCTTCAACGTCTTCACGGCCATTTTGGAAACTCTTATACCACTTGTAAACTCTTGTTTTACTTATAGTAGACTCACTATAGGCCTTTGTTAACATTTCACAGAATTTATTTCATTTTTAAGCAAAATTGGATACAAATTCTTTGATCCATTTCTTTTAACGAACGAAAAATCGCCGAGCTCATAAAACACGTCTAACCTTAGCGGCTGCCACAGACAAAGTAAACAATGAAAACAGCTAAAGTTTTTATCATACTTCGGGGGCATGTATACCAACATAATAAATAAAATTTTATGACAACCGGACCCTCCGAACCCGCGAAATTTAACAATTCCCGATATTTTCTGAACACACCTCGTATAATATAAAAAAATTACGAGCATTTTTTGTCCGAGTAGCTTATGGTCATAATTTATCGAATTTGACACCACCAGATGATTTCTTGCCTAAAAATTACCCCATTATTTTAACACTAACCGTTTCTGAAATAATTATTAAAAACCTGATTTTGCGAACCAGTTTAAAAAGTATAGATGTAGAACAATATTTCAATGGGAAAACACTCTACTAACTATATTTTTTGCATGAGATGATGGCGCTAAATATAACTAACTAGGGTTTTTTATTGTGTTTTTATTTGATAAAAAACCATCTTTCATTAAAACTTTAGCTACGTCACTGCTCGGAAATGGCGAAAGACAAGCGAAAAATCGTTTTTAATGAGACAGTCAGGTCTGATAGTGATGTTTTGAACGCTTTGGCAACAATTTCTGGTAATAAATCGGTACAATTTTAACTTAACTAGGAACATCTTTGACTCGGGCTATAAATTCGCGTCGATTTATCGCTTTGCATTAGCGCGTTATAGTCCCGCTTTCATTTGTCACCGGATTACCAACATTATCTATCGAAATTTACCAACAAACAGCCCGAACGCACCGCACAAAATGGCCCATAGATTTTAAAGAATGCGAGATGTTTTTATCATAAAATGATAAAAAGTGATTTTTTTTAAATTTATTTCCGATTGCTGTAACTTAAGTTAAAAACTTAAGCACTGATTAAACGGACTGTATAATAACCATTACTAAACATTTGGCCCACTATTAATATTCCGTTGGGTATTTAAAACCCATTGTCGCACACACCGAAAAAAATAATGTAGTTGAGTTAACATTTGCCTAAATGTCATTTTTAAAAATGTTGTTTCAACAAAAAACCTATTGGATTAATCTATATTTTGGTGTTAAAGCAAAAGTCAGAGTTTGTCAAAGTTTATTTGTTCATTTGACAGTTTAAATATTAATTTAACATAAACTAATATTTTGAATTAAAATGTTTATCGTACTTTGATTTAATAGCTGGAATTTGTTGAATCAACTACTGAAATTTTTAGGATTACCTAAAAAAACTATTAAATTAACGTTTAGTTGCTCTTTAATCCAAAACTTTAATTTTGTTCATTTAACAAATTTAAAATGTTACTTTAAAATTTAAAATGTAAAATTTGCATTCATAAAATTGCCGAGAATGGCGCTTCGAACACTCACGCCACGTCATTAGACAATGACGTTTTCTTACATCTCGCCTTAGTTGGCTTACGATTAGGTGTATATAAGATCAGATATCTGTTTGTTTAAGGTGTGTTCCACAGTAGAACTTTCACTACACCATATTGCCCGACACTGTTAAGACCCTCAATACAGGGCGAAACAGTCTGTCGGTATTTGAAGTAGGTGGAACACATGATACAAAGATGTATCATGGGTGGAACACGCTCAAAACAAAAACTCTGGGCGAGGTGAAGGTTCAATTCTTTCTATTTATATATAATAATATATTATTTCCATAATTTTGTTTTGGATACCAACCTTTAAAGAATTTTACATTTTCAGAATGTTAATTTAACATTTTATTGGTGTTAAGTGAATATGCTAAAAAGGTTACCTGGACATTTCAAGAAATTTACCTTAACACCCTAAGAATGTTAAATTAACCAAATTAGCAGATTAGAACAAATATTCTTATTTTGTTCATTTGACTGTTATTTGTTGTTCAACTAACAATACAATTTGACATTTTTAGATGGTTAAGTAAACGTGCAAAAACCATTGCTTGTATTTAAAGTGCATAAAGAGTTGAATTAATATTTTTTTTGTTGTTTCAACAGCTTATTTTTTTCAGTGCATGTTTACATGACACTAAGTGACCTTTTAAATATATTTGTATACACATTGATAAGTTGTGGCTTTATGGAGTTTTAGTCACGGGCTGAAGTTATCAACAGGTTTTTAATCACAAGTTGAAATTAGTTTTAAGTAAATTGACAGTAAAATAATACTAAATGTAATACTATATTCTGTAATAAGTTTGGAATACGGCATATTCCGCTCGAGTGAAAAGTTTGAAAAGGCGAGTTTGACGGTTTCACGAGAGGGAAATATGCAACTCCAAACGTGTTTCAGACTATACTTTTTCTACGTTTCCAAAAAATACCATAGACAAATAATTTAATTGGAAGAAAGTGAGGTTGGATCGGTCTAAAATTTGTTAGATATTAAAAACAGAGATGTAGCCACGAGTGTTTATTTTGTCATCAGATGATAGAATATTTCATTCTGTAACACTTTACGAAATATATATGTCATTCTATAGATAAAAGTGATATTAGAAGGGTCAAATTCCACAATAGGAGTAGAAAAAAAATATTTTATTATCTCAATACAAAAATACAAAAGTAATAAACAGTTTCTCAACGGAAATATTTAAAAAGTTTATTTGAAAATTGTACTGACCTTTTAATTTCGCCGGCAATAAACTATAACTTAATTTTGGGTAAAGACTCCACCTTGGGTAAAACATTTTCTTCACTTTCACTGTGAAAAACGGTTGTTAGTCCATTTTTAAGGGATACATTTCTATTTACACATACAAATTTGACATTTTTACCGGCGCGCCGGTAATACAAATTCCCATTCTTATTGTTACTTTATTTTTGTATAGATGCCGATGTATAGAATTATTTAATTTAAATCATTTTTAGATACCTAATGATAAATATTAAATATTTGTCGTAGAAAAAGTATAATGATAAATATTAAATATTTGTCGTAGAAAAAGTATAGAATGAAAATCGTTTATAAACTTGTATGTACACTGCGCGTCAAAATTAACGCATATCAAGTAAAAAAAATCCCCTTTTATTTAATAATAAAAAACGCTAAAAAAACTTTTATAGGGAAATTTTTTTAAAGTAAACAAAAATATGCTGTGAACGAACGTATTTTTGTTAGTATACCCTGAAAATGTTGTACAAATCAAACGAACTGTAACAAAAATTACCACTTTTCAGCAAAATAATCAAAAGGGGTCATTTTTACCAAATTTGAAGCGGTGTATCTTCGTTACTGTTCGTTTGATTTGTACAAAATTTTCAGGGTATAGTAACAAAATTACAGCCTTTAACAGCATATTTAGTATTTACTTAAAAAAAATGTTTCGAACGTTTTTTTTTATTATTAAATAAAAGAGCTTTAAAAAAATTTTCTCGAAAAACCCTCGAACATGTAAACTGAGAATCTCTGATATAAGTTAAAGTATTTTTATACAAAATTTGGTAAAGGCGTTTTAGAGTGACGCGCAGTGTATTACTTTTTAATTTAGAATACATTACAATTTTAACTTTATGTTACATTAAAACTGTTCACAGAATATTACTAAATACAGGGTGATAACTGATTAGGGGTTATAATAACCAAAAGAGACAATAATCTGAAATCTTGGTTGCAGCTTTTTTCAAAATTATTCGTTAAATTATTTGGCTATTGCACTTTGAATCTTTTTTCTTTAATCTTTAATTAATTAAAAACAATTAATTGTTTTTGAAATATAATTATTTTTTTAGTTTTGACAGATGCAGTGACTAACTAAATGTGTTACCAACAATTATAAACGTTTAATTAATAGTATTCCAAATTTTTAGACAGGGTTTTTGGTATTTTTCTTTATTTTTTTGCCACTATGAATGCCAATTACTTTCTTATTTCAAATTGCTAAAATAAATATTTACAGAGATATTACCAAAAATGTAAAAAAGTTTATTTGTATTGTCACAAGTGTGCTTTGGATGGTTTTAATTTTTGTAAATATGTATAAATTGACAAAATTATTCAATATTGGGATGTTTGAAAAATGTAAATATTTTAAAAACAGTTGAAGATAAAAAAAACTATTCAAGTCAATAAAATTTAAAAATGCAATAATATGCAATAATATTTATATTATATTATATAAAGTTACTGTCATGTCACTTCAATACTGAAAGTTTGGGAATTACATATACCAAACACTATTGGAAGAAACTTCCCAAAATTATTTTTTTATGTAGTCCTTTCATCCTGTTAAATAAATTATTTAATTGTTTATTTATTTCATTATTTTGAAAATATTTATTATTTTCATTAAACTCTTACTTTATACACAATGTCATGTACTAAAAAGGAACCTTTGCTGTGGTTTTTGACTGTCATATTTTTCTAGTATTTTTCTAGTAATTTTAAGTTTGTACGTTGGCAATTCGAAATAACCACATACGTAGAAGAGATCTTAATGCAGGTAGCAAGTAAATATTTATTGAAGTGTCCAAAAACAAAAAAAGACAATAAAAAATCTGTTAAACCCAAAACTAATAAATAAGATGGTAGCAAGTCAAAAAAAAAATCTACATTGTACCCGGTGTAAAAATGACGAATTTACTTCTAGTGGGATGTGTTATCTTGTCACCGTAAAACAAAAAACATAAAAATATGATGTTAATAAAGGCATCTATAAATATGGTACCACAGGTTGTTTTACGAAGTGTTAATAACCTCTCAGCGGAAAAATTATTATTACGGCTTCGGATCCTTCCGAGAATATGGTTAAAAAACGATATTAAAAAATATAAGAGCCGAATCTCGAGAAAAATCTTCGAGGAATTTTGTCAATGCATCTGATCCGATCGATACTTATACGAGTTTGTCGATTTATAAACTCGTATAGTTTTGGTATTTTAATGCTTTCTAAGAAACAGATTTTTTATAGGGTAGGTACATACATTTTTTACATTATTCACATTAAAATTTTAATACGAAAAAGCGCTGCATAAAGAAAATCGTATTTCACCCTGTGGTCACTTACATAAATTATATTTTGTTAAATCATAAATTTGCATGACTTTATGGCGTTTTAGTCACGGGATTAAGTTAGTAACATGTTTTTAGTAACGGGCTGAAGACAAATGTCATAAAATCGTTAAAATAAAGTGCTTTTCTTATAAAATAATACTAAATTTGAAAATTATTTTATTATCTCAATACAAAAATAAAAAAGTATTAAATAGTTTCTTAAAGCCAATATTTGAAGTTGTACTGACCTTTTGATTTTGCCGGCCTATAAAATATTATCTTCAGTTTCACTGTGAAAAACTGCTACTATATCGGATGTAACCGGTGGTTAGTCCATTTTTAAGGCATGAATTTTGATTTACACATAAAATTTTGATATTTTGACAGATTCCCAACTTACTAACTTAAAGTTAGAATGGTTACTCTATTGTTTTTTAGATGTCGCTCTATACAAATATTTAATTTAATTTATATTTACATAATAATAAGTTTTTGTCGTAAAAAAAGCATAGTATGCAATAAAAACTTATTTAACTAAACACTGCCTAATTACAATTCGTTTCTAAAATGGCGTTTATAAAACTTAAAACACAATATTCTATTTTGTTTTAAAAGTAATTTCAGGAAAAATACTAAATCTTGTGATAGACACAAAGAGAAAAGTATATGGGGAATTCCACGTGAATTCGACACGAAAAAAACCTTTGCCATTTCAAAATTCCTCGCTAATTTTTCCATGGGTTCCCTGACTTAAAATAAAAATTTAATTTTAATTAGATATGATTTTTTAAATTTTCATGATTATAACGATTTTGCTAATATATCATCCATCATAACTTTGGTTCCAATTGAGCGATTCCGAGCGATTCTGAAATAAATATTTTTGATGCTGTGGCACACCATGATTTTTTTTTTCAAAACTAAAAATCCATTTTCTACACTGTTTTTATTTAAATTTTTATTTTTTTAAGCGAATAAAAGTTTTTTATCTATATTAGATCGTGGCTATCGAAAAATTAATATTTTTTTCGGAATTTTCGATTTTTACTACTTTTGGACATTTTGTAATATCAAAAATCTTTTTTTTATTTAATAGTTTTATATTAAGCCCTTTTAACTATTAAAGTTATTTAAAAAAAATACACTGTTTAAAATATCTGTGGTCTAAAGAGTAATCTTAAAAAGGTGTCAAAATCCAACACCAAGTGGTGTTAATATAAACACCATGAATTATGGTTGAAAATGTTATATACAGCAAACACCAAAACGGTGTTTATCTAAAAATATTTGAGAAGTGCACCTACACAGAAAAAAAGGAACAGTTAATTTAACTATATTAATTTAGTTGACCCATAAGTATTTATTTAAATCAACTGTGGGAAGGTTAATATAAACAAAGATTAGTTTGACGCTGTATGGTTCAGTTTACTAAATATGTTGTTTGTAAAATAAGAGTTACTTCAACCTAACGCACTCTGTTAAAACGATTAAAACAATTTGCAGTGCATTCCTGGTTGCATAGTGTGTACCGATAGCGGCAAAGGCGGTGTGGATCACGTGATGTTCTTAAATCTCGCCTCTGTTGACTTATATGAGGAGTATATAAGCTCAGGCAGTCCTTTGCTTTGGTGTGACACTACAAGTTGTTCGATACTAAAGAGACCTTAAATAGGTGAAAACAGCTGTCAATACTTGAAGTATTTTAAGTTGGTGGAACGCACTAAAAACATTATCTCTAGCGAGTTAAAGGTTCAATTTTCTATAATAATACCACTGGTAAAATACTAGTAATGCGTCAAGGAACTTCTTGTTTCCCTTTTTTTGTGTGTATGATTTAATTTGACCAAAAACACATATTATTTAACACTGAAAAGGAGTTCAATTTACACCAGGTAAAATTTATTATAATACTGTGTGTAAGTTAAATTTACACTATTTTAGTATTTAAATTTACACTGGACCAACGAACTATATTTAACACCATTTTGGTTTGAATCGATATAGACCATGTGAGGTGTTAATTTGCTGTTAAAATGGTTATGAAATTTTGAACAGTGTAAAAAGCACTGCATATGAATATATGTACATATGGTAAAATGATTGATTAAAACACACTTTATTAGGTTAGTTCTTTCGATAAGCACAACTAAGAAATATTTTAATATAAAAACATAGATGCCAGAACTATAGTATACTGACACTTTTGTAAAACTTGTATAACCTTTTTCACTAACACCTATAAAGAAGAGCGCATTATTATTATAACAATAATATAATAATACTTTTGAATTATTGTCATGATTTTGTTATTAAGTTTACATATCTACTATTAAACTAAACATAAACCTGGATTAACATAAAATCAGATTAATATTTGGTTAAAACTCAAAAAAATTGTGTGTGTACAAGCACTAATTTTTGTCAATCTTAACAAATTAAGTCGGCCATTTTGTTTTTGTAAATTTTGACCTAAAATTCGGATTCTTTGACTACAAAAACCTAAACACACAGAATTTTAAGAATTTTAGGTCACATTTTCACTATGCGTACGAGACCTGAGCATAGTTTTTGATTTTAATATTTTATATTATCAATTATGGGAAAACTATAAAACTACAATTTTGTATAGATACTATTTATTTAGATGCTAAAAAATAAAAAAATATATGGAGACAAAATATTTAAAACTTTTATCTTATAGACAATTGTTTCACTTAAACCAAAGTTGACGGGTTTATTGGTAAACTAATTTACTTCTAATTTAAATAAACGTATTCGAAGATTCTTCACAACATATGTTGCTATAAATGCGTGTTACCATTAAGAGTAAACTGACACATACAATTCTGTTGAACACGTACTAACACCGGGCATAAGGACATTTCCATGTAGCCATTTATTCGTTGATGGGAGAAAGGCTAATCAATTCAAAACTAACATATTACTTATTACTTTAATATCCTGACACGGGATTTGCCAATTTGCTACCCTAAAATACACTGAATAGTACAAATGTATGTCCAGTTCTTGAGATATATAACTATATTTGTTTTATTACGTTTAAAGCATTTTCAAGAGAGTTACACAGTAAAAAAATTGCCCATGTAAATTTTTTAGTGTAGGGGTAAAAATATTAGAGTTGATTTGTAAGTGTAAAAGTTACACTACAAAATACACTAGGTAGCATTTAGTGCTTATTAACTTTATTAAACACATTTAAAGAATATGAACATTATTCATTAGTACATTCACAATATTTATTATTAAAATAAATCAAAACGGTAGAAAAACTTAATGCGAGTGTTTATTACCCCTTAATGTGTTAAATAGTGACAAAATGTACACTACAGTGCATGTCTGTTTTGATTTTACTAAGAGCTCCTTTTTCTTTACACTACTAGTGCACATTGTATACAATGACAATTAAAGTTATATTACACCAATAGTGGCAAAATAGACTGAAAAAACTGGTAATAACCGAAATGCGTTTTAAAATGTTTCGTTGGTACCTATCTACCTACGCAGTGCATATCCGGAGATACCGCGTTGTGGAAGTGTGGCATTTTTGTTCAGTAAGATTTTAATTACGGTGAATCCATAAGGGGACATTCTTATTTTTTGGTAAGTATTATACTTCCTTTTTCTTTAAGCCTTAATACTCAATAAATACCAATATGTTAAAAGGATGTCCATACCCGACCTATATTATATATCAATAATTTACGGCAGTAGGTCGGGTACGTGTAACATTAATAAAATATAAATACATACACACTTGATTAACTTTTTATTTTCAAGCGTAATGGTTGTTATATTAACCTATATCTACATTTTTATTAATATTATGGAAAATTTGTACACGTGTGGTAAATCCCCGACATACAGCCGCCTGACGCCTCTCTACCAATCACCCTTTTTTATAACAGAAAAATGGATTACTGATGAATTCTCAAGATAATTCATTGCTTACAAGTTGACAGCCAGTAAAACATTGCATTGATCTAAAACTTTTACGTTTTAAGGAACCATTTTGCTTAAGCCAGCCATACGACTCAAATATAAAATTATATTTTAAAAGGCACCGATTTTGATAATTGTCATAGATTTGTGTTCCAAATAAATGTTAATTTTTATTTACCTTTTTGTTTCATTCACTACCACCACCCAAGTAGCACATAAATTTTGTTATTCGACTAAATAGTTATATATTTGCTTTATTGTTACTTATTTTAAGAGCGAATAGTCGAATAAAGCTCGCCAAGGTGACCAATATGCTTTTGAAACTGATATATTTTATTAAAGTGTTTTATAGTTGTTGTTAAGACTGATTAATAAAACATTTTTAAAGGCTTCGAATCAAATGTGTTATACATGGTTATAAATCAATAGTTATAAATCTATTTACGCTTGAGCTAAATTTATTTTATAATTGTTTTAAAATGATTTTATTGGGGGTGCAGGATACCATAACAAAAATAAAATTTTATTTTTTGTAAGAGCTTTATAACAAGATTTTATAGCTGTTTTGGAGATTTAATTTTAAAACAATTTGCAAATTGTGACATTTTTGCGTTCAAAACCACTTTAATAAAAGTATTTTATTATTATATTTAATGACGCTTATATAAAATAATTAAAAGTAGCTAATAAAATAAAAAGCGCTTTAAAATCGCAATTTTATCTTATGCGATATTCCTATATAGCTTCATTAATACTAACCTAACTATTATGCTAATTCAGAATTCATCAGTCTACTGCAAAGCTATAAAATGTCGAGTAGTCAAATTTCTAATTGGAAAAAGCTTAAACGTAGTAGTAATTTCAGAAAAAGAGTGAAAGATAGCTATTAACGAATTATAAATTTATCTAAAGATACAGATAATCAAATAGTCGTGACATCATCATCTACTGCTAAGTTGGAATCTATTAGCACAGATTTGGAACATCAAAATGTAAATTCAAGTTCTTCTGAAAGCCATGGCTTGCAACTAGAGCTTGGAACTTATGATAAAAGAAGTGCCAATGTAGAACTTGTAGATTCAAGTGACGAAGAAGATACCACAGAGCTGTCCGAAATCAGTAAAAATATTAAGGTGAATCAGCGCATCCGACTATGGGCTACTTCCTGTAATATTAGTCATTTTGCATTAAGGGAGCTTTTTGGTATTTTGAATGACAGAATTCCTAATCTTCTTCCAAAAGATCCAAGAACATTATTAAAAACTGCTAACGTACACTAGATTTTAAACACATAGTCGTTTGAAAAATACTATTTTTAAAATAGCACTGACAAAAATAACCGTAAACGTAATAAACACCTGTGATGATCACCAAAACCTCATTAAATAACAGATTTACATGAACTTAGACAAAATTATCGAATAGCATTATCCTAACAAGTACTTTATAACAAAAGTGTTATTTAAGGTAATTGTAGTGAGTTTTAAAAAACAATATTGTTTTATTACCTCTTTATTAATGTCATAATAAAACATTCGATATTCGATGGTGCTGCCACTATATTAAAAAATGGGAACCTGGAATCTTAAACGTGTTTGCTGGAGAAGCGGTATTGCCGAAGTTACCATAATTTCTGTTGGATTGATTGTAGGTAGCATGCAGTGAGACCATATATTTAATATGTTTTAAATATATGAGTGAGACGTACACAATATTCGCATAAATTGATTAAAACTCATTACTCGTCTCTTGATGATGCTATTAGCAGTTAAACTTGGTAAAATGTATTCGATATTCTACGACACATCCCTGCTAACAATAACGATTATAAACTCTACAGGGATTGATACATCAATCCATGGATTCTAAATTTCTCGAAAAAAATGATTATACAAACAAAAAGGCAATAATATCTATACAAAATATAATTTCGTAGGTATCTAGAACATTAAAAAAATATTTGACATTTTGACAACATTGTAGCTGCTAAAATAGGAGAAACAATTTTGTTTTCACGACGACTTTTATATAGATACATTATATATCAGAATTGTCTTATAAAACTAATTTCAAACACAGTTTAATTTTATAGGTATGTCGTAAGGGATAAAAATGATTTAATTCAAATCGCCATGTTTTTCATTGTTCAAATCAAAATGAACTTTATATTTGAGGCACCATATTGTCATAAATACGAAAAATTACATTAATATCGATAAAGTCTATTGAAAGTTTCGATTGTAACATCGGATTTGGCATTTAGAGTGCAACAAAACGCAATGCAATATTTTTTTAATTTTATTAGAAACAAAAAAAAAATAAAAAAATAATAATATTTTTTTTTAATTTGGTAAATATGAGCAAAATTGGAAGCGCTTTAAAATTTAACCACAAATATATATGTATAATGTCAGTAAAGTTGACGTGGTAAGAGTATTTTACAATCAGAGCCGTTAATATTGTTCATGAAGTTATTATATACTATCCAAAGCCTGTGAAATTCATCAAGCCGCCATCAACCAAATAATTTAGGAGAGCATCATGAGAGCATTTAACAAATCATTTTTGTCGCCATTATTATCGTTTAAAAATAAAAATAATGTTTTTCGTGATTATTACAAAATCAAAATGTCATCGCTAAGTTGTTAAAGTCCTATGCAACACAGATTGTTTTTAAATGAAACGTTTTTAATGCTGCTATAAAATTATTAAAAGTATTCTGTAATGGTGTTTTACCACTAATAACCTTTTGAAACGATACTTATAAAATATTTTTATAGTATTGTCAAAGAACACAAAAATGTTGTTTAGGATCATCCGGGACCTCACTTACAGCTCTATTAAAAAACTGTTATGTAAAGTTTTTATAAAATGCTAAATAGTGTTATATAATTATCATGGGCAATCATTATATAACGTCTATCGGATACAATTGTTTTATAAACTTGCGCCTTTTCCATGTTTATAAGCGCCATATTAAAGGTTACCAGTTATTTTTAAAATAAAAGTGTTATATTAAAAATTGTTATATAGTAAGGTATATGACAATTTTCAGCGCGTTTGTGCTAATTGGGCAGTAGGTTTTATTCAAATAATAGTGTTAATTTACACTAGAAGTTTCCACTAAAAGAGTAAAAGTACATTTCTAAAATTAGAACTTTTCCAAATTATTGTTAATTTACAATGAACAAAAGTGGGATTTTACCCAGGAAGTGTAGAAGTACACGATTTTAGGAAAATTAACACTATTTAATACAGTGTAAAATTACTTTATCCTCAGTGCTATAGTGTTTAATCATACTTGCTTACTTGGAGAAAATTACACTACAAATTAACTCTAATTGTAGTGTTATAAAACAACACTATTTATTGTGGACCTGTGTGAACTCTAATTAGTGTTGCTTAGAGTTGATTTTTTTTACTGTGTATATCTAGCTTTAGTTGATATACTTAAAAGAGTAATATTCAGCTGAAGTGACATTTTTAAGAAAGTTATAGTATAGCTAATTTTATTTTATTTTTCAAAAGAAAAAACCTCATATCCGATTTCAGCGTAAGTATTTCAAGAACGCGCAATAATTAAAACAACTCTACCAACAAGTTAATAAACATACGAATAATGAAAAAACCTGGTCACAATTCATCCGCGAATGAAATAAATCTCAACTAATAGGTGCAAGGAGCGAAGAATATCACGCGATATTCTTAGAAAACACCGCGAGGATGGATCATATCTGAGACTATGACTTGAGAAATTTCAGATGCGAGCAGTTAATTTTAATTATTTATTTATCAAGCTACCGGATAGTACGCGTTCCTGGTCTTTTTATTAGCGACTAGGAATCTATTTAACGATCTCAGCTTTGCCGGTGTTTTATTTCCAAGAAAGTGTTGTTTTAGTGGCCACCAGTAGATACCCTGCGGAACACCAATAAATGCCCCCACACAGTAAAAAAAAATCAACTCTGAGCAACACTAATTAGAGTTCACACAGGTCCACACTAAATAGTGTTGTTTTATAACACTACAATTAGAGTTAATTTGTAGTGTAATTTTCCCCAAGTAAGCAAGTATGATTTAACACTATAGCACTGAGGATAAAGTAATTTTATACTGTAATAAAAAGTGTTAATTTACCTAAAATCGTGTACTTCTATACTTCACTTTTGTTCTACTAGGAAAAGTTCTAATTTAAGAAAGGTACTTTTACTCTTTTAGTGCAAACTTCTAGTGTAAATTAACACTATTATTTGAGTAAAACTTATTGGTGGTAGTGAATAAAACGAAAAGGTAAATAAACAGAAACTTTATTTGGAACAAAAATCTATGACAATTATCAAAATCGGTGCCTTTTTAAATATAATTTTATACTTGAGTCGTATGGCTGGCTTAAGCAAAATGGTTCCTCAAAACGTAAAAGTTTTAGATCAATGCAATGTTTTACTGGCTGTCAACTTGTAAGCAATAAATTATCTTGAGAAATCATCAGTAATCCATTTTTCTGTTATAAAAAATGGGTGATCCCATTGGTAGAGAGGCGTCAGGCGGCTGTATGTCGGGGATTTACCACACGTGTACAAATTTTCCATAATATTAATAAAAATGTAGGTATAGATTAGTAAATATCCATTACGCTTGAAAATAAAAAGTAAATCAAGTGTGAATGTATTTATATATTATTAATGTTACAAGTACCCGACCTAAATTATTGATATATGTATAATATAGGTCGGGGATGGACATCCTTTTAACATATTGATATTTATTGAGTATTAAGGCTTAAACAAAAAGGAAGTATAATACTTACCAAAAAATAAGAATGTGCCCTTATGGATTCACCGTAATCAAAATCTAACTGAACAAAAATGCCACACTTTCACAACGCGGTATCTCCGGATATGCACTGCGTAGGTAGATAGGTACCAACCAAACATTTTAAAACACATATAATGTGCACTAGTAGTGTAAAGAAAAAAGAGCTCTTAGTAACATCAAAACAGACAAAGAAATTGGCATGCACTGTAGTGTACATTTTGTCACTATTTAACACATTAAGGGGTAATAAACACTCGCATTAAGTTTTTTTACCCTTCTGATTTATTTTAATAATAAATAGTGTGAATGTACCAATGAATAATTTTCATATTCTTTAAATGTGTTTAATAAAGTTAATAAGCACTAAATCCTACCTAGTGTATTTTGTAGTGTAACTTTTTCACTTACAAATCAACTCTAATATTTTTACCCCTACACTAAAAAATTTACACGAGCAAAATTTTTTACTGTGTATACAAAAAATACAAGGTTCTATAGAACCTTGTATTTTTTCTGCTTTTTGTATTTTGTTATGCACCGATTCTTCTAGGTATCCTTCTGCTACCGTCGAGGACTTCCATCCTTCGTGACGCTTCAAAGTAGTCATATTAGCCCCTGCATTGGCCAAAAGAGTCGCCCCAAGATCTTCTCAGGCAGTGACCGGTGTAGAGCGCTGGTTCCTACAATTTCAAAATCATTGCAATTCTTGAAGGTATCTTCGACAACATATTTATTCCCACACACTGGCTGGTACACCTCCCATTTTTGTAAAAAACAAAAAAGCGGCTAAAACTAGTATTCTTTGGTCTCAAAGACATGTATTTTATACACAAATTGATCGGGTTGACTGAAAATCCTTCTTCAAGTATGGTGAAACTTCTAAATTTCTTGGTTTTAGTTAGTGTTAGGCAAAACTACGTGAAAATATGTCCCTTTGTCTTAAATATTTTCTATTTTCAAATTGATTGCATCTACAAGCACCGCTAATCCCCATTATCAAAGCCACTTTTATCAACAGGTACTCGTCGCCGGGAGCTTTGTTTAAAAACTTCTCTATTTCTGGTCGTTCTAATGTCTTGGACTTCTTTGGTTTGTATCCCTATAATTTGCTTTTCAAAAAGCTCGTTAGTTTGCCATATTTTGGAATATCGAATTTTTTATAAACGTAAGGAAGCATCTAGTCCATAGCGACGATGGGGCTAATTTTTTTGCAAATGTAAAAAATAAGCCAATAGAACATTTTCATCGATACCTTTTATCTTTCGTGAATTCATCCAAGACTCAAAAATTTTGAACTCCTTGTAAGCATCGCTGCTTCTTCCGCTTCCGTAACGATATCCTCAGGAACGTAATTTTCATCGGTTTCCTCCATTTTCTATACGTTTTTTCTTCAAAAAAGTTTCCCTTTTCTGCAAGGAAACTGACAAGTGTCAAAATTTATTTAAACATTTGCCCGTGGCAACCAAACAAACAACCTACTTTGAAATGTAAAAAAGTCACTGTCAAGTCATTCTGACATTTATAGGGTACTGAGACGCAAGTAGCTTTGATTTGATCACAAAGCTTATTAATTATTATCTCATAAAAAAAGGTTTCTTCCATTTGTTGGATAAAACATTGTATGCCACTCGTTTGTTATGTTTCCTAAGTCACTTGAGAATTTATACCACTCGGCCTGACGGCCTCGTAGTATAAATCTTTCTCGCGTGACTTATTTTCAACATAACACACTAGTACCATAAATAACTATTAAGTCTATTTTTCTAAAATATTTTAAACAAAATGTCGCTTCCGGTTTAACCAAAAGTGACATCAACATTGTAATTTCAAATATTATTAAATCCATTTTATAAACGTTTTTTAAATTTCAAATCTAAATCTTTTCTTGCGAATGTGAAACACCCTGTATAAGTCTGGACCTAAAATAGATGTAAAAAAATTAAAACTGCTTCTAGGTTATGTTATAATCAGTAAAATCACAATACTATAGTATAATATAATATAAATATAATATATAATATAATATATAATATAATACAGCTTGTTAAGAGTAAAACCGAATATATCTATATATATATATATATATATATGGGGCGTGGCCTCGCCTCCCTCCAAGGCGCGTCACAGTAGCTTGAGTGATAAACGACATGACGAAAGGTCGAGCAGGTAAGGACTTAAAAAATTAAATGATAATAATGCAAAAAATCTCATTAGCGATGCAGGCTATTTGCTTAGCTACTGTGTCGCGCGTTGGAGGGAGGCGAGGCCACGCCTCATATATATATATATATATATATATATATATATATATATAGATATATTCGGTTTTATTCTGAACGGACTGTATATAATATAATATACCCCTGAGGATGTAGCCACACTAACTATTTTTTTTAATGAAACGTCATTGGAAACTCCTTGTTATTGCTATTTACCAGTACTAAACAAAATACGCAAAATATTTTTTATAATTTCTCGTTCCAAAAGTCAAATTAAAGCATTTTGTGGCTAATAAGGTTGTTAAATCATTAATGAAAAACTGGAGAACAAATTATTCCAATAAAATTGACTTTTATATTTCTTGTCTTAACGAACAGGTGAATATATATAAAACATTATTTAAAAATTAAACAATCTATATTATACACCAATATTTAAATATTTGAAACAACCGGTACATACAGAAGCAAAAACAACCATCAAGATATAAGATAACCCTAAAATTCTCGTTAAAAATTAGTTTTATTTTCATTCTATTTACTTATTTAATATAATAAAAACCTTAAGTTTTAAATAAATTTTTATTTACTAAATTTGACGTGTTAGTAATTTTAACCATGATTTTAATATGTTGTTCAATAATAAGTGTATTTTACTATTTTAGAGACCCCTGAAGATGGTTAGCAATAACCGAAACTAGTCGGTTTTTTTTTTTAAATAAAAAGCAATAAGCAGAGAAGTGCTATTATTTCATAAACATTCAATCAGATATCTACTACTACTGCTATAAAATGGATCTCCAAATTAAAAAAATAACCAAAAATGCCCTTTATTAGAAAATGCGAAGTTTAAAAAATGGTCGACCGTGTTATCCCTGCGGAACACCAGATTCATTACGTATTAAAATTTAATATTCCTTCGGATGTCAATACAAGAAGGAACCTAAATTAACTACCCCCTTAAATGAAAAAATCTGTTGGCAAACAAGCAAAAGGGTGTAATTAAACGTGAAGCCCTCCATTTCTTAAATCAAATTATCAAAAAATCGGCCCCTCCAAAAGTGTTAAGCCGAGCAATTAAAAAAACAAGATCGAATATAAATGACTTATTGCTGTAATTTTCAAGTCAAACAGAAAGGGTTGAGACGCAAGCTTTCAGTAAAGAAAAGAAAAATGTATATAAATCACTAATAAAGTGTTTTTTTTTCAGATAAGGGCGAACAAAATTAAAAATGGGGTCTACCTTAGACCATTCACCGTATACTCTATAGAGTGCAATATATTTATCTTTCTTTGTTATCAAATTTTGTTAAAATTTAAAAACTACAACTACAACTACTACAACAAATAAAGTTTTACTGTTATAAAGAATAAAACCATGTTAAATAATTGGGATAAAAATAAATCATGGTCTAGTGGTAATTGGTCTAAGGCGAGGCCAAATTAAAAAGGGGTATCGTATCGACCAATAAATTTTAGGATTCTATTTAAAAGTTTTAATACACTTGTTACCGAATAAAAGAAATACTTTGCAACAACATTGATTAGGTTTTCTTTTAAACTTTTCCTTTTTCAAGCAGGGCTGTTTTCTTTGAAAGCTCTGATTTAGGACTTTTAACAATACTGTTTTAAATTGTTTTTTTTATTTCAATTAATTGCCTATTTATAAAATAAAAGGGGAAAATATTTTAACTTTTTTTAGGATTGGTTTTTCCTAAAAAAATTGTTAATTTTTTATGGTTTTTAATGAGAATTGGGGTAATTGAAAACTGCACGTTAAAATTAATGATTTGGGTAGTGAAAAACTTCCTTACATTTAAAACATTTAATCTACATCTGTCCTATCCCATTTTAGATACGTCATTTTTGGCACCTTTTAAAAAGATCAAAAATTATCTGTGTCAAAAATGACAGTTGTCATCTTGTAAAATGTCGTTTTACTTGCTATAATGGGATTGTGACATGATGTCGAAAATCAGTGTGAAACTAATTCTATTATGGAGATTAGTTATTTAAAACAACCATACCATAAAAAAAAATTTGGTATGAATTGCTCCTTAAAAATTACTAAAAATTGATAAATTCCCTCAATAGCATTACGTCACGATTTTATAATATAAGTGGTATATTTTTATTTTGGTACCTATGTATAACATGCCTGACAAGATTTACAAATAAAGTATATGCAAAAAATTTGAACCAAATTCTTTGACAGATATAATCTTTTTACATGTTACACAGTAAAAAATTTTAAGTTGTTAAATTATGATTTGTTAATACAACAATATTTATTGCTAAAATTCATAAAATAGAGTGGTAAACTTAACAAACACATTTAACAAATAAAGTAGTAAATATAAATTTTCATAAAACAACAAATTAAATTACCAATAAGTCTATTTAGCAAAATAAATTGAAAATCAACTAATATATTTGTTAATAAATAAAAAAAATATTGATAAAATCAACAACAACTAATTTGTAAATTATCCTAAATATTAGTTGTTAATACAGCAACTTCTTATGGCTAAAAAACAAATCATAAATTGTTAGTAGGGCAAATATATTTGCTAAATCAACAATAAATAACTTTTCGTAACTTAGCCGCTTGAAATTGTGAAAAAACACACTTCAAGTTGTTAAAATACAAAATTTGTGTGTCAAAGATACAATTATAAGTTGACATAATAACAAATAAATTTGATAAATATCTTTATGATTTGTTAAAATGAACAAAAAATAATTTGCAAATTTCACCAAATTTAGGTTGTTATTTTAGACATTCGAAGTTTGTAAAAAAAACAACACTTAGTTGCTAAAATACCAAATAGGTGTGCAAAATTTGGTCTTGATTTTGTAAATTAACAAAAAATATTGCTATTTTCGAGCAGAGCGCATGCTTGGCACAAGCCTGCGGCAGGCTGCTTCATGATGACACCGTTATTCAGTGGCTGTGGTCAGTGTTAATAGGTGGAGTGTTTTTCTTTTCTTCAGTCGGCTTTACTGTAAGTATTCTAAAGCCATTATGGAGTACGGATTAACAAAATTATACTTCCGTGATAAATATGACGAAACAGAATGGTGTTCTATATTGTCCCCTTGCTCGTATGAAGACATAATTGAAAGTGGTAAGTAAAGCAAAATATTTTTGTAGATTATCTTTGTTGTTGTGTGAAACAACTTGTTTCTTAAATAAATTTTATTTATTTAATGTTTATAAGATTATGGGGTCTGTTACAAAATGCTTATCATAGAGTTTTGTGCCACAAATAATTTAAAATTATTAAAAGGGTGTTTTATTTACATATTTCAGTAAGAAAATTATTTCCGTCCTTGGAATCAAAGGAATTTACACTCCAAGACGAATACGGGGCCAATCTTCGGGGAGATTTTTTAGAAGAATATATTAAAATTTCCTCTAGAGGAGTTCTTCTAAAAGTTAAGTTTTGTTATGTTTTTTGCTTATTTTATATTAAAATGAAACAATAATAATAATTATTATTGTTAATAATATTTTAGTTTTGTTGTGTTTTTTGTTTATTTTATATTAATATAAAACAATGTAGTGTAAATAATATATTATAACAAATATTGTTAAACATGTTTTGTTTCTTTAAAATATATATTTTTGTACTTTAATATGTGTTTATATTATATTACCTTATACCAAATACCCATGTCACATATTATCACATATGTATATTTTTTGAGAAAAAAGTATAATTTGTCCTTTGTACAATTTTAATTTATAAAATTATGTTAGTTGCTTATAAATATTTTTTTGCTGTTTGTTAAACTTTATTTTTATAATTTCGCCAATTATTGTTGCATTTAGCAAATAAAAAAATATGTTATAATTGTAAAAGTTAATAAATTTTATTTTACAAAAATAAGACTCTTAGGTACAATAATTGTACCTAATAGTCTTATTTTTATAATTATTATAACGCATTTTTTGTTTTTAATTAAAATTAACTGCAACAATAATCGGCTACTTAACAAAATAAATTGTACAAATAGCAAACAAAGTTTGGATTTTCCACCCAAAAAAATTGTACAATTGACAACAAAAAATGCTTTTATGGCAAATAAAAGTTGCTTCCACCACAAAAAAGAATGCAACTTTAACAATTTTATTTGTTAAAACAGAAAATAGGTAATTGTTGAAATGACAAATAAAGGTTGCTTCCACGACAAAAAAAGAATACAAATAAAAAAAATATTTGTTAAAATACACAAAAATACTTATTTCAATGACAAATAAATTTTGCTTAAAGAACTAAAGAAGAATGTAAATTTAACAAATTTATTTTTTAAAATACATAAAATTATTGTAAAAATAGCAAATTAAGAATTGCTTCTACGACCAAAAAAAATGCGAATTTAATAAATTTATTTGTTAAAAATTGAAAATTTATTTTATAATTTAACAAATTTATTGCATTTATTAACAATATATATTTGTTAAATAATAACAATATAGTTTGCTTATTTTAACAAACGTAATTTAACAACTAGGGAATGCAAATTATTTTGTTAAATCAACATAAAAAATTAGTGGACCTGTGGGAGCAAAAATAATTGCTAAAATTTTGCTAAATTTAGCAACTTCTTTTTTACTGTGTATAAAATAAATAAAGTCTATTTTAATAAAAAGTTTATAAAATTGATTTTAAAATTTGCACTTTTAATGTACTTTATCTCGATTTTCAAACGATTTTAAATACGTTGTTGGATTTATTCGTAATTCTTGACACATCTGTTATAAACTCATCATTTATTTCAATAGTAAATCATGCAAGAACGTTAAGATATATTTGTTATTATTTTTTAAAACAGTGTCATTTTTATTTAAAACTCTTATAAATACAATTTTAATTTATTCTTGATCACAAAATTTATTTAAGGAGTCGTTAAGGCGCCAGGAGCAAAAATGACCGTGAGTATAAATTTTGACACGCGCGCTTCTTTTAAGTGACATTTTGCTAAAAAACTAAATAATCACAAATTTGTTTTTTTTTTTTAATTTTTTTAAATGTATATAGTATTATTTATTACATTATTAAATATTGCTTAATTTTTGTTTATTTTTTCTAGGATTTTATACAATTTTAGTTGAATTTTTTCATAAAATTAAAGTAGTTTTTTTTAATTTTCTTTAAACAAATTGTGAAAGTTTATATTGTGGATATTTTTAGGATTTAGTTCATTCTGGTCTTAAATTTAAATTTTTTTTATAGTTTTAAACATTAATTCGGTTTTTAAAGCTTTTGTAAATTTTCTATTCGTTTTTTTTTTAATTCTTATTACATTTTTGTGAAGATATTTATATTGGCTTGTTAATTTTTTAAAGAATTTAAAGATTTTCTAATAATTATTTTCCTAAAAAACATTTACGATTTTAGTTTTGACCCTAAATTTATAGAATTTTAAGTGGTTTAAAAGTTTTAAATATATTTATATATATATTTTTTCAATTTTAAACAATTTTTGTAGGTTTATACAAAATTAGGATTTTAATCAAATTAAGTAAAAAATCTTTGTAATATTTTAAATGTTTTGTTTAATTTTTGTTCTTAAAAAAATGTTTAAAATAGTGTATTATGAAACAAGCTTCATTAAATACTATTGCATACTATACTTTTTATTCGACAAATAGGTACTTATTATTATTTAAATATGGTTAAAATTAAATATTTGTATAGAGCGACATCTATACAAAAATAGAGTAACCGTGAGAATGGGAATCTGTATTATAGGTATACCTGCGCGCCGGTGAAAATGTTAAATTTTCTAATCGAAATGTATCTCTTGAAAATAGACCGTTTAAATCCGTTTTAAAGTTTTCCACAGTAAAAGTATGGAAAATGTTTTATGCGTCTTCACACAAAATTAAGTTAAATCTAGTTTACGGGGAAATTAAAAGGTCAGTCAATGACTATAAACTTTTAAATATTGGCGTTGTTAACACTATTGTATTTTTGTATTAAGGTAATAAAATAATTTAGTATTATTTTACAAGAAGGGCTCGATTGTATGACATTTGACAACTGTCATCTAAACTTTAGCCCGTGACTAAAAACCTGTTGCTAACTTAACGCCACAAAGCCACAACTTTTAATGGGCGTTTTAAAGGTAAAAAGTAATTTATTTACATAGGTACTACCTACATACCTACCTACCTACTTCTCTAAATTTGCTAAATATTTATCATTAATAATTTTTAGTATTTTCTATGTCTTGTTTTATTTTTAGCTATTTTTTCTTTATATGATTTTAGTTTTTCGTTTTGGTTCATTTATGCCCTAAATTTCGACAATTTTGGTTTTTTTTTCAATTCTTATAACATTTTTGCATAATAGTTTTTATCTCCACGCGGTCTATAATTTAAACTTTATTGTTGGTCAACATTCGATAAAGAAATAACTTGTTATGGACTAGGCCGATACAAATTTTTATGAGGCAAGTAATTAGTTCGATTGTTTCTCGCTAGGGGTATTGTTTTGACAAATTAATCCTTTTCTAAGAAATTAACGTACTAAACTGGTTTAATTTATTTATAATAAGCACAAATTTGTTTGTTTTACTGTTAATGTTTATTATTTTTCATTAAATTATTGTAAAATTAAATATGAATAATAAAACAAAAAGTGAGGTTAGGACATTGCAATTTGACGTTTCTGTAGATTTCACAGTTGTGTTTTCTTTTTCTACGATTTAAATTATCTTTAAGTTTTAATTTGCTTTAAGTTTTCAGTGAAATTAAATGTTAAACACAGCGTAAACATTCCAAAATACCTATTTTTTGAATAAAAATGCAAACAAATTGAAATTAGATACCTATTTATTAAACAATTACTTAATTGAATTCAATGTAATAGCAAGAGGGTAAGTAAACCATTTTCTTACAAAAATCCATTTCTACTTAAATCATGTAGCTATAGCTACTACCTATAGGTATTGTCAAACTATTACTGCTTCTAAAAGGAATAATAATAATTGTACATTTAATGTAATCTTTAGCTAATAAATAAATGAGATTATAAAAAAATGAGGTTAGGCCGCTTTCATGTTGAATTAAATTGACCTATATAAAGTGCTTTGAAGATAAAATGTTGTATGCCATTCGGCCAAGAAGTGTCTTTTTGTGCTTCGCTCAATTGTAGGCCTCCGCTACGCGTCGGCCTTGAAACTTTGAGCTTAGCACAAAAAGCCTTACTTCTTAACCTAATGACATAAATAACTATTACTATTGGTTTGTTTAATTGAGGAGCATCCGTGCAAAACCGGCTAAATCCATTTTATTCAGTTTTTGTTTTTTTTTTTTGATTTCGCATCTTTGGGTTCATTTATATCGACAACCAAGATAATTCTGTTTAAATCCGACTATATCCATGTTAAAATCACATTTAAAAGGTAGCTTTAGGAGCAAAACCGGCCAAATCCACGTTTTTATAGCAAACCCGGCTATATCCAATAAATAATAATATGTGGCTTGGATATGTCGATACTACTATTAAAATTGTTCTGTTTTTTCATGTTTTCAAATTGAAACCTAGCTGCAGAGTCCGCAGGACGAGTGAAATGTGCTGCTTCGGTTTCAATGAGTAAATATCATCGATAATTAATAGGGATGGGATTTTAGTTATTTTACCTTTTTTCAACCGATGTAACTATTTGAAAACCAGTAATGCCAAAATGTGTTTAGATTTTCTTTTATATGAACCTAACTTGTTTTCACCTTTTTTACCTTTTTGGAGGTTTTTGCTTTAAACTACCTTTTTATACTTTTGGTACCTATTTTTTTAACTTATTTTCACCTTTTTTACCTTTTTTTGGAGGTTTTTGCTTTAAACTACCTTTTTATACTTTTGTTACATATTTTTTAATTTGTCAGTTTATTTTCACCTATTTGTTACCTATTATTACGTATTTTTACTTATTTTATTTTTTTGTGTTTTTAAATTTTGCGCCAATATTTTATCCAGGGCGTGCAACTCAACGGTATAGAATTTTTTCTTATGGTCATAGACTGTAACAGTAACTTTCTTTACAGTTACCTTCTTTGTAGTGAGCTTATGTTCTGTCATAGAACTTCTCTGTAGTGAGTCACTGTGAGTGTCACTCAGTGAAACACAGTTTATTGCATAGAAATAGTTTATTGTGGGTATGTTCTGTGTTTGGGTATGCGGCTAAACAAAATTATAAACGAAACGTGAACTTTTAACGTTTTTTTTTTTTACCTAAAATGCTGTTTTTTAACCTAAAATGCTTTTTTTAGTACCTATTTTTCAGTTTTTAGTACCTAAATATCCCATCTTTAATAATTAATCATACCACGAGTTATATTTGTGAGAAAATATAATGAATTTTAGGTTTTAACGAAGTGTCAGTTTGACATTTGAAATTAAAATGTGCTTTAAAATATAAAATGACTTTATTAAACCTTATTTATTCAAATTTACCTTAATTTTATTATCGTTTACACCAACCCATCGACCTTTTAGAGTTTATAATTCATTATTTTAATCATTTAACAAACACAGTATTTAAATGTCAACAAATGTCAAATCAAGAAAAGTGTCAAAGTCCTTAGCAACGTGTAAACAAGGTGATAAAAAATATTGTCGCTGTGATAAAATGCGTAACCATGGAATACTGGCATTTTATTGGTTCTAATTATAATGAATATTGTCAGTAAAGAAATTTTAATGAATTTAATCTCAATTTTTCGCAATTTATAATAAAGCTAATTTCAGCCCGTGACTAAAATGCCCAGAAGCCACTGTTGTTAACTTCAGTTGTTTTATATTTATTATAAATTTTATACAGTTTCAACATTTTATGTCATCAAACAAAATTAGTTAAACACCCAAATCAAAGCTGTTATTTGCTTACACAATCACCGAAAAAATATGTTAACAACCAAGTGTTACATCCCAACGATTCGTGCGTATTTCTTTGATGTCCCCACCGACAATAAAGAGAGGCCTATCGGCCAAATATTGGCAGTGCTCGGAGGCCTGACAAATGCCGGCAAAATCAACCTGCGTCTCTCGGTTGGCATTCCATCCGCCACTTAACACCAATAAATCCTGTGTTTACAGTGTGTTTTGCTTATCGGTGCGCCCGCTACAAACAAAGAACATTTGGTTTATGGGGCATCGGGAATTGTAACGTTAGTTTTATGGTTTAGAGTTCATGGGTATGTTTGGATAAAGTTGTGTTTTTTTATTTGCAAAAAAAATACATAAATATTAATATTAGTAGTTTTATGAAAAACAGTAGAAAATACAATACCTACACAGTAAAAAAATATTTGTAAACTTTAACCAAATGTTAACCAGATTTTATGTTTAACTTTATGTTAAGTTTACAACCATGTAATCTGTAACTAATTAAATAAATAGTTTGTAATTATAACAAACATTTAGGAGCTTTAATAACAAAATCCTATATCAATAATTTCACCATAATTCTTCTAATTTTCAAAGAGGACCTTATTTTTACAAACTTTTTTGTAGACTCATTAACAAAAGTACACAGAAAGAAAAATTTGATTAATAGTTAATAAATATAAGTTTAAAGCATATATGCTAACATACAGTATAGCAATATACTAAATATATTACTAAAATTATTTTAAAAATTGTATTCTAAATAATAGAATGTGGTTTTCTTAATAGTAACCTGGGATAAGTTAAAGGCTATTGATTTAATGTTAGTGGATGTAGGTTTGTTGTTAATATACTCAGTTTGTTCCAAATATTTATGAAAATAGGAGAAATTATAATATAAATTGGTAACTGTTATTTTATGATAAATAAACTTAAACCTTGGTATGCTGATATTAAGTTTAAGTTGCAATAATTATCAGCATTTGAATGTTATTGCAAAATATAATATTCTTTATAATATCAATCAAAAATTAACTTTTAGGAGATGAATTATAACTATCATTATAACCGAGTTGTGCGAAAAGTAAAAAGGTAACTATTAGCGAATGAGTTATTAACAGCTGATAGGCATGATGTACGCCTAAGTCAGTGCACTGAGAATACTCATGCGGTGAGGTTGATATAATGACAGACCAGAATTAGAGAACTTTGGGGTTTGTACTTACTTATTATAAATATCTAGTTTTGCTTTTCCAAAAACTATGCTATATAGGAGATATGTCATAGTTAATACGCCGAAATCGTGTTTTTCCACCATGATAGAAGTAACAAGCGTTTGAACCATGAGGTTTTTTGTTGTTGTTTTCTAAACAATTAGGTAATAGTTTATATTAGTATTAATAATTATTATTATATAAATTGTTTTAATGCTGGTGGATGTACATATGTATATAAGTATTGTTTGTTAAATTAAATTTCGTATTTATACTTTTTAACCATGCTGTTTGCATAATCATATGCTAACATAATACTTACTTTCATAGATTAACTATTAGCTGATGGAAAAATAACTGATAACTTAGAAAATGTGATTATTATAATAAAATACTAATAGAAAACCAAATAATATTACAGTTAGTAAATACAATATTTAAAATAATAAGGTAATTTTAATAGTTATTAAAGTGACTTAACTATTAATATTTCAAAACCTTTCTATTAATAAATAAAATGTAAGATTAAGTACTTCTTTATACCTTGTAGTATTATGACTGTTAGTTCATATAGGTTGGGCAGAATACGAATCCACTAAAGGGTAACTATTACCTTGTAACAGTTAATGTTATTATTTCTTTTTCTCTGTGTATTTGTTGAAAATTGGGAACTTAAATGAAAATAATTTTGATAAGAAATGTTGCTTTATTAATCAATTTCATAAATAAAAAAATAACCACTTTATATATTATAGTTTGAAAACCAGTGATACTTCGCACACTCGTTAAATAGATATGAGGGATCCGAATAACAATAATAACAGATTTCTGGTAATATATTATAAGCACTTCAGTTAGTTGTTATACGTTACGAATTAGAATAAAGTAAGCAGAAACATAAGTTGCAGATGCTGAAGTCAGTTGAACTTGTTGATGCGTATTGTCAGTGGAAAATAACGTGTACTTTTTAACGAAATAATGTGTTAAACATTAACAAAATAATCTGTAACCTGTGAAATTAACAAAATGCTTACACAATTGCATATTACCTTTACAAAACTTTTGGTAAAATATTTTTCTTTCTTCAAAAAATTATGTTAAAATTTTAAAAAATAAATTTGCAAACTACAAACTCATTTTAACAAATCTGATTTTTATAGCACTGTATAGAATAAACAGTTATATTAATACATTAAAAACAAATGTTCGTTAGTGCCTTAAATATTACTAAATGTTAACTTGAATTACTGAACTTGAAATTAAATTACCTAACAACAAGTATACAAGGTCCCTAAAATGCATGTACAAATAAAGTTGAAAGGTGGTTTTTGATTTTATTGAATAACTTTGGAAAAAACAAACGTTTTTACACAAAATGGGGTTTTTTCAGGACAAGAAAATTAAATTTAATAAAAATCTTATTGTGGGTTGTGAGACACTTTGCAAATTTTGTTTTTGTAATTTTAGGATTTAAACTAATTTTTAAGTTTTAAAGTTTTAAAGTAGAAATCCAATTACAAGATAGGTTAAAATATAATATAAAAGTAAGAAATACATTTTTAACAATACATAAAAATCTAAATAATATTTGGCAACATTCTCAATAAGCTATTATAGCTACAGAAAAAATCCAAGTCTTGAGAAACTTTGTTTCCATTGTAACTCAATTGAAATGAAGGTTATCATGTCGACATAATAAACACATTGGTACTGGACCAGTACCAATCTGTTTATTATTTAGTACTACTGGTCTTTGGTAAGTAAAATAGATCGCAGTTTCTAAATTTAAGGGTTTAAAAGATTTTTTTACATTTGTTTGAAATATTGACAAAATTTAATTAATGATTTTCTTAGTTTTTACCGATTTTAGGAATACATATTTGTTTCAGGATTTTTAAAGTTTTGAAGCAGCGTTTTGTAAATGTTTTCTTTAAATTTTTTCGAATTTTGACAGGTTTTGGGAGTTTATTAATGATTTTTGACGATTTTATTAATTTTTTTATAATATAATTTTTTTTTAAATTTCCTATAATATTGAGCAATTTTAAGTCATTAGGTCATACATACATATATTTACATATTACAGCCTTTTTTAAAAAGTTATAACATAAATGTAAAAGTTAAAAAATAGTTTTTACATTTCTTCGAATTTTGAGAGATAGGATTTTTTAAAGCTTTTTCTTTTTTAAATTATTTGTTTTAATGTTTTTTACAATCTTACGAATATTGGCAAAATTGTAAGGTCAAATAAGTTTTTTTATTATTTATTTTACGATTTACACAATTTTGCTCAAGTTTTGTAGCAGCATTTTGTAAATTTAATGTTTTAAGTTTTTTTACATTTCTTAAAATTTTGACAGATTTGGAGAATTTATTAGGTTTTTTTGTTTTATTAAATTTTGTATGTTACGAATATTGGGCAATTTTGAAAATCAAATAATTTTTATTTTGAAATTTATAAACTTTTGCTAAAATGTTTAAAGCAGCCTTTAATTTCAAAATTTCTACAATTGTGCAAAAGTTTTGTAAACAAATGTTAAATTTTTTTTCGGATATACTGAGTTTAACGGTTTAATTATTATTATTATTATTAATATTTTAGGATTTATAAAAGTTTGCCAATAATTTTAAAGCAGGATTTTTGTATTTTTTCTGTTTTTCATTTCAGGATTTATAAAAAGTTTTGAAGCAGCATTTTGTTAATAAAGGTTTAAAGTTTGTTTTAAATTTCTTCAAATATAAAATATTTGGAGACTTTTTTTGGTTTTATTAGGGTTTTTATAATTTTAAGGTTTTTTGACAAATATTTTTTTATTATAGAATTTAATAAAGTTTTTTTACATTTCTTCGAACTAATAAGACTCAGAATTTTTTAAAGATTTTATTATATATTTTTTAATTAAATTAAATTCTTTAAAAATTAAAAGGTTTTTAGAATCTTACGAATATTGACAAATTTTTAAATAAGTTTTTTAATTTTAGGATTTATAAAATTTTGTAAATTTAAGATTCAAAGTTTTTTTCTCTCGAATTTTTACAGATTTTTGATGGGTTTTTTACTGTTTTAAAATTTTTTTATGTTTTTTACAATCTTACGAATATTGTGCAATTTTAAAAGTCATATAATCTTTTATTTAGGGATTTATAAAATTTGGTTAATATTTTAAAGCAGCCTTTTGTAAAAAAAAATTGGTTTTTAATTTCAGGATTTATAAAATAATCTTAAAATATTTTGACATGTCAAAATAAACATAAATTACCAAAAACCGCAAATGACATTTTAACGTTGCATTAGGAAATTGTGTGTCCTGAAAAATTTAACAAAGTTAACATTGCTGATTTTCTTCCATACCTTTTAATTGTCCTAAGCCAGACTTGGACGTAGTCTTGTACAAGACTAAAAAGGCAATACTAGACAAATAATAGGTAAAAATACGCACAATAACAAAGAAAATTAAAAAAATGCACCATAACAAAGACCGTGCAAGCGCACAAGTGTAATAATAGCTACCTTACTTTATATACAAAACAGAAAGATATAATCTAGGTGGTGACATTATTATTACATGAAAATTATTTTATGTTTGACGTTTATCAAAATGATCAGCAGCGGTGTTTTGTGAACATTTCTCGAAACTGAAAACAGATTTCAACTACTTGTTTTTGTAGAAGGAATCAGGTTCTTTAATGGCTTAAGCGGCTGACAAGAAGCAAATAATATTAACAATTAATTGGAGACATTAAAAAGTTTATATTTGTGAAGAAACTAGATTTTAATTTAGGGTCGTTAAGCATTTAAATATAAAAATAAAAAAACTGTGCATGGAAAAAGTAAAGGTTTTCTTATGAAATAAAAATAAAACGCCATATTTACTTTAAAAATAGTACAAATAAATCAAGAACGGAAGAAGGATATAAACCGAAAATTCCCATAGTCCGCCAGCATTTTACCAGCCTATACCAACAACATAATACTGAGGGAAGGTTTTATTATCAGTAAGAAATGACGATAAAAATTATTTCCAAACTTTAAAAGTTAATAAAACCTTGCTTTGTAATTTCTAGTACAGTGTATTTTGGTAAAATATTTTTTATTTGAACAAAAAGAAGAAAATGGCCTTTTATTTTTTAACCCAAGTGTGTTTTACATTAAAAATTGTAAAGTGCACTTGACATATCAAAGATTATTATCCTGGGTTAAGTTCTTACCGGTTTTGCAATAAACAGTGTAAATCCGAATGAAGAAATACCTTGCATACACTGCAAAAAATATCTGTGTGTAAATTCTTTTTTTTATGTTAAAATTTGTGTAAAAATCGTGTAAACCTTTAAAGGTTAATGTGTTATAAATTCATATTTAATAAATATCTTGTCATCCTACACGAAGATGTGTACATTTTAACAAAAATCGTGTAAAATTTTCACCACCCTTATGCTGAAGCTAATCGCCATTGTATTTGCTTGTTTTGTGCATGTCTTGCCTTCTGCACATTTATAGATATATTGTGCTGGTGTTTTTCTTATAAAAGATTATTTTGTAATACAACGTAAATGAACATATCCATATTCATATGAAGGGGTAAGAAGCAAAAGGGTTTTTTAGCATGAAAATAAGTTAAGTGCAGAATTGGGTAGTTGTAGAGTTCGATTTTTTTTACTTCTTTTATAACGTGAAAATTGCACGCGTTCTGCATTTGATTAATGCAAACAAAAATACAACTATCCAGATTTTTGTATATAGGAAATACTTTAAAAGTGAATAACTCCACTTCTCTTTTTAGCACTTGTACCCTTTTGCTTCTTACCCCTGCATATGTAATATGAAATTTAATTTAAAATTCAAAGTGGGTTATGGCAAATTTGCCAGTAACACATAAAATTTTATCTTCTTAATTTAAGTTAATTTTAAACAATTAAAATGATCTTGTCCTTTATTACTTAATATTGTAAATGCGGCCTTTTAGCTAAGCAGGGCAGACTTATTATTTCTTTAACCCTGGACAGTTTTTAACTCTACAGTATTATAATTTGGTTTTTTAAATATTTAATAATTTGTTTTATATAAATATATTATTATATATTATAATATATAATATATAATATAATGTCTAATTAAACGTAATTTTTTATTGATCTACCCAATTTAGTGTTAAATTAAATAGCTAAAGTTGTGTAAAAATTACACAACCGATGTGTACAAGTTTACTTAATTATTCTTCGTGTAAATTATTACACGATATAAAAAAACAAACCAATACAATGATGCTGTGTTAAAATTTTACACGATTTCAGTAAAAATAAAATAAATAAGTCGTCTAAATTCAAACTGCGTTATGCAATATTAAGAGTGTTGATTAAGAAAGTATCTACCCAAAGGTAAAATACCAAAAACGGGTATTACACAAAGAAAAGTAATCTCTTGATTTTACTATATTTGGGTTGGCTCAAATAAATTATTTATTTCGATATCTAAAAGAAGATTTTTATTTAGTGAAAAACTTAAGTTTATTTGACTTTATAAACTGATATTTTGTTACTATAGTATACAAGTAAATATCTAGTTGACTTTTTATTTTAGCTTAAAGAAACAAAACCTACATCCAAACAATTTAATTAATTGCTCTAAATAAATACTTCTTTACAATTAATAATAAGTTGTTTTCAATAAACTTATGATTTACAACCAAATAATAGTATTTTCTTATTGTAAACAACAAGTTACTATGAATAAGAAAATTTTACTTCATACAAGAAAACCTATTTTAAATAAATGCATTTTCTTAAATCAAGAGATTACTTTTCTCTGTGTATAGTATGTATTCTATAATTTTATGTTGCCATAAGTTCGTAGATATATTTTCTCATTTATTATTTTAAAATTAACTAGTCGGCATTTTTTGGAGGGCACAAATATAAAAATGTTTAGTTTTAAGGTAAGGTTTGAACAATAATAATTTTTTGTGGGATTTCTTAAAAATGTCCAAACTTAAATATAAATTATGTTAGGTAAAGTTATCATTGGTTAATTCTGCACCAACATATACGTACCGTATTGGATCCTTTGGCAAAACATGAAAATGTAACGATTTAATTCTTGAATTACATTTACAATTAAAAACACAATAATTCACCATATATGGTGATTATAATCACTTAGATAAAATACACACACTTACGTAACTATATAAGCATATAAGCGTTGAGTTTCTTAATCAATGATATTAGGAATATCGAAATCGAGTACTAAACCAAAGTTTTTTAGTTTTTACTTGCAACGGGAAACACAAATAACGTGCGCGATTGAAACTTTGCGAACAAAATTTGTCGAGTAAGACTCTTTTGTAAAAAAACTTCCTATTTATATAAAAATATTGTGCAGTTCCTATGCTTTAAATGTATTGTTGACAAAACCCTATGTTTCTTTAGCGTATACTAAAAACAGTTAATTTAATGTCTTTGCTTTTATAAAAAATATAGTGTTTGAGTAAAATAGCATAATTAAAGTCTCATTTTCTCATTTCATTTTGACAAAAATGTAATCATTCAACATTGAAGACATGAAGAAGTTTGAATATCGTTAATAAATTTATTGAACTCATCAATGAGCCCTCGTATATCTTGGTAATCTATTTGCAAAAACTAATAAAAATAAATATGATGGCATATTTTTCTCGCCACTAATGTTATTATCATCATCTCGTGGAATTTCTGAATCGAAGTAAAGTAATAAAGATAATCCAAATAAATTGCTCTGGCTTGGAAGGCCGTATAGACACTATAAGAAGTCAATATTTCTCTTGGTAATAGAGGGTCTAAAACGATAGAGAAAAAGCTGTTACGGTAATGAGGGTCATCAATCAATTGTTGATAACTTTAGTTCTTAAGTTTTTCTGCTGAAATACTTTATTAAGCGTTTTTGTAACAGTTTTTTAGACAAAATTACACATAGAAGATTAGACAGACTTTAATATATAAATATAGTATGGGTTAACTTATAAATCTTATTTTTTATTCATAAAAAGTCTTAATTTACCTAAAATCGTGTACTTCTACACTCCCTGGCTAAAATCCTACTTTTGTTCAGTGTAAATTAACACTACTTTGGAAAAGTTCTAATTTTAGAAAGGTACCTACTTTTACTCTTTTAGTGCAAACTTCTAGTGCTAATTAACACTATTATTTGAGTAAAACCTATTGTTGGTAGTGAATAAAACGAAAAGGTAAATAAAGAGAAACATTTATTTGGAACAAAAATCTATGACAATTATCAAATCGGTGCCTTTTAAAATATAATTTTATATTTGAGTCGTATGGCTGGCTTAAGCAAAAGGGTTCCTTAAAACGTAAATGTTTTAGATCAATGCAATGTTTTACTGGCTGTCAACTTGTAAGCAATGAATTATCTTGATAATTCATCAGTAATCCATTATTCTGTTATAAAAATTGGGTGATCCCATTGGTAGAGAGGCGTCAGGCGGCTGTATGTCGGGGATTTACCACACGTGAACAAATTTTCCATAATATTAATAAAAATGTAGGTATAGGTTAATATAACAACCAATACGATTGAAAATAAAAAGTAAATCAAGTGTGTATGTATTTATATTATTAATGTTACAAGTACCTGAACTACTGCTGTAAATACCTGACCTACTGCTGTAAATTATAATAATTATTGATATATAATATAGGTCTGGTATGGACATCCTTTTAACATATTGGTATTTATTGAGTATTAAAGCTTAATGAAAAAGGAAGCATAATACTTACAAATAAATAAGAATGTCCTCTTATGGATTCACCGTAATTAAAATCTAACTGAACAAAAATGCCACCACTTCCACAACGCGGTAACTCCGGATATGCACTTCGTAGGTAGATAGGTACCAACCAAACATTTTAAAACGCATTTTGGTTATTACCAGTTTTTTCAGTCTATTTTGCCACTATTGGTATAATTTAACTTTAATTGTGATACAATGTGCACTAGTAGTGTAAAGAAAAAAGAGCTCTTAGTAACATCAAAACAGACAAAGAAATTGGCATGCACTGTAGTGCACATTTTGTCACTATTTAACACATTAAGGGGTAATAAACACTCGCATTAAGTTTTTCTACCCTTTTGATTTATTTTAATAATAAATAGTGTGAATGTACCAATGAATATTGTTCATATTCTTTAAATGTGTTTAATAAAGTTAATAAGCACTAAATGCTACCCAGTGTATTTTTTAGTGTAAGTTTTACACTTACAAATCAACTTTAATATTTTTACTCCTAAACTAAAAAATGTACACGGGCAAAATTTTTTACTGTGTATACAGTAAAGCTGTATAGCTCGTATACGAGCAAATTTTGCAGCTTTTTTCGTAAAATTATGTGGAGAATTGTTTTCCAAGAATTCAACAAAACTCCACACAAAAGAAAAGAAAATCACTTTGATTCAAAATATTTGCGCTTTTAAATAGGGCCATTGCCCTCTTGCAAGAGCTAGCTATGTTTTTTAATCAAAAATCAGAAACTATCTTAACATACATTTTTTAAATTACTTGAGGGAAGAGATAAATCTATTCGTTTAAAGATATCAAAATATTGGCTTAAATCAAGTGCAAGCGATTTCTTGGTAGAAGAACCAAAAATATTTCTCTTTTAAATGAAGAAAACGTTTTTTAGCTCAAAAAATGGTATTTTAACAAGAAAACTGGATCTCTTAATTGAAAAGCTTAGGAACTTTCTAAAAAAGAAAATTTGTCTTGCTTCAAAAGCACATACTATTGACCTAACCACATTTTATTTTGATTTTAGAGCAAATATCTCTTATATAATAAAGTGAAAGCCTAACAAGCCCTTAGTAAACTCTTTCAGAAAATGTTTGTTTAGTTATTTCAGAATAATTTTTTTTTAATTTTGAAACGCACATTTTCGCATGTCCCATTAGCGTTTTATAAAACTTACATGTTTTTTTTTAAATATTGAATAACCAGAACTTTGTGTTGCTTTATAGCAATCCACAACATCCTTAGTTAATACAGTAAACAATTTATATATAAAATAATTAATAATCTACTTTTTTTAAATTTGACTCATGCCCCAGACATTTTTTCCGTTGCGTTACGTCCGTCGCGTTACCGATAGAATATTTAAAAAAAAAACATATATATGGCAACTTTTTTGGTACTCACGTGATCAACAAATGATGTTCGGACCTTCACATTACCCAGCTGAATTTATTTATTCAATCAGGAAGAAGATATCGGTTGAAACAGGTGCGGGTAACGCGAATGTAATAATTGTTTGTCCGCTAAGTTACTCAAAAAAAATAATAAAAATAAGGTAAGAAAAAATACTATTTTTCATGTTTATGTTTATTTTAGGGCACTAAAGCTCATTGAGAGTAATTAATGAATATAATGTCTTATTATTATTTTTTAAATATGGTTTTACAAAACTTTGTCCACTGCGTTACCGAGTCCACTATGTTACCTTATGGTAACGCAATGGAATTTAGGGTAACGCAATAGAATATTTCGACAACAAAGTGGATATTTACCGTCGCTTTTATTAAAAGTAGTTTATGATTAACCGATTTAAAATTATTTGTAATTAAAACTCATGATATAGATTACATCCAAGGGAAAATTCCACGCAATATACAAGTACTAAAAGGGACAAAAGACCTTCACCAGCTTATAGTCAAAGAAAAAGGGTGTCTATAATTTAGAAATCTAAGTTGTTATTCTGCAAGTGTTTATGTTATTACTCTATAGAGTATTTATAAAATCGTACCACCCTATATACAGTGCTTGCAAATCCAAGTCCGACCGGTTTGGGAAGGACGCGTGAAAATAACAAGGATAGAACGCCAAACAGAAGGCGCTTACAATACGCACACCTGACGCACTGACCAATCAAATTCTGTTTGGCATTCTATCCTTATTCTTTTCACGCGGGTATTGAACAACCATCCTTTCCAACGCGGTCGGACTTGGATTTGCAAGCACTGTATAGTTTCTTTTTTACGTTATCTAATTAAGTCCTTTGTGTACCCCTGTCCGTTGTGATACCAATGTCTATTTCGTTACTTTTTTTAGTTTTTGTTAAAAAAAATACTTAAAATGATTTTTATACACTATCACTTGGTAATACGTGTTTATAAATTAGAGTTTAATTCACTAATACAGTGACTAAAAGAAAATATTAATGGTATTGTTTTTTTTAACAAAGAATCGGAATGGTTTCTTTTAAAAAGTAACTTAACGAACATACATATTTAAAAAAAGCATACAATTTTTAATAAATAATAAAATAAAAAATTGGAGTCAAAAGTTTGTGAACTAAGTACATTTTATTTCAAATTATTTTTATAACAACTTTTTTTATTGAATTAAATTTTGGATTTCAAATTGGTAACAGAGTGGAGATATATAAAATTAAAAAGTGAACTGCCTGTCTTAAATGTAAGTAAACAAAACTCTAAACATTTATAAAAATCCAACCAAAAGTCAATTTAAATAATAAAAATATTTTGATCTTCATTTTCCTAAAAGCGGGGGTTTCTTGAAAATGACCCATATATTTCATAGCTTTTGAACAAAAACACTGTATTTGTTTTCAAGAGATTCTCCTGAAGAGAACTATACTTCTTCCACGAAGAACTTTTTTCTTCAAGCAATAAATACTCTTTTATGCTAAAATATTGCTACTGCTAATATTTTTGTATCTAGAGAGTTGACTACTTTAGTTTAAGGGCACTTTTGTTTCAGTTCGCCTATGGTCATTTATCCAATTTGACACCACAAGATGATTTTTTTCCCAAAAATTACCCCAGAAATAAAGTTTAATTATTTTTACACTAACCGTTTCTGAAATAGAATAAAACCTGATTTTGGACCAAAAAGGATTTAACAATAATTATTATGGATGTTTATGAAGACAACTTTAACAACGATTTGGAAAGATTAAAAAACAAAATTACTAATGTGATCAGAGCCATATATATATATTAAAAAAAATATTACAAAGAAGAAGGGTAGAATTATGTATTATTTAGGCACAATTTGAATAAGTTTTTAGTTAAATTAGTTGAAATTGTTAATAGTGTAAATAATGAAAAGCTTTTTACTTTTTACTTATTTAAATTTCAATATGATTATAATTTTCGATGCAAAATATTTTAGCCGTAGTAATATTTTTTGGTATATTATACCTTTCTCAAAGTCAATATTTATATTAAATTCTGACGCATAACTTTGATCATTCAATCAAAACTGAACCACAAATTTACAATTTGAACAATAAACATTACTTTTATCGATTTGAACGCTTAAATAACCAAAAAAACTTCCAACTAATTGGATTAACAAACTCATTGTAACCGAGAAGAATGTAAAAGTGTGTGAGAACCGAATGCACAATCAAAATCCATTAAAAATTACCCGAAGACCTTCCTCTGAATTTTCCGCGACACTGGTTTAATATAAAGTTCATTATAGAATCGATACTACGAAATTAACTAATAAAGTGGCCACAATTGATCGGAATCTTTCATCATCTACCGACAGTCGCGACTGGATGTACCCCAGGGAGTTCTTTCGAGACCGAGGCGATTGTTCAATAATACCGAAAAAATCGATTCGGTTGCACCGCGAACGCTGTGAACTTAATCGTCGGTATTCATCCGCAAAATTGTGGACACAACAAAAAAATATTTTTCAGAATTTTAAAATCCACCGGTACACTGTTATAAAAATCAGATTTGTTAACATGAGTTTGTAGTTTGTTAATTTTATTTTGTAAAATTTAAACATAATCTTTTGTAGAAAACCAGGGTTTGTATTTTAACAAAGGAATAGTTATTTATGTCATTATGTTAAGAAGTAAGGCTTTTTGTGCTAAGCTCAGGGTTTGAAGGCCGACGCGTAGCGGAGGCCTACAATTGAGCGAAGCACAAAAAGGCACTTCTTGGCCGAATGGCATACAACATTTTATCTTCAATATATTTATATAGGTCAATTTAATTCAACATCAAAGCGGCCTAACCTCACTTTTTTAGAATCTCATTTATTTATTAGCTAAAGATTACATTAAATGTACAATAATTATTATTGCTTTTAGAAGCAGTAATAGTTTGACAATACCTAGCAACATGATTTAAGTAGAAATGGATTTTTGCTATTACATTGAATTCAATTAATTGTTTAATAGAGGTAGGTATTCAATTTAAAAAATAGGTAGTTTGGAATGTTTAAGCTGTGTTTAACATTTAATTTCACTGAAAACTTAAAGCAAATTAAAACTTAAAGATAATTTAAATCGTAGAAAAAGAATCGTGCGTTTTCTTGGTTGCCTAACCTCACTTTTGTTTTATTATTCATATTTAATTTTACAATAATTTAATAAAAAGTATTAAACATTAACAGTAAAACAAACAAATTAGTGCTTATTATAAATAAATTAAACCAGTTTAGTACGGTACTTTTTTAGAAAAGGATTAATTTGTCAAAACAATACCCATAGCGAGAAAAAATCGAACTAATTACTTGCCTCATAAAAATTTTTATCGGCCTAGGCCATAACAAGGTATTTCTTTATCGAATGTTGACAACAATAAAGTTTAAATTATAGACCGCGTGGAGATAAAATATTTTACTGGAAGTTTTCTTTTAAGCATTTTGTTAATTTCAAAGGTTACAGATTATTTTGTATGTTTAACAAAATTGATTAATAAAGCAACATTTCCTAAAATACGTTTGTTACTGGGTCTACAAAAAGGTTTGTAAAAATAAGGTCCTTTTTGAGAATTACAAGAATTATGGTTGAATTATTGACATAGAATTTTGTTATTAAATCAACAAAATGTTTGTTATAATTACAAACTACTTAATTAATTTATTAAATATTCTGCAAGCATTTCTCTTATCACCGCTTTTGTTTAATTTCGTTCAGGATCTCATGCAGATAATGTCATGACATATAGAAGACCGCGTTGAAAAACGATAGATGGCACCATTGTGCAGGCAAATTCTCTTCTCGCCGCTTTTGAACTATTCCTTTCCAATATAAGGAAGGGAATTAAAGTTTTCGTTTGGGTCTCGAGCCTATAGCAACCAGTGTTGCCACCCCTATTACTTTAGTAATATATCTGTTACTTTTAGCTAAAATATATTACCCTATTACGAAACGTTGTAAATCTATTACTTTTTTTTTCTAGTGTGGTCATATTGTTGCCACTGGCAAACTTGTCAGACAGCACAAAATTATTGTCACAGCGCTTCAAAACTATTGTAGAATTAAATTTTTCTTGGTTTTTCTAATATAAGTGTTTTAAATCTTGTTATATATTTTAAATTTATTATTTAAAAAGAATAAAGAGTTAATTAAAATAAACTTATTGTTTATTCAAAATTTAAGATTTTGTTAATATTGGGTAGATTTATTCGCTTGTGCATTTTGATTTACATAAAATTATTGTAAATTTTAATTTTATTTCGTACATTGTACGTACGTATTATAATTATTATTATCGTACAAAACGGATAATTATTCTTTCTATGGACAATTATCGTACGTCTGGCAACACTGCTTGAGTGTTGAAAGTTTGTTGTGTGCTTAAAATTGTGTTTATAAAGTTTTTATTAAATTTAATAATTAAAATAGCATAAGCATCATGCAAAGAATCAAAAAAATTTGCTTCAAAATAGTCCATTACCTTAAATCCCAAATCTATTACATTTTGACGCATGCGTCTATTACGAAAAAAAAGTTGTAGGTGGCAACACTGATAGCAACTCGGCACTGATGAGTTCCACAGAACGAAACGCGTCTGTCGATGCTGGCATGAGATCCTGAACGAAATTAAACAAAAGCGGTGATAAGAGAAATGCTTGCAGAATATTTAATAAATATATATATCTAACGAGTTTGTCGCAAAGTATTAATACTTTTAATACGATAACTATACTTAATTAATTAGTTAACAGATTACAGTTGGTTGTAAACTTAACATAAAGTTATGTGGACATGGATTAACATAGAATCGGGTTAATATTTGGTAAAAATTAACAAATAATTTTTTACTGTGTAAATACGATTTACTGCTCTCGGAGTAGATGGGAAAAAACTCAAATTTCGATAATAATTTTGGACAACTTCAAAACAATGTGAATCCCCATATAAAATACTGTTGTGTATAATCTTGATTCTTGAAAATAATCAAAGATAAAATCTCGCAACAATCCTACAAAGTCAGTGAACGCGTATATGAGTAATTGTTATTACTATATAGCGGATACAGAAAATGTAAAAAATAAGCCATTTTTAATTATCCAAGCATGGTATGACAATAATATTATAACGTTAATCTGAAATTAATTGCTTAAAACAATGTGTGGAAGATGTGAAATTTAGACAATCTTTCATATAATTATATAAAAATTATTGTTTAATTAATGGTTAAGATCCTACGCAAGAGTAGATTATTTTCGGTTAAGTATGAGATTTAAGTTTTTTTTTTTGATCGTATCTGTTTTAATTCAATTTACATTTCATTAATTGTGGAAAAAAATTAAAAGGTTTTAATGTGGGTTTTATTATTAATGTCCGGAATAATAGTATATTATGTATCAAGTTTTATAAACGCCGACAAGTTAGTAACTTGGGAATCTGTATTAATGGCGCGCCTGTCAAAATATCAATTTTTTATTTGTAAATCGAAATGTATCTCTTGAAAATGGACTAACCAACGGTTAAATCCGATATAGAAGTAGTTTTACACAGTGAAAGTAAAGATACTGTTTTATGGCCACTCAACCCGAAATGAAATTTTTAATGGCTAATCAGTTAAATCTAATTTACAACGTGCATCTAAACTTTTCAAAAATTGGCGTTTAGAAATTATGTAATACTTTTGTATTGAGTTAATAATAGTATATTATGTATCAAGTTTGATAAACGCCATTTTATACACGAATTTAATTTAGGCACGAGCGAGCTTGCGAGCGAGTGCTTAAATTAATGAGTGTATATAAAAGTTTATAAACGAGGTGCATACTATACTTTTTCTACGACAAATACTTATTATTATCTTAAAATGATTTAAATCAAAAATTTGTATAGAGCGCCATCTATGAAACAATCTGTGTGTCACCGTCAAATGTCACATTTTTATTATTTTATAAACACAGATTATGAAGGTTATAAATCGAAATATACCTATTTCTTGAAAATTTACAGTTTTTCACAGTGAAAGTAAAGAAAATGTTTTATGAGGACTTAACAGTGGAGTCCGTGCCCGAATTTAAGTTATAGTTTACTGCCGGCGAAATTAAAAGGTCAGTACTTTGTTCATATAAACTTTTCAAATATTGGCGTTAAGAAACTATTTAATACTTTTGTATTTTTGTATTGAGATAATAAAATAATTGTCACATTTAGTATTATTTTACAAGAAAGGCACTTTATTTTAACGATTTCATGACATTTGACAACTGTCAACTAACTTAAAACTAACTTCAGCCCGTGACTAAAGAGCCATAAAGCCACTTGTCAAGTATTTAAAAGATCACTTAGTGTCATGGAAACATGTACGATAAAGGGCGTTTTAAAGGTGGGAGTAGAAAAAATAATTAACACATATAATATTATTTTATAAGAAGGGCACTATATTTTAACGATTGTATGCCATTTGACAGCTGTCAACTAACTTAAAGCTAACTTCAACCCGTGAATAAAGCGCCATAAAGCCATAGCTTGTCAAAGTGTATATAAAAGATTACTTAGTATCATAGAAATATGTACGATAATGGGCGTTTTAAAGGTGAGAGTAGAAAACAAATATTGTCGCTGTGATAAAATGCGTAACTGACATTTTATTGTTTCTAGTATTAAGAATTGTATTGTCTTTATTACAGATTTATCTTTATTTTTATACAGATTTATAAACATGTTTAAAAATTTGCCGTTCACTGTGTTGCCGATATTTAAGCTTGTCGACATTTTGTAATGTCATTATTACCCTATCTTTTTGTCCTTTTATCTTTTAATTTTGTATCTTGTTGTAATTTAAGTTTGTCAATTACATCGTCATTTTAGGTTGTAATTATTTTATCATTTATTGATGTGCAAAATGAATGCACCACTTTCTTAAAGATCTATACAATTTAATTAAAACAGTAGTAAATTTTTATTTGGGTCTTTTGTAACCTATAGTTTGCTAAACAAGTTTGTCAAATGGTGTCAACCTGGATGTAGTAGTTTAATAAATACGCCCTTTAAATTACCCCCATATCAAAAAAGAAGATTTTTTATTATACACACAGCTTACTCTTATGCTTCAAAAACCTTTTAAAAACGTATTAGAAAGGTCTGTCAATATTTTTCAGGTCCTTTATAGTGTTTTACAACCAGAATTTTTCTACCATTCAGGAGACATTTTTTGAATTTGTAGTTTTGTATGCTATATTATAACATTACCTGTTATATTCATCATCCTAACTTCTCAAGCGACGTTTTCCATTTTACTTTCTTTTTGTCCACCTTAACTTAAGTCATGAAGATGTCTTTTTAATACAAAATTTGTGCATGAACGTGTATAGGGAGGGTCTATCGGAACCTTTTTTGAATATAAGTAAGTTACTTTCTACTACCTCTGGGCTTTATCATTTCCTTTCTAACGCAAAGATTTACTAACTTCGCCGTTACAAGATCCACCCCATCAGACCAAATTACCACCTTGTAGCTCTTAAGCTCTTAAGATGACTTAACAATTCAAAATACCCAGCTATATAGTATCCTCTATAAACCCAGTAAGTGAACTCTACCAAAAAAGTATTTGTCACTGAATTTAAAAAAAGGAATGATTTAGCCTGGAGATAGTAGGAACTAAGTTACTTATACGAGGTGTGAAAATAACGGGAATTTTCGTTTTTTGAAAAAAGTATTTATTTATTCGTCTACATTAAAGTTGTCGCCTTGAAAATAGTCCCCATTAGATATTATGCACTTGTGCCAGCGCTTAAGCGATTAGAAGAATTATTCTAATCCTCTAAACTCTTCTCAAACACGATCTTTGGGATAGTCTTTAGTTCTTTCAGCGATGCGCTTTTAATGTCATTTATGCTTGCAAAACGACGGCCCTTTAAAGTTCTTTTTATTTTTGGGAATGGGAAAAAGTCAGACAGAGGCAATTTTGGAACAAATTTTGCTGCCACGCGTTTCATACCCAAAACATTCGAAAAAATTTCATCGATATGCCAACATCATCAGCGACTTCTCTGATTGTGATTCGGTGTTCGTTCAGAACCATTTCTTCCACTTTTTCCATGTTTTTATCGGTTGCTAATGTGCTTGGGCGTCCGGGGCGTTCGTCATCTTCAACGTCTTTACGGCCATCTTGGAAACTCATATATCACTTATAAACTCTTGTTTTACTCATAGCAGACTCATCATAGGCCTTTCTTAACATTTCACAAACTTTATTTCATTTTTAACGCAAAATTTGATACAAATTCTTTGATCCATTTCTTTTAACGAACGAAAATTGCCGAGCTCATGAAAACACGTCTAACCTTAGCGGCTGCCACAGACAAAGTAAACAATGAAAAGTTTTTATCAGTCTTCAGGGGTATGTATACCAACATAATAAAGACAATTTTATGACAACCGGACTCTCCAAACCCGCGAAATTTAAAAATTCCCGTTACAGAAAAGGTTCTGGTAGATCCCCTACACAAACATATAAAAATTTGGTACAAAAGTAAAATGAAAGAGGCCGCTTGAGGAGTTAAGATGAGGAGGATAACAGTTAATATTATGGTAGAGCATATATGCTCTACCATAATATTAACTGTTATCCTTTTCTATAGAAAATTACAAATCCTAAAAAACATGTCTCCTAAATGATTGAGGTCACTGAGGTCAGATGCTGCAGGTACCTACTCCAGAAGCATAAGTAAATTTTGGGGACCTAGGAAAACCTCGTGGTTGCAATACACTATAAAGGACATAGAAAATATTGTGTATTATAACAAATCTTCAAACCCATTTTTTTAACAGGGGTGTATACGCCCTTTGTTGTTAAGCAAATTTTATGCTACAAAATATCCAAATGAGAAGTTTCTAGACTATTTTATTTAAATTTTATATTTATCTTGTTGTTATGACAAGCTACACAATGACCACAAACTTAAATGTTTAAGTTTGTGGTCATTTTAACTTGTTAATATTTTTTACGACTATGCTATTTTGAATAAGTCTAAGTAAGTAGCTCCATTTAAATTTCCTGATAAGAAAATGGTTAAATTATGTAATCACCAAAAATACCACCCCAAACGTTTAATTTCTAAGGATGTTGAGTATGAACCTCATGGAAGATCCTTGGATTCGTGTCGAGCCAATAACGACAATTATAACGATTGACAATGCCATTAAGAAAAAATAAACATATTTCTAAAAAGCAAACATTAAAAAGGTAGTTGGGAGTATTTATAATTATTTCGAACATTATTTCCCAAAATTGTAAACGGAGATCATTATCATCTTCATGCAATTCTTGAAGAAGTTGAATTTTATATGCGTGCCATTTATTACGTTTCCCGCGAAACTCCAGTTACATCAAAAAGTTTTCTGGAGCCTAATGTAGGGCCCAAAGTAATTTATACTTCTACTTCCTTATTTCTCACCGAATTTTCAATATCTCGTTTTTTATTTGCCACTGAAACGGTTTGCCGCAATTTTGCTACTAAAATCGATTTTTCGATAAGTAAATTACTTATAATTTGTCCGGAAAGTCGCCATTTTCTTGAAATATTTATATTAAAAATAGCTACAATATCTTAGTTTTGCATTTCTTTGAACAAAGTAAGACAACTGCTGGAGTCCCAACAGCAAATCTTCAAACAAAGGGCAGCAGAAAAAATTTGTAATAAAATAAATTAAATCTAGCAACTTCATAAGCGCACTACCTTACTTTATCTGTGGAAAAAATCGCATAAATCCGAAGCGCATAAGCAATAAACCCGCACGACATCTTGATCTCCATGACCATGGACGACGTGATCCATCGGGTTCGAGTTCGGAAATCTGAAGTCCGCCGGATTGCCACGGTTACCGCAGGTAACTTTATATTCAGGTAGCATTCGCGCGAAGAACTCGAACATAGATCACCGCTCATAATTGCAGATCGCATCTCGGCTCGTAAATTTATGAAATAAATATATCTACTTATTACTAAGAACTGAAAATGCGCGGGGACAATCTCGTCCGTCGCGTCGTTCCGGGACGTTTACGTGAAAATATGAAGATCGAGTCTCTTGATTTACTCGATGTTTTATTGTTTATTGTTATGACACTTGCTACTTGATGCCTGCTTGAGACTCGCTCGATGATTTTTTTGATTATTTATGTATGGTTTTTGAACCATTTTCTTTGCTTTGTCGGTGAATTTTAATTGTTGTGCTTAGTTCATGGTGAAATGTACAATAGTGACGTCAATATGACGACAAGCTGAAATACAGGGTGACCCAGAACTCGCGCCAGAGGGAAAAAGGGAATGTGCCGAAAGTTATGCAAAAAGGATAAGCGAGATAAGAATAAAAAACGATAGCCATAGAATATTTCATTCTGTAACACTTTATGTCATTCCATAGATAAAAATGATATTAGAAGGGTCAAATTCCTTAATGGGAGTAGAAAAAATTCGCTAGGATACTTGGGATGCATTGTATATATTATAATATGTAAAAAATTTGGTCGACTGGAATCCACTTCATTGTGACACTGCTGTCAATTTTTGTTCCTGTCATTATTTATCATTTTTAGTTACGTTTTCCTTCTCTGATTATGCCGAAATGGGAATTTATGGGAAGTATGGGCGCAATGCTATAGTAAATTTAAAAGGAAACGACGTACACCTCAACAATCAGCTGATCGGGCACGGTTGTCAGTGTGATGCTAAAATCCTTGCATCAAGTGAAAGTGGTAGTGCAACTACAGGGCGATAGATGGCGTTTACATGAATAAAACCATAGGGTCCCTAGATTTGGGACCTTAGAATACCAAAATGTCAAAAGTCAGAGTTTTATAACCTATGTGATGCACCGCCAAAAGTATGTTTTTAGCCATTTTCAGCTATAAAACCCAGAAATTTTGCCACCTAAAGTCAGTCTCTGGTATATATTATTATTTTATGTATCCAACATATATTTTGTTAAATATTCTAATATATAATTAATAATAATCATATTTACCTCTATAACAGCTGTTAAAGGTAACAAAGGTCCATTATTATTCCGTTCTGCCTCAAAATAGCGTATTAAGAATGATACCAACTCTTGACTCCGACTATTTAAATGCTTCGGCATTTTAAATATAGGAAAAACAAAAAACGGCAATGAAAACTTAAACGATATAAAATAACACAAACAACAAACAAAATAAACGAAATTATACACGAATTAAACGAAATATTCAAAAACACAACTGACAGCTTCAAAATTCTAAAATTATAACGTAAACTTATTTTTCTATGCGTCATTTTATTAAGCAAAATTTTAATCTAAACATGACAACATTACAATTACTGCCAACTAAAGTTGCATTAAAATATACAATTACAGACTTCGTTTTATACATTTAGTGTTGGTACCATTGCGCAAAATTATGACGTCATCGATGACGTCGTTTCCTTTTGAATTTACTATATGGAGGCAGCACGAGTTTTTTCCAGCGCTTTCCCGATCGTCTTCTGAACTGTAATTGAAGGTGCTTTTTAACGTATTAGAACAGCGGAAAATAAAGAAGCTATTTTCAATGCCTTTGATGAAAATAGTAGAGCATAAGAGAAGTAGCACGTGAATTTCCCGTTTTACGCGAGTGCAGCACCTGCAGCCGGAAGATAATCCCGCTAGAGTGGAATTCTGTAGTAAACATTCAATTTTATTTCTTAATTCATTACTGGTAATATTCATAAGAAAGAATTTAAACTTTTTCTTACTGTTTACCTTAACGTTTAGTCAGGTTGGGCTTATTCTAGATTCCTTTAGACCATATTACTATCTGTGATACAATTTGCCGTGTGCAGTCTTGGTTGCATAGTATGTACCGATTGCGGCAAAGGCCACGGCGTTAGACGGGGAGGATCAGGTGGTGTTCTTACATCTCGCCTCTGTTGGCTTACCAATCTGTCATAGTTCAAAAATAATGGCGTCAATTTTTTAGGTTATTATAATCAATTTGTTGTATATAAAAATACTGATAAAAAAGCAGACAGTGACAAGCCAAACATTTTTAAAATTTAAAAGTAATACAAACATTATTTGCTAATTTAAAAAAATAATTAACAAAGTTGTAGAATGTCAGATAGGTGAAGCACTACCTCATTGAAGACAATAAAACATAAAAAAACTTATAAAATATTTTAATAACAAAAAGAATGCATAGAGTAACAATTTAATAAACCAACAATATTTTAATTAACAATTTTTATTACTAATTTATTACTAAATGTTCAAAGTGTCCTCTATTTACATTCAAGCTTTTCTTAATTTTTGCTATTATTAATTGACGCGCATTTGTTAAATTAAAAAAATTTATTAATTAACTCTCTTAACATTTGTATGCAAAACTTAATGTTTAGTCTTGAACTGTTGAGTAAAGGCTTTTCAATCAACGCTTACACCATTTAGACTCAATTTTCATGTGTGCACTTTACCATCTATATTAATAGTTATTCAGTAAAATTCAATAAAATACGTTACATTGTCTATTTTGTGCTAATAAACCTTATTTTTTATTGTGTTTTACTTTAATCAGTTGCTAAACGCTATCTAAAGTAATCTAGTGAATAACGCTAAACACATAAAAAAATGCGAAACATTTTTTTGCACATTGCCGAAAACTAAGAATTTAGCAAAAAGTGAGTTTTGCCCTATACGCCTCATCTCAAAAACAAATAAAGATAGAACCACGTTTTAAAATGCAATCGCTCCAGAATTTAAGTAGTATTTTAAATTGCAATAATATTTACAGGGTTTGAAAAAAATATTAAGAAACTTAGAACAAATTATAGCTGCAACCAAAATTTCAGATTAGATTATCTTTTAGTTCTTTACTTTCTTAAAATGAATTAGTCAAAAATAACTAATTATAATATTTGACTAATTGTCGTAGCGAAAAAGTAGTCACTAATAATTATAATTAGTCAAATTCTACTGAATGAAAAAGTCAAATTAGTAGATTTAAATTAAAAAAAAAATTGACCCAGCCGGAGATTGAACTCAGGTCTGTTACTTGTCAAGCTTGTCAAGCTGTTGTCATAACCCAATCGGCTATCAGCCGCTCTTATAAAAATCAATTTTTTTGGCCATAAATATTGTTCATAATATTTTAAAGATAAATATATTATTTATGTTGCTGTTTTGAGCTAAACTTTTTGCATCTTTATTTGTTTTTATGGGTCATTTAACCATGGAGCTTAGGTATATGCATTTAATTCAAATAATACTTTGTTGTTGGCGATTAGAAAGAAATTAGTTACTTTTAACTCTCAGAAATAGTTAAAGATGGTGACTAATATTAAATTAGTCAAACTTTAATTATTTACGTAGTAACAAAAACTATTTAAAAGTGAAAACGACTATTTTATTAATAAAAAATGCTGGTACTAATTCAAATAGTAGAATTTTGTCTATTTCATTTTTAGAGAGTATAAACCTCCAAAGAATCAGTTAGGTTAATCACCTTGTATATGTTATATTATACACCTATTATTCTGAATTAAAGCTGAATTAAAATATCAATGTTTTAGTTTAATTACATACATTTCTTACCTTCCATGTATTTTTGCATGTATACTGAAAAAAATAGATAATTTAGAATTTTAATAAAAAAAGTTTTTTAAATTTAAATATTTTTGTTATCTGAGCAGTTTTGAATTTACATTATCTACAAATAAATCATAAGAAGTTTAAGGATAAATTTGAATGAAAATCAAAATCGTTAAAAGGACAAAATCGATGATTATTTGTATTCACAGGACGAAGCATTCCATCATATTTTGATGTTTCTGTCCTTTGAAAGGGTTGAATGATTGCGGAGTGGTGTGGGGGCAAAATGGGCGGCAAAGGGGGGCTAGGGAGGCAGAGGAGACGGGGTTTCAGCAGGACGTCTCTAAAGAGGGTGAATGCCGATTTATTTCTGACTTGACCGGAAACGGAGGGTTGATTTTAGGATAATTTGTACTGTCTACATTCCGGACTTTTTCGTCTGATGATTGCTTTAAATATGTACAGTGTATCCACGGAATAAGTTCGGGATCAAGTAAAAAAAGTCCAACCATCGATTTAATTTAATACCAAATAAGTAAGAGTTTATCAAATTACACTGTTTAAAATATCTGTGGTGTAAAGAGTAATCTTAAAATGGTGTCAAAATCCAACACCAAAACGATGTTTATCTAAAAATATTTGAGAAGTGCACCTACACAGAAAAAAAGAAATAGTTCATTTAACTATATTAATTTAGTTGACCCATAAGTATTTATTTAAATCAACTGTGGGAAGGTTAATATAAACAAAGATTAGTTTGACGGTACTAAACCCAGAAAACTTTAGTGAAACCAACCCGCTGTATGGTTCAGTTTACTAAATATGTTGTTTGTAAAATAAGAGTTACTACAACCTAAAGAACTCTGTTAAAACGATTAAAACAATTTGCCGTGCATTCCTGGTTGTGTGTACCGATCGCGGCAAAGGCGCTGTGGATCACGTGATTTTCTTAAATCTCGCCTCTGTTGACTTACATGAAGAGTATATAAGCTCAGGTAGTCCTTTGCTTTGGTGTGACACTACAAGTTGTTCGATACTAAAGAGACCTTGAATAGGTGGAAACAGCTGTCAATACTTGAAGTATTTTAAGTTTGGAGGAACGCACTAAAAACATTATCTCTAGCGAGTTGAAGTTTCAATTTTTTGAAATAATACCACTGGTAATATACTAGTAACGCGTCAAGGAACTTCCTGTTTCCTTTTTTTCCTTTTTTCTGTGTAGTATGATTTAATTTGACCAAAAACACATAATATTTAACACTGAAAAGGAGGTCAATTTACACCAGGTAAAAATTATTTTAATACTGTGTGAAAGTTAAATTTACACTATTTTAGTATTTGAAATTACACTATGCCAACGAACCATATTTAACACCATTTTGGTTTGTATCGATATAGACCATGTATGGTGTTAATTTGGTGTTAAAATGGTCATGAAATTTTGAACAGTGTAAGTTATATATTTTTTGAAATAATAATTTTACACAGTATAAAAAATATTTGTTAATTTTAACCAAATATTAACCAGATTTTATGTTAATCCAGGTCCACATAACTTTATGTTAAGTTTACAACTGTAATTATAACAAACATTTTGTAGATTTATTAAAAAAATGATATGTCAATAATTCAATCATTATTCTTGTAATTTTTAAAAAGGATCTTATATTTATAACCTTTTTTTAGTCCCATTAACAAAAGTATTTATTGTAGTATTTTGATAAGAAATGTTGGTTTACTAATCAATTTTCTAAAGAAAAATATAACACATACCTACATAAATAAACACAAAAATAACATATACACAGTTAAATACACACCAATCTGAAATCATCAAACTATAAAGAAATTTCGTACAATATAACTATCAAAACCACTACAATACTTACTGGTGTATCGCCTAATTTCAAAAACCAGTGATGGCATCTTTTTTTGGAAACTACGCACACTCGTTCAAAAGGAATCTGAATAACAATAATAACAGACTTCTGGTAATATATGTATTATATACTGTTTCACATAGAAACACAAACTTAAATTTTCCTTGGCATAAATTAACAAAGTATGAGAAAAGCTGCCATTATGCAGCTATTAAATATTATAACAAAATACCTCATCATATAAAATCTTCAAACACCTTAAAAATCTTCAAAAATACTATATTTGTACCAAAGAGCCCTATACGTTAGCAGAGTTTTAAGTATATTGTATTATTGTTATTAAATTTGTGGTATATTCCATTTTATTATTTATTTTTGGCTTTTTCTACATAATGTTCTTATACATATATGTATATATTAGGGTGCTTCGTTTGAGACGATTATTTTTTTTTCTCTCTCCATTGACAAAATATTGTTCTAAACATAGAAAAAAAATTCCCACCAAAGAAGAGCTCTTAATTTTAATTTTAAGTACTCGCTAAATGAATTTAAAGTTTTCCCATTTAATTAACCCGTAAAAAATTTTTTCTTGCTTAAAATATCTGTAGCATAGCGACATTTCATGGCATTCATATGATCATGGGTGGAAGTTGGAGAGGAATCATTCCTCTTTAAAAGCTCTTACAGCTAATTTCCAACTTTTGAATTATATTGCCAGTAAAAAATTGT